>CAOLHI010000385.1:0-672930 GCA_948474755.1 Ctenosaura bakeri | reverse complement strand
GAGGGCCTTTAGAATTCTCAGCCAGAGAGCTCTTTGGCCTCGGGAAACTACAAACCCCAGAATTCCACAGAATGTTGAAAGTGGAGTAATAGCACTATAACAGTGTAGTGTGGAAATGGCCAAAGATAAAGGCTTAGTCCTATGAAAGTCCTTATGAAAGTGATGATCTGAAAAACTATATGATGTTAGGTAATGAATGTATGATGCCTTACATGTAATGTAATATAATTAAGCTTATGCACACAGACACTGACATGTGCCTAAGCTTGACATGTCTGTGTTCATCCCTAGAGGGGGATGTATATGTTTGTCTATCTGTATACTACATATAATAAATAACCTAAAATAGTAGCAAAGAGTCTGTGCATTTCTCATGTACATATCCTGAGACTCCATTACTTGAAAATGCTTGAATAGAATGCTGATGTTAACTCTGACTGTCTGGTCAGAGTATTCATGTGCCAAAAGTTGGCAGAGGTTAGCTCAGACAAAGACCAGATTAGCTGACTTGTGGCAAGGACTCTCAGTTCCTCAATCCAGGAGAGAGAGGTGGGGAACCACACCTATTTCACCTTGTAGCCCTTCTGCCGGCAGTAAAGCTTTTTTTATTTATTTATTTATTTATTTATTTATTTATTTATTTTTTAAAAAAATGGCAGGCTTGGAATAATTTGATATTTTTAAACAAATGAGTTTTAATAGGCTGCTTTACTGCTTTTAATTGTACTGCTCTAAAACTAATTTTATTGTATTAATACTATCTTTCAAATTGTTTTTAATGCTATTGGGAATTTAATTGCATTTTATTGTAAAGCTTGTCAGATTGTGTTTTTCAACTTAGAATCATAGAATCATAGAGTTGGAAAAGACCACAGGGGCCATCCAATCCAACCCGCTGCATGCAGGAACACACATCAAAGCACTCCTGACAAATGGCCATCCAGCCTCTGCTTAAAAACCTCCAAAGAAGGAGACTCCACCACACTGAGGCAGCATATTCCACTGCTGGACAGCTCTGACTGTCAGGAAGTTCTTCCTGAGGTTCAGGTAGAATCTCCTTTCCTGTAGCTTGAATCCATTGCTCCTTGTCCTGGTCTCTGGAGCAGCGGAAAACAAGCCCACTCCCTCCTCGACATGACATCCCTTCAAATATTTAAACGTGGCTATCATGTTCCCTCTTAACCTTCTCTTCTGCAGACTGTACATCTCCAGTTCCCTAAGTTGCTCCTCATAGGCCATGGCTTCTAGACCTTTTATCATTTTGATCACCCTCCTCTGAACATATTCCAGCTTGTCAACATTGAAATAAGCTGCCCAGAACTGGACAAACTTGTTGTAGGTCACTTTGAATCCTGAACTAGAGAAAAGGTAGGATACTAACAACAACAACAACAACAACAACAACAACAACATTCCTTCATGTGCTTTAACTTTATTATATATGTTTTATTTATAAGCCAGCATGGTGCCCTGTATTATTGGGACAGGTGAGATACAAATAAAGGTAAAAATGATGGTAGTGACAATGACTGGTGATGATAGTCATAGTGGTGATGATGAAGATAATGGTCATCAGCGCCTAGTTTGGGCCACATGTCTCAGAAACTGCTCTTCCCATGCTGGTTGAGGGATGACTCTTAGTTTGTAGTCCAAATAAATCCTGGCTGCCATTCTTCTTGGGACATATGTCTTCATAAATGGCATTATGCATGCACAAAATTGAAGGGGGTAGTTTTGTGATGTCCATATTCACCCTGAGACTGCTATGATATTACAATATATGGGCATCCATTGCAACGTGGTAGCCAGCACTATAGCCCAATTCACAGTGGGCACCAGTACATATTGAGGCATTCTCTGATTCACATCTGGACCCTGGCTAGGGAGTGCTGGACAAATATGAGAGTGCCCGAAGTGCATTAGAAGTGCCCAATGTGCATCAGAAGCATCCAATGCACCTCAGAAATGTCCAAAGTGCATGGCGCACTCTTAACAGTGCCCAGATGCACATCTTCACAATTCACTAACAGTGTTCTGATGTGTTTCTGCAATGTAGCTATGGATTTGTAAAGTTACACAACACAAACTGTTATTTAGAAACTTGACCAACGTTTCCAAACTCTGATCAATAGTGTTTGTTTATGCTCATAACAATCTGAGAAGAAGTGCTTGGATTTCCAAGTACCCTTGCACTGAACATTCATCCTATCTTTGCAAAGAGAGAGAGATTAAATTATCTGTGTATGCTAAGTGGAACTCCTATGAAATATTGATAACGCATGTGTCAAGTTATATAGAAGAAGAATTTGAGTTGAGAGGGATATCATCTCCTTTATAGAGGAACGCTCTAAAAGGAAATGTCTGATACTTTACAGGAAAGAAGTGCATACAGAAAGTGATAAAAGGAGAAAAAATTGAGTGTCACCACCTAATTTAGATGACTGTGAAGCTTGTTCAGTAAAGTTTTCTCCCCATTTAAAGTAGCAAATGAAAACCAAGGAGCCCTTCTTGAACAACCACATAATTGCTAAATGAGTTGATACGCCCCTTGAAATGAAAGGAGTAGATCTACACACACAAAGAAACATGGCCAAAGACAGCTCCCCCCTCTGTTTGAGTGAAAATGAAAACCAAGGAAGGCAAAGCTTCCGTTTCCAAGGAAGAGAGTACTAGATCAGGGTGCATTAGCTGCATACTGATAAATCACTCAAGAGTTTAAAATGGAGATTTAAAGGAAGTAAGAAAGCAAGATCATGAGAGGAAAGTGAATGATTCTCAAAGCTAAAGCTGGACTCACTTAATGCAGAAGGATGAAGGTGTGGTTGTGCTGGATGACAGAGACACCTGTACTTGTTCATACTATGACCAAGATTCTGTATGTGATAGCACTGAGTAATTAGTTATATATGCAGAACAGTACTACAGCTGACCATTCAACCTGCTCAGGATTTACCACTGAGCTACTGATGAACCTCCTCCTGGCCATTCTGTGATGGAGAAGAGTAGAAAAGCTATTTGTCATGCCCCTCCAGTAAGACTCAGAACAGCTATCTCACCCATGGAAATCCTCTGGGGTCCTCCAGTGTTGTCAGCAGATGATGTAATCATGGCCCTTTCTGCAGCAGGCAATTAGAACGGGGCAGTGTGTCCTCTCAAGGCGGTCATCTGCACCTTGGAGCGGACTAGGACCGGACTACTTAACCGAGATCCGCACCTCAGTCTGCTCCAAAACAACCCCAAGTGGTCCTCCAGCATATTTTCTAAAGACCGCAAAAAAACAGGTCTTTATTTTCCTGGAATGCGCCATTGCGTTCCTGCTCCCTTGTGCAGATTTTCAGGCTCACACTAATGCGAGCCTGTGATCTGCAGAGGGTGGACTTTAGGCATGGTGAGTTTCAGTGGTTGGTCAGGACCCACGGCCAAGTGGAAACTGCCATTTTGGAAGCCAGAAGCCACCATTTTGGAAGCCGGAGCAGTGCAGACCTACAGACCTCGCACTGCTCCAATTTGCCCTGGACCAAGGAGGAGCCCTGCAGAAGGGCTTCAGGCACAGTCTGCGTTGCTTCAGACCCCAGAAGAAGCAGTAGGTAACAGCACGGAGCAATTCCCTCACCTTGTGCGGAAAGGGCCCATTCTGCATCTGGACACAGGGACTTGGTCAGACACTTCTCTGATCCCCCTCCACTCTCTACCATCCTCAAAATGATTAGGGGGGACTATGTCAACATAAATCCAGAGGTGTGGGGGGTGGCGGCATTGGTCTTTGACTGGAAGGGAATAATATCCTCTGCAATGACCAAACAAAGACATATATAGACTTACGTTTACCTTATATCTGCATATACCACTAACACCATATACTCTGTGTATGTGTGTGTGTGTGCATTCGCATGCATGCACACATGTGTATAGATTCTCTTTGAGCCTGGGACCATTTCTGCACTACACTGTTATAGTGCTATTATTCCACTTTCAATATCCTATGGAATCCTGGGATTTGCAGTTTACAGAGGGGCTTTTAGAGAGCTCTTTGGCCTCAGTAAACTACAAACTCCAGAAGTCCACAGGGAAGGTAGAATAATAGCACTATAACAGTGTAGTGTAGAAATGGCCATATTCATCTGATGGCACTAAAATGATTTCCCATAGACTGGAGAAAACTAACTTTTGATGCCACTTTCTCTAGTTTTGGTCTTATAGTGCAAAAGGGAAAGAAAACTCTCTCTCTCTCTCTCTCTCTTTATTTATTTCCCTCCCTCCCTTCTGGCATAAGAATCTTCTGCCACGTATCTCTTGAAACAATAAGACACTAGCATTTCTTTCTCAGACCCGTCAGAATTTGAGATCTGTTAATAAGTCCTTTTAAGAATTTATATTTTAAACAGTTAAATCTAAATATAGCACTTGTACCACTCAGAAATATTAAGAGAGTGAAGAAGAGAAGCATAGATTTGTTGTTGCTGCTGCTGTTCCTGTTCTTATCACTCCCCAATAAGACTTCCTTTTTCTGATCAGTTCTCCTTTCCTCATAGCTTTAAATATCTGAATCCTCCATTGACAGATTGCTTTAAACATACTCCAACAGCAATGCAGGAAACAAAAAAATCATGTGTGTGTGTGTGTGTGTGTCAGGCTTCTATGACTCCTCCAGTAAAGCCTTCTAGGTATTCCTCAACCAGAACAGCTACTAGTTGCCATGTAATGTTTCAGAGGCCCACAAGTGCATAATGAAATTATATGTCGAAAGAGCTACTTTTTGGGTGCAGTGTGGCCCTACAAATATTGCTGGATTACAACTTCCAGCTTTCCTCACCTTGATTCTGCTGGTTAGGGCTGGTAAGTTTTGCAATTAAACATATAGAGGATTCTATTATTCCCACTCCTTGTGTAATGAGTAATATGTTCAGTTACTTTTAAATTTTACTTTCTAGAGGCATTTTTAGAGGCATTCTGACACATTTTTTCAAGTTTTATGCCATTATCTTATTAATCTTGTTTTTAAATAGCAAAAACTAAGAATTAATGTAGTGAATTACATTCCAAAAAACACTGTAAGGATTAACAATGAATTGCTTTTTGAACACTGTAAAGGGTAATAGGAGCACATTACTTTTAGAAGCTGAATTTCTAGCCTCTATCAGAGGTGGAGACATTAGATCCCCTTAGTATCATCTTGTGAGCTTTCCAGAGACATCTGGTTGTCCAATGTGGGAAAGAGGATGCTGAATTAGATGGACGTACCTTTGATTCATTAGGGATTTTCTTGACTTACAGCTGAGGTGGATATTGTGTGACAGTCTAAGATTTTGTCTTGGACTAAACTACTGCCATGCTAGCCTAGTGTATCAATGTCGAGAGATGATGGGTTCTGCAGTCCAAAAGCAGTTCAGAGGCAATAGTTGTCCAACTATGTCTAGGCCCTTTCCCCTCATCCCACCATGGGGACTGGAGAAGGATGGGACCACGACACTTCTGCATGATGTCATCACAGTCCTGTCCTTGTCCATCCCCAGACGATGCAATTGTGGGTTAAATCATTGATGGGTTTTCCCCATCAATGGTCATGATCACACCACCATTCCACACTTACTTATCCTGCAGAAGGGCAGGAAGCACAGTGGCAGCGCTTCCTGCCCCAGTGCAGCTTGGGAAAGTACCCAGCTGCACTGCGGAAGGAAGTGGTATGTCCACTGCACTCCCTTCTGCAGGGATCCGGTCCATGCAGGGGGCATATTGCAGTCGTGCTCCCTTACTAGCAGAGCAACTGTCAGGTTTGCCACCAAACACCACTGCAAGAAAGTAAGCTGCAGAAAGGGCCTTACGTTCATAGTCACTATTTTAGTTGAGGAGCACCCTTAGCTCTGCAGATGCATTAGCCAAATATATGTATGTATGTGTGTGTGTGTGTGTGTGTGTGTGTGTGCAGCAATCAGCTCCACATAATATGTTTAGTAGTAAGAAGGTGTTGGAAATGTAGGCCAAAATATCTGGAGGATCAACTATTCTCCACCTCTGCCTAAATTTATAGATAGGCTTGGTAATAATAATACTGATTCTCATTATCAGTGTCCATCACCAGCATGGGTTGCTTGGAAACACTGGTGCGATACACACTATAACAAATTTTCCTCATCCAATTTGCATCCAATCCTCTTAGAATTAAGAGGATTATTATAATTAATAAGAGGATTCTGTTAGATAGCACATAATGTTTGTATTTATACTTACATTGCAAATATTTGCTAGCATGGTCTTCTGCTATTGTGACGATTTAATCACAAATTTTACTTCCTCAAACATAAAGTGAGCCTTGTTCATGGCAGGATATATTAAGCAAGATATGTTCCAGCCAGTGGGGAGAAATAGTACTTTGATTGTTTAAAGAGAGCCAAGAGAAAGTCTTAATAATTGTACTTAAAAAAAAAAGATAAATCATCTTGGTCATGTAATTAACTGAAAATTACAATGGCAATAAAGGTACAGTTAAATTCTTATTGACACATTAAAATTGTGGGGAAATGTTAATACATTTAATTGGCATTTAACAAGATAGCTGCAGCTAGTTAATTAGATATCAATTTACATACTTAATAAATGCCAGAACATTTAACGATTATGCTCACACCCATCAGAAAAGGCATATATCTGACTGAGTTTCCCTTTGCAATTGCTGAATTTAAGAGATAATCTGAAGCATGGGTAAAATTTCCATCCAAATTGTGTACGATGTGCAGAAGTCTGAAAGAGAAACTGTGACTTCTGATAGCCTGGTGTGTTCTTTTCCTAAAAATTCCCATAGCAGACATTTTAAAAATATTAAAGGAAATGCAATTTATACTGTAATACAGGTTTTTTTTATCTAGGAATTAATAACTGATTTGTTCAACTTTGAACCATCCCTAGTGCCAATAGGATGTGTACAGGGAAGCCAGACATCTTCTCCTTGGAAATGAGGGCCCATTTTCTGCTGAGAGTATGGAAGTGGGCTATAGGTATTACACAAATTTAGCTGCAGTCTCCATCTGTTCTGGTCAGTTTGTCAAGGAAAGGAAAAACGCTGGTGAATCTAGTTTAGCATGGATTAAGAGAAATAGATACCAGCCATTCTGACAAGTAATTTCACTTGTTGCTCTATGAGATCAATAATCCATGATTATCCATTATTATCCTCATATTGCAGAAGAGGGTTGAGGCATAGAATCATAGAAACATGGAGTTGGAAGAGACCGCAATGGCAAATGAGTCTAATCCCCTGCTATGCAGGAACAAACACTCAAAGCAACCCCAGCAAATGGCCATGCAGCCTCTGCTGGCCATCCAGCCTCTGCTTAAAAACCTCCAAAGAAGATGCCTCCACTGCACTCTGAGGCAGCATATTCCACTCCCAACAGATAGCCATTCAGTCTCTGCTTAAAAATCTCCAAAGGAGAAGACTCCATCACACCGTCAGGCAGCATATTCCACTGCTGAACAGCTCTGACCATCAGGAAATTCTTCCTGAGGTTTAGGTGAAACCTCGTTTCCTGTAGTTTGAATCCATTGCTCTGTGTCCTAGTCTCTGGGGCAGCAGAAAACAAGCTTGTTCCATCTTCAACATGGCATCCGTTCAAATATTTAAACATGGTTATCATGTCTCCTCTTAACCTTGTTAACAATGACCCTCCTGACCACCTGCTGTTACAAACAGCACTGGCACTGAGTGTTTGTGACAGGCATTGCTTCCTTGCTTGTTTATCCTATGTTTATCCTGACATGGGACTCGAGGATCCAACATAGATTAAAACTAGGGATGGGCCAACTGAATCCTTGATTCATGAATCCAAATCCCTGTGCCAAAATAAGCAAACTGAATCTTTCAAATCCACCAACCAGATAGTTTGTTGGAGACTGGAATGCCTGAAAACCTGGGAGACCAGACACACAAGAGGAGATGGCAAGTAGGTGAGTTCTTCCCTTGGAGTAACAATGGCCTTTGCTAACAATTTCATAAATTACATCTGGGGTTGTATTCTAATGTATTTAAATTGAACATTTAATATTTAATATTTAAGTTCATTTAATATTTATGTTCAGCACTATTTTCTGTGCTGAAAATCAATCGGATGTATAAATGCTGGGGTCAGTGGGTCTAACGCCTATCAGAAGTAGTGGGGAAGAAGGCAAGGTCAAACAATCACATCCAGCGAATGCCACATGTAGGCCAGTGTACCTCCTTCCACAAGATATGCCCACTCGAGCTGCCTCCCTCTGCAAAGTAATAATCTCTGTTGTTTTGACTTGAGACTGGAGGGTAGGGATTGGGAATTACTGAAACTAAAGATTTGACTTGAAAGTCCCTTGCAGGACTTGAGACTGGACTTGAAGGTAGAGAATTGAGACTTGACTAGAAGCTGTATTTTTTGGGGGGGGGTTGTTTTCTTTTCTTTCTTTTTTTTAGTGCCTTGTTGCAGGATTCGAGACTTGACTTGAGGGTAGAGAATTGAGGCTGGACTAGAGGCTGGGTTGTTTTTTTTAAAGTGCCTTATTGCAGGACTTGAGACTTGATTTCAGACTTCAGGGTGCAGAATTGAGACTGGACTAGAGAGACTGGTGTTTTGTTCTGTTTTTTTAAAGTGTCTTCTTTGTTGCAGGACTTGAGACTTGACTGGAAGGTGCAGTCTTGAGATTTTAAGGACAGCTGAAAGATTCCTTTGCAGAGCTCCCTTGCAAAGCTCTTTCATACAGTTCTGGGATTTGTAGTTTTACAAGGTGTCACAGCCTTCTCCGCCAAAGGCCTTTTCCACACCAGGCAAGGGAATCACCCCGCACCGCTACTCACTGGACCTTTCGGCTCCCCAATCTGGTCCACGACGCTCCTGAGCAGTATGTCCTCATCAATACGCACTGCTCCGGCGTCCCAAATGGCGGCTTCCGGTTGGTCAAGGGTCTCAACCAACTGCTGAAGCTCGCCAGCCTAAAGCCCACCCCTGGGCAGATCACAGGCTCGCATTGGTGCAAGCCTGCGAATCTGCATAAGGGAGCAGGCTCGCAGTGGCATGCTGCGTGCTTTTGAAAGACGGGAAAAATCAGGTCTTTCAAAAGCATGCTGGAGGACCATTTGGGGTCGTTCCGGACTGGACTGAGGTGTGAATCTACCTTAAATAGGTCTGACCCAGTCCAGTCCAAGGTGCAGACCTCCTCCTTGGAGGACAGACTGCGCCATTTCAAAAACCCCGTGTGGAAAAGGCCAAAGTGTGGTGGTGCATTATCAAACTACAAAGTCCCAGGATGCCATAAGGAGTTATGCACAGAAAATCCAGTTCTGAGCTGGATTATCTCTGTGCTATAGTATATGGCCCTGTTTACACAGGCAGGAGAATGTGGGATTATCCACATTTTCCTGCCTGTGTAGAAAGGGCCTTCATGTCATTTTCAATCTGGGGAGATCCTGAGGCAAAATTATGACAATTGTCCTGGCCCGATTTCTTCAGAGGGAGATTTTTATTTATTTATTTGTTTATTTATATCCCGCCTCTCCATATGGATCGAGGCGGCGAACAACTTACAAATAGCATGTATTTCGAAACATTTCTATACATGCCCCCAACAAGCTGGGTACTCATTTTACTGACCTGCGAAAGGATGGAAGGCTGAGTCAACCTTGGAGCCAGGCAGGATTGAAGTCACAACCTTGTGACTTGCAGTACTGGCATTTAACCACTGCACCACCAGGGCTTTGCCTAGGTTTTGCTAAGGCTGAGAGAGTGTGTCCTGCCAAGATTATCCTTCTTTCCTTTGCTTTTTAAACCCTTTTTTAAAAAAGGATTCGGAAAATTTGAGATTCATGAGATTCATGGATTCCCAGAACCTTCTAGGGATTCAGATCTGGATCGGATTCAGAAAATTCTGGATTCGTCCCATCTCTAATTAAAACTCCTTAGACTTTTCCATAACTTGCATGTCTGGGCTGTTTCCCATTTTGTATTGCATGTTTTCCAAACCAGCAGACTAGGGATACTTTTGAAATGTACTCCACATCATAGTGGGTTATGATACAAAAAGTGGGGAATAGTAGAGTGGTGCATTTCAGAACCTGAAATCTGAAACAAGGGTTGGCAACGACTGACTTGAATTAATGACTAAGGGTGGGCTTTGATGAGGTATGTACTAGCTCATAGTCTTTTTTACTTAACTATTATAACAGCTCTGCAAAGAGTATAATTTCAGGAATTTTGAGGCGAAACTTGGTGATGGACTTAAAAATAGCAACAAACCATTAATGAGTTTTCACAATGTTCACAGGACACAGTGGTTTTAAAAAGCTAAATAGAAGCATGCTGTAGCACTCTGTTCTGCAATTAGAATAGAATTCTGACCTCTACTGAGCTGATATGTGCAAATTTGTGAAATCTCAACTTTCTCAGCTTAGTAATTTGGCTATGACCTATGAAAAAGGGGTGGATATTGCATAGCTTATATGCAAAGCCAACAAAGGAGCACTGTGTACTTTTCATCCAGGACACAGAAGTTGACAGAAGATGAGATTTGGCACTTGAATGTGCTATGTAAATATTTTTTTGTGAAAATCCACTATAATTAAAATCATTGCTATTATCCTTGTGTAGCCTAATGCTCAACTACACACATGAAGCTAATTTGAGCAAGGCGTCCCATCATGGGTGACATCTTCAAGACAAGCCCATGCCTGTACTACTATTGAATGCTTTGACCTCCCTCAGTACTTTAGTGAATGGAAAACTCTGCTGAAATCTGTATTTGCGTATCATAATCATGTGATACAGAATTCTGGTTTCCAGTAATAGGTACTAAGGTCATTTGAGTGTGAGAGAAAGAGGCCATGTTACTTTCATTCATGTCTTTTCTGGTTCAGATGTTGTTTCTTTCAGTTCTATGATAATCATATTACCCGTAACCATTCTGGGGATGGCCCCAAAGACCAAACTATCAGTTTGAAATAAATGAAATGAAGGGCACTTAGTTTTGAAAACAACCAGTTCCAGATAAATTTGGCCAAATTCCTCTTCTTTGATGTTAATGTGGCAGAACTGCTGGTTGAGAGCTGATTTAATGGCAACGGTCTTAATTTAAATCAATGTAATGCAGAACAAACCCTGCCCTTGGAATGTAAATGTTACAGTCTTGGAACACATGTCAAGTGTTCCTCTGTAAAGTCATTGGGACACTTTCTTCTGCTAATCAAGATGTTATTTACATTTTAAAATAATTCTTTTAATGAAGCAACCACCAGCTTGAAATATTACTAGCAATGAATTTTAAAACAGAAAGCATACAAACTGTCCAGCATACCAATTATTCACAGGAAGAAGACAGATAGTAGTATATATCCTGACTTTACTGTTAATAAGGCATGGCTTGATGATTGCTTTTCTAGGCACATAATTCTACAAATGACAAGTTTTCATTTTCTGTATAATCCTTGAGAGCTGTGATATTTTTTTTTGAAAAGTTTCTAGCCCTCATGACATTGAAGGGAAGCCAACAACAATTCTTGCAACTATAAGATCATCATATTTATCTAAAAGATATACAGGATACTAATCATATATACTGTACATCATTTTTTTTAAAGTGACTTCAGTTCATTGTTGTTCAAGCCATCAGATAAGTTACAAAACCATAGCTAGAATGGAAGAAAAAAAATACTTTTTATTGTAGTACAAAGGTAGGGAGCAATACCATGTGTGTATATGTGGGAGGGTTCTCTGTTTTTAGCAACTGTTTCTTAGCAGCAGTATAATAAGAGGTAATTTCATAATTTTTTAACTTCTCCTGCAGAATGTCAGTGGCGAAGAGTGTGGTCTACGTTATGAAGTTGATTGTGCTGTAATCAATCTTAAGTGAAAGCCAGTATCTCCCTATATAAGCCTGCCCAAGTCTTATGATCTTGGGGAAAGCTTGTCTCTCCTCCCCACCACCTTTCCAATCTGGTTTGGTAAGGACATGGGGGAGAACCTTCTCAGTGGCTTCTCCTAAGCTATGAAACTCCCTCCTGAGGGAGGTTCAGTTTGCCTCTCTCTGCTCTCTTTTTACTTGCAGGAAAAGACCTTCCTGTTTAAACAAGCCTCATACAGGGATGTGTGATTAGTGTGCTGTTTTTAATATGTGTTCATGTGTTTTAATTTTTTTAATGTAATGTCTTTAAAGTGATGTTTTAATTGGATTAGTGGTTTAATGTTCTTAAAATGTTTGTTCTATTTTTTTAAGCTATTCTGTTTTAACTTGTAGGTCATTTTGACTCCTATTTGGGAGAAAGGTGGGATATAAATGAAACAAATAAATAATTGCAGGTGATTAAAAGAAAAGCTTGCTCTTCCCCTGCCTTTCTTTTATATTCTCCTTTGTTGAATATTTCATCTTTTTGAAATTTTAGATTGTATGCTTCTTGGGGTAGGAGTCCAATCTATGCTTCTTTTTCCTGATGAAGAAATGGAACTTCAAAAGCTTGTATGATGTACTTTGTGCATTTTAATTGACCAATAAAGGTATATCACTCTTCTGTGGATCTGGGATTTTGTTGGATTAAGTTCATTCCTGTGATTCTTTCCCATGTGCCACTATATTTTTGTGGTCAGATAAATGCAGCACACATTTAGCTAAAGAAGATCTCCTGCACAAAAATCCATAAATCTGATAAGCCAAAAAATAAATAATGACTGAAAATTGAGCAATTGAAGTATAATAATATGATGGAACCTATGAGACTGTCCCAGTTGGAGAAGACACAGTCAATTCAATTTTTTAAACAGCGCACTTCTTTATATGATGACCATAAGATAAAAATGGACTAATCAGTCACAGTCTTCAGCTTCTATTTAAAAATAAAAGCTCAAGCACTTTCCATTGTGAAAATGAGGACATTTCAAAATTTGAAGAAATCCTTCAAAAACGAACAAAATTTTCCCCACCTATACTTGCCACATTCTAAAGAAATACCTGCTCCCAACATAGGGAGATCCATATTATTACCTGCAACCCTGATTTAGCAGTGACACAGCTGGAAATCCAGGGTTACAAATCCTTTGAGTGAAGCACTCAAAGACCTATTCCTGTATGAATGTATTTGTTCCTTTCTAGTTCTCCCACTTTTAAAATAAACCCATTTATTTCAATTTCAGATATGAAGATGCTTGACGAATTTGATATATTCTCGTGAAAACTGAAACATGATGTCATCCATCTACTATCTTGAAGTAAACCCTTTTGAATTTAGTGAAATTTACTGTGAGGTAAATGGGTAAGGGATTACAGCTGAAGTGGGCAATTGTATCAAACAGCAGAAAGAAATAATAAACTTGATAAGTCATTAAAATTATCATTACTGCTTTCCCAACAATTTTAACTACCAGTGACTCTTCAGGAAGAATTGTGTTTTATGAATATTCATGCAGAATATTCATCGTATGAATAATAAAAGCCACACTGATTAGAAAAATAAAAAATTTGTTTTGCAAATTGTGGTGGATGCCGTGATACTTAGTCACTATGTTTCTGTGAATATCACAGATCAATAATCAGTCATTCACACAGTGTTCTCAGAAGATCAAGATTTATTTATTTTTTAATCCAGGGCCATCAGCATAATTTCAAGGTAGGTGGTATTAAAGTAATTAGTTTTTAAATTGATTTTGGAGGGGTTTTTTTCCCTCTACAGTAGAGGAATTCATCGATATTCATTTTGCAAATGAGTTAAAAAATGTCTTCTGGACCACAGCCAACCTGCAAAAAAAAAAAAAAGTGAGGTCAATATCAATTCATTAGCAAATTAATAGGGTTGTGAATTGTATTGTAAGTAGCAGGTATGTGTGCAATTGGCACCAATTAACAAGCTGTCAGTCAAAGGATGAAATGTTGAATCAGACAAAACAGACCAATGCTGTAAGAACTTGAGTTTTTCCTCAAGGGTTGTATTCCAGTAATATGTTGGGCTTTTTTTTTTTTTTTGGAGAAAAGTTTCCGTAAGTCTATAGACATGGGCTGCAATCTATCACTCTGTGAGAGAGACAGGATGCAGAACAAGATATCGTAAAGTGTCCCATAGCACAATCTACACAGTGCACTATAATAACTTAGGAAGTTACCGAATACTGAGTCAGACCATTGATCCATCTCATTCAGTATATTCTACAAGGATTGCCAGTGGCTCTACAGGTTTTCAGGCAGAAGTCTTTCCCATGAAGGGGACTGGCAGTTTTTAGAGCAATTAAAGCAGTAGCCAAGAAAGTTCCCAGCATCTTTCTCCCCTGAAATGTTCAAGAAAAGTTTGGGGAAGCATTTGTTAGAGATATTAACCTTTATCGGGAGGTCGATTTACAGCACCTAGCACAAAATCCTCCCTGGAACCTCTGAACAAAACATGTCCCAGAGGCAAGCATTAAACATGCAGCAGAGTTTCAAAACAGCAACACATTGGAGCAGCAGCAGAGTGTAAGTTTCAGCATCAGTTCTGACCCCACTCTACCCACTGGTTAGTAACTCTAACACACAGAGTTGTCATCCAAAAACACCTGGAAGCTTTTAATCTTCAAGTTCCAATATATACACATCTGTACAATCAGAATACGCAGATCCTCAGTCATAGGGTCAGCATCACAGACACATCAGGCAGAGGTTTGCTTGGACAGAGGTTCAGTGTCAGAGAGTCAGAGAATAGTCAGAGAAAGAACCAGTCTGAGCTCCCCTCTTTTATACACACCTGCTGATAGATCATCAGCTAGGGGCAATGGCTGATGCAACCCCTTGCCATGATTTCACATTGCCATGACTCAGCCTTACTGTCCCCTAGGGATTATATCATGACTTGGCAAGTCATTCCCCAGGTGTATCCCACATGCTCATCAAACGTATTTTTAACTGGGGTAAATGTCACAGCTTTTCTATCCAACAACCTTGAACTTACCTGGCCATTTGCAATTTACCAGTCATTACCAGATGTTGAGACAAACATTTGAGGGAGATACTTGTCATTCAAAACAGAATGGTGCATTAGATACAACTTGGTCTCATTTAACAAAGGTGTTTTTACTGTGGATGAACAGATTGGCCTAATACCAGTCTATGTCATTTTCTCACATGTACGTCTCTTCTATGTTTGCATCAGTCTGAAAACATTTATAATGAAAGGCATGCATATATATTATATTTCAAAACTTGAAGGTACCATTTTTGTACATATTTTAACCTGTTACAAAATTCTGTTTATTAATTCTGGTACAAAATCTAGAGAGGTGCATAACCTACAACACTCAGAGTAGGGGTCTCTGGATCAGTCTGGTTGAAAATACATGTTTTTCTGGTTGAAAAACATGTATTTTGAATGTTGAGAAATGCTGATGAGAAAAATCCTAGACCAAGGAGAATCTACACAGTTTGGAGCTTATTCTGTGCAAAATTTGCACATGGTTGTTTTGTGCGGAAATCAGCATTCTCCATGCAGAAAACAGCACTTTCTCATTGAAAGTAATATTTCAATGCAGAAATATTAATTCTTGCACAGAAAATGTAGTACTGGGGAAGATTCACACATGATTTATTTGCATAGAAAGCAGCATTTTCTATGAAAAAAGTGGATTTTGCCATTGAAATATTGTTTTCCCTGCAAAAAATGCTGTTTCCTGTGGAGAAAAGGCTATTTTCTATGCAAGACAACCACGTGCTTGCCATTCCTCCACATTAAGTAGCCTGAGAAGCACTGGACTAGAGGATAATTCTATTACAATCTGTATATTATTGCTAAAAAAATAAAAAGAGTATGTAGCTTGAAAAGGTGGATTGAATGACATCCTAGTCCCTTATTTATTTATTTATTTATTTATTTATTTATTTATTTATTTATTTATTTTTTGGAATGGTCAATACAGAAAGACATCACTATTCAGACTGGCCTAAGTGATTCAAAACTTAATTATGCTGGCCTAAATTGAATCAAATTGAATTTCTGCAGTCCAGCTCCATCTGTCACTGCTGTCACTTCTGAGAAAAGAACAGCAGCCAGCATTTGCTGGACTTATCCCCTCCACACTGCCACCATCACCTTTTCCTTGTGTTTAGTCTGCAGAACAGAAGGTTAAGCGGGGACATGATAGCCATGTTTAAATATTTGAAGGGATGTCATGTCGAGGAGGGAGCAGGCTTGTCTTTTGCTGCTCCAAAGACTAGGACAAGGAGCAATAGATTCAAACTACAGGAAAAGAGATTCCACCTAAACCTCAGGAAGAATTTCCTGATGGTCAGAGCTGTTCAGCAGTGGAATATGCTGCCTGAGGGTGTTATGGAGTCTTCTCCTTTGGAGATTTTTAAGCAGAGACTGAATGGCCATCTGTTGGGAGTGCTTTGACATGGGTTCCTGCATGGCAGGGGTCTGGACTGGATGGCCCCTGTGGTCTCTTCCAACTCTATGATTCTTATCTTTTAGGTTGTAAGACTGAGGACAGAGATCTATCAAATTATCTATTTTTAAGCCTTTCTGGAGGGCCAGTGTGATGCAGTAGTTTGAGCATTGGAAAATGATCCTGAAGACCAGGGTTCAATACTCTGCTTGGCCATGGAAACCTACTGGATGACCTTAGGTGCATCACACACTCTCATCCTCCGCAAACCCTATGATAGGTTCACCTTGGGTCACCATCAGTCAGAAAGGAGTTGAAGACATACAACAACAACCAAACCTCTCTGGCGGCCTTTTTTGACTGGAGGGTTGGGTATATATGATCTAAACAAGCAAAAGTCTAGGACAGTCCCATTAACTCATTAGCCTGGTAAGTCAACACTTAATGTAAGTTCTATTGATTTACTGGATCTACTCTAACAACAGGAACTAACAGACAAATGGGACTAACAAATTGGAATGAGGACAGTGTTTTTAAGCAATTGATTTTAAAAGCCTTTACATTGCAAATTATTTGTTCAGATTTCTGGCAAATGCAATCTGCCCATCAAGAGAAAAAGAGAACTCTTCTCCCTCTTTCTATTCACCAAAACTCCAGAGACACCATCACCCATTCTCACACTGTCATACCTTTTTAACAAGTAGGTCTTTCAATTTTCTACAAGTCTGCTCCTCATAGTGAGTTAGTGGGGGCAGAGTGTTTGGTCCCCGTCTATAACCCCAATGCCAATAAAAACAAGTGGGAGCACATTCAACCTAGCAGGCACATGTTGGCTACCCTGTCTTAGGCTGCAGGCTCCTAAAGTTCAATGCTAATTGCTAGTTCCAGCTCAAAAGATCAATTGAATCAAGTTCTACATGTACATCTACATCTATGTAAGCTCTAGTGATCTGATGTGTCTACTCCAGTTGGGGCTAACAGTTCAATTTAGGCCATTATGGTTTTGTTTCGTTTCATTTCATTTTGGAAACAGAACTGTTCCCAGTAGAAAACATATTCATAGTTTTGCCATACTTATAATAAGCACAAAGAGATCCATAGATTAAGATTTCTGAAGTGTGTCAAGTTTATTGAAATTCTGGAAGTGCAGAGGAGTGGCATGGTAGTTCAACCAATTCATTCTTGTTCATTTGGAACAGCATGTACAAGTTCATAAAAGGAATAAAATCTTCTGAGAACAGTCTCTGGGTCATGGCACAACAGTCCTCTTGACACCAGCCAGAGTAAGTGCAAGGGTTGAAGAAGGAGCATGAAAAGCCTGATTACTGATTAGCTTCAATGTTATTTCAATCAATCCTCTGAATGAAGTTAGCAATCAGCTACGCAATGAACAATGAAGTGGCATTAGAGCCACTGGGGGAGAAGGTTGGATGAGGAGAAAGCCTCAGTTTAAAAGATTCTGTTCTTTCAACAATTGCGTTACTTCTTTTTTTTCTAACAGCCAAGTTTAGAGAGACATAGAATCATTGGAAGGTTCTTTAGTTATAAAGTGTCAATTACTATTTTGACCTAACTTCAGATTAAATAACTTGGTTCATTCCAGTGTCATAGGGTCCAAGAGTGCTGCACTATTCATATATGCCCATAAGATACCATTCAGGGTCTGTACAAATTATTTTGCTGCTTGAAGCAAAGAAATAAATAGTGCCTCCCCCAAATGAAGACAGGTAAGGGTACATAGCTGGCAAATTCATCCACTTTATTTTCGGCAGTTCTGGTATAAAATCCTATGTGTGCCAAGTCAATAGACAGCACTGTAAAGAAGTAAAAAAAAAAAAACTTTTCCCTCTTCCATGACATTAAGAACCTGCTCTTGAGGCTATCATCTCACTCTGTCTAATAAGGATGTAAAAATTTGTAAATTTCATTCTTGCACACAAGAAAGAATAATTTTAACACTTTTCATTATGAGAACGTTATTATAGGATGTATTCTGTGGAAAGGGGCACTTCGCTGCAGAAAAACACAGCATTTACTACAGAGGAAACAACATTTTCTGCACAGAAAAGAGAAAGTTCTATTTTCTGTGCAGGAAACTTACTTTCTACCCTGTGCATTTTTACACAGAATAAGTCTTGAACTTCAAAGATTCTCACCTGTCTAGGATTCTTTTCAACAGCATTTCCCAACAATCAAGTAAACTATTTTTGAAGTATTTTTGGCTAATGGTAGAGTCACATAACTCTGATATCATCTGAAAGTTCATTATTATCCTTTCATTTCAAAAATTGATGAGGGGAGCATCACAAAGTGGTGGGGCTGTTGATTTCATATGCCATTCATGGATACCTAGAATTAGGTTTTCAATGTTTCTTCCTGGTTTCCCTGTGATGTTAGGTACAAAGAAAAATTCAGGAGACATGGGGGGGGTGGTATCAGGAGATCTGCAGCAAATCCATTCTGGTTTTTATGCCTGCTCCTCTAGCACCAGCTGACCAGTACCAAAACTTTGAATGGCTATGGTCTAGCATTGTCAGACCTTTTGTTCAACTTGGGGCAGCTGGGAGAGGAGAGATGGTGAAATCCAGAGTGCATTAACTCTGCACACAGTGAGAATTCATCATTTGCCACTGGGAAACATCCTGCCAGCAGATAAACATTTGAGGCTATCTTGGAGAGAATCAGTTGTAGATGGTCTCCAGGTTGTCATTGCTAAGGAGGAATGCAGTGACATTTTATCATCACAACACCTTGCAGAACAGCAACTCCTAAAACCTCCCCCATGAAAAAAGGCTGTCTAGTACTCTTAGTTATTTATAATCTTCAACTATTCTACAAGTATTTTATATTGTTTTTATATTGCATTACATGTACATTTCAATACAAACCACTTAGCGATTATGCCATATCAAGCAGTATACAAGTACCCCTAATAACATGAATGAGTAAAGGTTGAGCAGCAAATAAATATTAACAGCAGACCATAAAGTTAAGCCTACCCCAGAATTTCTACTTTAAAACATTGCAAGGTATGAGAACATCTCAATTATGCATCAGAAGTTTAATGGAGTGAATAAATCCTTTCATGCATATCCTTGCTGGGGAAAGGTGGATTAGAAAATGGTAGAGGGAAAGACCACCGGAGAATGACAGTGTTACTCATTTGAAAGTGAGAGACATTTTGATGCCCTTTTGAGCCTCCATGCCTACAAATTAATAAGGAAGAATTCATTTTGAGATAGTTCCAATGAGAGAGCTGTTCTAATGGAGGTAAAGAATTTGAGAAGCACTGAAGGTTAATTGTCAATTACCCAGAGAATTATGTAGAAATGAGAATAAAAACACAGTTTAAAATATAATTGTCCTTTTCTCATTTGTACCCAAGTGTTTGATTGAAGAATGCTAAATTAGTTTAGTTGCTGTCACTAATGTTTAATTTTAGGAAGTTTTCTAAAGTGGGAAACAATTACCATGGTGCCAGAGTATGCTCAAGGATCAAAGGAAATGTCACTCCAGTGGGTACAGAAAAAAATAACAACAACAACAACAACATCAACAACAACAACAAATAATTTAGTTTAACAAATTTAATTTAACAAATTATTCAACTAACTGTATTCACACTAGACAATCAAACTATTTGAATTTTTTAAAAAAGCTAGTCAAAAAGCTATAACAATGTATGATAGGCTGGATAGACTGTATCTCCCTATATGAATCTCCAGAGCCCTAAGATCTGCAGGGGAAGACTTTTTCTCAGTCCTGCTACCATCCCATGCTTGCCTGGTGAGGACATGGGAAAGAGCCTTCTCAGTGGCTGCTCCCACCCTGTAGAACTCTTTTCCATGGGAGGCTAAGCTAGCTCCCTCCCTACTTTCCTTTCACCAGCAGACAAAAAAAAAATTCTACTCAAACAAGCTTTTAATGTGTTAGCAGGGAAGCTTTATATTTGTTCAAGCTACTTTTATTTTTATTTTTTTAACAAATATTTTTATTGGAATTTCCAAAAAAGATACAAAATGGGAACATTTCTTCTAAATGTTCCCCCCACAACTCCCATAACAAGTTTTCTTCTCCAGTTCTGCCCAGCTGAATCAAACAAAAGGTACAATATAATGCAATACAATACAATACAATACAATACAATACAATACAAGGAATCCACTTCACTATACATAGAATCTTTGGCATAACTATCGTAGTTTGTCTTTTAACCAGTCAATACATTTTTACCTTTTTTAAAAAAATTACATCATTATAATCATTAGCTTTACAATTAAAGCCATTCTTTTATTTTGCTCCATTCTTTATCAAATTGTTGAATAGATTTGTTTTTTAATGCATTTGTCAATTTTTCCATCTCCATCATATTGTAAGCCCCCTAACCCACCTAAAAACTATGTCCTGAGGATCCTAATTATTTTATATCAAACATAGTGAGCCATAGAGATATACTGGACAGACATGTAGGCAGTAGAGCTGTGGAGATAGATTAAAAAAAAAAAGTAGCCTGTTTTCTGTCACACATCCTGGGTAATCTTGCAAATGGCTCAAAGGCCACTTGAATGGATTTTCAGCAGTGATCAGGAGACAATAACTCTCTGGGAGCAAATAAGCAATGCAAAACAGCCTGGAATGTGACATCTTGAGATATGCATCCCCAGATGAGATACTCTTCTTGCAGGAAACTACAAGGATGTTTGGCTGCATTTTCTTAGAACTACAAAGCTGAAATCCGTCTTCATAAAACTGCAGCCATCTGTTCCGCAGGACATGGGTCAGCTCTATAACTAGGTCGATTTTCTCATTTTTTTTCAGAGTTCTCCCAGATCCGCAAACCATGAAGCTGGTAAGCTCCTTTCAGCCTCAAAAGGCATGGCTGAGATCATTTTCTCCCAGCTGGAGACTTCTGGATTGGTACAGTATTACTCCAAAACCCTTATCTCTTTTTCTCTCTTAATTTTCACCTCTTTCTAAATTTCTATGGTTTTGTATGCTTGTTGGAGTGAGTGCAGTTGAGTAATTGTATGGATTTTAACATCTATGTCAGTAAAATACTTAAATTTGAACAATTTGTGTGATTTTTGACTGGGCCTGACCCAGTAAACATTGGGTTAAAGATCCTTAATTACCCTGCCCCCTTTGCATTGGTAAAGCAGTGCTCAGAGCTAATTTTCCCCACAAGAGACAATTTTGACAGCCTTTGGGAATCCCCTTAAGGGAACTCCAAGCAAGCAGGGTAACAATATCCATAACCTTTTATTTAAGCTACTTTTTAAAATGCTGTAAATTTTTATAATTTCATATTTTTAAAATATTTTTATTTGTTTTAAATGTTTTCAATTTTTTAAAAAACTTTTTTGGAAGCCACCTTGGATCAAAGGCAATCAAAGGTTTGCCTGGAAGAAAAGGCAGCATATTATATATTTATATATATATGCATGCTAAAATGTAATGAAGACCGAAATCAGATCATATCCTTAACATGAAAATAAGCCCTTAATGGCAAGAGGAAGTTGGGTAGAAACTGAAGATCATATAATAATAGATCATAGTAACAGTTAATAATAAATCATAATAGATCATTCATATATATATATATATATATATATATATATATATAATGATCTTTAAGGGAACAGATAGGTTTTAAGGACAAATCTCCATTATTTGGATTAACAGTGTTTCTTCCTTCCTCTATTGCTACCTTTTTTCCTATTAGACTCCTCCTCTTGGGTAACTATGCATAACAACTAGACCTCCTCCATATTAGGAATAGCTCTACGTATTGTGTTTAGGCTGCACAAATGGTTAAGAGTTTTCCTCTGTTTATTTGGGATAAAAAAAGGCTATGAAAACTCTCATGTACTTGTATTCAGCAGAAAGTGTCAAGATTTATTTCTATTTATTTCTTTGTCCAGTTTATGCCCTGCCTTTCTCCCACCCAGGCACCCAAAGTGAATTTCAAAATGTAAAATAAAAGTTTAGCTAAAAATGTACTATTGCAAAAGTTTTAAAAAAATAAACTTTGGTTCTATTAAAAAGTGTATAGTTAAAACAGTATAAAATACACTTAAAACATAATTTAAGCACACTAAGTGAACACAAAGCACACTGGTCTCAATGCCTGGCTACCAAACTTTTAAAATCACAGACTTGCCTAAATAAAAATGTCCCAACCCACCTCTGGAAAGAGAGAGGGAGTTCCATTGTCTTAAAGTTGAGAAGGCTTTCTCCAGTGTTTTACCAAGGTAAGACAAAGAGAAATGTACAACTTTGTACATCCCTGAGGTCCAGGCTCAGTTAAGTGGCTGTTACCCAAAAGGTGGGTGACTCAGATGTCTATTCATGATGCCAGTGAGTCCATGGAATGGTGGGGAATTATTAGCTCAAAGGGACACCTGTGAAAGGGGGTAACCTTACAGGACCTTTTCACTTATGTATACCAGTACTAATGCAGGGACACCAGTAGGAGATTAAAAGAATGTTTATTGGGGAAAATCGCAAACACATGCAAGAGTCAAGCAGTTTCACAACCACACAAGACTAACTGAAGGAAAAACTGGATAGTGAGAAGTCAAGATGAAGTGGGAGATATTTACCTATCCTGCTGAGAAGAGATGAAGTGATATGGCTCCGACTAAAGGGTCCAAGGGGAGTACAGGAACAGGAATTGGAGCAACAAAGTGATGTTCTATATCCAGAGTACTATAGTACTTCAAGTTATCTGGCTTAGAGCTAGGGTTTAAATACCCAATTTCTGCCATGATGGGGAAGGTGTTAATGGCTCCCTGGCAAGGCAAACAATGAGCTAATGGCTTTAGCATTGGGTGACAAAGCACTGATGGGAATCGTGAATCCTTAATGGCTGGATTGGTGGGGAAACAAAGGAGAATTTCAGTGGGAAGAGGAAATGGGATCAGAACAATCAGTTGCTCTGTTGAGGCAGTATTGGGTGCTATTGTTTTTTAATGTTGAGTCATTGAGGAAATTATTGCAAGCTCATTTAACACCAGAGCTTCCCAACTGATCCCTTGACTATGACCTGGCCATGCCCTGAGGTCCCATCTGACCAATGCCCACTCTGTGATATGATTAGCAATAGACATTGGTTAATGGGCATAAAATATAAATTATATACTGTTATGGTTGAAAAACCATGCTGGCAAAGAGGACTGGCTGAACACCTGTGAAAGTAGGTCAGAGCAGTGGTAACACTGCTAGCTATAGAAGTACTTGCCTAAAAAAATAAGGACTTTTAAAATCACAGGCTTGCCTAAATAAAAATAAGGACTCCTCATGAGTAAAAAAAGTTACAGTGAGCATGATACTCCTTACATATGTCATTCCTCAGCTGACAGTCATTCCTTAGCTGACACTTATTATCAAGAGTAGTTCTCTTGGTGAGGAGCGCTGGAACAATGTCTGTATGCCAACTCTCAAATGCCAGTTCTGTGTTTCTCCTCATTGCCACATTTATCACTAGGCCTGTCCCTCTGGTGTTTGGACACTTGAGAGGTCCTTGACTTTGCTGCCATTACTGACTTTGTGCTTGGAGTCTGGACCATGTTCAGATCTTGCTGGCTCTTGGTAATATTAAGCTATTCTGTCTACATGCTGCCAAAGCAGAACACTCTGCCAATTAGCACACAGTCAACAACCACTATATTTCATGGGAAGTTAATATATGTCTGGCTACACATGCTAATAATGATTAATTATTGTTAAATATGAATAATGAGGAGGTGGAAGAGGTTGTTTTACTAAGCCCGATTAAATTATTAATTGTATGACATATTTGGTGGATCAGGGTTACATAGCAGCTCAAAGTCTTTAAGTCCTCTTGCTGTGTCTCAAGTCTGCTCATCTGCATTTCCATACACTACTAAGCATGTCCAAAGGGAGAATGAGCTATTTATTTAATAAACAAAATCTCATTTTTGGTTTCCCTGTCACTTATCATTCTCACTGTACAAGAAGTGTGCAGTGTGTCTTGAAAACACCTGTTCAGATATGATTCTTTCCTTCTCCAAAGCTTGGGTGACAGCAGAAAGCCTATAGATTTGTGGATACTGTAAAAATTTATTGAACTGATTCTGTATTTAAACAATCTAATACCTTTGGCATGGTATGCAGCAGGTATTGTACTTAACTTTTTTTTAACAAACGGTTGATGAAAGTCATGAAACAGTTAGCCTGTAAGAATCACATCCACTATGCAAACACATATAATCCCCCAAATCGACACTGTTGGCTGTGTTAAATACAAAACAGTATCATTTACACCAGGGATGATAACTGATGATTCTCTAGATATCGTTGGATAACAGCTCCCATCAGATCTAGCTAGCTTTAGGAATGTGGGGTGGGGGGAAGCTTGCAGTTTCCTCTCCATTGCATTTCTCTGAATCCCTTTTACATGTTATGTTATTCTCACATCGGGCTGGAAGAATTTCTCTTTCATTTCTTACATGGATATTAATGCATACTCTCCGGAATACACACATTTATAACTTCATTTTTCTTAATTTGTACACCTATTCCCACTCAATAAAGCATATTTTGCATATTTTAACTGTATACATTTTATGAAGATTTTTAAAATACATATGTAATATCTTGCATATGAAAAATTACTGAAAGCCTGGCACATTTGCAGGATTATAAGGCAGGCTATGTTATGTTTTTCCATTGGTTTTGTAAGATTTTAGAAACCACTGAAATTCTTTACCACCCCTAGCAAGTACAGCCAATAATGAAAGGTGACAGGAACCACAGTCCAACAACAGCAGGAGGGCTACAAGCTTCCCTCTTCCCCCTCATAAACACACAAGTTTGTTAGTTTCCATAATTTGAATCTGCATTTGATAAAACAGAAGAGACATTGGAATCTATCTCATGTCATCACATTGTTGGACCATCTAGCAAAGTGTTGTCCACAGCAAAGGTGGCAATGTGTGAACCTTAAGACTGCAACTGTTGTTAGTCCACCTAGGATAGCCAATAGACAGAGACAATGGGCATTGCAATTCAACATCTCAAGGGCCACAATTTGGCCACCCTGGCTTGCACTGACTTCCAGGAATGCTGACAGGGGATTTTCCCTATCTCAACTCAGACAGAGTATGTCAGAGACAGAAGCTGGGAAACCCTGCATTGTGCTATAGCCCTTCCCTTATATTTATAAATTTTGCTTTAGGCTTTCTCCTACATCAGTGGTTCTCAACCTTCCTAATGCCGCAACCCTTTAATACAGTTCCTCATGTTGTGGTGACCCCCAACCATAAAATTATTTATTTATTATTTACAATGCCCCCCCCCCGGCAAAGGCTGCCTTGCCGGCCAGGAACAGGGCAAGGGCGGGCAGGGAGGGAAAGAGGAGCCACATTTCTCCCCCAGGAAAAAACTCTGAGACCACCCCCGGGCTCTGCTTCTGCTTCGCTCTCGTTTCCGCTGGGGGGGCAGTGTGGGAAAGGCTTCCAGAGTGTCGACCCTGGCCAGGGGGGGAATGCCAGCACCTTTGTCTTTTGCGTCGGGCTCAGCTCGTCCCCCGGAAAAGCGCCGCCTTGCAGACCCCCGGCCCTTCTGCAGCACCCCCCTCCATGGCGAGTGGGGCAGGGGCTGTGGTGAAGAGGGGGACTGCCCCCCATGTTGCTGCTGCCCCCCAAGCTGGCCCGTCAGACAGGAGGTTCTCCTGGTAGCAGAGAAGGGGAGCGATTTCAGTCCCTTCTGAACAGGTGGCAGGAGGATGTGAGCGCGTGGTTCGCGCTTGCGCACCACCACTCCTGCTGCGGCAACGCTGTGGCCGCACGCATTCCCGCCAAAGGGGGCAGGAGGACACAAGTGCGTGGCTCGCACTTGCGCACCACCACCGAGGAGGGAATGGAGCCTAAGACCATCAGAAATACATATTTTCTGATGGTCTTAGGCGACCCCTGTGAAAGGGTAATTCGACTCCCAAAGGGGTCGCGACCCACAGGTTGAGAACCACTGTCCTACATTCATACATTAGAAGATCTGCCACCAGATTGAAGCCAATGATACTACTGTTCACTATAGTTCTGCCTTCCAGATGATACTTTTCTCTAGCTAAGCTCTGATACAAGGCTCAGTTTTAAAGGCAGTAGAAGATCACACTGGTGGAGTTGATGAACCTTCTGCCCTCAGTTTATTACATGCTGTGTCCCCATTTTATACTTATGTGACACACTTATGTGACAAACAGAAACTGTGGTAGAAGTCCTGTACTTCCTGGTGATGTGCATGAAAACAGCCCACTCAGAAAAAGAACTGGAATGAAAAGATACTGCTAAATATCAGCAGGCTTAAGGCAAGACAGCAGACGGTTGCTTTGGACACACTCATTGGGTTCCTGTTGGATGCAGTGCAGCCATCCACATTCCCTTCTCTCTTTCTTGGCATGTTTGTACTATAAGACAAAGATAATGAGAAATCAGGGAAACTGACAGTGAGAACTGCTTGAGAGTGTGATGAACTACCTCATAAAGTGGCAGACTCTTCTTTACTGGAGGTTTTCAAACAGCAGTTGAATAGCTATGGATCAGAGATGTTTTAACTTGTCAATTTCTGCATTGGCAGCAAGCTGGGCCAAAGGCTTTTTCCAACTCTACTTTCCTACAATTCCTGTATCTTTATGCTACTCTCCCTCTGCAGTGCAAGGCTAGAGGCAGTTTCCATAAGCCTTTCTCCCCGTCTCTATGTTTTTGAGTTGGAATTCTTAATATAGTCACAAGATACATCCCAGCTTTCCACCTAGTGCAGGGCAGAGACTTGGAAATCTTTGTTTTCATAAGTATCAGGATTCAATAGGATGTTACCATGGCAGTTAAAGTGGAATGTAGCACTATAAGTGTGTAGTGTGAATGGGTCCTTAGTGTATGGTAGAATAAGACCTAGCTGCCACTGTGGCATGAATGCCTGTACAACTACCTTTCCTCTCTGGATATTAGGCAGCATACTGTGGCATGTGCATACTTGTGTACACAAAAAGTGTATAGAGATGGAGACAGGACAGCTCCATTGGATCTGATAGTAACACCTCTGAATTTGCATACTTCTCTTTCCAAGGGGCCAAACTGTGATCATGGTTGGAAGGCAGTTCTGCTAGAATTGATAAGAGTTTTAGCACTGAACTGGGAAAGCATTTAGCATTGAAGTCAGGGAGGAATTTGAAAGTCATAAATTAACTGCACAATAAAATCGTAATTCTAAAAAGCATTTTTGTTGTCTCTTTTAGGGGTATGTGGCAGCTCTTTTCTGCATCAAAATCTTGTTATGACTTGTTGCTTTACTATTAGGATATTGGAACATAACATCTGCTTTATTTCTTACTGTCTTAAACATATTATGAAAGAGATTCATGTCAGGAGACAGATGGGATAGAAATTTAATAAATAAAATAAAATAATAAATAGAACAAATATATGCATCATTGAATAAAGAAATGAATAACTATCATCACTGAGTCTATTATCCATTTCATTTCTTAGTTTGTTTGACCTAGTTAGCAGTTAAATCCTATTGTCCATGAGGAGGATACCATACTTGCATATCCTTTTAGTCAAACTCAAGACTACATGTTTCAGGAGAATGGTTTTATTTGACAGCTTGAGAGATAACAAATAGGTAGTTTGATAAGGGGCTGACAGATGTGTCTCTGTGGGAGAGCTGGTAAGTGATGTCAGGATGAGAACTTGCATAGGCAACAAGTCAGTGTTTGCATAGATGACTGTTACAAACTAATAAGTAATTCATCAAGAAGGTCTTTTTGATAGATGCATAGTCTGTAATTGGTTGCAGGATGGTCTCCTTAGCAAGCCAAAAGTAAGCGAGGACAGGAGAAGAAACTGAGAGGGTGATACACTTTGAGAATTAAAGTCTGAAGGAGCAAGCAAAGCCAGACCTAAGCCAATGATGAGAAACTGAGGGAAGATGAAGGAAGCCATTACAAGGGCTGCTTATTATCAGTCCCCTCCTGACTCAGGAATTTTCCTGTTAAAATCCTTTAGTAGAAGACCCATTTCACAGCATCCTGTAAGTCTCTTTTCACTTGCCTAGATATATCCTCCCAACTCTTGTCATTTAAGTGAGACTTGAGGACTGCTGCTCCACAGATCCTGATCAACAGCCATCTGTATTTTTTCAAATCAAGTCCAGAGAGATGTCTGTATCACCTCACCTGTTCAGTCTTGCAACTTCTACCTTCAAAGTCTTCCCCTTTAAAGACCGTCTGTGGTCTTTTATTGATTTCCTGGCTCCCTGTCCCCTGGTTTTAAATGGGGCCAACAGCTGGCTCTCATTGACAAAATAGATTAAGGAGTTATGAGCAGATAAAAAACAGTAACTCTCAGGTGAGTCCTTCTTGTTCACAGTTGCTGACCTGTTTTTGTATGTGAAAACTTGGTTTATTTTACAACATATCTGTATTTTGTTGCACACTCAAAGGTATTTAAACTGTGCTTGGTTGGTTGAGTTCTACATATATCTAACTAGTGTATTTACCCAGTGTTGTCCAAGGTTTTTTTTCTTTCCTCTTAAGAATTCACCAAACTGTCTTCTCCATTTCCTGTATCTTCTCTTCATATTTCCCAATGCAGTCTATATACAGAGTTATTTATATACACAGTTTGGGTTCCTGAGGGAGTACACTGTCCTCCTCCTTGCTGCTAAGCCTCATCTCTATAGCAACTGTTATCACAGTTATATGTCGGGTGAGAGAATTAGATATCCTTTTGATATCAAATAATTTGGACTTTGCTTGACCTTTCTCTGCCACCCTACTCCACGTGTTTGCAGAGGTCCACCGGACAAGCACGTATTGGGCGTGGCCATTAATGGTTGTACATTCCAAAACCTCATTTAGGCAGGCTGCTTAAGCCTCTCCATTGCTTTAGGGAAAAACCTCCCTGCAAACCGGCTTTGCTCGACGCGTATACACAAAGCCGCACGGCCAAGAGCCGAGCCACTCCTTTATGTCGGGCCATCAGCATACTGGCCATACTATTGTCATCCAGCATTAAGCTCATCATGTAAAACCTGACCTTTTCCAATTCCTTTGTCCCGCTCTAAAATCCCTTTTGTTCTCACCGAGCATAGCATAGCCTGTAGGTAAACTCCACCCTATAAAAAGTCCCCACTTTTGGGACCACCACGGACTACTTTGGACTTCCATCCCGCCTTGCTGCTGGTTGTCTAAGGAAAGTCCCCTCAGTGAACCACGCTGAGCTTTCTCTCCCGGACTACAAGACCAGGTGTCATATTACCCACTCCCTTGAAACTCTCCATTTCTATTTCTAAGTTAGTATTTGTCGTGTCTTTTGTGTTGCTTGTTCTCAATAAAATATTATTTGTTACTTTTAAAACCTTGTCTAGCTGCTCTCTGACCCGACGCTGTATACATAAGGTTAAAGATCTCAGCTAAAGTTACCCTGCCTCTCTTTAGCTTAAGAGAGTGCTCGAGTTTAATTCCCCCAACTTGTGCTTTTATTTGGTTATTTGGGTGCCCCTCCCGGGACCCCCAACATACAGGGTAACACAACCAGCATATTTCTGTACCTGTAATTTTCCCCCTTATTCCCCAATCCAATCTGTATTCATGGTGGTTAACATACAGAGGTTGGGTTCCTGCGGAATGCACTGTCCTCCTCCTTGCAGCTAGGTATTGTCTTCATAGCAACTGGCCTATTTCAGTATCTGTAACTTTTCCCCATAGTCTCCAATCCAATCTGTGTTGTCTGGTGACATTGATGTACTGGCTTCTTCTTTTTCTTTCTCTTGAATTTGTGCAATGGCTTTACATTTTTCTGGAAGCACATTTTGTTTTGAATTTCAGCTTTAAGATTCCTCACATATGGAACCCATACAATCTACTGTGTGAGGTGAGAAGACCTTATAACTATGGCCATTTCTGCACTATACTGTTATAGTGCTATAATTCCACTTTCAATATCCCGTGGAATTCTGGTGTTTGTAGTTTACTGAGGTCAGAGCTCTCTGGCTGAGAATTCTAAATGCCCCTCCCTAAGCTGCAAACTCCAGGACCCCATAGGATGTTGAAAGAGGAATAATAGCACTATGGCAGTGTAGTGTGGAAATGAGCTATGTTGTGTATGTCACTTTAATTTTTCTCACATATGCCTCCCAAATGTTTTCTGGCATCCTTATTGATGGTAGGCCTCATCTCCATAGCAACCAGCCTGAGTCCCAAGAGCTCTCTGGTTGAGAATTCTAAAGGCCTTTCTCTAAATGACAAACCCAGAATGCCATGGACTCTTCACAGCCAGCCAATCATATGAGGTCTTTGCGCCTCACACAGCCAATCGTATGCTGATACAGACAAATGCACAAACATTTACTTTTATATAGTTGATACTACGTCAAAACACAGGAACCTACTACTGACAAGAGAGCTCAAGATTATTTATTTCACATTATGCAACATAAATTGAAAAGGTTACTGTGGCCATGCTAGCTAGAGGACTCTACAGTTATAGTCCAAAACGCAATTTTTTAAAGCTCTTCTACAGCAATATCAAACTTCTGAATTCTGTTGTTCTTTTTAAAACACAGCAACGAGAAACACTACATGCAGCTAGAACCGCAGAGTATATTCTGAGAAGCAAAATATAATCAACCACATGGCAAACTCAATGTTAACCCAACCACTGAGAAAATAGCCATGGGATTTTGAACAAGTGTAGGTTAAAACCTGGCTTTTCCTCACACAACATGCAGCATTTCATCTGGGCTGCATGCCCAGTACTAATTCTTTGGGGATACATGTATTATCTACTGAAACAGAAGCATTGTTATCTGTAAGAGCATTAGATTTTCAGGATGGAATTCTACGTGAAGTATTGACTGGTTCGTACATTTTCTTAAGCTTTTCAGGTTGCAATGACAGCTGCTCGCATTACAAGCTTGGGGTAGGATTTTCATTAAAGAAATATCTATTTTCTTCTTTGCCCCAGTCCTATCCTTGCATGGCTGCACATTAATGTGTCTATATTATTATCTGTTTGTGTATTGGTTCATCTAATTAAACATTTAATACAATGGCAAAATCTATAGCTGGAGAATATGTTGTTGTGAACTGCCGTCAAATTGACTTTGACTTATGGCGACCCTATGAATGAGAGATCTCCAAGTCACACTGTTGTCAACAGCCCTGCTCAGGTCTTGCAGAATCAGGATTGTGGTTCCTTGATTGAGTCTATCCATCTGTAATTCAGTCTTCCTCTTTTCTTACTGCCTTCTACCTTCCCAAGCATTGTTGTCTCTTCTAGTGAGTCATATGCTTTGTCCAAAGTACAACAGTTTCAGTTTAGTCTTGACTTCGAGGGAGACTTCAGGACTGATTTGTGCTAAGACCCATTTCATGGTCTTTTTGGCAGTCCAGGGTATCCACAGAACTCTCCTCCAGCACCACATTTTAAATGAGTTGATTGCTTTTATTAAAACCAATCAAAATCCCCCCAGAATGCATCCAATCGGCCACAATCTGATATACATTTAGAATAGCGCAGCTGGACTTTAGCATAGTTACACTAGATTCCATAGCTGTGCATCCAATTGTGAGACAGATGTCATGGCTGAAACAATTGTTCTCCCGTTGTCCAAGAGAAAAGTGAGAGAGCAGGCTCTGTGCATGTCATAGAACAATTTGCTGTAGTAGTTAGCAACACTAACTGCATTATTGACCTCATTTGTCCCCAGAATACTACTCTCTTGTGCAATTGTTTTTATACCACTCTTGTGCCCCAAGAAGATGTCAGTCTTTGAGTTCTCCAGGCTAAGTGTTACAAAGTTAGGAAGTAGGAAAAAGGAAACTGGAGAGTTCAAACACTTTGACTAGATGTTGTAGTTATGAGGTCTGTAGATAAACTTGGTCCTAATAATGCATACAGGGATAAGGAGTTAATGATATTTCTGAAAACTCAAGCCTGGTTTCATCACAGAAGTCTGCATTTTGCCTCATATGGAATATACCAGTTCCAGTGGAGACACATACAGAACAACTTTATAGTCTTTTTAAAATAAAGGTTTAACTGTGAATATTGCGTAGTGGTTTCACACTTCAGGTAGTTAAGAATTCTTCATTCTCTGGTGAAAAATTCGGCTCTGAATGACTAATAAAATAGATCTTGCTAGGCATTATTGAAGATACAATATTACTATTTTCATTGCTGTAAAATTATGAATACTAATCCTATGCATATTTACTCAACAGTGTCTTAAGGGATTCATTGGTTCTTATACTCAAATAAATGTATATGCAGTTGCAGCCATGATATGCAAAATGATCCAAAGTCCTCAGGCACTATCTGTGGGCTCTGAGCTCTAGCGTTTCCATAGAAAATAAATTATCTTTCTATATTTAACCTGAACAATAATGGCTGATTCTGATGTTCTTCACAAGGAAACTGCAGCTCCTTGTATGAGAGCAAATTCACAAAGGAAGAAGTCAAACAGGTTGCATTTGTAGTCCCTTCTTTTCCCCACCAATGGGAGAGTGTTGGAGCAGGAAAGAAGGAAAGGGTGAGAAAGAGTCACTGCTTGCCCATCAGATAATCCAGTGTTACTGCAGTTTCTAGTGTGGACTTGGAGGATATTAGATATCACGTTGATATCAATAATTTGGCCTTCTTCTACCACTCCTCTCCACGTGTCTGCAAGGTCCCCCAGACAAGCTCATAGACAGGCACGGCCACTAATCGCTGTAATATTCCAACACAATACAGGCTGGCTAGAAATAGCCATCCCACCGCTTCAGGAGACCTCAAAGGTAAGTACTCTATTATGTATACACGCTACTTACAAAGAATTCCCTGCCCCGAGCAGGTAGCTTGATTAGGAGAATGCTCAATTGTTAAGCACTCTGTGTTTGTATACTGTCTACTCCTTTGTCAATTCAGACCTAACCCAATCATGCTAAATTCTGACCTTTCGGAGGATTTGTCTCCAGCCTGAAACTCATTGTTTTCCCCAAGTATGGACTAGTCTGTGGCTACATTTCTTCCCTATAAAAACCCCTGACTTCTGAGTACTTCTTTGGATTGCTCGGATTGCTGGGATCACCCCCGACTTCCATCCAGCCTTGCTTGGCAAGCCTTCCCCTCAGTCCCACGTACTGAGACTTCATACCTACGAACTCAATCTGCAGATTACCCTGGCTTCAGGACAGATGTAGTATTGCCCAAACCAGCAACTCCTCTCAAAAATCCCTCTATCCCATTCCAACCTTTATTTCCTTAGTTCTTTGCATGAGTGTACTGCATACACTGTTTGATTGTAATTTAATAAAGATCACAATTATTATTTCAATCCTGTTTGTTCCTTGACTTGGCCTGACCCCTAGACATTGGGTAAAAGATCTCGCCTCTCGTATTGCTAGCTTGTGCTCTTGGCTAATTTCCCCAACTTATATAATTGAGAGCGCATTTAGGTATCCCTCCCAGGACCCCCAGAAAACAGGGTAACACCAGTCAGAAAACCACATACATTTAAACAATCACTACTCTGTAAATTTTCTCAACCCAATCCCCTAGTCGATTTCTTCTGTAACAAATGTCAGCTTCAATGTGTTTAACCAAAATTGCATTTTTAAATTATGTCAGTAAAGACAAGCTCTCCTGACTACTAAAAGAAGGGCCCAGACAGCAGTAACCAGTCTGCAAATGAAACATCTGATAATCTTAATTTTTTGCTACTGGATACAGTACCCCAACACACACACAAAAAGGATATTGGATCTGCAGAAGATTGCCTCCCATTGACTTGGAACCTTGACTAAGGACCTATTTACTAAATCTATTAAATGTGTCCCCCAGTATTAGGCTAAGCATATTCATGTTTCACAGAATGCGCTACCAAAGTAAAATTACATTGACCCAAATGAATCTTTAAAAAAATAAAATAAAATTCTTGAGTTCAAAGGTGGCTGGATTTGTGTGAACTGAATTCTTACATTGACCTCATTGCCACCTTTCCTTTAACAAGTTTTTTGCATAATTGGCAATTAACCTCTAAACCTCTATCCAGAACCTCAGTTAAATGATGGTCTTTTAAACAGAGGCTAGAGTTAATCACATGGCTCAGGTGGGAGGGGAAAGTGTATTCTATAACAGACTCTTACAGACATTTTCAGTATAAATAATCAGTAGCAAAGCAAGATGAAAGCTAGGTCAAGAGGGCATGTCCAAGTGGAAAAAGTGTGCAAAGGTCTTGTCTTCTTAGTGGAATTCTTAGCCTTTCACCTGAGGTGTATGCACAAAATCTGAACATGTGTGGCATAAGAGTCAGGTGGAGTATCACAAAGACAGCCAAAATGTTCATATTTTGTGATGAGAAAGAGTCTACCACAAAGTAATCAGGATCAAGTGGTCTTGTCAAAGAAATAGAAGAACAAAGAAGAAAAGAAGATGAAAGATATGGTCAAATATCACGAGAAAATAACAAAGAAATTATTGGATATGGGTTGTTGACCAAAAGCAACAGACAAAAGTGTTCCAGTAAAATTTACAGAGAGAATAACAAGTTCATGGATCTGTCCTGCTTCGATTATGATGAGCCCTTTAAAGTGTGAGCAGCATTTGACAATAGATTGAGGTATGAAAAGAAGAAGCCTGGGTTTTTCCTATAGTTCATGAACTCACTGAGAATGGTCAAGGGGGAAGGAGAGAATAGTTCTGTTTAGACCCGTTTAATTTACCTCCTTTACTCAGTGTATTTTTTCTTTTTTTTCCCCATAGTCATTAGAAAAAATCCTTAAGGAACTAAGGTAATACATAACCACCCCAGTTCATGTTGAATCTGTGAATGATGTTAGCCAAGCTATACACTGGTTGCCACAATGCTTTTGATAACACTATTCAGTGAGCTTGTTTCTGTGGAGATGGACATGTTTTGTGTTAAGGACAATATTAGGCCTACATATTACCTCCTTCCAGACCACCCAGATGGATTTGACCATAGGTTTGGCCTTTCAAGGCCTGCTTCTCCAAATCCAACTCATATTTTGTTTGGTATCAGTGTGCAAGAATTTATTTCCTACCCACACCACCCCTTCATGGAAATTCTTGCTACTTTCCACTTCGTGACAGTTCATGTGCATGTTAGTATGTATTTTTCCAATATATACACCTATTTATGAATATATATGTGTGTGTATGTGTGTGTGTGTGTATGCACATCTTCCTGTTGACTAAAGATTGCTCGTTTGCAATTTTAAAATGTAAGTATATTTGTATAATTATATATATATTTTATGTGTTTATGTATACTTCAGAAAAGATATTCTTCAGAAAAGAAAGGGTGGAGAAGAATATTCCTTTTGAAGTTTCTTACCAGTGGTAAGAAATAGAAGATATGCACAAGTTTTCACTAATAGTGTTACAGACTGAGAATTCTAATCCTGGCCTCTCTGAGCCTCATCCTAATAAGCTCTTCACCAAGAAGAGCTCTGCTGGAAAGTGTGTTAAAGACAGAATAGAGGAGAAATAGTGGTTCTTTTTGCCAACTTCACTGTCACACCATAGACACAACAAAAGGTCTTTGCCAAATTTCAGTCTTTTTTACTCTGGGACCTATACTACTTCTCCTTTCATCTTAATCCAGCCTGTTTCATTGTCCCTATATTCTCTGTAAACCAAGGTGAATTATGGACTCTACAGCATTGAACTGGGTGCTTAGGAGTGATTGCATCAATGTCTCCTTCCATTCCATAGTGAGACCAAGGCCTCAACAGAATTGCTTGCTCTGTCCAGCGGAAAATCCCTCAAAGCATTCAGGAATTCTTCTGATTTCATAAGTCTCAGAAGGTGGACCATTTAATCAGTACCCTATCCTTGCTAGGAAGATCTGCTATAGCCAAACAAAACTTCACAAGGAAATGATCTGTCCATAAAATTGGGGCTTTTGTACACCAACTAAGACCAGATCATCCTCCAACTGTTTAATAGCAAAAAACAAGTATAAGGTACTTCCTGACTCATGTGTTGGATGTACTGAGACAGCCACATTGTCTTTATGGTTCCCATGAAGTCCTGAGCAGGTCCTGTCAGAACTGATATTAAAGTCTTCCAGAAATGCAGTCCTTGGGTTCTCCAGCACCACCTCTGAGACCAGGGAGGGAAGCTATTGGGCAGTGGGGTGGGTAGTACACAAGGAACATCTCCCTTCTGTCTCTTTGGCCCAACATAAGGCACAAATCCACAAAATCAGTGCTAGAATAGGTGGGCTTCATAGTGAGAGTGGTAGAATGTTTATGGATGACAGCAACTTTTCTCCTACCAGTCCCCCAATGTAGGCTAATGCTGCACTAAGTACCTAGGTGGACAAAGCTGGGACAAGCTTACACCACCACATTTGTCAGCCAGGTCTGTGGAGTACATCAAAGGTCAACCCATTCATCCAAAACCAAGTCAGGATGATGGTAGTTTTATTACAGACTGACCTGACATTCAGCAGGCTAATAGGGCTGCTTGGATCTTGAGGGATAGAACAAAACTAGGGATAGATATCAAACATCAGTCTTGTATTTCCCTCACCTGGCTTCTTCAACTCCCAGCACTCTCCTTCTACCTAAGATTGTACCTTATTCTTCCAACCTCCACTGAAATTCACCCCTGTGCATGAACAGACAAACGCTGAAGCATAAAGCAAACTGAAGCAAAATCTCAATGCAACAGGTTAGACACATAAGTCACAATAGCTTCAATGCTCAGCTATCACCTGAGGAACCCCAGATTTTCTAACGGTCCTTGCCTCTCACCCTGTTACCCTGTATGTTGGGGGTCCCGGGAGGGGCGCCCAAATAACCAAATAAAAACACAAGTTGGGGGAATTTAACTCAAGCGCTCTCTCAGCTAAACGAGAGGCAGGGTAACTTTAGCAAGGATCTTTAACCCTATGTATACAGTGGCAGGTCAGAGAGCGGCTAGACAAGGTTTTCAAAGTAACAAACAATATTTTATTAAGGACAAGAAACACGCAAGACAACCTGCCCCACCACGTACCTGGCCACAGCTCGGGCATGATCCAGCTCAGCCTCTAAGGTGTGAGCTTTCTCCTCCCAAGTCTGGGTGACTAACATAAGGTCACTCAACTTCTGGGCCGAGGACTGCGCGATGGAGGCGAAAGTCACCTTGTCCGCCTGCAGTGCCTCGACTTCGGCTTGAAGCCGGGTGTTTTCCTTTTCCACTGCTGCTAGCCTAGCCCGGGTCTCTACTAGGGTGGAGCTAGTGTCCCTAGCTGCAAGCCAAAGTCCCCACATGGCCAGTGAGTCCTTTGCTGGGCCGAACGGGTTCCTGGACTTACGTGCCAGGGCGTAAGCTTCTCTAAGGGAAATAAAGGGATCTGCCGTCTGGAAGACAGAGTCCTTCCAGGGGCACTTGCCTTTACTTAACATCCATTTCTCCAGTTTCCCATGAATCTCGTCCTCACACATGAGGTCCTTCACTATCACTGCACTGGGGCCCTCCTTAACCATTGCTAAGGCAAGCCAATAACTGGGCAACACAAGACCGCGGGACCGGGGCTGAAGTGACGGGCAGGACCACCTAGGTCCCTTGGGGGAATTTGGGGCAACGAACTCTCAGGAACTTACAGCGCTGCTTAACTTAGCAGCGGGGTAAGAGGGAAAAGGAACTAATCTACAGCCCACCCAAATGAGGAAATGGTTGGCGGATGGAGAGGTCACACTAGACCTGGAGAGAATTCTACAGGAGGACTCGTCTGCCTGCAGAAGGGGGTGAGTGAGCTCAACCTCTGAGGAGGAACTCTTAACACCATCCAGCCAAATGGCAGAGGAAAAAGGGGTGAGGAACCAAAGACCTAACTGTCCCTAACTGGTTTTCTGGGTGAGGGGCACCTTCCTACACCACGGGTTAAACCACTAAACCCACACAACGTCTAAGTCGGGATTCCTACCCAATTCTTAGTCAGCTAGCCAAATGGGATTCCTACCCACAATTTCTACAAAACCGGGATTCCTACCCGCAAAGTCGGAGAAGTCGGGAGTCCTACCCGTGTCTCCTCCAATACAAAACCAAGACCACAAAACTCAGGGAAAAGGGGCACCAGATGAGCCACCTTTCCTAAAGTGCTATAGTGTGTGCTTTGCCACTAGAGTGTTGGGTACATATAAACTGTTCCCTACGTGCTAGGCCTAAAAACACAAAGAGTTCCAACCCACAATAGACCCAAGATGGGGAGGTGATTCTCAGGACAAGAGAAGAAGGGTACAGATTGCCACCCAATAGGACTAACTTACATAGAGACACAAGACACATGCACAGTCCTGCCTAACTGCGATCTAAAACGATTCTCTGACCATTCCCTAGGTCGGCACCACCCGATTTGAGGAGGTTTGTGACTCCTTCTCAAACTGGGGGTACCGGGGTTGCCCGCATTCTCCACCACTCTGTTACCCTGTATGTTGGGGGTCCCGGGAGGGGCGCCCAAATAACCAAATAAAAACACAAGTTGGGGGAATTTAACTCGAGCATTCTCTCAGCTAAAAGAGAGGCAGGGTAACTTTAGCAAAGATCTTTAACCTTATGTATACAGCGGCGGGTCAGAGAGCGGCTAGACAAAGTTTTCAAAGTAACAAACAATATTTTATTAAAGACAAGAAACATGCAAGACAAGACATAAACTAACTAACTGAGAAATAGAAACGGAGAGCTTTTTCGGGGAAGGCAATACAACACCTGGTCTCGTAGTCCTGGAGAGAAGCGGGGTTCCAGGGAAGAAAGCTCAGCGGGGCTCGCTGAGGGGAGTTTCCTTAGACAACCGGCAGCAAGGCGGGATGGAAGTCCAAAGTAGTCTGAAGACCGTTTGGAAATGAGGAGTTTTTATAGGGGAGTTTGTGCCTACCGGCCATTGCATGCCAGGTGAGAACAAAGGGAGTTTAGAGCTGGACAAAGGATTTGGAAAAGGTCAAGTCTGCATGATGACCTTAATGCTCGATGACAATAGTTTGGCCAGTATGTAAATGTCCTGTCTTAAAAGGACTAGTGCGGCTGAGAGCTGTGCAGCTATTGTAAGGTTTGCGGTGGGAAGTTCCCTGAAGCTACGAGCGAGGCTTGAGTTCTGGCCTCAATAGGGTTTGGAATGTAAAACCATTAGTGGCTGCACCCTGTCCGTGCTTGTCCGGAGAACCTCGCAAACATGTGGAGTGAGGTGGCTGGAGAAAGGTCAAAAAGGCCGAATTGTTTGATATCAAAATGATATCTGAGGTCCTCACCAACAGTGCTATAGCTGGAGCAACAATCCAGGGTTTCTGGAGTTGGACAGCACAGGATCTCTTACTGTGAGAGGAACTATGTTATCAGACCCCACCCCTTACCCAAAGTCTATTGTCCATTCTCCAGCTAAGAAGAGGTAGTGCCCCTATGTCTCCCTAAAGGAGTGAGTCGCTTTGATGTCAGTCTTTCAGTGACAACCCACCAGTGGCTGCTTATGCTGCCAGTGGCTGCTTATGCTTTATATCTCCTCAGCAGGAAGGAAGTATTGTTAGATATATTAAGATTATGTCCCTTGGTAAAAATTTAAGCACATGGAAAAATGTGATTGATTGATTTTTGTACTGAGCCTCATTTGGTAGGTCAGTTGACTCTCAGGAAGACTATGGCAGATAGACAAACTGTGAGGATAGTTTGGACAGAATCTAAGTCCAAACAAAATATACTTGATGTACATTTAAGTTTTGCACCTGGGAATGACAATGGATGATGCAATCCCATGTAACACCTGCATGAGTTATTGGGTTGTGTAACCAGGGCAGGAAAGTTGCATCATACCTCCAGCAAGGGCTGCTAGAGTTGCATCAGCAATGGCTGTATATAAGGGGGTCTGTTCTAACTCTCTAAGCCCTCTTGATGTCTGGAGAGAAGCCAGAGGCTATGTTCTGCATGCTGTTGAATGCTGAAAACTCCGTTGGAGATTTATATATACTGTATGTATTGTAACTCAAGAGTAAAGCCTCCTGTTGGAAGATAACATTTGTGTGGGAGTATTTTTCCTGGTTTCAAGTTTTTTGCTGCTAATGGTTAACGCTCTGCTGAGATGCTTCAAGCTGTGAGAGTAAACTCTGCTGTATGGTGATTTTTAAACACTTGACTCTGGTGAACTGCCTTTTTGCCAGAGCTCAGTGCTGGAGGGAAGTGCTACCAGGATTTTTGTGTAGCACCCATCATCCACCATCCCTCTGACACAAACTGTTTGTTCTCTTTGGAAAAGATCACTCTTAGTTAGCTATGTGTGTGCATGTGCCTTCAAGTTGCCTGTCGATATATGGCGACCCATACATTTCATAGAGTTTTCTTAGGCAAGGAGCACTCAGAAGTGGTTTTGCCAGTTCCTTCCTCTGAAATATATTACAGGAATTAACTATCAGTCGTAACTTTGTCTGCTTCACAATTAATTGCATGTTTCTCAGGTGCCTGTGGGATCACACAAGGGACTGAACTGTCAGGTCAGGCTCATACATGAAAGTAGAGATGGCCTGGTGGTTACAGCTTCACTTTAAAGGCAGAAACTACAGAGTGAGATGGAGCTCCAGCGGTCATTGGGTATCAATAATACATTGCTGAACACAATTTAATTTCAGTCAGTTGATCCCTATTCTATATTTAGGCAAACATGGAAATTAATCCAATTGTTAGCATGAACTAGCAGGTGGTTGAATTGCATAGTCAACATACTGGTAAACTCTGTTGATCCATGGGTCTGCTCCAGTTGCAACTAACCAATAGGATTCAGCCCATACTGTCCAATAAGAATACCTTATTCTTACCATTTTCCATTCTGGTTTATTGAACTTAGTAGTGGATGGATTAAAATGAAAGGAGGGGGAAGGAAGAATCTTTTCAGATGAGCTGAAGTTGGGGGTTAAAGCAGGGTTGGTTGTCTGTGTCGAGATGAAAGAAAATGGATCTTTCCAAAAGCAGATATGCTAAAGTAATCATATTCATGAAAGAACCATGGGTTCAGATGCTTAACTAGCATTGTACAGATTAAGACTAACAGTTTATCCCAGCTGAGAAGCTTTCCAAGGGGCTTTATCTAACATGCAGATTTGTAGCATCGCTTTCTTGAAATGGTAATTAGCTCGACATGCCTAACCATGAGTGGAATGTCATGAGTCCTATCCCATTGCTAAAATGGATTAGTTGCTATGACCACACATGATTCTGGTGCTTTTGGAAGTAGGCATATTACTGCCTTGGCAAATATTTACTGAACCTGCTTCACTTACTTTCATAAACATTTGCCTGCTTTCCACTGGAAAGGTAACTTCTTTGACATGATAATGGGATCTTTGAAAAGAATTAAACAAAAATTATGCATAACCCAACATTATTAATAATTATGCAAATCTATTATGACATTATGTTCCTGCAAATTTCCATTCAGATGAAGAAAAATGGCTCAGAGGCATCACTGTGAGTGGAGCCTCCAGTACCAATACTGCTGTTTGCTAATTGGGCTCATGAAAAGTTCAAAGCAATGATTCTACATGCCGGGATACATCTGCCGAGTAACAATTATAAGTCCCAGCAGGGCACAGAAAAGATACCAAAAATAGCAAAGAACAAAAACATTCACACAAACGCACAGTGAGAAGATAAATATTGCAAGGAATGGAACTGTTAAATGAATAAACTCAGAAAAATTCTTGCATTGGAAAGAATTGTTTCATTTCATTGGAATAAAGTATTTAAATTTTTGTTCATGAGACATTTGAAAAACCTTAAAGAGCTTATATAGGATCTATAAGTAAATCTAGAGAATAAGACCATGCTAAAACCTGAGTTCTGGAGTGAATCAGCCTAATTCTATTCATTCCAGAATGGGTTTGATATGGATTGCCAAATGTGCTCCACAGTGGAACATGAGTGCTTTCTGGAGCACTTTAGAATACCAGATATTTCAGTATGGATGAGCCAACCCTAGGAAAATGCTTTTAGTGTGATAGCGGCAGATTAGAGTAGAATTGAAATGACAGCTCTAGATTTCAGTCCTTGGCAAGAATCTCATTAATACTTTCTGAAGCTTCTAATTGCGGCTTTGTATGCAACATCACCTTTGTTTCTCAGTTTCTTCTAGTACTTAACTTAGGGTCTGCTACAGGGCTAAGTAGAGAGAGATGGAGAAGATATGTGGGGCAGGGGAGCATGCACATGTTTGCTGAGTGTGTGTGTTTGTGTGAAATAGCTTAAAAGGGTCACTCCCCTGTTTTTATTTAGCCTCAAATTTAATTTAACTGTTCTGGAGCTCTGTTTCTGATTCCAAGTATGAGACAGAAGGGGCCTATAATTTCTTTTCCCATTCTTAGACAAATTTATTCAGCTGTTTTGGTAAAATAACAACCTGAGTTTGATTTGCAGGAGCTGCCATTTAGGGAGTAAAGGGAAGAAATTATGTATGTGTATATTAGAATTCACTTTTGAAAATCTTTCAGTTTTTGCTACCACTGAGCAGCACCTCTTAACAACAACCATTCCATATCTCCCCCTCCGTTAATTTGGGGACTATTTTTTTCAGAAATATAATAACTTAATAATGTAGCAAGCCTAGATTAACACATCAGTCCAGAAAGACAAATTGGGGGGAGTTTTCATCATGCAGTCAAAAGTTGGAAGGGAAAGCAAGCTAAAGATATTCATTGGTTCAATTTTTTATTTTTCAAGTTCTCAGACATTTTGTCTTCAATATACAATATCCCCCCTTCATCAAGAGGAACCCAACAGTAGTATTGCTGGTACAGTACCTTTTTCCTATCTCTCATCGCCACACCCCAGCTTCATGATCTGTGTCTTTGACTGTCATTAGCAGAGCTGCTGGTAGAAAAAACAAAAGAAACAAACATATCTCCTCATTAGAAAACTGACATTACACCTGTCTCCCTTGTTGCCTTCCTTTGCTGAATATATCTGCATATCTGCTGTCCACTGACTAACATTCATCTACTGTGAAAGTTGGAGATGTTCTAAGAGGTTTAAGAAGGTACCAAAATAGACTGGAAATACATTATCAGAAGCAGAGTTGCATGAATTAGCAAGACTGCAGAGTTTTCTAAGAAAACAAATTCCAAACCTTAAGAATTTAAATTTAAAACTACCTAGCATGAAAAAGCTGCTGGTCTGCAGTTTTAAGAACTAATCTCTTTAGGGTCTACCGTGCCTTTAAGTTTCATCCAGATGTGTGAAGGAACAAAAAACTTATAGGTGATTTTCCAATAGAAGTTACGTGCAGCAGCAGTTTGAATTCCCTAATCCCAATATGGACATAGAGTTTAGATCCAGTCATGTCCTGATCAAACTGGAGCCATCAATGTTGCCAGATTTAGTCCCAAATCATATTGTAGAAACCATGCACAGCACTATTGGAGAATCTCAAATAGTGGGCTCATCTGTCCTTTTAAGTTACTATGGACAAAGGTTGAGTTGAATTTGGTTTAGCAAGAAGGTGATCTATCTCTGCCTCCATGTTATTTGTTAAGCTTACTCCAACATTCCTAAAATGTTCTACAATCAAGAACATGTGATTTTGTCTTTTTCGTCAAAGAGGGAGAGGGTCAAACACAGAGAGATCATAAAACTTAATTTCCCTGTTCCTTCGAAATAGAAATAAGTGGCCAGGAAGTCCCTGAAATGAGCACGCACACACACACACACATTTAGAAATAATCAGTAAGCTTTCTACTGAAAGAGTAACAATAGCAACAACTGTTGCATTATTTCACAAAAAGAATATTGTTGCACCAAATGTAACCACATTACTGATAATGTAGTTTCTTGTAATGTATTACACTGGCCTCTCCACACTGGTGAGGGTTCAGGCTGCAGAACTCTCACAAAAATGGAAAAACTTTGAATAACTCCCCTCAATGATTGCCCTTCCATTCCTTTGCCTCTGGCACTGGTGTTCAAGAGAAGGAGAAAAAAGACAAGGTAAAAGGCTTACCGGTACTATCCCCTCAAACAGAGAAGAGTTGAGTTCTGGAGTTCTACTTCCAGTCACCATCCTGTAAAAGGAGGGGCAGCAGCAAAGAGAGCACCTGACGAATCAGCAGCCACTACACAGCAGAATGTGCAGTCACATGGCAGAAAGGACATGCCTCCAAGAGGGGTGCTTTACTCACCCAAAAGGGAAAAAAAATACCCTTCCAGTTTAAACACAAGCCTTGCAAGCCTGGAGTAAGGAATGCAAGGGAATAGGAGGAAGAAAATGGGGAGGGGGCAGAGGCAAGCACATGCCTCACAAATAATCAAATCCGCAAAGGTCAAACCTGTGAATATGGAGGCAGGATTGTACTTCCAAGTTTTAACATTCTTGGATAGATCAATTTAAAATGGTATAAGGCAGCTTCCTCTTATCCCTGCCTGCCCGTCTACCTACATAATGCCAGTGAATCAACTGGTATCACATCACTAATCTTATGTTAAGCCACCTACTCTGGGCTTTGATTAAATGAAAATGATACTTAGCCTTTGGTATAGCATATGTATAGCTCTCATTCTAATGCAGCTGCACCTTTCCTAAGACATTCCCCTGATCTGAAGCTTGATTTGATTAGAGTTCTTACCCAACACAATGAATAGAAACATTCTCTGTGACAGAATGATGAACACTTTAGTGGAATGCACAAACGAGGGGAATGTGTGCCTTTCATTTCTGCTTTTTGTACTTCCAGTAACTTATGAAGGGAGAAGTTGCATACTTCCATAGGGAAAGAGAATATTTTGAAATGTAGAACTTATGTATTGCTTCATAGAGATTTACTTGTTTTAGCTTTCCACATTTCTGACAAGCGTGGAACCCCAAAGCACAATTCCACCTGCATATCTACTTTTTGCTGTTTCCCATTATGTGCAAAGCCACCCTTGATATACCAAAATTGGTAAACCAGATTGCTGCTATGGGGGTTGACAGGCTTTGTATACAGGCATCTTTTGTAGATGAGTTGCCCGGGCTTAACTGTTCTCTTATAATTCGGATGATTTCTTCAAGGGCTGTGACATTGTTCATCGTAATGGAGGTTCAGTGAATACAAGATTCTTAAGGGAGTTTTAAAAGTACTTTGTTTCTGTCTCTTTAAGTATTTCATGATGGATGCCTTATCCATTAACATGTAAGCACAATACCCATCTTGTCCAAATGGCATGCTTTATTTTTAAAGAGTGCTCTCACACTACTGCTTTTCCTCAAGAGCTCCAAACCTTACTTCTGTGGTTGCAGCAGGAGACAGAGCAATTAAAAAGAAAACATCTTGAAATACTTGTGCATGTGGGTTTCCCAGATTTACAATGTTAAACATAATTACACAAATCACAGGATGCATGAGAATGTTCAGCTTCTTGGGAAAAAGGAGGAAGGGGGATGGAGTTTTCTGTTCTTCATTGCTAATGGCCCACACAGGATGATGTGAAGTCGTTGGCTGTTAGGAGTACGGAATATTTTAGCACAGACAGCATGCCAAGACAGGATAGATTTCTACAATTCTCTGTGGGTTACACTGTTTGAAGAAAGTAGATCTTTTCTCACCACCACTGTGAGAATTAGCTGCTGGAGCAAACCTCTCCTAGAAAAACAACTACGACACAGAAAACATGACAAGGCATGGTGGTTAAAAGTACATAAGATGGTACTGCAACAATAAGAAAGCCAAAACAACAAAAGATGTTTTTTAAAAGTTGAGTAGGTATTTTGTTCTTTTAAGGAATGCATTAAAAAAACATGTTTATACAAAGCTGGTTTACATTTAGACTTAACTTTAGCCCTTGAATTAATACAGGGTAGTTGATAGATTCGCCTTAGAGTCTCTATAAGTCAAATGACTTAAAGGCACAGAACAACAACAACAACGGCAACAAGGTGACTATCCAAGGTCTAGGAGTCATACAGACCCTTCAGAAGACTTCCAAAGGTACCCAACATCCATAACTGCTATCCTATTATTTGGACCTTTCCACCCTCCATATCCATCCTATAGATATGGGGAAAATACTACTAGATGTTGCCCTTCCCAAGTAATTTAGGCCCAGGACAGGGCTTTTTCTGAACCATAAAGTGAAATGAAAAGAAATTCCAATTTTCAAGAAAGACCTCTCCAGAGCCCAAAATAGCCCCAGGAATGATGTAGCAAATTTTATACCCACCCACAACCATTCCCTAGAAAAAGTAAAAGCCACTCATTTCCTTACTTCAGTCAGACACACTAAGCTGATAACTGTTACCCACAGAACATTTTCTTTGGCTGTCCCCAGGTTGTTGAATGAACTGCCAGAGGAGATTATAGTGGGCCCTCGATAGCCACTAGGGTTTGGTTCCAGGACCCCCCTGCCAAAATGTGGAGATCTGGGCTAGCTAGGGCTATGACAGATCAGGTCTGCTTTTTGTATCCCTCTCTGGAGAAGCAGCACCATTTTCTATATATTTACCAACCCCTGGCTCCCTCTCCACACTCATATCTCCCACCTGCTTCCCTAAACCCACAACCCTTGTAGAGATAGGGCAGAGCATTTTCGGATTTATCCCAATGAATGTGTCACTGATGGTAACATGTGTAACTGAGTTCAGATTAAAGATACACTTTATGGGAAAATAGATAGATAGATAGATAGATAGATAGATAGATAGATAGATAGATAGATCTTTATTAACAAACTGACAAAGGAAAGGTATTTGGTAATAAAATGTTATCAAACCACAAAGCACTTTCAGCTCTTAACATGCAAATACTTCCCCAACTCTCTCTCTCTCTCTCTCTCTTTCTATGAAGCAACTCTCCCTGAAGGAACTCTTTCCCCTTTCAAACTCATAGAAAGAACTCATTTTCTGTTATTCTTCTGTTATGCCGATTCCCCACCACCACCTACACCCTCCCTCTGGCTAAACTGGGTTCTATAGTCAGTGAGCCAATCAAATTAAATCATTTTTGTTGCTAGGGTGGCTCTGCTGGCTACATCCCCCCCCCGGGTTCATCAGACCCCCATGAATACCAAAATTTACAAATACTCAGGTCCTATTGTGTACAATGGTATAGTAAAATTGTGCCACTTATATAAAATAGAAAAATCAAAGCTTGCTTTTTGGATTTACAGGAGCCATCCAGTCCAGCCCCCTGCCATGCAGAAACATACATCGAAGCACTCCCAAAAGATGACTATCCAGCCTCTGCTTAAAAGCACCTAAAGAAGGAGACTCTACCACACTCCGAGGCAGCATATTCCACTGCCGGACAGACCTGACTGTCAGGAAGTTCTTCCTGAGGTTCAGGTGGAATCTCCTTTCCTGCAGCTTGAATCTATTGCTCCTTGTCCTAGTCTCTGGAGCAGCAGAAAAAAAGCCTGCTCCCTCCTCGACATGACATCCCTTCAAATATTTAAACATGGCTATCATGTTCCCTCTTAACCTTAGTACTTAACCTTAGTACAGTACTGCTCGATAAACTAAGAGGTATCAGAATATGAATCAATTGGTATTTTGATTTATCTCTATAATATCTAGTTAATGATTTAAGTTGCTTGTAAATAATAATTTTGTTATAATTAAATGAGTTTATTTCATATTAATAAAATGGAACTTTTATTATCATTATTTTATAGATGTTTGTACCTTTTTCAAAAATTTCATGTTAGTGGTCCACAGGATTCAAAATTGTGAGTTTAGTGGTCTGTGGGGTCTGAAAGGTTGCCGGCTGCTGCTCTAGAAAAGATGACCACATCTATTTTTGTGGTTTTCTAGGACCAACAAAGTTGCTTGGTCCAGCTTTGGCAGTACAGTAGCTGCTTGATATTTTGGACAGGGCTGCAGGCAATAGTGGAAACTCACAGCATGATGAGTTCTGATGGTTTCCAGACGTACTGTTTCTGTGAAATGCTACATGGCTAGATAGAATATTGGAAGGCTGTGCACAAAGAGGGCACACAGGTAAGAATGCATAATACAAGGATGACCAGAGAAGACAACTTCTATAGTATCTGCATATGATACCTCATTAAGGAGAACTCATTGGGATAGGTGGGTATGGTTAACACCCCACCCATGGGTCATCAAATAATATAAAAACTCCACTGATTTAGCACATGATATATGGTCTGAATATGAAACATTTGGGGCAATGCTATGTTTTAATGTGATATTTCATTTATACAGCAACTATGTGGAATCCTAATCTTGCACTGTGAGAACTGTTTCACCAAGGAAATGAAAACCTAAGAATACTTACAGAGCTGCTGCTTTTTATTCTCACAGTTCACATATTCATACTAGAAAATATGCTTTTGGGAACACAACTGAAAAGCGTCTAAAGCTAGCGGCGGACTTTCTTATGAGCAGAAAATAGAAAACAGATGCTTGTTGTAACTACCAGTCCTGTTGTTCACAGAGTCATTTGTGTCTTGTTGGTCTGTCATTTCACACAGTCTGTTAACCCTGTGCACACCTGTTCATTGGCCCTTTGCAGGAGAACTCTTCCTTTGAAGAACAGTGATTTGGAGTCAGCAGCTAAATAAATATATCAACCCCCAGAGAGATTCCATGAACAAGGGAGAGGTAAAACAGATGTATCATTCAATATGTCGGTACATCTTTATTTGCCTAGATTTTTAAAAGACTGACACACTAATAAAACAGGTTTAAGCAAGAGTGACAAAGGGGAGAAGGAGAACTGAATAGAAACGGGTGGGCTTTAAACCATTCTGAAGAGATTTATTGGTGCTTAAACAAGGTTGTACAATGGAAAGTTAGCCAACAAGAAGATCAGCAAGAAGATGGTTGGCTTGTGAGTCATAGCAGGTGAGAACATGCAGTCTATGCAGCTCTCCTTGGTACTTGCATTCATTAGAGAATGCCAGCAAGAAAAAGGCAGTTAGGAAAAAGGAAAGAACCAGAACATAGAAGTTGAGCCGAACAGCTCAAGTTAACCTGAAAGAGAAGCAATAGCTTCACAACCAGAGAGCTTGCCAAAGAGCTGAAATCACTAGATACCAGAGCTGAGAGAAGTCTGAAAAAGACTTCTGAGGCAGGCTGCAGGGTAAACTGAAACTTGAGTGACAGCTGATGGCAGTAATCTGAGGAAGCTGTTGATAACAAAAATAGTTTTAGAGTTTTCATATAATATGACAGCCAGTGTGGTACAGAGATTTCAGTGCTGGAGTAGGATTCTGGAGACTGGAGTTTGAATCCCTGATCTACTACAGAGACCCATGGGGTGACCTAAGACAAATCACTTGCTCTTATCCTAAGAGGAAGGCAATGGCAAACCTCCTATGAACAAATCTTGCTAAGAAACCCTAGGATAGGATCATCATAATTCAATGTTGACCTGAAGACATATAACAATGGCAATTATTTATTTATTTATGGCAGGATATCATTTATTTTTTCCTAAACCTATACTCATCTACCAAATATATGGTACCATATTTGAGAATAGATAAAGTGAAAGGGTAAAAGTTGTGTGATAACAGCAAAGATTGATAAGTTTTTAACAAATGACGGGATTACATTGTGAGACACAAGTGTTGACAATGTTTCCCCTGTGTCAAAAATCCTTACACAATGGTATACAGTGGTAAAATAATGACACAGATTTCTCAACAATTTTGGGGGTTTTATTAACAACTTCACCTTCATCCCTTTGCATACCTTAACTTTATAATATCTGAATATGTTGCAGTACCTGTATGCTGATGCTCGAGAAAGCATCAGAAATATTCAACATACAATGGAGGAAACTGTGTTGCCATTACTTTCCAAAATACCATCACATGTTCTTTTAGCTTCTTGTTATTGAACAATGCTTGTGGAAGAGTTGACTATAGCATCAGGGTATTTCTATCACATTGCAGGACTAGGCAACTTCCTTAGTCCCTGAATTGATTTTATGGTATCTGGGATTGATAGGAGTTTCAGTCCTATATTTCTGGAACCTATCAAGTTACCAGTCCCTGTCTTAATCAGAGACCTGTGATATTATGTATATTGGGGCTTTCTATTGCTACTCTCTTACATTTATTCCTTACAGCAAGGGTTTATTCATACACGTTCATTTGTCATCCTATGAGGACAACACCAACTCATTCCCAGCTTCACTTAACCAGTTGTGTCTTGTAAACTAAGCTGTGCCTCATTATTTCTTTCAAACCTGGAAGTTCATTTTCATCATTTGGCTTCAAAGATCATCAAGAGCATTCCAAACGTGTTGTTTTATAGAATCATAGAATCATAGAGTTGGAAGAGATCCCAGGGGCCATCGAGTTTAACCCCTTGCTATACAGGAACATCCATCAAAGCATTCCCAACAGATGGCAATCCAGCCTCTGTTTAAAAACCTCCAAAGAAGGAGACTCCACCACATGCTGATGCAGCATATTCCACTGCTGGACAGCTCTAACCATCAGGAAATTCTTCCTGAGGTTCAAGTGGAATCTCCTTTCCTGCAGCTTGAATCCATTGCTCCTTGTCCTAGTCTCTGGAGCAGCAGAAAACAAGCCCGCTCCTTCCTCAACATGACATTCTTTCAAATATTTAAACATGGCTATCATGTCTCTCTTAATCTTCTCTTCTGCAGACTAAACATACACAGTTCCCTAAGCTGCTCCTCATAGGGCATGGCTTCCAAACCCTTCACCATTTTGGTCGCCCTCCTCTGGACATGTTCCAGCTTGTCAATATCCTTCTTGATTTGAGGTGCCCAGAACTGGAAATAGTATTTCAAATGAGGCCTAACCAATACAGAATAGAGTGGTACCATTACCTCCCTCGATCTAGACACCATACTCCTACTGATGCAACCAAGAATCCTGTTGGTTTTCTTGGCTGCCACATCACACTGCTGACTCATGTTCGGCTTGTGATTACCAAGACTCCAAAATCCCTTTCACATTAAGCTAATGTCAAAGCAGTCCTGTATGACCACCTGCTGGGATGGGAAGCGGGAAGGAGGACCTTGGCTTGCTCATTGTTAGCCATGCAGCTTCACAAGGAGAACTGTATGATCAACCCTTGCTTTGGCTTTTAGTTGTGCATCCAGTGAAAACCCTGGGGGATCTACAATGGCTAATTTGTTAGTATAATAAGTACTGGTTATGACAATGCACAGTGAGATTAGGGCTTTGGTAGATTCTTTAAAGAAATGAGTGAGGTAAGTCAAAGCAATAATTTTCCATCCTTTTCATCATGAGCAGTAGACAATTTACAAAATAGGAAGCAAACATACAAAATTAAAAACAAGAACATGAAAAGAGACTGCAGAGGAAGATGACACCTAACCTGAAGACAATTACAATATCTTATTAAGTACCTTAGTGACGAACAGGAAAAGATGGGTGAGATTAACTAAGGATAAAACACTGCTTATAAAAGTAAGAAACTATGTTGCAGAAGTTAAGTTTTATGACAGCAGGAAAAAGCTGATTGGATAAAGCAAGTTTAGGCTGTGCCGTTTGAGGACTGCGATGTGAAGGTGACCGTCATAACGATAAGATTAGGAAAAGCAAATACCACCACTGGAGCATGAGTAACATCCTGGCAAACAGAAAGCTCCATATTAATCTAGAGATTAGATCATATCATATAACTATATTGAGTATGTTATCACATGGAACAGTGACTGGCTATTTGACTGTGGTAAATAAAATAAATTCAGAGTTTCTATCATAGGTAATTGGAAGCAATACTCTGAATTATATGGAAGGTCAAACTAACAAATGCAGATGACAGGAAGGGTGGTCCCCCCCCCACATGATACAAGTAGTTGAGTACAAAATGCACACATAGCCAGCTTCAGATTACTTATAAAAGCCATGTTCTTTCCGTCCAGTTAGAATGAGAGAAAGCTATGTTGTCAGAAATAACATTATATGCATTGTTTTCTGGTATCAAAGTTTCCATGGAAATGCCTCCTTGTTACTCATAAGCCTATCATAATGCAAGGTCCTGTGAACTGGTGTGATATACTGAATACTCTTCGAGATTTCATAAAGCTTGAGTAATGAAGTAGTAAAATATTTGCAATCTAGTTTCTTCAAAGGAAGAGAAAATAGACAATTGTTCTGGTTTAAAAAAATTAATACAAACTTTAAGGAAAGAACTGGCACTATGCTTATGTATGCCCACAATTTTTCTTTCAAAGAGAAGTATATAAAAGCTAAGAACAGGATACCAGAAACAATTATAGCATAGGCAATAGGTTCACAGAGAAAACCTTTAGCAGAATGGAAATGTACATGTTCTGCATGCAAAATGTTCTAAGGTTAATCTCTAGCAAATTTGGATAGATCCAAAGAAGACCAAAGAGACTGAAAAACAGGAAATCTAGGGTAAGAGAAAGAAGCGTTGGAAATAGGTCAAACTGGAGGTGTGAAAGTTTATTACTATATGTGGAAACAAAAGGTGTATATTAAAGAGGCCAGTCAAGAAAAAGATCTGTTAAGAAGTGGGGACAAAGTAGGCAGTGGATGGAAAAGGAGAAGACTGAGGAAACAATGGAAAGGAAGTTCCAACAAAACAAAAAAGTGCATCTAGACACTCTTAAATATGGCAGCATCCAGGAAAATGTGTGTCAGAAAAGTAGTTATAGCCTAAACCAAGCTGCAAGAGTTTAGAATGAGAACCCAAACAAGATGGTTACCAAATAAGTTTTTATGCAAGGCAAAGCTGCTCCCTACCTTTACACATGATACAAAAATGGTAAATGGACTTACATATTGACTTATATTGATGATTTGATTTTGGCTTATTAACATGAAGCTGACTGTGAAGAAATAATAAACCATCTAAATAAAGAAATAGAAGTGAAAATGCTAGGAGTACAGATGGGAATACAGATGGAAAGAGAAAAATGGAAGCTTTCTCCTCAGTCAAGAACAAAAGTCTCATGAGGACACCTAAGGCTCAAGAAGACCAATTCAGTGGCCACACCTATGAAAAAAGACTACCTTAAGATGAATGCAATGAGCTTGTACCAAATAATCAATACAGAAGTGTTATAGGAAAGCCACTATACTTAGCCACCAACATGAGACCAGGTACTGTCTCAGCGGTTGGGAATTCTTTGTAGAAAAACCAACTCACTGAATAAAATGGACTGGAATGAAGTAAACAGCACATTTAAAGTTAAAGCTACAAGCCACCAGCACTTCCAGACTAGTGGCTTACACTGATGCAGAATGGGATGGACACCCTACAGATAGCCAGTCTTCCAGTGGGAATCTGTGCTTCTATGGAGGTGGAGCAGTTAGCTGGACAAGCAACAAACAAGATGCTGTAGCACCTTTTTCTACTTAAGGCAGAATATGCATTAGCTGCTCAAGCATGCAAGGAACTTCTGTGGGTTGTCATGGGTTTTCTAGGTTTTGAGGCCATGTTCTATTAGTATTTTCTCCTGACATTTTGCCTACATCTTTGGCTGGCCTCTTCAGAGGATATGAACTTCTGTGGCTCTACCAATTGCTAGAGGAACTTAGAATAGCTGAACCAAATTCTATAGAGCTTCTGGAAGACAACCAAAGCTGCATAAAACTCTCACAGTCTGAGAGGGTCAATTCATGCACCAAGTACATTGATGTGAAATATCATCTGTTGAGACATCTGCAACAAAAGTTGCTTACTGAGATGATGTATTGTCCATGAGAAGGGATGATCACAGGCATTTTCACTAAGCCACTTCCTAGAGACTACTTCCAGTTCCTGGGAGAGAAGATGGATCTTGTGGATCTACGCAAACATTGCTGAGAAGGAGGGTTGGAAGAAAAGAGGCATCAATGCTTGTAAGGTGATTAAAGGGAGATAAGAGAGGGGACTCTAGAGAGCATGCCTGTCCCTTTGTTTCATCTCTCTGTTTCCTTCTCTGGTCTATTTACTCAAGCCTTCTTGGTTCCCTCCTGCTGGCAGAAGTAATTTCCCCCTTCTCCTAAAAGTTAGTCATCTATCTCCTTTTGTCTGTGAAAGGGACATCAGGATGGGTACTAGCCAACATCCACACTTGAGAGCAAAACTTAGTGGTTCTTGTATGGGTGTTTAGGTAATCTTTTATCAATCTCCTTTCCTATCCCAAAATGGATTTCCTGAAACAATAGATGTATTTTTTTTTCTTTTTTCCTTTTCCCTTTCCTCCTTTCTCCTTTTTCTCCTTCTACCACAAGCTTTTATTGCACTGGCTTTGCTGCACTCTGCTCTGTCTAGATAACAAATATTCCTACAACATGGACATGCATTTGACAAAGGAAGATCCAAAAATAAAGCATGTCTAGATAAATTCTTAAAAGATGAGACTAAACTTGCTTGCTTGCTTTCATCCATATTTATATCATATCCTATATCTAAAGATATATGGTCTAAAACCAGACTGAAATGAGCCCAGATAATCCATTTCACCTAAGAATGTTGGAAGTTTCCCAGCCATCAAACCTATTGTCCTAAAAATGGATATTAGTGAGAGAGCTGTAATTCTCATTTGGTTCTTGAGAAAAAGGGAGCACCAGAGCCTCTTCTGAGGCAACAGACACCTTCCCCAGCACAAGACATTTATTACCACTGGATCCATCCAAAACATTTGCTCCTGCTAGATTTTAGCAGCTAAGATAAGCAAGGATCAAGCTTACATGTTGTAGAAAGGACTTTGCCCACATCATCAAGCCACAGCAACTGGAACTGATCCCTCACTGCTTCGTCATAGATATAACTAAGAGCCCTTGATAATCTTCAGTTGTATTCGCTCCATGACATACGGAGAGCAATAAAATATACCATAAAAGGTTATTATGACCATGTTCAAAACATAGTATTGTGGTTGTTCTAATCAGCAACACACTTGCTTCAACCTTTGTTGCCTCCAGCTAGGGATGTAAAAAGTACTTCCAAATTTTCTGATGCTGAGTGAAAAATGTGTCAAGATAATTCATCAAAAATTGTGAAATGATGCAAGATTTTTTCATCTCTGTTCCTTTTCTTCTGCCAGCAAGAGTAACAGCTTTAAAAAATATGTATATGCAATAGTTTGCAGAAAAATGTTGTGTTGTGTGCAAATGAAACCCAACTATTTTGCTCAAGGGTGACTTTGTAAAATCTTCAGTACAAAATGTCAAAAAATGTGGGGAAACATATTGAAATGTGCAAAAACTCTTGTAATTTTTGTCAATGGCAGAAAACATTTGATTTTTTTTTTTCATCCTGACCTGTGAGACTGAAATTATAGAAGATACTTATCATTACCTCCAGCTATGGCTACACTGGCTTAAACTTAAAATCCTCTTTCCAGCTGAATAGCCAATCTGTTGGGTTTGTCTCCTCCCCCCTTTCCTTTCACACAAACTCTCCCTCTCTTTGCTCAGTTACACAAGTGGGCATGTAACACTTCTTCCAGAAGCAGAAAAGCCATTATGCGCCTGTTTTCCTTTTTCTTTAGCTGTTCATTTTCCTCCTCCCAGTAACATTTCAAGGCCACCTCTTTTTTTAACTGCCTGACAGGTTTCTATTATATATTCTTCTACTCAGTGATCATATTGACTCATGATGCACAATGTTTCTTTTATGCTTTTCTTTGCAAGGTAACGACCAGAATAATACAGGTTTTTAGTGAGCAGTTTGTAGAGGGTCTGCAGTTTGCTTTTTCCTCTCACTATAACAAATATTGTTCTTTCATATGCTGTATTAAACCCATATGGGCTGGAAAAGTGTGCAAAGGTCACCTTTGAGACTATTGAGAGAAAGAAGGCTGCAGTGGAAGCTTTCATAGGGCCTTTCCACACTACACTGTTACAGTGTTATTATATGACTTTCAACATCCTGTGGAATTCTGGGGTTTGTAGTTTACTGAGGCCAAAGAGCTCTCTGGCTGAGAATTCTAAAGGCCCCTCCCCAAACTGCAAAGCCCAGGATTCCATAGGATGTTGAAAGTGGAATAATAGCACCATAATAGTGTAGTGTGGAAAAGCCCATAGTCTACTTCATGAGATGCATGAAATGAAGTGCCTATGGACAGATATTTATATCCATGAGTTTAGCAGAAGTGCGTATGTGTGTCTGTGCAAACAGTAATAGAAGCTCAAATTTTGTGAGTATGGTGATGAGGTGACAAGTTCAGATTTAACAATGGTCAATGATCATTGGGGGACAAAGTTGGGAAAAAAGATATTGCCTAAAGCAAAGATGAGTATATAACCATATGAATGATGGAAGGATTTCTTGGTATGTTACTTGATGATGGCTGGAAATCAGGAAGGAGTCATCATGAAATGGACAGGAGAGCTCTCATGAGGCTGGGGTGTTAACTAGCGTTATAATATGTGTAGCATTCCAGGAGACTATTGCATTTACCTGTACGCATTTACCTGTGTTAATCCTCCAATTATCACCTTGTTTGCTAGTGGAAACTCATAGGAATAACATGTTTCCTCCTGTGCAGAATAAGCTTAATTAGAATTATTTTATCCTACTACCCAAGAAGAGAATTCTAATTAGTTTTCAGTCAAAACAGATAATCTTTTCAAGAAGACAATTTTAAAAAATTAGAAACACACCAGTGAAAAAAAAGTCACCACACACCCAGTTAAACCCCACAGCACATGCAGTCAGTTGCCTGAATAAAATGGTCCATGCCTTCCAGAAGGAAGAGAACAAGAAAGAAACCAGCCTCGTCTGTCTTGATAGGAATTTTGAGACCCTGGGACAGTATATTTGGTACCAGTATATTGCATCTCCAGGACCATCTGAAAATTCCAAAAGCCAAAGGTAAGTTAACTTACATACAGTCCTTTACTATTACAAGGACAGAGTGTATGCATCATGTAGCTACCCGGTGTGTTCCACTGAGACAGCAAGTGTAGGAGCAGATTAAGTCCAACATATACTGCCTCTTCTTCTCTCCTTCTGCAGCCAGGGCAGTGGCAGTTGGAATGAAAGGAGGGTCTTTTATCTGCTTCTGAGCCAAGGATGATGGAAAAACTTTATTATATTAGTTATACATTAGCAACTCATTCTTCTGAAATACTTTCTTGATAACCCAAAGTTTAATAATAATTAGGGGGGATATGGACATTGATCCAACTACTAGACAGAACCAGCCTTTGCCACTTTGGGAGCCCAGGTGACCAAAACAGAAAATTCCATGAAGACGCAGATCAAAAAGTATTGTGGTTATGGACCAGCATGGTATGAGGCATTGCAGGAGAGGACTCACTTTTGTTGACCTGCAATGGAAGAAAGGCTAGCAATGACTGCATCAGGCACAGAGCACCATTGGGGGGGGGCAGAATTAGAGGGTTCATTAGCTCTATCTACCCCCCCATCCCTTTTTGGATGATGCTACACTGGTATGTATGGTTTTGATATGGAAAATAGTGTATTCTTATGTTTTTATAGGGTATGGTTATGGATATGGTTAATTCAGTGTTGTCCTGTTCCTTTTTAATATTGGTAATAGATTTGTATTTGTGTTCAGTTTTTAGCTCGTGGAAAAAGTCTTTTGTCATATAGGCTGAAATGCGTTGGGCTTTTTAAAGAAATAAACAGTTGACCATCTATTAGCACATGGAGCTTGTCTCCTTTTTGTTTCCTGCTGATAGGCACAGTAAAACCTCATGCTGTGCAGTGAAGCCCTGTGAAGGGTTGTTCTGCATCATCCAGGCTTCTTGGTGATTTGAGTGTTGGACTAGTGATTAGTCTAACTAACTATGGCTTTCAGGAAAGGTAGCAGGGAGGCAAATGTAAAGGCCCATCTAAGTGGCAACCAAACAAGCACTCCCTCTCCAACATTATCTGATTCCTCAGATGAAAAAGGGAAAGGGGGATTGTCTGTTATCATGGCCAGACTTGAAGCTCTGGAGAAGGCCTAGATCCTTCCTAAACAGGCTGTAGTCCCAGCTAAACAGGAAACCAGGTAAGACTTGCTTCTGAGGATGAGGCAAGTCTTACCAAACAAATTTTGGCTAATGTAGATGCCTTGGAAAATAAAGCTGATGTAAAGACAATGTTTTGCCGAGGCAAGTGAAAGACATTCCAGCGGCCCTGGTGGCTGGTGCTGATGATGGAATCAGTGAAGATGCATCAGAAGAGGATATTTCAGATGATCTCTCTGACACTAACACCATCTATACAAGTTCATATAACTGGCTGTGTGGGGCCTGGAGCATTCCAAGTGAATAGTTATCTGCTGGATCAAGTAGTGGAAGAGTGAGTCCTGTTGAGGATGGACTTCTCATACAACACAGTTTAGATTTAGGGCAATCCCAAATGTTTCACTGGCATTGTTATCCTCAAGGGGCCTACTCTCCACATTAGTTTTATGGGGATTTAGAAGGTATGCAGCAGGCCACCAGTAGTGTATACAGTACAGTCCCCTATGGTGTTATTCCATATGAGGAACAGACACTTCCCTCAGTGGACCATTTATTACAGGCCACTAGCGATCAAATCCTGTGTGGTGAATATGTGGATGTCTTCACTCCTCTTTATTGTGACTTAGAGGAAAGAGGGAGCTTGTCTCTTGTCCATGACAGATAGTGGGGAGGAAAAAATAAGAGTTATAGTGAACACCTTGGCATCCTTTCGATGAAGAGGGAGACTCTGTAACTGCCTTTTTAGGTCCTGGGATGTGGGGGTAGGGATGGGATAAGAGACTACACTTGGGGCTGGCCAGGGAGATTTTCCCTTACTGAAGTCCTATGACTGGAGGTGGGATTTCTTGGGTCTACCTGCCTGTAGATGGCCAGAGAGGGAGGCTCAGGTGGTTCACAAAGGGGAAAGCTGAGGAGGAAGTCAAGGAATGACATCTGCCTCAGCTCATCCCACACTAGGTTGCTGCTCTGTCTTGTTCCTTTCCAGGTTCAATGCAGTTGAAGTGGTCCTTATTCAACCTACTTCTCTCTATCTGGTCTTGTTATTCCATGGCTGGTCAGCAAAATGCAAAGAACCTTTGATCTTCTACATAGATATAGGAACCATATCAAGAGGAAGAAAAGTAAATGTAGCAATTTGTCTGGTTCATTGAAGGGTTGATTAGTATAAAATTACTATTAATTAAAAGCTTTTTCTGTTCACCTTACATCCATCTATTGTTTTATTTATACCTGACCTTTCTCCCAGGCAGGGACTCGAGACATCTTACAAAAAGACAGAATTCAATAAAACACATATAAACACATACAAAATCAGGATTAAAACAGTATTAAATTACCTCTGTATAAATCTCCCTAACATAGGCAATCATAGCAAATCCACCTTGTGACGATTTCATTTTTAAGAAATGGTACATGGTAGTTTGAAGTGGAGGTAAGCCCTTTGTCACCAAAAAAATGTATCAATGCTTCAGAAAATGATTTGGAAGATAGAAATAATATTTCCAGGTTCCCCAGATATCACTAATAGGAGGAAAAGAACTGCTTCTATCTTACAATTAAATATGTTTAAATCCCAGGGTTTGGAAATAATCAGTTATAGCAGCCAATTGCATGCAATTATTTTGCAATGTAAATAGCTTTTAAAATCATGTTAAAAATTGGCCTTAATTCAATTGTTAGTCTCAACTAGAATAGACCTATTAAATTAATAAAATTAACATGATTGTTGATTGACTAATGTACCAGTGATTCAGTAGTCTACTGTAGGTGAGACAAGCAATTGGATTTAGGTTTTTGAGCATCTTTGTAATCCAATTGTGTTACCCTGACTTCTGGGGGTCCCTGGAGGACACCCAGATTTGCTCCAAAGATACAAAAATAGGGGAAATAGCAAAGCAGAAGGCAGGCCAATACATCTTGGACCCTATGTCTACAGAGTCAGACTGCAGGAGAGCCAGGCCAAATGTTCAATCACCAGTAGTTTATTCAGCAAAATTGGCAAAATATCCACACACGTACACACACCAAAGCAGTCACTCACACAAGAGCACAAGGACTAATGAGTTGGAAAGATATGAAGATCGAGAAAAGCAGTTTGTACTGCGCCTGTGCCTCTAGTTTTTGACCTGGGAAGAAGCAAGGCAAAGGTGGCTCAGCAGAAGAAAAATGCTGAAGGGGGCTCTCAACTAGCAGAAGGCTGGGACACTAGTCAAGCATGGGAGTTCTCTGAAGAGAGTCCCAAAAGGGGACTCAAATATAGGGCAAAACATGCCTCCAGGTCAGACCCTTTGCCGGGAAAGGACAATGGCTGAATCATGCAGATGGACCTCATCTTTGTATTTCTTGCTGTTGCAAGCTTTAATCTCCTTAGGAGGACACATAATCCCCTCAAGGTACCATTGTTGCTGATGGTCTATTGTGTGTGTATGTGTGCCTTTTGAGGTTTACCTCTTGGAGATGTGACTGGGAGAGCCTTGATCTGACCTTGCTAGTAAGCCTTCAGTCTTAGACACGGGTGTCTACATTTCTGTCCAGTGAACCTCTGGCCTAATAACTTTGGATATTAAATATTACACTCCCCCGGGACTGGGTCCGCCAGCAAGGGTTACAATTATAACTGTATGTTAATATTCTAGCAGGAACAAAACCTGAGATTTGCATGAACAAATTTCCAGGAAAAAAAAACGTTTGTGCCAAAAAAGTTTTATCAAATTTTTATGCAAAAAGTCCTGAAATGTTTTTTTTTAAGTGCACAAAATTTATGATATTATCCATGGAGAAGAAACTTTTGAACTGTTTGTATGATAATGGCAAAAGTAAAGCTTAACATACCTAGAAAAGTGTAGATTTTGGCATGCAGCTATGTTCTAATGTACTTATATGTCTAGGAAGTCTCAATTTGGTAAGTTCATAAAAGAAGTCCAGTCTGAGAAATTTCTCCTATAGTCGTTAAAATAATTTGGAGTACAATTCATATTATCCTTGGCCATTTACCATAATTTACTGAACTGATGGGGGCCCAGGCCCAAACATATGGAGGACGCTAAGTTGAAGAAAGCATTTCCCCATCATGGTTTCCATTAACATTCTGAGCATACATAGAATCATAGAAATGTAGAGTTGGAAGAGACCACACAGGCCATCCAGTCCAACCCCCTGCCATGCAGGAACACCCTCAAATCAATCCCGACAGATGGCCATCAAGCCTCTGCTTAAAAACCTCCAAGGAAGGAGACTCCACTACACTCCGAGGCAGCAGATTCCATACATTCCATACATCATCCTTTCCAGTAACATGCATCAGTCTCAGAAAAACTTTTTTCAGTCAACATACCTTCATCACTCTTCTTGTTGCAATCTCTGAAATTAATATAGAAACTGAAGCAAATCTCCAGTGTTCTATTTGTGGGGAATTTCACAATGGCCCAGGATGTATGAAATCATGACTGAATTGGATTTAAGGCAATGGAAAAGGTGAAAAACATCATTATCTTGCTGATTTATGCCCTTCTCACCCAAACTACCCCATTCCTGCTGTTTAAAGGCTTTATTAAATTTTTGAAACTCTCACTCTACATGTATAAAATAAGGTGCAAAACCCCATTATATCTAATAGCAATCATGCATACTTTTAACTTCCTGAGCTCTACACATTTACATTTCAAAGAATCCTTTAGTCTAAAAAAAAAAAAAAAAAAGAGGGAAACTTTTCTTTTCAACTAGCATTTTCTGCCCATTTGAGGATAATTTACCTTTATTCATCTTGAATATCAAATAGAGAACTTTGTTCTGAACCAGAAAAAAATTACCTGTCTTTAGATAATGCCCCAAGAAAATGGGATAGTGAGCCAAGATCTTCAAAAAGCTCATTTCCTTGCATTGAGAATGGTTGGGTGGCCAATGGATTTTAGAAAGGTTTTTTTTTCCTTTGAAGATGTATAGCAAAATAATATTTATTTTGTTTTCAACAATGTACGGTATTTGTCACCCACAAAAAAACAGGTTCCAAAGTAGCATGTAAAGATAAAAATAAAACACAATCAGACATCAGTCCATAAACTTGACCAGGGTAAAATAGTATTCAACAATCCATTCAAAACAATAGTTAGGGCTGGCCATACCATTGAGCAAGCAGTTAACCCACCCCTCATCTCTCTGGTATCCACATATGTCCTTACTATTGCCTCACTCCTCTGGCTACATTATCTCCCTTTAAAGATTGAAGTCTTATCCCTGAGATTGCCCTCAAAATTCTTCCATTTTATCACCTCTTCTGGCTGTCAAATCCTGTCTCAAAACTACTAATGTCAAGTGTTTTCTTCTCCTCAACAAACCACAGTATCAACAGGTGGGTGAAAATGGTAAACTGCCAGATGATTTTTTTTTTTCATTTTGAGACTTTTGGGGGCAAAATGTTTGTGTACAAAAAACTATGCATGTTGTGGGGAAATAAATTGTTCACATCACTTTTTGCAAGAAGTCTAAACATTTTAAAAAAAAATAAAAACATGCTAAAACTGTCGTTATCACACAAAACCAAAAGATATCTTTTGAAATTTTTGTTCTTGCATGCAAGAACAAAATAAGTAAAGATTTACATCCCTTTTCTGTGAAATTTTCGGCAGTAACCCAATTTGAGAAATGCTGACAACGTCATACTACTAGCAGAAAACAGCAAAGACCTGGAACAATTACTGAAGAAAGTCAAGGCAGAAAGTGCAAAGACAGGCTTGCAGTTGAATATTAAGTGAACAAAAATAATGACCACAGATGATTTACATAACCTTAGAGTAGACAATGAAGCCATTGAAATGGTTCAAGATTTTCTGTACCTCAGCTCAGTCATTAATCAACATGGAGACTGCAGTCAAGAAATCAAAAGATGATTAGGACTTGGAAAGACAGCTATGAAGGAACTGCACAAGATCCTGAGATATAAAGATATATCACTGAATACTAAAGTTAGGATTGTCCATGCCATTGTATTTCCAATTTCTGTGTATGGTTGTGAAAGCTGGACCGTGAAGAAACCTAACAGAAAGAAAATCAATTCATTGGAAATGTGGTGCTGCAGAAGAGATCTCCAGATACCCTGGACTGTTAAAAAGACGAATCAATGGGTTCTCAAGCAAACCAATCCTGAACTCCCTGGAAGCGAAGAGGACTAAACATGAGGCTGTTGTACTTTGGCCATATCATGAGAAGACTTGACTCACTAGAGAAGACCACAATGCTTGGTAAGGAAAAAGACCACATGACTGATAGATAAACTCAGCTAACAAAAGACATGTTCCTGAATCTGTAAGACCTGAGGAGGGATTTGGAGACCTCTCATCAATAGGGTGACAAGAAGTCAAAGTTGACTTGAAGACTTGAACAGCAACAACACCTTATTCCCATTATATGCTGAAAGTAGTAGAGTTTGCACGTTCTTCCTTGTTCTCTAAAACTTCTTTTCCTCTCCCTATCATCCACTAACCTCTTCTGTACATTTCTAGAGCAGAAGGCTCTTGGGGCAGGGCAACATGTGCATGGATGGCACAATCGCAATATGAAGGAAGCAGTCTTTTACTCTTTAAATTGCAGACTGTAGAATTACCTTCCAGGGAAAATGCTACTAGTGTCTTCTACTGAATGTGTAAACAGGCCTTAAGGCTGACAGCAGATGGAGAGGAAATTGGTGTTGCTATTCCTCCCTTCTGAGACCTATTAAACAATTTCCTTCAGCCACGGCCATCATAATAATGAAATAATAATAACAGTTGTAAGATCCAATTTCCTGAGGTATCCCCAGATCCTGCCCCCCCCTTATTGTGGCCTAAACCATGCAGTTCATACTCATGCACCACAACCACATGGGGCAGAGCACGTAAGTATATAGAAAGTAAGACCATTGCATTAAAATGGGATTTTATTGACAGGATATAAACAGCTCACTGTAGGAATCAAAAAGGGGCTTGCAGACACAATTCTAAGTGCTTACAAGGTCATTGATAATGCTTTAAAAACTACATGTGGCATGTTATAGCCAACAGGCACTTTCCCAAACTGAACTAGATTCCATGCACTTCTCTCTCTCTCTCTCTCTCTCACACACACACACACACACACCCAACATCAGTCTCATGTGAAATGTAAATGTGAACTTTCCCTTGAATTGGAATTTGATTGAACCAACATTTCATTACTTTCCTTAAATAAAGAGGATTGTTGGAGGGAGGGCAACTAGCCTGTTGGGTTGCGCTCTCTCCCTCTCTCTATTTTTAAAAAAAGGTACATTATTTGAATATGTCACTGAACACCATTCAAAGTATTCATGTCAGTTTTCAAACTGTTCAATGTGAAAAGTGTTAGTCCCCTAGCAAGTGAATGTCACAGCAAATATATGGCTTTTGAGATAATCGATGGTAATAATAACAGAGATCTTGCTATCACAAAAGTCCTCAGACAGCCATTATGTAGATACCCATGTTTTTTTTTTAAAAAAAATGGCCATCTCTAAATGTACGTGGTATCTTCAAGAGCTACTATTTGGCATGTCAGCCATTCAATCTGTCACATAGCCTATTAAATTCAATAACTCACAAGTAATGTCATACTGTTCAAACACAGTGAAGCAGATGGAAGTTTCAGCACTTTATTTCAATTGCAGAATGCCATAAGAAGCAAAAAAAAAAAGTCTCTATTCTTCTTAACCTTAAAAAGAAAAAATCACAGATTTTATGTGACCATAATGCAAGTGAAATGTTTTAGATTGCAGAAAAAGAAGGCAAGTCACAATTAATCACCAAACTCTGTAGTATGGAGTGTTTAAACTTTTATTCTTCAGTATCTCAACATCAGTAATTCTCAAACAGTGTGCTATAATGACAGAAGTGATAGTGCATCATGAGAATTACCAACAATGAACAGGAGATTGCCAGTACATGAATTAATATGACCATTAATACACAATCATAGTTATGAAGCACCTTAGAGATCATCTAATACAATACCAATGTGGATTCCACAAGACAGGATGCAGCTACAGCATCCCCCTACAATTGTTTTTCTGCTTAAATACCTCCGTCAGTGGACAGCTTACCATGTCCCAAGGCATTTTTGAAGTATGCTGTAAAAGGTCATACCATTAGTGAGTTTTGCCTGATGTATAGCTCCTTGCAATTTCTTCCCATTAGGTCCAATCCAGCACCCTCCAGCAAAGGAAAACAAATCTACATTCTCTGTGACATCTGTTGGGACACTTGCATATCACTATTGTGCCATCCTTCAATCTTCCCCAGTTAAACATGCCCATTTCTTTCAACCACTTCTCATAGGATTTAAATTTGCAGGATCCTGCCATCCTTGTTTACTTTTTCTTGATACACTTACAATCTTTTTTTTTCTTTTAAAGAGATAGAAGTGTTAAGTTTGTTTTAGTACAAAAAGCGGGGGGGAGAAGAGTTTAACATGTTTAAAACAAACAGGTTTATGCCAGCGTGAGTTTTTGAAGTTGATAATCAAATTGGATTGAAATTTAATCCAGACGCAAGAGAGGTGGTCCTGATCAGTTGAAAGGCACATCAGGAGTAGGAATTCAGCTTGTGCCAGATGGTGTTACACTCCACTTGAAAGCATAGGTTCACAATTTGAGTGTATTGTTAGACTCAACACTGAGCCTAGAAGCCAAGGTTTTAGCAGTGGCCAGAAGTGTGAGAAGTGTATTTGCCAGTGATGTATTTAAGTTTTTTACTCCAAGTCTCAAGTCTATACCTTCAGGTCTCAGGTCAAGTCCCAAGTCCTTGAAGATACTTTCAAGTCAAGTCTCAAGTCTAAGAGCCAACTTTATACCCCAACCAATATTCCAGAATTTCAGGATAAAGTCAAATAAAGTCAGCTTTAATAATTTAAGCAAAGTTGGCTCTCCACATTTGTGATTTTGCCATCTGCAGCTTCAGAAGTGGGGAGCAGAATCTTTCTTACCTCCCCTTCCCAAAGCTGGAGACTTTTGTGCCAATGGGCATAAAAAAGTCTGCAGCTTTGGAAGTGGGGAATAGGATTCTTCTTACTTCCCACTTCCAAAGCTGGAGGCTTTTTCAGAAGTAGAGAATAGGATTTTTCTTAATCCCCATTACTGAAGCTTCAACAGCTTTAGAAGGAAGGATCCTTCCTCCTCAAGCTGATTGCCTAACACATTTACTGTTTTCCTCTGAAAAATACACCCTGCACTCTGGGATGAGTCTTGTCTTCTGCTCTTAGAAAATGTTTTAGAAGGCTCCTCCAATATGCAGCAGGGCAGGCTGCTGAGCAGACTTCAAGCCTACCTCAAGCCCGTTGCCTAACCCATCTGTTGTTCCCCTCTGATAAATGTGCCCACACTTTGGGCTTGAGAGAGATTGTCATGTGACAAGTAGGCAAAAAGAGATGGAAGCATTGCTCAAAGTTGTAAAGTTTCTGGATGAATATATTATGTTACTGAACCAAAGGCAGCAAGTCAGTCACTAAAAATATACAAGTCTCAAGTCAAGTTGTGTCAGTGCATCATTTATTGCCAAGTCGAGTCACTGAAGCGACTTAAGTCTGACTTGAGTGTGAGTCAATCGACTCGAGTCTACATCACTGGTATTTGCACAGTTAGGCTTGTGCAGCAGTGCATCCACTCCTTGAGACATCAGATCCAGCCATGTTAACACATGCCTTAGTTACATCTCATTTGGATTATTATAATACACTCTCCATTGAGCTGCCTTAGAAGTGTTCAAAAGCTTCATCTGATCCAAGGAGCTGCAGCCAGATTGTTAAATGAGGCTGGCTACAGGGAGCTCACAATCCCCTTGCTGCAACAGCTCCTCTGGCTGGTGGTTTGTGTCCAGGAACAATTCAAATTGCTGGAGATGACAAACAAAGCCCCATGTGGCTCAGGTCCCTATTAACTGATGGGCCATTTCTTCTTATATGAACCTCCCTGTGTCTTCTGAGAAGGGTCTTCTCACTGCCCCCCCCATTCCCACAGGTACAGCTGGTGGGAACACAGAAGAGACCTTCTTAGTGATTGTTCTGAGGCTCTGAAACTCCTGCTTCCAGAGAGGTTAGATCGGTGTTTTCCTAGCCGTCTTTCCATAGGCAGTTGTAGACTTTTTTGTTTTATCAGACCTTTCAGGGCTGACAGCTTTATAGCTGTGTCTGTTTTAACTTTTGTAAGCTGTCTTGAGTCCCAGATTGGGGAAAAGGCAGACTAACAGTAAACAACAACAGCAACAACAATAACAACAACAAACCATGTCCATTAGCATGTGATGATGGAGTAAAACAGGAACTGAGGAATAAATACACCCGGGGGGGTCTCATTCTACCCCAAGACCTACTTTAGTGGTCCTTAAACCCACTCCTTGGGAGATTCTTAAAGCCCCTAAAATTCTGCCAAAATTATTTTTTTCAGGACTAATTTGTTTACCCTCAAATAGGTTGACATTCTACTCAAACTACCTGCAAATGCAATGCTTTAACTGTACTATCCCAATGCTCGAAAAATATCCAATATCAGCAACAGCAAAAATGGTAGTAGGAAGTCACATTGTTCACCTGGAATATGCAGATATAACCTATTATTATATTATTACTAAATTATCATATTTATTTATATCCCATGATTTTTCCAGTTCAGCCCCAAGGTAGCTTACTACATTTTTTTTTAAAAAAAGTAAAGAAATCATAAAATACAAAAGTTACAAAGTAATTAAACTGTTTTTAAAAAACAGTTAAAAACATAAATCATAAAAACCAGAACAGCAAACTAAAATTAAGAAATAGAAAAATCCAGTACAGTGTAGAACACCAATGGGGAGAGGGTGGCTGCCAGGGTGAAAATTGGTCTATGCCCCCTGCACAGTTGTCCTCCCTAGAGAACACAAGTCAGCCCAGGATCTTGGAAACCTGAAGTATCCACATACACATATTCAAGCACTCTTTAATGGAAAGAAACAGCAAAGAAATTTCTTGTTGGGCAATCTATGTTGACTGTTCTGAAGGGTTAGAGTGTGTGTGTGTGTGTGTGTGTGTGTGTGTAGTAACATAAGTTGTTTTTTTCTAGTAAAGTGAGCTTAGAGGGCACAGTGTCCTCTGAATCACAGCTGGTGTTATATGTTTTCACCTCTTAGTTCCTTTTCCATGGGAAAGTTCTAAGCCTGAGCATGGCTGATAGTTTACATGTAGTGTGTTTCATGCTATGTTTGTATGGGAGTGGTTCACTACTGGTTAAAAATTTGCTTCTTGTACTGTATGACACACTTATACCTATCTTTCTTTGTTGTATACTTTGCCTTTGCTTTTGAACTGCTTCATGTTGTGCTGTCTGGAGCACATTGCTTTTATCACATATCCCACTTTGCTCTAATAAATAGCTGATTTAGCCTAGGCACAATGCATCTGCATGGCTGTTTTTCTTGCTCTCCCTAAGTGTGAGATTAGCACAACAGTGTGGCTTTGCACTCTGAACATGCTCAGAAGCGCTCACCATGTCACACCCAACAGTCTACTAGAAAAGTTTATATCTATAATAAAAATCATTATTTCTATGTATTTACAGCATTCAATCTTTTTTAAAAAATTCCACTAGCTAGAACCTTTTTATAAATCCCCTTCAGAAGATCCTTTTCTTCGACAAGATTGATGGAATGGCATAGTGATAGGGATGTTTTGCAGGAAGGAATGTACCAAAGGGATGTTTGTATACTTTATGAAATGGTTGCTTTTGATACACATTTTTTTTCATCAGTTTGGAATCTGGAATACAAAACCTTCCCATTATAGTAATGTACCACTCAGCCACCAGATTGCTGCTGGGGGGGGGGTGATCACCTGATAAGCTATTACAACAGGCTTTTTAAACTCTTCATGCCCAGAAGAGAACGTGGCTTTGACATTTTTCAAAGATACGGAACATTATCTTTACCAAGCTGTTTGGGACAGTGGGCAAATAAAAAGAGCTCATGTTAAAACTTCAGTTCCAATCTCACAATAATTTCCTCCTTGTCAGAATTATTGCCCAGCCACTTGCTTTATTGCTTGCAAGCAAATATTAGAGCATTATGAATCCAGCTTATTGGCTCAAAACCTACATAAATAAGGCAAAACTGCTGCCTTTATGGTGAAGAGGATGCTTTTATGTGTCAGTCATTCAAATGATGTCTCAGCACGCTCACAAGCAATAGAAAGCTAGAGTTCCTGCACCATTAGGCTATATCACATATGCTGTCAGTGCCTGCTGTCAGGATTAAGGGTATGAACACCAAGAATGAAGGAATGTTGTCACTTTGTGTGAATATTTCCCATTCTAATTCTATTAGGGTCCATCAATGATTACTGCAAGGGTGTCTACAAATAATCTACACATGTTGTGTGCTCCACAATGCATGGATGCTGGCAGCTAGGCTTCACATATTTTGTTACTTCTTGGTATGCTTGAATTAAAGTCAGTGTGATGTAGTGGTTTGAGTCTTGGACTAGGATTCTGAGAAACAGGGTTCAAATCCCCACTCAGCCATGGAAACCCATGGGGAAACCATGGGCAAGTCACACTTTCCCAGCCTCAGAGGAGAGTATGATAAACCTCATCTGAACAAATCTCAGACAATCCATGATAGGTTTGCCTTAAGGTTGTCATAAGCTGGAAACAACTGAAGGACACATAACAACAATATTGTTTGAATTGGCTTCGGTCACCACTAGGGATGGAAAGAATATTCAAAAACATTCAAGAATGGATGTCTCAAGTGTTGGGAAGCCCTGGTGAGAAGAATGGTAGATGGGTGAGAATTTGCAGTTCAAGACTTGTTCTACAGACACACACACAAATACATGCGGCTTCTTTGCTGAGAAAAATAATATTTCTGGTTACAAAACAAGTTTCCTGTGCAGAAAATGCACAGTTGTTTTCTCCACAGGAAATTCCATTTTCTGTGAAAAAAAATCCACCTTTTTCCCAAAGAATGCTTCCCAAATGGCAAATGGTCATCAAAAACTGCAGTATTTGACAAAGTTCTTGCAGTAAAGAGAAAAATCATACAATTATACATGATTACATCCCCAGTTAGGGCAAGAGGGAAGTAACTTAAGCTCAAATCAACATAAAAAGTTGCATCTTAAAAACACTCTTTTAAAACAACATGAAAATATATGCAATAATATAATCACATATACAGATACATAGCATGAGATATTTGGATGCTTTTCTACCAAATCCTTGGGAAAGAAATGATTTTCTTCCATTTGAAAAAAAAAATAAGTAAAAGATAAGGCTATATTATTTGTATAGACAGAGTTTGGAGAAGATGAGCTAGAGAGAAAGAGGTTATGTAAATAATTAACCTTTTGAAAATAACTCTTGCTATTCAAGTGTGCCTATCAATACAACATAATTACCAGGTTTTATTCACTCTTTGCAGTAGGCGACAAAAGGTAATTTAAAAACCAAGTTGGTATTTGCATATGCGGTGGCCCTGCTTCTTTCTTGGGAACTGTGATATGAGAAATGTACCAGCTTTCCTTTAATTTGCATGTTTTAAATTTTACGTTAACCTGAAGCTAAGGCCACATTCTTCCAAAAGGTTTGCTGAGCTGTATCATCTCTGCAGTCCCGCTACTGCGCTGAGCTTTGTACATTGCTCAACTGAAATGTCGAGCGACTCAAATTTAGCCGAATGTTTGATATTTTTAGGAAACAGAAAATTCTAGTGATGTACTAAGACAATCTATTGAATTTTCTTTCTATATTCTGTTCTCCTAGTCCTAATCTGTAGATGCAGGATGCTATTGCCTATGTAATATGTGTCCCCAAAAAACAAAAGCGGGGAAAAACAAAAATAGCCAGTCTAAGAAAACTCTATATAAATAAGCAGAGATAGCCACACACAGCTATGGAAGCATGCCGAGCAGCAGAGAACACTATTAGCAGCACATGCACTAAGCCACTCACCCACTCCAAGTTGTAATCTTCCAATATGGAGGCTCTTTATTCTTTGTTACAACATATATACAATATTTACAAAGTCCAGATGGCAATCCAGCTTATCTAGCTTGTCCTCTCCAGCAGAGCCCGCAGCAGACACACTTCAGGCAATGTGTGCATTGTTGACTGGGATTGTGCTTCCTTTATACAGACACCTAGCCAATCCTGGCCAACCCTTGTATTGTCTACACCTGGTGCTCATCAGCCTGACTCAGCACAAACTCAGGTTGAGTCACATTCCTTTCCCCAGGTGCACTTAATAGTTAAAGCAATTAAAGCAACATGACCTTTATACATACTTCACAAAGTATTTTCTAGAGGTTTGATCCAACCTTCTCTGACATTCCCCTCCAAAATACTTTTGATGTTGTCACTCAGTGCTTTAATTTAAACTAATGTACCATTCCAGCCCCAATTCCCACACCATCTGTTCGTGATTGGTGACTGGCAATGGCTTTGTGAGGATATCCTGTCGGCTGCGTGCCTATAGCGAGCCTTATATCTGGGGTACTTGTTTAAACAAACAAGGACCTCCAAAAAACCTCTGGCAATAAAACTACAGCCTAGAGGAAAACAGCCACTTCAAACTGCAATAAAGAAAAAGTACAAAAGGTTTATTGCAGATAACAAGTTAAGGCATTTAGCAAAACATGATAAAGTCAAACAGTAAAAACAGCAGAGCAATATACAAACCAACACAGCAAGGAGACAAAAGGAAAGAGAGAGAAAGAGCAGTTTCTCCAAACTACGTATATACACTCTACGCAGCTGTACATTATTACTCTACAAGTGCCTGAGTCAAACACATAAAATTAACATACAGCTGCGTAGCCTCATCTCACTCTACACCTTAATCTTAAAGGGCAAGATCAGAAGAAGCAGCGCAGCATCAAGTAACACTAACCAATTACATATCTTGACATATCCACTGTGTTATTCTCTTAGCAGTACTGTAAACTAATCAGCCCCTCCTGCACTAATTGTCTGACATTCTGATACCTCATCGCCAGGTACTTGCTTTTATTTTTAATGTTTTCCATTTCTGCCATTGCTATACAAGCTTGGGAGTCCTCATTTACTGTGATTGGGGTTTTGCAGTCTTCCCCAACATCTTCCAGCAAATGTTTGACCCATTGTAGCTCCTCCGCTATCTCCGACAGTGCAGCAAATTCTGCTTCCGTTGTGCTCAACGCCACACAAGTCTGCTTTCTGGACCTCCATGTGACTAGACTGTGAGCGTACTTGATGACAAGACCGGTTACAGACTTTTTGTCTACCTCTGACACAAAAGAGCTGTCCACATGGCATTCTATTCCTGCCTCACTGCCTACCACCTTCAGGCACAGGTCTCTGGTTCCCTTCAAGTACCTTATTACTCTTTTAAGCCCTGTCCAATCTGCTAACCTTGGCTTAGCAACTCTCCTGCAGAGCAGACTCACGGCATAACTTATGTCTGGTCGTGTATGGTTGGCTATATACATTAAGGTACCTATAACACAGTGGTATAGATCAGGCTTATCAAATAGCTGCTCAGATTCCAGTTTTGGATGGTCCACAGTCATGGGGGTACTTGTAATCTTGGCACATTCTAGACCACACTTTAGCACAACTTGATCTATTTTCCTCTTCTGGCTAAGATAGACTGTGCCATCCTGTGCTCTGTCTACCTCCACGCCAATGTACTGCTTGAGGCATCCTAAGTCCTTTAACGTGAACTTCCTCTCAAGCTGTCTTTGTACGCTCTTTATCATTCTTGTGTCCCTCGCTACCATGCACAGGTCATCCACATAGATTACAAGTATTATACGCTCTTTCCCAGTGCCCCTGGTATAAGCACAAGCATCTGCCACACTCCTGTGAAACCCTAGTCTGCACAATTCTTGGTGAACACACTGGTTCCAACATCTGGCTGATTGTTTCAAACCATAGAGGGCTTTTTTTTAGCCTGTACACCTTATCACCTCCTGCACTCACATAGCCAGGTGCTTATTCCGTATATACCAGTTCCTCAAGTGTAGCATTTAAATAGGCTGTTTCAAAATCAAAATGCCTAACTTCGAGGCCACATTTTACAGCCAAAGCTAATACCAACCTCAGGCTCTCAGGTTTGGCTGGAGGTGAAAAGGTTTTGTTGAAGTTTTCAAACCTTTGCTGTGCAAACCCCCTTCCAACTAGCCTGACCTTATATTTTATACTGCCATCCAGCATACTCTTTGTTTTGTATACCCATCAACAACCTACCACTTTGTGGTTCCTGGGTCTTTCTACCAGCTTGAAAACCTTTTGTTCCATCATGGGCCCAAATTCAGCATCTATGGCCTTGTTCCAGAGCTCTTGCTCTTCCACCAAGCATCTTAGCATGTCCTCAAAACTTTCTGGCTCCTCGCCACCTACCATGCTAGCTCTGGCCTCCTGAACTGTGAACCTCCTAGGAGCCTTTCTTATTCTTTTGGTTCTTCTAGGGACGGTGGTCTGGGAGCTGGACAGGCCCTTATCACTGAACTCTCTGGCCGCCCCCTCCACTTTTGGCTCCCGTTTCACCTGAGCCCTTGGTGTGGAAATAACCTCAGTTTCCACCTCAGTTGTGGAGGCAACGGGCAAGCTATCTGGTGGCACCTTCAGTGTATGTGGAATGGTGGCAGATGGTCCCACCCCTCCATTCCCAGGCCTTTGACCTTGCACTAGCTCCAGTGGCTGTAGGAACACTTCCTTTTTGCAGTGCAACTCCTCCCAGCCACTGTTGGTCTCAAAATTTGCACTTCTTGAGAACAGGAGTTTACCATGTCCTAAGTGAAATTTATACTTGTTCCCAAGGTAGCCCACAACCTCAGCCTCCTCCACGTGGGCTGTCCTTTGTGTGTCTGGTTACTGGAAATAAGGACGCTAGCATATTGACAAAACACTCTTAGATATTTGAGAGTAGAAGATCTTCCGTATAACATGAAATAAGGTGTTTGCTTAATACTGGCACACCACATCCTGTTGATGATGTGGTTGGCCGCAAGAACAGCCTCCACCCACAATCTGGGAGACAATTTGGAGTCAAGCAACATGCAATGTTTAATCTGTTGCAACACTCCAATTCTGTGCTCCGCCAGCCCATTCTCCGTTGGCGTATACGGATTGGTGGTGTCATGTCTTATACCTCTCCTTTTGAGCCAATTCTGAAATTTGGCGTTGCAGAACTCGCTATCGCAGTCTGTGCTGAGGCACGAGACTTTATGGGGAAATTGTCTCTCCACCATATTAACCCAATCTCAGAAATACTCAAAAGCCTCATCCTTTGTTCTCAAGGGGAACATGTACTCAGACCTGGTGTGTCTATCCACCAACACAAAAATATACTTTGACCGTCCCTCGCTCTCAGGGAATGGTCCAGCTAGGTCCCTGTGTACCACCTGGAAGGGCCTCTGGGTAGCGATTTTGCTTGCCTTGGGTACCAGAAAGGATTTTACCTTGGCCTTTTTGCAGACCGAACAGTCAAGGAATCTGCCACATTTCTTGACTTTCAAGTCTGGACACACCCTTGCCAATTGCTCCAGCCCACCGTAATTAGCATGACCCATCACCCAGTGAATGTAATGGCTACAGTTGTCATGTAGGGGGACATTGGCTATAACATTAGCTATTAGGGAACCTTTAGCAGTTGGTGACATCACATACAGCCCATTCTGTTTTACACCCTCAGCACAGACTCTCCCATCATGGCTAAGCGTGCAGATATCCCCTTTGAACACTAGTTCATACCCCTCATCTGTCAGGCATGACACACTTAAAATGCAGTGTTCTAAATCCTCTGCACATAACACATTGGCAAAATTCTTTCCCAGACAGGGAACAAACACAGACCCCAAATAAGATACTTGCGAGTGTGCTCCATCAGCCATGCAGACAGAGCACACAGGAGCCTTACTAGTGTTCCTCGGCATGCTTCTGCTGTTCGCCATGTGATGGGTAGCACCACTGTCAAGCTGCCAGTCATTACAGACTGTCCCTTTTGCTGCAGCAACAACAGTACTGGTGCTGGCTTTCTTCTTCCAGACTCCAGGCCTCTTGTTGTCCTTGTCCCCAGGCAATGTGACTTTACAGTCCCTCTGGAGGTGTCCTCACCTGCCGCATTTGAAGCACCGCCGAGCTACACTTCATTCTGCAGCCTGCTCCCCCTCACGTGAAGGCTTGTTCCAGCTGTTCTCTGCACTCCTCTCGGCAACATGCTTTATCTTGTCCTGGGCTGCAAATTCCCTCCTGTCACGTTCCTCCAGAATCTGTGACATAACTAAATCAAGGGTCAAGTCTCTTTCCCTCAGACTTTGTAGGCTATAAAGGATGAAGTCCCACTCCTTACTTAGACTGCTTAGGAGGATGTAACATTTTTGAGCCTCACCAAAGTCCATACCTCTATCAGCCAACTCGAGGAATAAAGGCTTCATTGTGTCTAGATGGGCTTTAACATCTCCTCCTTCTTCCAGTTTAGTGTTGTAGAGCTTCCTAGTTAACATCATCCTGGAAGGGCAGGAATCACACTGATAAACATTTCTCAGTGCATCCCACACATCAGCTGCAGTCAGCTTGTCTCTCACATGGATGAGCTGGCTGGGCTCCAAGCTCAGGATTATGGTTGCTCTAGCATGCTGATCCACTGCTTTTTCAGCTGCATCTTTAGGTGCACATTCCACCAGAGTCCATAAATTTTCCCTCACTAACAAGCTCTGGATCATCAGACATCAGGTCTGATAGTTTCTCTCATTGGGCTTATCAAATCCAAGTGTCAACAACATTGTGTTTTGAGCCATTCTGCTTCCTGAAAACTGAAAGCAAAAACACAAAACTTGCAGCTCTTCCTGAATTTACAGCTTGGAAGACCTTGTCAGTAAAGGTACAAAAACAAACTAGGTAAAAACAAGACAGCTGCTTAATCTCTGCTGCAGGAAAAATCCTCCCACAGGAGCTTTACCAGCCAAGACTCTGACCATCTCCCAGGCTGTCTGCCACAAAAACAACAGAGTTAGCTGGTCTGAACTGCTAGAGTTAACCAGAACTTGACAAAGCTGGGCTAAGCTGGGTCCATAACCATTGTCCCCCAAAAACAAAAAGGGGGGAAGCAAAAATAGCCAGTCTAAGAAAACTCTATATAAGTAAACAGCTATGGAAGCATGCCTAGCAGCAGAGAACACTATTAGCAGCACATGCACTAAGCCACTCACCCACTCCAAGTTGTAATCTTCCAATATGGAGGCTCTTTATTCTTTGTTACAACATATATACAATATTTACAAAGTCCAGATGGCAATCCAGCATATCTAGCCTGCCCTCTCCAGCAGAGCCCCCAGCAAACACACTTCAGGCAATGTGTGCATTGTTGGCAGGGTTTGTGCTTCCTTTATATAGACACCTAGCCAATCCTGGCCAACCCTTGTATTGTTCGCACCTGGTGCTCATCAGCCTGACTCAGCACAAACTCAGGTTGAGTCGCATTCCTTTCCCCAGGTGCACTTAACAGTTAAAGCAATTAAGGCAACATGACCTTTATACATACTTCACAAAGTATCTTCTAGAGGTTTGATCCAACCTTCTCTGACAATATGGTCAACTAAATCCATTGCTGTGAAACACCAGCCAGTTGTAATATATTGTTGTTATCATCATCATCGTCATCTTTATATTCCACCTTTCCCCAAGATTGAGATTCAAGGCAACTTAAAAATGAATCCAATATAGTGAAAACATACAAAACCTCAATGATAAACTAGAATGAAACTATACCAATATTAAAACAATTTAATTTAATTTAAGGATAAAGGCAGTTAAAATAGTAGGACCCTCTTATAAGCCCCTTTCTTAAAAATGGTCAATTTTAAAGTCAGTGTGAATTAAAAAAAAAAGTCTTTGTTGATAATAGAACAACAAGGAGAGGGCTAAATATGTCTATCCAGAATCTAGATAAAGTCTAGAGGCAGACAAATACAAAAATACAAAGTTTTTTGGAAAATATAATGGGCCTTTGGAACAAATGGTCCCTCATGCTGCTTTTGATGATTTCTCTTAGTCCAGACTTACCATTAAGTAGAGGGATGAAACTGTCTAAGTCAGCAGCTACTGGCAGCCTAGAAATGGCAGGAAAATTATATTTATTAATTATTATTATTATTATTATTATTATTATTATTCCTTTATTTTATAGCACTATCCATGTACATGGCATTTTACAAAATTAAAATACAACAATTGACATAGATAAATACATAATAAAATGAAGATATCAAAAATGGGGGGGGGAATCAATACAGTTACAACCAGTGCAACGTAATGTTACTATAACGCCAATAAAATACCATATCTGATTAACAATAAAAAATTAGTCCAACGTTCCAAACATTTTGGAAAACAAGAAAGTTTTCAATTTAGATTTAAAAATAGTAAGAGAAGAAGCAGTTCACAAGGTCACTGGAAGGCGATTCCATACATAGGGGGCAGCAAAAGAAAAAGGGCGTAACTGAGCTAAAGAGGAAGAGACTCTAGGCTGGGTAAGAAGACAAGTGTTTGCAGAAGGTAAGCTTGCAGCAGGCTGGCAAGGAGAGATAAGAGCTGCAAGATAAGGAGGAGCTAAATTATGTAAGACCTTAAAAGTCAAAACAAGGAGTTTATAAAGGATCCTACAAGGAACTGATAACCAATGAAGGGAGATCAGGAGAGGGGTAATGTGATTGAAATGGTGGGCTAAGAAAGTAACTTTAGCAGCAGAGTGAAAAACAGAGACCAGAGGGGAAAGATGAGATTGAGGAAGACTAGTAAGTAAAAGATTACAGTAATCGAGATGAGCAATAACGAGAGCATGGATTATTTAAATTAGTTATTTCATTTGTTACTGTTATGCAATTTTTCTGTCTATCTGTCTGTCTGTTCTATATATCTATCCTTCCATCCATTATACCAGAGAAATGAAGAAAATCCTTGTGGGAGTTTCATTCTCACTCTGACAGGTTTGGTGTATTGTGTGCTTTGAAAAATGGGGTGAGGAGACTCAATTTATTTCTCTGTTTTGTGGATCAGGCCTAGGTTGCTGGGGTTTTTTAAAGTCAGGAAGGCAAACAGACAGTTGATCTTTTATTTTTTTATTTTTTGCCCCGTCTGCTGCTTCTGTTGATGTGTTAAGATGCAGTAATGATGATGAAAACAGGATGTGGTGGGTTTCTAGGTTATAAGAAACATATAGGAAGCTGTCTCATAGTGAGCCAGATTACTCCCAGATCTAACTGAGTCTTGTAAACTCTGACTAACACCACTCCAGAGGTTCAGACAGGATTATTTTCTAGCTCTACATGGAGATCTATGGTATTCCATCCAAATATTAACCAGGCCTGGCACTGCTTAGCTTCCTTGACCCCTATGTTCAGAGTGATACAGTGGTTACCTCTGTGCAAAAATATAACAAAAGTTCTATTTTGCATTAACATAGTTACCATAGTTTCCATGTCACAGGAAGTACAGATCTGGGCTAGCCACACAGTAGGACAAAGATTGGGTTGAAAGGAAACTTTTCAATCAGGTTTAACATAAAGCTTGAGAACTAGCCACTAGCACATGGCTATGGTGGTTACTAATCTCTTGGGAACCAATTAACATAAAGCTTGAGAACTAGCCACTAGCACATGGCTATGGTGGTTACTAATCTCTTGGGAACCAATTTTTTTTCTGATTCTTAGTTTGTTGCATCATGATTTGATGCTGTTTCAAAAGTTTTAAACAATAAGTGTTGGGAGGGGGCCTTGAAGACAAAAAGAGAAAATCGAAAATAGTTTTATACATAAACAATAGAAATATCTACTTCAGAGATCTTCCAGCCAATGCCCACTGCTGCCAGAAAAAGTCATGTGGACATCCTTGGCAATTTGGTTCTCTTCAAACAGTCTTCTACATCTGAGGTTTGTCTATCTGTGTGTAAGGGAATTGAAATAAATTGAATGAAATGAATTGAATGAAATTCAATTAAATTCTCCTCCACTTAGCCAATTCAGTTGGTTTAACTATCCTCTGTTTAGAGAGAACTATATTTTAAATGTCTGCCATATCAGCATTAAAGATGAGTTTCCCATTGTCAACTGTATTTGACACCACATAGGAAAAGTTTCTTGGCAGGCCCATATTGACCTAGGGTTTGTGTCTCTGTGCCTATTTCACTTTGGCATGAAGTAGAAGAGTCTATCAGTCCAGGAAGATTCAGTGTGGGGAAAATGAATGAAGATAAATGAATGAGTTCCATGTGGCCCCTCTGAGAGATGCAGGCGGATTGGGATTCTCAGGCCTACCAGTCAATATCATAAGGTTCTGTGGTGAAGACAGGTATCTCATTTGGGACTATCCTAATTAACCCACTTACTGTTATTGGGAGGAAGCTAAGGGCATGGCGATGCTGATGGACATTCATTGGCTTTCTGTACCACGCATCCACATGGCACTGACTTGGTGACCTTAAGTAGCCCTCAGGGATGGCTTTCATGGTGTGTAAGAAGGCTAGGGCTAGGGGGATCTGGGATCCTGAGATAAGCTGGGAGATGAAGAACTATTTCCAACAGTTAAGATTAATAGGAAGTAGTACAGAAGGGAGAGCCAGCATGGTGTAGTCTACACCAGAAACTACAACTCTGGAGACCAGGGTTTGATTCCCCACAAGACCATGGAAACCCACTGAGTGATCTTGGATGTGTCACACACTTAGCCCCCCAAAAACCTTATGGTCACCATAAGTCAGTAGCAACTTGAAGGCACACACAACAACAACAACAACAACGAGCATATAAAGGAGCAAGTTTCTCGAATTAGGTTAGTTAAATCAGTAGCAGCTAGTGGCTTCCATGTCAGGAACATGGTGCATACATTCATTTATTTATTTATTTATTTACTTACTTACTTACTTACTTACTGCAAATATTTAAGGTCCAAAGTGTAGAGCTCAATCCCTAAAAAAGGTTCCAAACCTTGAACAGCTCCTTTGATGCTCAGATTAAAACCTGGAGTAGAATTTTGTCCCAACTGACATGAAAACCACCTATCATGATTGCTTCACGCATTGCAAATCTTCAGATGTTCAGATGTTCAAAATGTTCAGATTTTTTCCTTACCAAATAAGGTTTATCATTTCAATATTTGCTGGCATCTCAGTGTGACAGAGCACATTTTTTCCGTTATAATATTCTCTTCTATTGAAAAAAAAGACTTTAACCACCAAAAGGGCTATCCTTTTTTCTGTTGCTGTGAAGTAATGGGCATCTTTATGAGTAATGAGTAATATTTTCAACTGGACTCATCCCAAAGGGGAAAATGCCATCCTAGTAAACACTTGTAACTGCAAATCTGTCAAGATAGTAATTTCCCTTGGAATCAATAGCATGTTTGGATCTTCTATTTGATATAATCAGGTATGTCTCCTATGCAGAATTATGTCTAACTGATTATGGGCAGGCTTACTGCAAATATCCATGTTTTACACCTGATAAGAAAGCTTGTACCATAATAAATTCATTAGTAAATACTAAGGTGTCTGGATCTCTTTCACTGTTTTTGCTGATCCTGTTTTCCATCTCCCCAGAAAATATGTTTTATTTATTGCAGCTAAGTAGACCTGAACAGACAACAGGTTTGAAAACGGCAGCTAGTTCCACATGTAGTTACATCTTTCGGCCAATTGTGCTTGTTGTTGCTGTTTACTATCAAGTAGATTCTGACTTATGGTGACTCTATTAATGAGACATCTCCATGTTCCCAGACAACAACTGCCTTGCTCAGGTCCTGTAAACCCAGGCTTATGACTTCTTTGATTTAATCAATCCACCTGTAGTGTGTTGTCCCCCTTTCATATCACCAAGCATTATTGTCTTTTTCCAATGAGTTACATCATCTAATGATATGTCCAAAGTATGACAGCCTCAGCTTAGTCATCTTCACTTCTAGTGAGAGTTCAGGCTTGATTTGCTTTAAGACCCATTCTGCTATATCTTTTGCAGTCCATGATATTGATAGAACTCTTCTCCAGTATCACATTTCAGATGAGTTCACTTTGTTAGCTTTCTTCACTGTCCAGCTTTCACAACCATAGATAGAAACTGGAAATAAAATGGCACGGATAATTCTAAATTTAGTATTCAATGATATATCTTTACACTTCAGGATCTTTCACAACCATAAACAGCACATTTCATGCAAACAAACAAAAAGGAAATCTGCATTCTGCTTTTGGAATGGGAAAAATAGTAGGTTTATAAGTGAGCAACACATTTGGTAATAGGAAGAACAATCCTACTACTTCCATTGGGGAAATCCAAAGCTCGAGGAACCAAAAATTTTGCAGCTGCACACTGACGCAGATGGAAGGGACTGAGACATCATTCTTGCTCCTCCTCTTCAGCCTTTTTGTTTTCAATAGGAATGGGACAAATCCAGAATTTTCCAAATCCAGATCCAAATCCCTGGAAGGTTCTGGGAATCCATGAATCTCACAAATCCTGAATCTTTTGAATCCTTTTTTTTTAAGGGTTTAAAAAGCAAGGGAAAGAAGGATAATCTTGGGAGAGACACACTCTTTCAGCCTTAGAAAAAAGCCTAGGAAAAGGCAAACCTCCCTCTTAAGAAATGTGGCCAGGACAATTGTCATAGTTTTGCCTCAGAATATCCCCAGATTGAAAATGACATGAAGGTCTTTTCTACACAGGCAGGAAAATGTGGATTAATCCGACATTTTCCTGCCTGTGTAAACAGGGCCACATACTACAGTGCATAGATAGTCCAGGTCAAAACTGGATTTTCTTTGCATAACTCCTTATGGCATCCTGGAGTTTGTAGTTTGATGATGCACCAGTACACTCTGGCAGAGAAAGCTGTGACATCTTGTAAAACTCCAAACCCCAGAATTGTGTCTGAAAGAGTTTGCAAGGGAGCTATGCAAAGGAATGTTTCAGCTGTCCTTGAAATCTCAAGCCTGTACCTTCCAGTCAAGTGCTGAACTTAAATATTAAATGTTCAATATAAATATCTTTGAATACAAGCCCAGGTGTAATTTTTGAAATTATTAGCAAAGGCCATTATTACTCCAAGGGAAAAAATCACCAACTTGCCATATCTCCTTGTGTGTTTGGGTTCCAAGGTTTTCAGGCATTCCAGTCTCCCAGGTTTTCAGGCATCCCAGTTTCCAACAAACTATTTGGTTGGTGGATTCAAAAGATTTAGTTTATGTATTTTAGTACAGGGATTTAGATTCGCGAATCTCGAATCTTTGTAGAGAATTTGAGGATTCAGTTGGCCCATCTCTAGTTTTTAATGACTACTTTCCTGTTTGGAATTAATCTCAGGGTTTGCATTTTGTGTTCGGTTGAGGTATATATGGGACATCGGTGGGCTATGGTTCCTGTAGACTGACTGCCTCTTCTAACACAACACCATATATATCTCTGGAAAACCTTCTTTCCTCTTTTTTGACTTCCAAGGTCCAGACAAACACCAGCCATTGAGGTTTCCACAGTAGCTAGTAGAAGTCAGATCACTCCTTTGAAAAAACGTGGCTCTCTATCCTTTACCCAACATGAACTATTGATCTTGGGCAAGCATTCCAGGGATCATAGTATTACAGTGTAAATGAACTACAGATAATAATATGCATACAATATCCACCAATTATTTAGATCTGTATAGCAGAAATGGCATATGCCTTTATATCATTAAACAAAAAGAATGTGCAATGCCAACATATTGAAAGGTTAAGATGTCAGCACAAATAAAGCATCCAACTTCCCACATCTGTGAAGCACAACCCTGTGGTTGTTTACTCAGAAATACGTTCTACTGAAGTAATCATGTATCTATGTGAACTTGCCCTAGACTACCTTGACTTCTTTCCAGTACTTCCTGACTTTCTGGAATTTCTTTTCTATCACAGTAATTTATGACATTTTCAGAAGGTTCTGCTGATTTAAAAACAAGAAAAGCAAGAGCAACCAATCCAGTAACTGAAAACGTTAATATTATGGGACTTCCTTGTTATCTTTTTGAAACAAACCTGGGCTTTTCTGAAAGACTGTGATATACTGTTACTTGTACAGTCCTTCCTTATTGATCCAATAAAGCAGTTCCATCTCTAAATGCAACTCACATATGGGCCCACACCTGGTAACATTCTGATTCCCGTGATAACAGAAGCTAATTTACAAGGAAACATTCAGTGCATGGGAAAAATATACGATACATCTCTGAATATATGCAGGAGCGGGGGAAGTGACAGACAAGAATCAAATATCAAATGAAAGGAGACAGTCAAGTGATTTGTGAATTTGCCTGAGGTGTCAATTTTTATATGAAAAGCTTGTGGTTAACAGGCTGAAGTTGGCCCTGCCTCTGCCTATTGATCCCGTGTTCCTGGGAATTAAATGCACTATAAATTCACTGCTGTTTAGGGTTCTGCACACTCAGCAGATGCCATCCACACATGTGCACACCTATTGAGGGAAAGTGAGCAAGGTGTAAATGCTAGAAAGTGAAGATAAAAGCTGTCCCTGACTGCCAAATGTTGCATTCAGATGATTCATTGACTGCCTCCCCATTCTTCTTTAAACTGTTAAATTATAATAGTGAGAATAACAGGAGAAGCAGCCTAGAACATCAAAGGAATAAAAGAATCTCTTCTATCAAAGAATCAAGTAAGGTGCAGAACTTATACTGCTCATTTAAATGACCCGATGTTGCCTTCTTTTGATTTACTCATTCTGTAAGGCTTAATTTTTTTTTTCCTGCATAGTCAACCACACTCACCTTCTGCTGGAAATAAAAAAAAATATCCTTAAAAGTCTGAGATCAGTCAAAAGGGACAATTATGTTTTCCTACTTGAGTCTTTTTCTAACCTTCCTGATGGAAGAAAGCAAAGAGAATAAACCAAATCATGGGCTAAGCTTGATGCCTTTTTTATTCAAAGCAAGGCATAGGACATTTCTGCAATACATTGTTATAGTGCTGTTATTCCACTTTGAACATCTTGTGGAATTCTTGGGGTTGTAGTTTACTGAGGCCAAAGAGCTCTCTGGCTGAGAATTCTAAATGCCCCTCCCTAAATTGCAAACCCTAGGATTCCATAGGATGCTGAAAGTGGAATAATAGCACTATAACAATGTAATGAAGAAATGGCCATAGTTCCATGAAACACTTAAGTAGTGAAGAAGAAAACGATAAAACCTCATAAAATGTAAAGAAAAAGAACTGTTGTTGAGGGAGAAAAGGAACAGCATGTATATGTTCTTAGAGGATTTACTGAGGACTTGCTAGTGTCTAAAGACCTTATCAGGAACATGGGACAGATTCACCAAATTCTCTGGATGTCAGTCAGCTGTCTTATCATCTGAGACTTCAGCAGGCTAGCATAGAGGCCTTTAAGACCTGATCCTCAGCAATGGTTCTAAAGGCCTGCAAGCCTTTTGTGGTCTTTATGCTACAAATTCTGTTTTCCTGTGACTCCTGTACAGCAGAAATGGGCAAAGTGTGGCTTTAGGACTCCATGGGCTTCAACTAGACCTCATGTGACCCTCTACTCCCTGACTCCTTCAACTATCCATCTTTTGGTCAAAGAAAGAGAAATAGTGGCCTCTTCTGGAAGCCTCCAGGAACAGCAGCTATTCATCTTTTAAACAGCTTACAGGAGCACCACCACCCCACATACTATTTAGACTTTTTTTAAAAAGTACTTCTCAAAACCAGAACTGGACTTTTGGCCGCTTACTTTGAAGGGACATTTTTGGCATTTGGAGCAGTATGTGTGGCCCACTGAGGGTTTCAGGGCAGCACACTGAGCCTGATACTTGCCACAGCTGCTTCCCCCTGGGGTATTGTAGTGGAGAAAATGCTATACTGGTTATATTGGGCATGGATAACTCTAACCATAACCCAACTGGGGAACCAATCAATTACAGGAAGTGCATTATATCATTCAGGACTCACTGGATCTTTTTATTTCTATGAAACATCCATTTTCAAATCCAGTTCCCAAGCCTTGAACTGTGAGGTTCTGTTAGGACTGCCAGCTGAAACAAGAGACAGGGCTCCTGTACCTTAAATGATTGAAGAAGAGGGAATTTCAACAGGTATTGCTTGGCACCCAAATCACTGACAAGACTGAAAATCTGTAAAAATATATGTTATATTTAAAATTGTGTTGCATCATGTATTACCCTAAAACATGGGTGACTCAGATTGTTACCCTGTTTTCTGAGAACTCCACCAATTTGTTTGTGATACAAGGGCTTCCTCTGAAAAGGATTCCCCAAAAGCTGTCAAAATTGTCTCTTGTGGGGAAAAATTAGCTCTCCACTGCTTCAGACCTGCAAAGAGGTCAGGGCAATTACTCAAAGATGGGGAAATTAACTTGAGCACTCTCTTAAGCTATAGCAAGAGGCAGGGTAACTTAGCAGGATCTTGCAACCCAATTGTATACCAGGTCAGGTCAGGCAAAAATCACACCAATTGTTCAAATCTAAGTATTTTATTAACACAGATGTAAAAGTCCATACAATAACTCAGCTACATTCACTATAACAAGTATACAAGCCTATAGAAAGTTAAATTTCATACACTCACTCAGCTTCATTCACACTTCAAGCATACAAGACTATAAAGTTAGAAAAAGATTAAAATTAAGAAAGAGAGGGAGAAGCAGAAAGGATTTGATGACATACCAATCCAGAATCCTTCAGCTGGGAGAAAAGATGATTTCAGCCTCTCCTGTAAGGAGGGGAGTCCATTGTGTTGTAAACTTAAGCTGGTTACCATCTCCATTGTTTTTGTGGCTCTGAGAGAGAGATTTCTCACTTAACACTCCAAATGCATCTTACTCTGAAGGAAAAGGAACTTCCAAAGGAAAAAGGTCTCACAGGACAAAGAACTCCAAAAGAATGAGGAACAGTGTCTAGATATTTATATTGTGACCCATGCCTGGAAAAGCCATATGTGTTTTTCATCTTTTTATGAAGATGGATCCTTCTCTTTTTAGTTCAAAGAGAGAATCCTGCAGATCAGTATCTCTTTCTCGGGAGATTTAAGCCTGTTTCATACTTCAGACATTGTTTACTTTCTCAGAGAGTAATTTCCTGATCACTGCAGACACTCCTTTCAAGTGGCCTGTTAGCGATTTGTCAGATACCCCAGGATGTAAGACAGAAAACAGATATCCTCTGCCTACGTGTCCTTTCAGTATCTCTTCATGGCTCACTTATATTTTATATAAAATGATTATGTTCTCAGGACATGGACTTCAAGGGGACCTTTCAGGCATGCATAACAAGGTCCAAGCATGATGCCAATGCCTCCTTGAAAAGGTGGGAAATATTAGCTTAAAGAGGAGGACTGTGAGAGGGGAGTAGCCTTATGAGATCTTTTAAACCTATATCTACTGGTACTCATGCAGGGAAGAACCACCCAGAGATCAAAAAGTAAGCTTATTTGTTTTACTGGGGGAACTGCAATCACATGAGATCCAAAGAGTCATCTAATCACACAGGAGTAACTGAAGGAAAGGCAAGGAAGTTTTGGATAGTGAGATTTTCAGAGTGAAGTGGGAGATAATTACCAATTCAGAAAGCAGCAAAGAAGTGATGTGGCTTAGATGCAGAGTCTAAGGACAGTACACAAACAGAAATTGGAGCAGCCAAATGATGACTAGCAATCAGGATACTGCAAGCTGGTTAGCCAGAACTGCGGTTTAAATGCTCTTTTTCTGCCTGGAGTGCCAAGGTGCCAATGGCTCTCTGGCAGAGTAAACAATGGACTCCAGAGAGTGGACAATGGGGTCTGGAATGAGCTAACAGTCTCAGTGTTAGGTGACAAAGGGCTAACGGTAGTCTTGATAGCTCTTTAATTGCTGGATATGTGTGAGGACAAAAGGGAAGTTTGCTGGTCAGAGGAAGAGGGGCTAAGACAATTATCAATCCTGAGGGAACATCACAAACACGATTGTTTTTGAAGGCTGAGTAGCTGAAGGCTAATTATAAGTTCATTATTACTGGAGTTGAAGGCTAATTGTAAGTTCATTATTACTGATTTCCTGATTATGAACTTGCTATGCCTCAAGGTCTTTCCTGGCATGATTTTGTAATGCATGTCTTTGGTCAGCTTTTCCTTTTGGTTAGCAAGGTCAGGCATAGCAGAGTATAATTTATATTTATGCCAATTTATATATTTTCCAATTAAACCATATCAAAGCACAGGGTTGTACAGCCCATTAACACATGGATTTCATACAATGTGACTTATCTAGTCTGGCACCTTCCAGAGACGTCAGTTTCTATTTCACCCAGCACTCTGGAAAGGTTAAAATAACACAAGAGTATTATATAGCTCATTTTGTTCAAAAAGACTGGGAAAATATTCAAGATTGATTCATTGAAAAAATATGTCACACTGGTGCATTGCTCAAGTAAAAAGGATCATAGTTCACCAAAGGTGTTGCAGATTCCAAAATAGTTCCCCCAAATATTATAAACTAATTGGTTCATTAAAATATTTATATTCCACCTATATGTTGATAAATTTCAGTATCTGCAAATGCTGTACCTCAGTTCAAGGTGGTGATGGTTGTTGTTGTTGTCATTATTGTTGGTCTTGTTCTTGGTATTCTTGTGTGCTTTCAAGTCATTTCTGACTTATGGCAAACCTAAGGCAAATCTATCACAAGGTTTTTTGAGGCAGAGTGATGTTCCCAAGGTCACCCAGTGGGTTTCCATGGCTGAGCAGGGAATTGAATCCTGGTCTCCAGGTTTATAATCCAGTGCTCAAACCACTGTACCATGCTGGCTGTCTTTAGTTCATGGTACTCAGCTCAAGTCTGAGCCAGCATTATATAGTGATTAGAGCACTGGATTATGCCCCTGGAAAGCAGGGGTCAATTCCCCACTCAGCCATGGAAACCCACTGAATATCCTTGGGCAGTGTCAGAGCTTGGAGTGTGTAGAGGGGGGCGGGGTTATAGCGCAAGAAGCATGGCCACTGTGTGCATGGGCATGGCTGAGGTGCATAGGGGTGTGGCTACAGGCCGGGTCTCCCCAGAAACATTGCCGCCTGGGATGAATCACCCACCCTCACCCCCACATCCCTATATGACCAACCTTGGGTGCATCACATACTCTGAGCCCCAGAAAACCCTGTGATAGGTTCACCTTAGGGTCATCATAGTTGGAAACAGCTTGAAGGCACACAACAACAAGAAACTCAGCTGAAATCCATCATCTTACCTCCTGTGTGCAAAGATGTTACTTGTAGGAAAGTATGAAAGAGATTAAAACATTCTTTGGTTTTGCTCATGAAAAGAATTACAGCTTTATGCAATTGTAAAATAGCTGTTCCTGCATATTGATTTCCCACAATCAACAGAGAGACAAATTGTGTGATTCCTAATAATAACATATATACTGAGGAAACTTCAGTAATAAAAGTGTTTATTATATGGCAGCATGAGGAATGAATGCAAAGGGGATCTCAATTCAATTATAACTTTATTCCCAATTGAACAGCTACAGTAAATCCTCAGCTGAAAAGAAAGATTAATTCAACACATTTGTAATTTGGCAGCTACAAGTTACTGCCAATTTGTTCCCTTTGCAACAATAATAGTTATTGTGCATTTCATGCACCATACATACATGCAACAAGAAATATAGATACATCAAGCCAGGGTATAGAAACAGCCATTTTGTATTAGTTAGTTACTATCAACATTTGTATGCCTTCTTTCCTCTAGAGAACTCAAGGTAGTGTCTATGGATCTCCTCTTCTCCACTGAATCCTCACAACAACCATATTAGAGCTGGCACCCTGCTCTAATGTAACATACACAGATATAAGTGGTATTGTGCGTGTACAGTGATTTTTTTTTCAGGGGAGGAAGATAATATGCAATGGCCATTTATTCATTTTGTTCATTTATATCTTGCATTTCTCCCAAGAATGGGACTCAAGGGAGCTAACACATTTAAAATAGTGCAAATTAAAACCAAAACAAAAGCATTAATAAAAGTATATAAGATTTAAAGCAATTTATTTTATATAATAAAATAATTTATTAAAAACAAACATTAAAAATATTAAAATTCATTAAAAGACATTATACAAACCTTAGAAACAGCACCGCACAGCATTAAAAGCCCAGTCCTAGTCAGTCTGTAAAAGCCTGATGGCCCAAAAATATTTTGACCTGCTGATGGAAGAAGAGCAAGAATGGGTCATCTGGCCCCTATAGGGAAGGAGTTTCAAACTCTGGAAGCAGCTACTAAGAAGACCCTCTCCCTTTGTTCCCATCTTACAAGTCTGAGAAGGTGATGGAACAGAGAGAAAGGCCTCTCCAGATGATCTTAGTGTTCTAATGTGCTCATAAAATGAGAAAAGATCTTTCCAATAACCTAGACCCAAGCCATATATGGCTTTATAGGTTGAAACCAGCACTTTGAATTGTGCCCGGAGACAGACCAGCAGGCTATAAAGCTGTTGAAATAAGGGAATTGTGTGCTTCTGCAAGCCAGCCGCAATTAACCTGACTGCAGCTCTCTGAGGGAACTGAAGTTTCTGAGGACTTTTCAAAGGCAGCCCCACATAGAGTGCATTAGAGTAATCCAAGTGGGATGTAATTAATGCCCTTTCTGCACCTTACCTTCTTCTGGCGCTGGGGTGCAGGGTTTGCGCTAGCAGCCTCTGTCGAGAAGCTCTTGCGTCCCCGCTGCTTCAGCTCCACACGAGCTGCCTGCTCATGCGAGAGCCCCGCATCTTCCTTCCACAGTGCAGCCTGGGAGTTTCCCAGGCTGTGCTGGGGTAGGAAGTGCGACCGGCATGGCTCCGGAGGCTCCGCACGACAGGTAAGTGTGCGTGGGGCCCAGGAGCAGTGCGCAACCATGCACCATCTTTGGCTTCCAGCCAAAAATGAAAAGGTGCACAATCAGCACCTGCTGGCCCCTGGAGCATCACACAGAGTGAGTGCGTCGTGCAGATCGCGCCTCACAATCGCGCGATGCTCCAGGCGCCCTTTCACATGGAAAATGCTGTGCAGAAAGTGCCTAAGGTATGTACATGGTCAGATTTGACTTCTTCAGGAATAGCCCCAGTTGGTGCACTGGCTTTAACTGTGCAAAAACACTCCTGGTCACTACTGAAACATGGGCCACCAAACTCAAAGCTGAATCCAGGAATACCCCCAAACTGCAAATCTGCATTTTCAGGTGGACAGTAAGCTCATCTAACACAGGTTGAATCCCTATTCCCCAATCCATCTTTCAACTGACCTAGGACACCTCTGTCACCATATCTAGCTGACAGTGGTGAAAGTGAAATTACACATTTGGGGCCGTTGCATTTGTGATAGCACAGAATAGCATGTGAATATGCACTGACTCTATGCATTGCCTTATCGCATTATGCATTGCAACTGCAAAATGGCTTCTCAGCCATGTATGCTGATCATTGGTTCACATACATTGCACTACACCAACATTCAATAGAACAGTTGTGTCATGTAATTCCTTCAGGCAATATTTACACTATGCTGGACTGATGAACAATATTGGTCTAGGTAGATCAAGGTGAAAAAAAAATGTCTTTTGCAAAATTACCCAGTGGTTTCCATGGCTCGATGAAGCCAGTTTTTCCAAAGTCCCTGTCAAATTCTCCAACCACTACACCACAGTGGCTCTCATGTTTCTAGCCATACAACTATACAGTTTGTTTGGCTAAGAGCCAGGAGGGACCTTAACTATTCCATTCTCTCCCAACATGCTATCCATTACCAAAACTGTCCTATGCACACGTATCAGGATAAAATTCTATCACTGGTGATATTTAAAAATTATGTACATGCCAGCTATGTCAATGTCCTCATACGTAAGGCAACAGACAGACAATATTTAAAGACAAATTAAGCCATAAACTGGGGTAGGCAGCTGCACTGGGGGGCCGTTTTCACCCTGTAACCTCAAGATCTAGCAGAGGAAAGGAGCAAGCTTAGCCTTCTTTGCAAAACAAGTGAAAGAAGTTTTAACTTATTGTTTACTTATTCATAAGCAAACACATGGCCTTATATATAGAATCATGGGGTTGGAAAAGATCACAAGGGCCATCTGGGCCATCCCCCTGTTATGCAAACGCACCCAACAAATAGCTATTCAGCTTCTGTTTAAAAGCTTTCAAAGAAAGAGATTCCACCATCCTGTAAGGCAACAGCATATTCCACTGTCAAACAGCTCTCGTTGTCTGGAAGCTCTTCCTAATGTTTAGATGGAATCTCTTTTCCTATGGTTTGAAACCATTGTTCCGTATGAGCAGCATATCCCATCTTCCATATGACATCATTTTAAATATTTGAACATAGCTATCATGTCATCTCTTAACCTTCTCTTCTCCAGACTAAAGACACCCAGATCCATACGCTGCTCCTCATGGGGCATGGTTTCCAGACCTTTTACCATTTTGGTCTCCCTCCTCTGGACACATTCCGTCTTGTCAATATCCTCCTTGAATTATGGGGCCCAGAACTGGACATAGTATTCCAGATGAGGTCTGGCTAAAGCAGAATAGAGTGGTACTATTACTTCCATTGACTTAGACACTATGATCCTATTGATGCAGCCTAGAATCACATTGGCGTTTTTTAACTGCTACATCACACTGTTGACTCAGGTTCACCATGTGCTCTGCTAATACTTCTAGATCCCTTTCACACATACTGTTTTCAAGTCAGGTGTCACCCATCCTATATACGTACATTTCATTCTTTCTTCCTAAGTATAGTACCCTACATTTCTCCCTGTTAAAATTCATTCTGTTAGTTTTAGTCCAGCTCTCTAATCTGTCAAGGTCATTTTAAATTCTGATCCTGTCCTTAGCCATTAGCTATCCCTCCTAATTTGGTGTCACCTGAAAATCTGATAAGAATGCCCTCTACTCCACCATCAAAGTTGTCTACAAAGATATTGAATAGCACTGAGTAGAGGACAGAACCTATGGCACCCATTAGTTACTTCTCTCCACAATGAAGACTGGGTGGTTATGGTCCTCTTTTTTCCCCTTTTTGTAGATGGGGACAACATATGCCTTCCTCTAGTTTGCTGGGTCTTCTCCTGTTCTCCAGAAATTCTCAAAGATTAAGATTTTCTCAATAATTAAGATTATTGCCAGGTTCTGAGATTACTTCTGCCAGCTTTTTTAAATACCTTTAGATGTAATTCTGCTAGTCATTATAATACCACTGAATATAAGAGCAAGAGAAAAAAAATGGCTGCAGATTAGAGTGATGCTGAAAGAGAAGAACAAACAGGAAGTGTGCAAATGTGTGAACTATCAATTATTGGGTATAGGCATGCAAATGTTGCTAACATGCATCCTCATTGATGAATAAGTGGGGAAGACTTGGTTCTGCTTACATCAGTCTGGATTTATCACAGGCCACTGTTTTGAACTCCGTGGATGGGGGTTCCATACCATTTCTATCATGTGCTAGCATCAAAGGTCAACAGGACAAGTGTAAATTTAGCTCAATTCATACAGATCTGAAAACATTATCCTTGTAGATATTAAAGATAAAATAAGCAAGCACAAGGGTGTGGGTTTTTAAGGAAGCAAAAACAAAGAAGCTTCCTGAAGAAGTCTACAAGCCTCCTCTTTTCTCCCCACCTTTTTCTCTTTTTTCTTTTTCTTTCCTTTCCTTTCCTTGAAAGGCCTTTTTTTCTGCTGTACAGAAGTGTATTTCAGCATGAGGAGATGTTCAGGCCTGATAAACAGCTCGAGGTGAAAGCATAATTAGAAGATGCAGAGTTAAAGGTTACAGACTTAAAGGCATTTGAATTCCTGCTGGCTGAGAAGATTACGAGAACCACATATAATATTTCTAAAGTTTCTCAGAGGAGGAGATGAGCCAGGGCACTGGGCTTGCTTCTTTTCAGTTCATTTGGTGGCATGACATTGTCAGTTCCTTTTCTTTGGCAATTGCTACCAATGTCAGTGTCACCCTATTATTCACTATTAGCCAAGAACATATTTTGCTTTCTTTGCTCTTTACAATTTTGTTTTTTTCTGTCATGGAGAGTGAAATCTGACAGATCATTTAATATGGATCTCCTCACCTTCTGGCAGTAACACAAGGAGTAGTATCTTATAAACAACTTTAGTTCATAGAGAGCCTTGCTATCTATCCGCCTCCACAAAAATTTGACTGTTGTGGCAAGCTGTCTGATTTAAAATCCCACCAAGATAACACTTGAAAATATTGAACTTAGCAATTTTTTTAACAATATATATAAATATGGTGTTCCATGTGCCAGCCTATTTATTGAGTCATAGGCCCTTTCCACACGGGGGTTAAAAAACAGTGTAGAGTGACCTCTGACAGAGGTAGTCTACACCATAAAGTGGATTGGGGCGGACTACTTTTGTGTAGCTCCACACCCCAATCCGTGCTAGGGTGACCGGAAGTGGCAGCACCACGTGCTTTTTAAAAACCTCTTTTTATGTGGTTTTTAAAAGGCACAGGGAGTGCAGCCGCATGCAGCCGTGTCGCAGCGCCCAGTGTGGATTTGCAGGTGTGCACAAGAGTGTGTCTGCAGATCTGCCGGGGGCGGGATTTCCGGCTGGCGAGGTTCTCCGGTTGGTGAAGAGCCTCCACCAGTCGTAAGCCGCCATTTTGGGCACTGCAGGATGCCGCGGGACACCGATGAGTGTGGAGCAGCGAAAACACTGCTCCACTGGTGACGGACTTACCCGGTTTAAGGTAAGCTTCATTTCAGCGTGTTTCCAGCCGTTTCTTCGCCCGCGTGTGGAAAGGGCCATAGGTAAGAAATTATTCCAAAGGTCTCATGATGGGTCTGTGGCATTTGTTCATTGATCCAGTGGTGAGGGGACAAAAATCAACAGATTTCCAAAAGCTTCATTCCTCTTTTGTAAAAGAGAGAAGAAAAGAAGTACTTTAAATTACGATATTTCTTAATTCACTCTCTTTTCTACTGTTGAAGTCACTGTCACATTGGGTCAGCTTATCATTAGGTAAACTGACTGTTTCTGCATGTTATGCTGCAAGATGCTGTTATAAACAATAGCATTAAGTTTTCTTAGGTTCCTTCATAAAATGAAAATTTGAAATGAAGACAATGAAGAATAACTTTAGAACAGAACCATTTTAGAGAAATTATATTTCTTGAAGTCTCAGCATTTGTTCTTAACTTCTTAAGCAGCCAAATTTTCCTTTGAAAAATACTGTTTATCTATAGCCTCTTTTATCACTCAATTCACAGAACATTAAAAAACAAAAACCTGGGATATTATTGAAACCAGGTTGTTTCTCATGACTAGAACATTATCATTCCACCTTAATTGCCATGACAACATCCAATGGAATCCTATGATAGTAATTGTAGTTTGGTGAGGCAGTAATAATAATAATAATAAATAATAAAATTTATTTGTATCCCCCCTCTCCACACGGATAGAGGCAGCGAACAACAATAAAATATATTATACATTAACATACATTGAAAGACATTAAAAACATACCCAATCCTCCCCACCCACCAACCCACCTAAAATAACCCCTTAAAATACACAGCAATTAAAATCCATCAATTACTGTTAGCAAGCAGCAAGGCAATAGATGGGAGGCTATGGAAATGCTAGTCTGGGAAGGCCTGTCAGAAGAGATCAGTCTTGACTGCTCTTTTAAAGCAGTCAAGACTGGTAATATGCTGGGTCTCCGCTGGCAGGCCATTCCATAGCTTGGGAGCAATAGAAGAGAAGGTCCTCTGGGTAACCACAGCCAACCTAGTTCTCACTGGCTGCAGTAAGTTCTTCCCAGAGGACCTTAATGTGCAGGGTGGATTATATGGGAGAAGGAGATCCCGCAGGTAGGCTAGCCCCAAGCCATAAAGGGCTTTAAAGGTAATAACCAACACCTTGTACTGTGTCCGTAAACTAATAGGCAGCCAATGTAATGACTTCAGAATTGGTGTTATGTGGTCAGTTTTAGGTCTACCAGTGACCAACCTGGCTGCCGTATTCTGAACTAATTGAAGTTTCAGGACTAAGCACATGAGTAGACCTATGTACAGTGCATTGCAGAAGTCAAGGCGTGAAGTTACCAGCGCATGCACCATTGTTTTTAGGTGTTCCAGCTCCAGGAAGGGGCGCAGCTGGCGTATCAGCCAAAGCGGATAGCAGGCACTCCTGGCTGCCGCATCTATTTGAGCTGTCATCTGAAGTGGCAAGTCCAGGAACACCCCCAAGCTGCGGACACATTCTTTCAGGGGAAGTGTGACCCTGTCTAGAACAGGTTGACAAACCTCCATACCTGGTCCAGGGCCCTTAACAGTGAGTACCTCCATCTTATCTGGGTTCAGCTTCAGTCTGTTTTTCCTCATCCAGCCCATTACTGCTTCAAGGCATTCATTTAGAGGTGAGATGCCACCCTTAGTTGATGCTATTATCTGAGGCATGGAGAGAGAGATCTGGGTGTCATCAGCATACTGATAGCACCTTGCTCCATGCCTCCTGATGATCTCTCCCAGTGGTTTCATGTAGATGTTAAATAGCATTGGGGACAGGACAGCACCCTGAGGGACGCCAGATTTGAGCTCCTTTTTCGAGGAGCAGCTGTCCCCAAGCATCACCATCTGGCATCTACCTGAGAGATAGGACCGGAACCACTTAAGTGCAGTGCCCCCGATCCCCAGCCCTCTCAGGCATTCCAGAAGGATACCATGGTCTATGGTATCGAAAGCCGTTGAGAGGTCCAAGAGTACCAGCAGGGTCACACTTCCCCTGTCAATACCTATGTGAAGATCATCCACTAAGGCAACCATGGCAGTCTCGACTCCATATCCTGCCCTGAAGCCAGTTTGAAATGGGTCTAGATAATCTGTTTCATCCAAGACAACTTGGAGCTGAAGACCAACAGCCCTCTCGATCACCTTGCTTAAAAATGGGAGATGGGAGACTGGTCTATAATTATTCATATCCAGGGGATCTAGGGAGGGCTTTTTTAGAAGCGGCCATATAATTGCTTCTTTTAAACAAGCTGGAAAATTGCCCTCCCTGAGGGATGCATTAATAATGTATCTTAAATGGGTCTTAATAGTAGAACTCTCTGAGATCCAATGTAGTGTAATGGTTTGAGCATTGGACTACAACTCTGGAGACCCGGGTTTGAATCCTCATACAGCCATGGAAACCCACTGGGTGAACTTGGGCAAGTCACATTCTTTCAGCTTCAGACAGAGGCAAAGGCAACCTCCCCTCTGAACAAATCTTACCAAGAAAATCTCATGATAGGTTCACCTTAGGGTTGTCCTAAGTTGGAAAGGACTTTAAGACACACAACAACAATGGCAATATACAACTCATCTCAGCAGCTTGTTCACTACAGGACACAGGTGCTCGGTCATATTCCCCATATTCCCCATAGAAAAATAATAAAACTTGATGATTTGCATCAGTGCCAAGAGTTATATCACTTTTTCTGAGATCACCCCTACACCTATATTCCATCAACATAAAATGATGCACGCCCTCACACCCATTTTAGCACAAGATATTATCTTTCTTCCTTGTTGGACCAGGAGGCCCAAAATTTATATCCCACCTTGACTTAGATGTCCCTGAAGAGTTCTGAAACTTGGTAATGTATTTAAAATAGTTCAGCATAGACAACTTGCATTGTTTTATGGCTGAAGCAAATTAGATTTCATATTAAATACTATGGGCTTTTCCTCACTTTGAGGGGGAAACGGGGCATTCCGTTACTCACCAGACTGGCACGCTCCCCCGACAATCCACGCTGATCCAGAGCAGTGTGCGCCCACAGTACACACTCTCCGGGGACGAAAATGGAGACTTCCGGTTGGGGGAGGCTCTCCACCAACAAGAGAAGCTCACCAGCCAGAAGCCCACCCCCGGAAGATCTGCAGCCTCAGATCTACACATTAGCGCAGCGACGGACTGGGGCGTGCCGGGCTATTGAAAGTCCTCTTTTAATCGGTCTTTCAATAGCACGGGGAACCACCAATTCTGGTCATTCCGGAGCAGGCTGAAGTCCGGACATACATTAAGTAGTTCGGACCCAGTTCGCCCCCAAGTGCAAATGTCCTCGCTGGAGGACGTGCTGCCCCATTTTAAAAATAAAATGCGGAAAAGGCCTATGTTGTACTTGATGCTATGACAATTATAGGACAAAGAGGTATGCAATACTGGCAGCTTTGAATCACTTTACCATGTTCAGTGACTTCCAGATCACTTCCTATTTTTAAAATAGAGGGGCTTTCCTTCACCTAAAATGGGTCAAGGAAGTCAAAATTGTGACAGACATGCTCTCATGACCTCTAGAGGGCATTTAGGAGCAAAAAAGGGGGGAGAATATTTTGCTGGAGGAGTGTGATGGGGACGTGTGGTCATATAAGGCCTTCCAGAGACTAATGCCATCTGTATCCTCTTATGGTCAGGACCACACAGTGTCCAAGGTATATGGACATTTTAGAACTTATGGGGGGGGGAAGGATTTTAGTGCCTACAGAAACATTCCTAGTGTTACAGTAAGGCGAGGTGGAGAGTTGAATATGACAGTGCCTAGGGTCTATTGAAACCTTCATATGGCCCTGCTGAAAATTACCCATTCTAGAGGTTCCAGACAGACAACCTCACAGAGAGTGCAACCACACAATTGTTATCTAACCATAGTAGTAAGTGAGGTAGAAGAAATGGAGGAAGAAATATCTATGAAACAGGCAGCATAGACAAAGGAACATGCACACAAAAGGGAAGGACTGACCAAATGGTAAGGGAATATTCTGTTTGTTACATGTTCTTAGAGAGCAACAATATTGTTAAAGTTATTGGAGAAGACTCATGTGATTCAGCTTAGGCATGAATTATTACTCCTATTGTCCTAGCAGTTGTAGCAATAGGTAATAACATCTCAGAAGTTTCAGGGGGCTTATTTTTCATTGCCATTGCCATCCAATAAGGCTAAAAATGTGCAATGTGACCAGGTCACTCAGTGGGTTTCCATAGCTAAACAGGGATTGAATCTTCAACTCTTGGAGTCCTACTCCAAGATTCAAACCACTACACCACACTGGCTCCCTATCCCATATAATCTCTTGTTGTTTCTGAGTTATTTTTCTTACCTTGTCTCTCTCTTTTGCAGTAACAACTGACAACAAATTAAACAGAAAAGCTAGAACACCTATTTTCTGCCTTAGGCCCTTTTCGCATGCAGTTTCCGTTGCAAGAGGGCCCCTTGAGCGTCGCGTGAATAGGAGCGTCAGTCCATACGACGCACTCCCATTCACGCGACGCTCATGAGGCTAAAATGGGACGCGCGCACATTTTATTATTTTTGGCTGGGAGCTGAAAATACTGCGTGGTCGCGCAATGCTCCCAGGGCCCTCGTGCACTTACCTGCCGTGCGCTTCCTCCCCCAGCACAGCCTACAGCTCCCAGGCTGCGCTGCAGAAGGAAGGGGCAGGGCGTTCGCGTGATGCTCACACAACCGGCAAACAGCTGCGGGAGGCAGAAGGGCTGCCGTGAGTGGCTCGCGCAAACGGCTGCTTGCGCGAGAGCTGCCCCCAACCGCCGCGACAAAGGTAAGGTGCGAAAAGGGCATTTCTCTGTTCCAAATCTACTATTTCTATGTTGAATAATATTTGCATTACAATTATAACCATTTGTTTGTTCAACAAACTTTTTCATACCCACTGTTTTGGGGCCTTTTTTAGGTTCATAGAAACATTTCAATTCGTCTGACTGTTCTAAAACTTGTTTACAAAATACTTCCCCATACACAATACACAGTCTGTATGAAAATAAATCTTTGTTGTGAAAACCATGGGCTTTTGTTGGTTTATTCCTGTTCTGGTAGCTTGATCACAATAATTGTAGCATTTATATAATGATTTTTATTTACATACTCATTGTAGACACATTACTTCCATTTCACAGAATGTTAAAAATACGTATTAGTCTCACTTTGTGTTTGTATGTGGCAGGGTGTAGAGGAATTAATAATGAAAGGATTGTCTTTAACAACATCTGAAGTCTTTCATAATTCATAATTATAGGACAACAGTGTTTTGGGGGATTTGTTTTCACTGTGAACTTACCTGCCTTTCCAACTTTGATCTCAGTGTAGAGGTGGATAATTTTCTTAGAACTGGGATTCTTGACAGGGCCATCTATTTTGTATCCCTTGATACATCTTGTGAGTCCAAGTATACCTTGCCCATTTGTGAAATTTACAATAAAATTGAAGGATTTCAGTAGAAATGTATACAAAACAGGAGTATGAAAAACATTTTAAAAAATTCTTGTTCTCAACAAGAAATGTGCATCAAGACAGTATGCTGAAAAGTCACCATATGTGGTGATCAGGAGGGCTTGACTGACTCAGTAGCTGCTCAGTTTGGGTTCAAAGGATACACTGAAATAAAACTACACCACTGAAAGTACAAGCTGTTGGGAGTGAGAGTTTCTCAGGGTGTTAGCCCTTTGTAGGGATTCTATGAAGGCTAAAGCTGTCAGGAATTAGCCTTCTCTTAGCAAAGAGTTGCAGGAAAAAAACATGTCCCAATCTCTGTGTGGCTTCCCTGAAAAGAGACTGACTTGGAAAGCAAAACAAGGCAGGCAGTTTCAGGTTTCAAACTTAGAAGATTTATTAATAAACTTTACAATTACATATGCATTAGTAAAACTAGATCCTAACTAACAAAGGGATCAGGGAAGACAGTAGCGTCATTCTTAACTCACCATCTTCTTGTTGGAGAGGCTAGCATAACAGAGAAAAGGTGTTAGAAACAAGATTGCAAAGAGAAAAAGAGAGGGGTATTGTCTTCTATGTAAGGCCAATGACTGATTCCAGGGTGTATCTACCATAGCCAATCATTTTAAATAACAAAGAGCAGCAGTTGAGACTTCAGGTGCTAGGCTAGAGGGCTTTTACATGCAAAGAAAAATCAGTTCTATGCTAGGTAAACCCCCTTTGTTCTAGAACAAGAGGAAGGGAGAGAGAACGCTAGAATTTTTCAACACAAGCTTTACTTTGTGGATGACAAATAGATGGTAAAAGAATGCAGTGACAGAAGCAGACAAAGGAAGTGTTCTTACATCACTTTGGCCAGATGCTGAAACACCCTCAAATGCATATGGTCTCTGGTCCCACACTGCTGGATCTTACATTGCTTTCTTAGCTTTAGGTAGGTCTTCACCTTCTTAAGCAATGTGCCAGCATTTCCTCTTCCCAAGATCAGGACAAAGGGAAACTCCTACAGATGTGGGTTATATTGCCTTGGTTTGCCTTTCTAGAAGTTTCCAGATGGCACTAGTTCCTCAATCCTCTTTCCCTCTGAGAAATAGAAAGGAAGAAGAGTCTCTTACCTCACACTAACTGCATTTTTGTTTAAAATTGTACTTAAGGCCTCTTCCCCACAGGGTAAATAAAACTGAAGCAGGGTACAATGGAGCTATGAAACACTTAAATGTGGGCTTTAAAACAAGTTGTCATAGATGCTTGTGGATTTTTTAAAAAAATTATAACTATAGAGCCAGAATGTTGTAGTGGTCTCAGCACTAAGATCATATTCTGAGATAACAGGGTTTGAATGTCTGCTCAGCCATGGAATCCTCCTGGGTGACCTTCAGCAAATCATGCCCTCTCAGTGTTAGCAGCAGTCAATGGCAAATGTCCTTTAAATAAATTTTGCAAAAAAACCCCCCAAAACCCTAGGATAAGGTCAGCATAAGTCAAAGTCTACTTAAACACACACAACAATAATTATTATTATTATAACAAATGTGAATAGATGGATCAATGGGAAACCCAGTTACTAAAAACTCCTCACAAATCTTCCAAAGACACAACTCACTACACCATCCCTTTGAGGAATTCTCACTTTCAGCACAAGAAAATGAGAAGGAGCACTTTGGTTGACATCAAGGATAAGAATCACATGGTCCTGCAGATGTAGCTGAATTGCAATGATCCAGATCTTTATTTGAGATTTGTCCCAATCCAAAGCACAACTTCTACCAAATTCTTTTTGTTTGTCTATCCGTCCGTCTATTTATCTATCTATCTTTATTGTTGGTATAGAATGACCTCTCATGAATGTAATTTCTCCCTTTTGTTAATATTTATTGTAGATATAGTTTGTAATTGTATCTGATTAGATATGGAGAACTGCAACATATGAACTTGTTTACAGAGGCCAACAATAATGAAGGACTAGGGATGGTTCAAGCTTTCCTACTACTCAAAGCAGGAAGCAGTATGCCTTGGAAAGGAGAAGGACAGAATGGCAGAAGCAATGATTTCCCAATGTTTCCCAGAAAGGTGCACCTACCCCCATCTCCCAGAGAATAAAACAATTGCAGTAAAGAAGAGAACATTACCTCAGCATCCCACCATGCCTGAAGCCAGCTGTACTACAGAGCTGGATATTTTAGGAATATTTATTTAGTTATTTATTCATTTATATGGGACCCAATGTCCATTGTCTGGCACAGCAGAAGTATGGGGATGCCACAGCTGGGTTCTTCACCTTGAAGCACCACTTCTTTTTTCTTTGGGGGAAGGGGACACTGCTATCACTGTTTCATTCTCCTACTCTTTCATTGAAGACAGTTTTCTGGGAATGGAGTTATGAGTGGTACATGTCCTGTCAGGAGGGAGTATCAAATCTGACATTTTCAGTACTGCCTGAGGCAGTTGCCTCACTGAACCTAATGGACTTGCTGGCTTTGTAGAGGAAGAAACAGAACTCCTTCAGTATGGCTTCCTGAAGGAGACAGTGGCATCTCTGAGAACGCTGACCTTTCACATTGACTCCTGAGCTTCCCATCTAGCCATCACAAATGGACCTTTCCAAATCTTGCAGCCTCCATATATACTACAATTCCTATATCTTCAATGATGATCAGATTATTGATTCAGAAATCATTTTATCAGAAAAGTGCTTCTGTGAATTTGGTCCAACTATAAGCAAAGGTTTTCTCTGAGATATCATTAGTTACCTCACCACAGGAAGCTTTTGTTAAAAAATTATGGGTCAAAAATTGAAAATGGTTGCATTATAATGATCCTTTGTATATAGAGAAAGAGAGTTGGGACCTTATATCAAAAGAAATGCTCTCTAAGGGGGTTCTAGACCTTAATTGGTTTGCTTATTTACAACTTAAAGGCAGATTTAAACAAGATAAAGAATCTAGTTAAAGAGGCCAGAGAAAACAATTATTACTCAGAATTCTGCAAGGAGGATGATCATGTAATTTAAAAAGTGTGCAAATATATTTTGAAATCAGAGACAGAAGATGAGCCTGTAAAAAAAGTTTATGATAAGATGGGTCCAGAATTTTGAGCATAATGTTCAAATGGAGGTATGGGGTAAATGTGGAGTAAAGATATAAAATGTACTTTGTGCAGTAATTTATAAGAAAATATGTATAAGATGATGTGCAGATGGTACTTAACTCCTGAAAAGTTGACAAAAACATCTAAGAATGTTTCAAGTCAATCTTGGGCCTGTCAGGATGAGGAAGGGTTTTTTGTTTGTTTTTTTAATAAGTGGTGAACTTGCAAGAAAGTGAAGAACTGTTGGTCTAAGATTTATATATTCACAAATTTTTAAAGGTCGATTTTGGAATGTCACCAGAAATGTTTTTGTTGGGAATTACTGATAAAGAACTGGACAGGAAATATGGACTACTTTTTCAATAGATGATAATCGTTGCAAGAATACTGCTTGCCCAAACTTAGGCCCTTTCCGCACAAGGTGAGTGAATTGCTCCATGCCATTACTTACCGGGTCTTCTGGGTCCAAAATAACGTGGACTTTCCCTTAAGCCCTTCTGCAGGGCTCCTCCATTAGTCCAGGGCAAATCGGAGCAGTGCGAGGTCTTTAGATCCGCACTGCTCCAGTTGAAAATGGCGGCTTCCTGTTTCTTGGTGGGTCTGGACCAATCGCTGATGCTGGCCACGCTCACAGCCCGCCATCTGCTGACGCGAGCCTGTGCATCTGCACTAGTCAGCAGGAATGCAATGGCGCACTCCAGAAGATTGAAAGACCGGATTTTTCCAGTCTTCACTTAGCGTGCTGGAGGACCACTTTGGGGCATTTTGGATTGGACTAAGGTGCGGAACTAAGGTAAGTAGTCCGGACCTAGTCCAATCCAAGGTGCAGACAACCTCCATGCCAGGACACCTTGGTCTGTATTATCTTCCTCGTGCAGAAAGGGCCCTAGAAATAAATCGATGCACTAACAACGGGCAAATGGGTTATTAAAGTAGTGGATCTTGCTCAAGATGCAAAATTGTCATGGATTTTAAAAGATAGAACAACTGAATATTTTTTGAAAGATAAGAGACCATTTATACATTTTTTGAGCAACAAGAAATTTAACAATGTTTTGATTTTGTTTTATACATTTTACTTAGTTTATTTGGGTCTAAATACCATCTGTAGAAATTTTTTAAATAGTTTTCCTTTTGCCTCTGCGCCAAAGTAAATTTTTGAGTATCTCTCCAACTTTTATTACATTATTAAATTATATGTTGTATATTGTAGTATATTACAGTATGTTATATATTATAAACAATAACATGTCTTATGAATATGTCAAAAGAGTATATTATATGTTGTATATTATGGTATGTTATAGTATGTTTAATATTGTAAACATGAACAAGTCTTACAAACTTATGCTTATAAGAATGAAAAAAATTAATAAAAAGAAATTATAAAAAAAGAAATTTAACAATGTGATTATAACGATTATAACGCAGGGGGGTAGTCTGCAGAGCTGCTCTAGCAAAGAAGGGGATTTAATTTGATTGATTTCTGACTATGGAACCCAGGCTAGCCAGACAGAGTGCTAAGTGGGGGAGTCAACCTAACAGAAAAATAACTGAAACAGGGTTTTGAAGAGATAGTTTAGAGAGTTCCATCTGTGAGTTTGAAGAGAGAGGAGAGAGATTGTGAAAAGAGTGAGAGAGCTGGAAAGTGTTTGCTGGGTTAGAGCTAAAAATGTTTTGCTGTTTGATAACTTTTAATCTCTCCAACTATTTTTTCCCATGTCAGTTTGTTCAATAAAGATTTTATTATATTTTTGTAAAGAACAGTCTCCATAAAGGGTCTCTTTAAGCTGGATCAGTTACCACACTACCACCGGTGACACATTCATTGGGATAAACTTAAACACGCTTTGCCCTATATCTACAAGGATGTGGGTTTAGGGAAAGGAGTAGAGACATACAAATGTGGAAAGGGAGCCAGGGAGTGGGAAAAATATAGAAGGGTGCTGCTTCCCTAGGAAGGGAAAATTTATAGCAGACCTAATTGTCATAGCCCTGACTTGGCCCAGATCTTCATGTTTTGACAATGACTATTAGTAACTCTAATAAGCTGAATGTGTTTAGATCTGTAATGGTAGAATAAGACAAGGGATATTAATCAACTTTTCCTTTTCATTACAGTGGGTATGGAAGAGGTTAGAGTTCCTCTGTTTGTTAGAGTAAGGTATAGTAAGGATAAGTTAAATGCAAGAGACGAGTCCTTTAGTAATGGGTTATTTTATTATGTTTTAGTCTAATCTGATTTAGTTTACTAATTTAAATTATATATGTGTAATGTTTGTGCATGATTAGCTTCTTTTGTTCCTTCCTTCTTCTTGTGGTTATGGACTGGTTTGTTTGTACTTTTTTGTTAAAACTAACAAAAACAATCTTGAGTATCAGACTATTATTATGATGTTTTGAAATGATGGGATTTGTAGTTTTGCAGATTGAGAGAACACCAGGTTGAAGAACTTGTGTATATAAAAAGGAGGAAAACATTCTCACAGCTTTTCTATTTTGTTGTAGTTTTTATGATGAACTTCATGTTTTAGCTTTCTCCTGTAAAAATATAAGGAAAAAAAGTTACTCTTATTTATTTTGTCAGCCTGGCAATAAGCCCATTATCACTTCTTGTAAAAAGTCATGTCCCTTTATAAGGAGGGGAAAATAAGAATAATGAAAAAAATAAATCAAGCTGCATCTCATTTTGTTTTGCTTTTTATGCCTTCCCTTCTGTGTTTTGGACTGGCAAATGTTTTTCCACATTACAAAGGTTTGCAATATCTCTGAGCACCACCAAGTTGTAGGTTTGGGGGAGGAGGTTAAGGAAATACAACTAGATGACAATGAATGTGGATAAGCTATTTAAGAGAAGAATAATTTGGCTAGGATGCAAAAGAATACATTGGAGAAAAATGGAAAACATACTACATAACTTTACATAATTTGATCCAGTTTTGAAATGTTGTAAGCAGATTTTTCTAACAGATAGTATCCAATTGCAAGGCAAAAGGTGTGGGGATTCTTTGCAACAAATCTCAAAAGAAGCGAGTTCACATGTAAAGGGTGAGTTTACCAGGTGTAGACCCTGTTCACATGGCATTTCTGAAGCGAAAGGGCCCCTTGAGCATTGCGTAAATGTGAGGAGAGGTCCATACGACACACTTGTCAGCGGCTGGCGGAGACCAAGCAGATGCGAGGTGGGTGGCTGGAGTTGAACAGCATTTATTAGAGGGAGCCAATATACAGAGGGTTACAGCACCCCCACAGGAAAGCCCCTGCTCGAGTGTACACCAGTCCCAAAGCAAAGGTTAAGTCCCAAAGTAAACGCAAGCTAATTCTCAAGCAAAGGCAGGGTTACGTCACCCAAAGCAAAGTGGAGTGCTCGGCCACCGGGGAGGCTGGACGCGGTCATCGGAGGCAGGGGCCGGATCCGGAAGCAGGCAGAGGAGGACGCGGAAGACCAACGGTTGTTGCTCCGTAGTCCTCCCCTCCCACAGCCCGTCCTAAGTAGCTCCTAGCCCACCTGCGACCAATCAGGTCCGGGCTCACAGCTGAGAGTTCTCAGCCTGCCACCTGGCCTCACAGCTGAGAGCTCTCAGCCCACAGCCGCTTCTCCAGCAGCCGCCAGGACTGGCGGACTGCCTCCTTCCCCTGCCACCATTGCCAAAACATGGGAGGAGGGGCAGCAGTCTCCTCTGGGCCAGAGTCGCAGCTGGGCGGAAATTCTGGACTGGAACCTGGGCCTGCCCTCCCCGGCAAGCCTGGAGGTGCCTTGACCACCAGGGCAAGCCCCGGCCCGGACCCGGCGTTGCTAACGGGCCCATCCCCCACCCCCACCGGAGCCTCCCCAACTTCCCACAGGTCTCCCAGTAAGGAGCCCCGCTCTCGCATGTCCGAGCCCCCATCCGCGGCGGCGGCGGCCTCCAAGGGATCCAGGCTCCTGTCCACGGCGGCAGTGGCCTCTGCGGCATCCAGGCTCCCGTCCGCAGCGGCGGTGGCCCCCAGGGCATCCGAGCATCCGTCCACGGTGGTGGCAGCCTCCACGGCAGCGGCAAGCTCAGCCAGGCCCATGACAACACTCACATTTGCACGACGCTCAAGAGCCTGATGCAGACCGTGCACACATTTTTTCATTTTCGGCTCAAAGCTGAAAATGCTGTGCTGTCACGCATCGCTCCAGGGCCCCACACACACTTACCTTGTGTGTGGAGCCTCGGGAGCCAGGTTGGTCATGCATCCTCTCCTCAGTGCAGACTGGGAAGCCCCAGGCTGCACTGCGAATGGAAGAGGTGGGGCACTCACGAGACCAGGAAGCAGCTACGGAGTCCAAGCAGGAGGGATGCAGGAGTGTTCCTCCGAAGGCTTCCTGCGCGAGCCTCCCACTCCGGCACCGGAAAAAGGTAAGGTGCAAAAAGGTCTATAATCTTGCTTGTACTTTTAGACCATCAGAATTAGGTCTTACTGCATGGGCCTGAGACTCTTGGCTTCAAGTCTTTCTTTGTAGTGCACCCTCCCTGAAGAAATCTGTACCTAATTTTTTTAAAAAAGAGAGAGCTAGCCATGTTCATCTCTTGCAGGCAAAAACAAACTGCCGCAGGCTCTCTTAACTTATGTTCTCTTCCTTATTAATAACTTTTGCCACCTTGCCCATGCCCTGATGTTGCTTGGCTATACATCTCTCAGGTTCATTGTTGAAATACTGGAAGGTATGCTAGGGCCTCTGAGTTGGATCTTCCAACCAACACCACCATCAGAGTTCATTTGCCTAACACCTCTACCTATCCTACCCTCTGAGTGGAGGGCTCAAGAGTGCTCTGTCAAAAGAAATTAACATATCGTTTTTGTTGCTATTTTTTAAATTTAGAGGGGGAAAACACCATTTGAAACACTTGAATTCTACTAACTTTTTTTTAATTTAGTTCCATTCTGCTTTAATTCCTAAGTGCTTGTCTTCTCTTGAACTGAGTTTTATCCTGTGGCTTTGATTATACTTTTCTTTTTAATAAGGGCTGCAAGCCATCTTGTCTATTCTTCAGACTGGTGACAGAATTTTAAAAAATAGAAATAGTCTATTTATTGATTGAGTTAATCAATACGTTATGCTTATACGCCTTTACATTTTATACCCTAGAACTTTGACTTGATGTACAGATGGAATCACTAAAGAAATGGGAATGTGAGATACAGGGCAGTCCTCTCCAAGTCAGCATTTCTGATCCTGTTCAGAGAGGATGAATTAAGGCCAGTGACAGACTATTTATGTGATGGAGCTGGCAAAGTGCATTTCTTTTATTAATGAAATCCATTATTTACAATTAGCCACCCTTCATATTTAACCTGATGTTTTTTTTCCCCCTTGCCTTAATTGTTTTCATTCAGCATGTTCTTTGTTGCCTTTTACATGCAGACTCCAGTTGTATTAAGAGGGGTAAGACATTTCTCTCTAATGGCAACCACCAAATCTATTTCCTCCAAACTCTCAGGTGTCCTGCTGTTTACTAATGAAACAGGCTCTCATCCTGAGATGCCGTAGGAGTAATTAAGACAATGAATGCCAAGTCAGGGCTGATCAAACTCTTTTACTCCAGACTAATTCCCCTTTAGTAGAAGTATGGAAAGCTTATAAGCGTGGCCACGGTACTGCATTCTATCAGGCCCATTTCAACCAATGATGAGAAGACAATATTATCGGCAAACTATTTTAATTCATCCACTGCAATTTAATTATAGTTCCTTATAAAGCCATCTGTGACCTACTGCTGACTAATTAAATTCCCACTATAAGAACATAGTTCCAAGAAGAGGATATGAGATTCCCTAGATGATAGAGAAATGTTCTGCAATTTGCAGCAAAGCACATGCTGTCAGTGATTTTTCTACACCCCTATTACATGCAGACTTCTAACACAGATTTCCTTAACTATAAAGGCCTTTTTCCAAATTGCCCCTAGCTCTATTTCAGCAGGTGAAATCTCTTGCAATATTTAATGGGAGCAGATGCTCTGCAAGCCCTCAAGTCCAGTCCCTTAAACCTCAAGGCTAAGAAAGAACCCAGTTACAAACCTTGCCATTTGGTGTTTTTTCCTGAGCAAGACAGACCAGAGGTCTATCCTAGTTAAGAAAGTTTTTCAGGCATCTCAAACTGCTGGGAGCAGATGTCACAATGAATTCAGGAACACATGAGTAGCCTGAACATTTAAGAATCAGAGTAAGATGTGACATCAATAGCAGAAAAGCAATTAATGTGCATGTATTTCTTAAACATGTAAATAGTAGCTGAAGGGATGCTTGAGAAGTGATGATGAAATCTTGAAATTCTGACAGAATCCCTTCAGTACAACATAATACCTTACAAAGTATACAAGAAACCTTTAAAAATATCTTAATGCAAGCCTCTGAGATATAGAACATGTGCACAGTTCTATAAATGGCTTTCACACCTTTCTTAAAATGTGCAGGATTGGAAAAGCATGATAGCTGTATGGTGTATGAGAAACAGAATGAGATTACAAAAATCACTGGATAGGGTCTTTTGTGTCTTTGTACTCAATTATTCTATTCTGTTGTACTTGCTATGTGTGTGTGCTTAGCTTTACAAAGAGAAATGACAATAGCATTGTGCAGAAACAGGAATTTAAAGAACTTACATTTTCTCAAATTGCAAAAGTCACAACTCATTCTTGCACCACAGTCAGGTTATCTCCAAGATCTTGGAGAATCCTCAGGGATCTGTCCTACCATGTCAAGAGAGGCACCTGCAGCTAAAATATTGACACTACAAAGTTTCTTTGCATCTCTACTTCACACTGAAAATCTGCTATTTGCATGTCAAGGACAGTTTCCTTTTGCAATGAGCCCTGAACATATCTGTCTTCACCTGTCAGTAAGGCAACACCCAAGGATGCCACAAGCTATGATATTTCCTATGTTTCACTATACCTTGGTGCTATGCCTTGGGGGCCTGAAATTCTTCTGTATTTGTCCATTTTGGTAACTTTGGGACAGAGTGGAAATAGCTTTGAAATCTCCAAGGAAGCATCAGCCATAGGGAGTTCTATTACACACTCAGTGATATCTTGATTGGTTGATTCATTCCTTTTTTAAAAATTTTTATTCCTGCTTCCTTGCAATGGTTCCAGAACTATATATATATATATATATGATTCTTCTCCATCTATGTTCACTTTCATGAAGTAGGCTAGAACTGGCTTCAAGGATCATCAGAATGAGGATTATGGTATTTTGTTGTTATATGTCTTCAAGTTGACTCCAATTTATGGCAATCTGTTATGGGGATTTTTCATTCAAAGGAGATTGGCCCTTGCCTTCATTTTAGTATGAGAGAGTATAATTTGCCCAAGGTCACCCAGTGGGTGTCTATTGCTGAGCAGGATTTGAACCCTAGAATCCCAGAATCCTTCTCCTGCAGTCAAACAAGGTACCCCAGTTTGAAATAGATCTGATTTTAAATGTTTATTAATATAATGTGTTTAGAAGATAGCTTCCAAATTGATTCATTTTACCGAAGAATTTACCAAATGCATTTAGGAATTTTTGTACAGGCTGATGACGAGGATCTATAAAAGGTGCTTTCACCAGTGGAATAATGCCACAGACAATTTAAACTTTAAAAAAAAAGGGTTTAAAGGAACAATGAATATTCAAAGAGGAATTCAGTCTGAAAAATTCCTAAGCCCTTCTGGATAATTTTTCTCTTATTGCAATATAAATAATCTCTTAAGTATCCCACCTATGAAATATGCATACATTAATTAAGCAAAAGATTACAGCCCTGCATATATACAGCATTTCTTACTTGCTTGCTTTCTTTTACATAAGCAAGGTGACTGGGCAACCTTAACATCTGTAAGAGAGTTGGAAATTAATAGCTGTGGAAACCTGTTATAGCACAAATCAATGGAGTCACATGCAGAAAAGTGGTTCACAAATGTGATGTATCATAACACTTACCAGGAAAAGCAAGAGGGTAAGCTACTTTAGTAAAAAGAAGAGGTAGATGAAATAAAAGACTTCATAAGTTCTCTATGAAGCAATTTTCAGCTAAAGTTGTTGTAGGCAATATGGCCCCTGAGGAAGCATTTGCGATCCATGGTTCTCTACCATAATTCCAATAAACCCAGCTTATATTAAGTATATAAAATACAAAAATGTATAGTTTCTACTCCTGCGCATTTATGGCTGATAGATCTACCAGCAGTTATGACTATTAACTTTTTCATTATAATAGCATGGTAGATAAATAGTAGTGCCATACTGAAAGGCAATGTAGCTATGATCTGTAAGTTTCTGCTGGAATTTCACTAACCTACCTGAGCTTTATGTGATGAATCACTTTTTTTATATTCTTATCCTTGAAACATTTGAAAACAAAATGCCAAATATGCTCATTATTAAAAATAGAAGGGAATAGAAACAAGCTCACCTTTGTTATGGTTTTTATAACTTATGTCCTCCATCATTCATTTAAAAATGGCTTTTAGCTCAAGCATTTTCAGAAGCTGATACAGGAGTTTGATACAACACATGCTTTATTTGTTTGTTTGTTTATTAACTAGTTTATATCCAAATAGATGGTATATCAACAGAGATGTTTCAAGCAACAGAGGCAGAATCCACTCACATTCTTACTAAAGTATGTCAAATATAGAAAATAAAAGAACAGCCCAAAGATTAGAAGGGCTCAAACTTGTAATGGAAACTGGAAAGAGGATTTAGATGTCATGTGCTAATTGTCCCATTGATCTTCTAAATGTCAAGGCATAACTTTCTTACCTCATTGTCCCAGAAGTCTCTGCAGCTTCAGCTGATAGTAGGTTTTAGCCTCCTGTAGAATTGCCCTGAGAGAAATCAGTGAAGAACCAGCAATAAGCTATACATCAGTTGACTGGGATATCTCCACAGTTGCTTCTCTGGATTCCTGATGAGAGATCTAAGTTGTTCAGACTTCCTTTAGATAGTATTTATTTAGTCTATGGCCCTTTTCGCATTAGTCTTCTCGCGCGAGCGGGGGAGGGCGGCTCGCGCAACAAGCCTTCTCCAGGAGGCTGCCGCTTCCCCCCTCCTTCCTTCCGCAGGCGAAGGAAGGAGCGGCGAAGCGGCAGCCTCCCGGAGGCGGCGGCGGCTCGCGCATCCGTCCATTCCCCCCCGCGCGCATGAGAGAGAGGCGCTCCTCCCATCCGCCCCCCCCGCGCGCGAGAGAGAAAGGCGCTCCTCCCGTCCGCCCCCCCTGCGCGCGCGCGAAGCAGGACGTGTCGCGCAAGCGCCCCGCTCCGTCCCTTCCTTCCGCAGGGGTGGAGGGAAGGAAGCGCGACCCGGCCGGCTCCCGGATGCTCTGCACGAAAGGTAAGTGCGTGCGGGCGCCGGAAGCGTTGTGCGAGCGCGGGTGATTTTCGCTTGGAAGCGAAAATAAAAAAACCCGCACTCGGGCCACTTCAGCCCCGTGAGCCCGGCGGAAGTGGGAGTGCGTCGTGCGGAGCGACGCTCCCACTCCCGTGAGGCTCATGGGGCTGTCGCGCAAGAAAAGGCCCATGCGAAAAGGGCCTATGTTTTGCCTAAGAAGCCGGCATGGTAGAGTGGTTTGAGTGTAGAACTACTACTCTGGAGACCAGAGTTAAAATTCCTGCTCAGCCATAGAATCCCACTGGGTGACCTTAGGTGAGTCACAATCTCTCAGCTTCAGAGGAAATCAAAGAACACATTTTGCCAAGAAAACCCCATGATAGGTTCACCTGAGGGTTTCTCTAAGTCAGAAACAACTTGAAAGCCCATGACAAGTTTTGCCTACTATTTAACAAGTTTGTCCACCCATTGGTGCATTAATTGCCTCTGTATCTTAACAGAACCAGCCTCATTTGGCATTAGGTCACTGAAAAGCATTCACACATAGAACTTTCATATCTGCCGTGTTCATAGCCCCTTGGATGAAACACCCTGCCCTTTTCTTGCATTGCCTAAACTGCTTTTCTAAAAGCTCAACTGAAGTTCTAAGTTATTGTAATGCTAGATATTTGAGCAGTGAAGAAACAATTCATTGGTGAGCAGAATTTCTTTTCTTGGAGGAGAACTAATACCTTCATTTTGCTCCTACAAACAGATACACCCCTGAACCTCCTTCCTGCTGATTCTGAAGAGGAAGATTGACAAGAGAAAAGTAGAAAGTTCAGAACTACAGCAGGGGGGAACCACAGTGCACTTGATGAGGAGTTGTCAACATTTGGCCTTCCAGTTGTTTTGAGTTCAATTCCAGAATGCCCCCATGAGCATTGTCACTGATCAGGGATTTTGCACTTTGTTGTTCAACATCTCATAGCTAAGAATCATAGCACTGAATATAGCCCCTCACTCCCTCCTCCAAGTAGCTGATTTGGTGGTATCATCTATTTTCTAAGCAGGATAACTGTCATACAGCTCTGATCATAATATCAAGGCAAGAATCACAAAGGCTGCACCGTCTTTCCTGTGGATCTCCTCATTCATAGGGCTACTTGGAACTATGTATTTAAAACTCTGTTTTCATGCATTTTATGCTGCCAAGCCAGACTTTTTAATCTCTCTCTTTATCACACACCAAGTGTGTGTGTTGGACATTTTGTTAGAAACTCCTGACTTTCACACTGAGATCTTCAGTACAGATTTCTGGCCCCAAGAATCCTTTTTAACCTTCAGGGTGCCTCTTTGCTCCCAGCCTAGGAGAAGAGAAAAGAGAGATGAGTTTTAAAATGCATATGTTGTCTTTTCTGTGCCATAACAAGCTTGGCAAACTACCAGGGATGTTTGAATCTGTCTCCCAGGATAACTAAGACAGTTCAGCCAGCTGTACTCAAATTGCACTGAAAATGGATACTTTGTAAATTCTCCCCTTGAATGAAAGTTTAAATTACAACCCCTCCCCCGCCAAAAAAAAAAAGGCATCTGACCGGTTATCTCTTACTAAAATGCTGTACAATTTGCATATAAACTTCATTTCTTTTTCTAATTACACAGAGTTAAAATGCATTCATTTTCCCTTTGATTATGAGCTGGCCTTGCCAAACACCTGTGACTGCCACAAATTCTAATTTGTTATTTATTTACTTCAAAGCAATCTTATTATCTAAACGATTCCAAGCATCAAAGGCCTTAATTATTGATAGTCAATTTGATAGGCTACGCTTTCCATGTCCTTGGGATGGAGGAAGATGGCTGTGTGTTTCCTTTGCTTCAAGTACAAACTCGTGGAGGGGGGAGGGAGGGGGACAAATAATTTTGTGACTAAGGACACCAGAAATTACACTCCTATTTGACTTTATCTAGATCCTGGCACTATCACAGAGGTAGGATTGATAGCTGCTGTCTTTCGGCTAACAGAGTAGGATTTAATTATTTTACTCCCTCCAAAATAGGCATACTTATAGCCAGGAAGAGTTCTGATGGGAAATACAATGGGCCTTCAGTCAGATTTTAAACCCCTTTGTTACTCCGATGGAGAAACCCTATCCCAGGATCTACAATTTGATATTAAATATGATTCTGTGTGCCTGAGAGGTCGCCCAGATGAGCATGTAGGCGGTCATGGTTGAATGACCAAAACACCAGGTCAGGCCAGTAAAATCCCCAGTCATGTAGCCCCAGGAGACCTCAAGACATGTAAACCCATGATAAACAAAGGGTCCTCAGCCCCGAGACGCCGACTTGAGGGGATTAGCATGTGTGCCCCAAGTTGAGCAAATATCCTATCAAGCAAGGACCATTTACGTGAAGTCACACCACAAACAAACACAGCCGAAGATCCTGAGGCTTTGGCAACACCTTGCAATCCCATCACGCAAAGAAAATTACCATGGTGGCGCTTTGTTATCACTCCAACACCCGTTGTTCTCCCAGGGAAAGGATTAGTCCTCCACTACAAATAGTCCCAGTCTTTGAGTGTTTCTTAGGATTGCTCCCGCTCACCCCAGCAGACCATTGCTCTGTCCTTCGAGTAATCCCCTCAGCCCTCTCCATGCTGAGCCCCACTTCTTCGCTGCCTTCCCAGACCCAGGACTTCAGGAAAAGGTGCAGTATTATTCCAGCTGTACCCCTTCAATACTCCCCTATCCAATTTCCTCTCTTTTGTTTCTTAATAGCTCTTAGGTGCGTGTGTGCACGAGTGCATCAGTGCATGAAACTTTTATTCAATAAAATCATTTACTGGACATTTTTGTTTGGTTTTTGGCTTGGCCTGACCCTGTAAAAACTAAGTAAAAAGACCCTGCTAGGTTACCCTGCCTCCCGCCTTGCTATTGCTTGTGCTCTGGCTAGTTTCCATTCCCCATCATGTGGAGCACAGTGAGGTTTTCCCTAAGGGACCCCAGAAATCAGGGTAACACCTTCCCAAACCATCTCAGAATAGGATGAGAAGGTCAATGGGTTGGGAGGGGTTTAAAATCTGGTTGAGGTGACTGGAGATTTAGGAGGACTGGGAGGAAGAGGAGTTGGGCAAGGAGGTTGATGGGATGGGAAGTGGTTTAAAATCAGGCTGAGGCATCATGGGGAGAAAGGTATTGATGAGCTGGTACTGTTGGCAGAACAGGAGACAAAGACCATTTCTGCACTAGACTGTTATAGCGCTATGATTTCACTTTCAACATCCTATGGAATCCTGGGGCTTGCAGTTTCGGGAGCGGCCGGCTGGCCCCTCTCAAAACTGCAAACCCCAGGATTCCATAGGATGTTGAAAGTGAAATCATAGCGCTATAACAGTCTAGTGAGGAAATGGCTAGAGAGAGGAAGCAAGAAAAGGAGGACAACCTAATCTACCAGTTGCTAGAAACTTGTGAATAATCAAATTCACAAAAGAGAAACCTGCAAATATAGAAGGTGGACTGTATTATTTTGGCCAAATTCCAAAATCTTAATTATTGCATGTGTCCATGTCAATACAGAAGGGCTTAACTTTAGCTGTTTTTTTCCTTCTTTAGTACAATACTTTATGAAACACCATTAATCTGTTTAGTGCATAATGTAAACTGTCATTCTGTCAAAAGAAGGAACTCATAGCTCCATCTCTGGCATCTCTAGGAAGGGCCTGAAATCCCATCTGAAATCCTAAGAGAGATGCTGCCAATCATTGTAGACATGGTTGTGCTTCATGGACCAATGGTCAGCTTACTTCAATCTGGCAAACTGAGTTGATGGTACAAAATTGTTTTACATGCTATTAACTCAGAAGGGGGAAAAAGAACAGAAACTTGCCCTTCCCAGTAGGCTCAGACAAAAGCAAACTACTGCAGTCTGTCCTAACTTGTGTGTTTTTCTTTTTTAATAACTTTCGTCATCTTTCCCACACTCTGATTTTGCTTGGCTACATATATCACAGTCTTCAATGTTGAAGTTATGGGATACCTTTCATAGCCAATTTAGGTTTAAAAATAATCCATGGAAACCTATTCTTTACCAGATTGAATGCACACCAGTGCTTTATACCAAGGTTAAGCATATTGCCACCCAGAGATCCCAGAACAACCATTTTTAGGACCAAAAAAAAAAAAAAATCCATTATCTCCTCCGGAACTGGCAATTCACTGTTTCAATATGTTGCAAAATCTACTACACTGTGCTGGATTTCTAGAGTTAAAAATGAGTAAGGCACCTGTACCTTTAATGGTTGTGTAGACAATGGACTTTCGGCAGGTGTTGCTTGTATTAGGTTGTGTGAAAAGCAACACCTGCTGAAATTACATCTTCTCCTTGGCCATTAAAGGCACAAGAGCCCTCTTCAGTTTTCATTCTGGCAAGCCTATGTGCAACCTTAAAAATACATCTATAAATCATGGAAGCAGAGTTCAGTTCCATTTCAGGAAGGGAGAGATGGTGTGGGTATTTTTTTTGCTTTGTGTTTTGGAAGTCTGTGTGGCTCCAAGAGGGTCCTACTGATGGAAAAAATAGTTTCTGTACCCACTCCAGTGGCTCACCCTCATTTTAAACAATTGCTTAAACCTCACACACAACTATGTAAAAGGTTTGCTTTTTCACACTGGGGATAGCCCCTATTGTGTTGTCATTACATGTTAGAAAAGTATCATTTTATACTCTCATATACCTTTTGTTTTTTATTTCTATAGAAAATGAAACACCATGATTTCTGGTGGGCAATGTGCTAGCAGGGTTGTCAGACTGAAAACTGGAGACAATTTCTTCACCTTTAATGGTTGGGTAGAAGAGGAAATTTCAGCAGGTGTTGCTTGTCATGCAACCAGATAACAAGCAACACCTGCTGAAATTCCCTCTTCTACCCAACCATTAAAGGTAAAGGAGCTGTGTCCAGTTTTTATCTCAGTGATCTTATGTGGCAAGGTCAGGGCAAAGACCAACAGTAGACACAAGAACTGAGGCGGCCATGCTTTGTAGGGTCCTGAAGCAATTGCACCAGTTTACCTTATTTCTGGACAGCCCTGCAACTTTGTGGGGTTACCAGAGTTACCAAGTTGTATGGCTCTTCCCCTGAGCTTCCTATGTCATGCATGAAAAACCCTTTAGCTTGTGGCAAGTTTAAGAAAAAATGAAGGCTGAATGGGATTAGAAGAACATCACACCATACCTGATCACCCAATGAATGCCTGGAAGTTTACTCATTTGCAATACAGAGCCAATATTGCAAACCTGGCTGCTCACTCCTCTGCTATCATCAACACAGAAGACGTGAGAAATGGAAAGTAGAATGGAGATTATAAAACATCTCACATGTGAAAAAAAATCCACCAATATTTTAACACAGAAAGGAAGTGACCTCAAAAACCTAATAAATTATATTAGTCCACTAACCCAAAGCCTAATAATAATATGATTGCACAAATTGATCTGAAATAACATTTACTGCATCTAATGGTTTACATTAGCAATGGAGGAATGACAAAATGAATCACATACTGACATTCAAAGGATAACAATCCCCGTACTTGAGTATAAATGCTCTGACAGATGCCATAACCCTAGCAAAGAGCATACTGACTGATTGCCTCTTCGTTTGCAGGTCGTACCGATAATATGGCAACTAACATTTAGAAATATCATAAAAAGACAGTCCCCTCCAAACCAAGATACAGCCTTCAGCTTTTTGATAGAAAGAGGATGTTTGTGGTCCAGATGACCCTTGTAAAATCAAAATGTCTTCTCATATATATGACATATTTTAAAATGGAGGGAGCAGGAATGGGCTCTTAGAGGAATAATTTTTTTAAGAGTAAGGATATGTCTATATACCATGTACATGCTTTGCTCATACAGTGGGAATTGTTAATCCATGATAATCATACACAATGAGCTCAAGCTGGCCATGTAGAAAAAGGAGCTGACTAGCCAAGTTGCAAATGCCAGGTCTACTTCCCTACTGGGGTGAGGGAGAGACTCTTTGGAAATTATTTTCATTAGAAGGAAAGTTCCTAGTTGTACAAAGATACTTTAAACCTCATCTCTAAGGCCCTTTCCAGACGAGACGACCTTACTGCGTTGTTGCGTTGCAATATCATGTTACGTATTACCGCTACAGGCTTGTTCCATGCTGCACCATTCCGTTTAAATCGAGTTTTATCAGGATTGCCGCTGGTGTATGTTCCACATTACAGCGTTCCTGGCCACTCCTCTTGAATGCCATTACTCCGACTTCGCTCTGCCCCATCTTCCCTGATGGATTAATACCGAATGCCACCCAACTATCACATGATTTTGCTTCTGAATGGTCGACTAGTTGCCGAGTGGAAATGGTGGCCCCCTATAATTCTTTGGTGGGAAAGGTTTATACAGCTTGTGTTTTCTTTCCTTCTTTTGGGTGGTCAGCTTGCTGATTCTTGGGTGTTCGTTGCTGCATAGTGTTTGATGCTTGGTGTTGTGAGTGTTGCTGTGTGTGTTTGCCTTTGCAACCTTGTATTCCTATGTTGTTTTTATTTTTAATTAGTTTTGCTTTCTGTACTGCTGACTTTTCTGTTTGCCTGTGTGAATTGTGCCCTTTGTTTTTCTGACCTTCCTTTCCTTTTTCCTTTCCTTTTGCTTTTTTTTGCTTGTTTTGCTTGTTGGTGTGAGTGGATTCCTGTGTGTTTTTTCCCTGGTTGTGTGTCTGGTTGTGTGATTTTAGTGTGAGAATGCCAAGGGAGGGAACTTTGTGGACCTTCAATGAGATCAGGACAATGCTCAAATTGGTGGCAAGGAGCCCTGGCTTGGAGACGCTTATGAAAAGCACCCCAATTCTGAGCTGCCACTTTTATGAGGACATTGCATTGCCCCTCACTGAAAAAGGCTTCCAAAGAACAGCAGGTCAGATGATTTCTAAATTCAAAAACCTGAAATGCCAGTTCTTTGATGTCATGGAGGCTTAAGAGGGACATCCTCCAAGCAGAATCTGCCCCCCCTTCTTTCTGACAATGCACGGACTGTGGAGGGTGGCTGGAAGACCCCACTGGTGCGAAAGACACAAGCATGGTAAGTTCCTTGCTGTGATAACCCTCCTGCCATTCTATTACTTTGTGGTTTCCCTGCTGAACGCTTGTGGATGCGCAGACTGCAGACAGGCATGGTACCAGCAGAGAAGCCTTTCACTTGTGTTTCCCTGTGCGTTTCTCAGCAGGCAGGCAGGTACGCCGGAGACGTCCTGAGATGGCCAGGGTGGTTGCTGAATTGGGAGAACAGGAAGGTAAGGGATGTGAAGGAATTTGCCTATTTTAAAAAGGTTATAGGAGGAAGTTAAATAACTACAAGCAAACGATATGCAATGCAAAACAATGGCTGTGGTAGTGTCTATTACTTGGGCGTAGCAAGCCCCCTTTCAAAACAATTTCATATGATGCTGCAGCGGTCTCCTCTTTTTTCAGAGAGAATGCCAGAAGAAGGGGCAGAAGCTCAATTAGAACCCCCCATTGAAGAACCCATACATGAAGTGGGTGAGTAAAAGCATGACCTCCATGTGAAATGTGAATGTGTTTTTTTTTTCCTTGTGGCTAGATTAATTAGCATCCAAACCTGGAAAGGGTTGAAAATTAAACAGTCTGGCATATCACTTTCTCATTCCTCTACAGCTGAAGAGCAGGTGCCCACTGAAGATATCTGCTCCCCCTCCCACGACTTGGAAATGGAGGCTGCAGCTGGAGCTCAAGAAAGCTCTCCCTCTCCTGTGGCTGGCCGGATGTTCCATAAATGCAAGGGCTTGTCACCCACTATAGATGTGGTGATGAAATAACTACTTTACTGTTGACTCCTTGGATATATAAAAAAAAAAAAGACAAAAATTTTCTATGCTATCTTTTTTATTTTACAGTTGCTGAACATTCACAACTTTCAGGTCAGGTGGAGGAGGAGAAAGACACACCAGGGCCTTCATCGGGTGGTGAGTTCAGAAGGCATGGTCTAGGCAGCACATGAAAGGAGCTGGGCCTCCTCTGCCAACAGTTCCAAGGGTTGGGCAAGGAAGCTGAATGTGGGTTGTCACCAAATCAAAGGTAGGTGGCCACCTGTGATGAAACACACATTCTTTCTTTCTGCTGCAGTATGTGTACCTGCAACAGAGGAGGAGCATTCTCCTGCCAGCAGTGCAGTTCTCTTGCAATGAATGCAGGACATGGAAGACCATATCATTGGGTACTGTGAGTATAATGATTTATAGGGGCATTTCTCCCCTTCCCAAGGTAACCTACATAGTTTTTAGTGTCACCATGTGCACCTGTTACTGCAGTTCTTAAGCCGCACTTGGGGTGACATTAGATATCACTTTGATATCAATAATTTGACATTCCTCTACCATCCCTCTACATGTGTTTGTGAGGCCCCCGGACAAGCACGAAACTAGGCATGGCCACTAATCGCTGGACATTCCATTACCCACCCAGGCAGGCCAGAAATAGCCAGATCGCCACTTTAGGAGACATCTCGGCAAACACGCTAATATGTATGCACGCTACTTACAAAGAACTCCCTGCCCTGAGCAGGAGGCTTGATTAGGAGAATCCTCATCTGTCAAGCACTCTGCATTTGCATACTGTCTACTCCTTTGTCAATTCAGAACTAACTCAATCATGCTAAATTCTGACTTTTCGGAGGCTTTGTCTCCAGCCCGAAACTAATTGTTTTCTCCCTAGTACGGACTAGCCTATGGCTACATTTTCCCTATAAAAACCCCGGATTCCAAGACCTTCCTCGAATCGCTAGGATCACGCCCGATTTCCATCCAGCCTTGCTGCCGCTGTGCTTGGCGAGCCTTCCCCTCAGTCCCACGTACTGAAACTACACACCTCCGAACTTCCGCAGTGAACTACCCAGGCTTCAGGACAGGTGTAGTATCACCCAAATCAACCATCCCTCTTAAAAATCCCTCTGTCTCATTCCAACCTTTATTTTCTATAGTTATCTGTGTGAGTGTGTTGCATACACCATTTGATTGTATTTTAATAAAGATCACCATTGTTAGTTCAACCTCTGTCTGCTCCTTGACTCGGCCTGACACCGAGTTGGGTTCAAGATCTTGCTGCATTGCCCTGCCTCTCACATTGCCAGCTGTGCTCTGTGCTAATTTCCCCACCTTTTGATATTTTGAGAGTGCACTTTGGCGTCCCTCACGGGACCCCCAGTAAACAGGGTAACATCCTTGTACCAATTTTTTTTTTCCTACGTAACAACCTCCATCACTCCATGGAGAGTTCTTTGTTGGGGTTATCTGCAGAGGTAATCAACCTCTGAACAGCCTTCACACAATCTTTGGAAAGGATGGAGACCACATTGACCCAGGGTGCAGCAACTGAAATGAGTAACCTGCGTGCGGAAATGATCCACTGAATTGACGGGCTACAGTGAGCCTTCGTGCAGGGTACTGCTGCGGTGGTGTTGGCTGTGTGGGGTGCGTGCACCCCTAGATAAACACTGTGGTTGGTTTTGGTGAAGGGAGGGGTTTAATTGTATTGCTGTGGTATGAATGACCATTTTTCTTTTATAATTATTAATATTTCTACTGTTGTTAATATTAATACTGTGATTGCTAATTAAAATATTTGTTTCAAACAAGCCTTTAATCTTTTGTTCTTTTTGGTAGTGCATTTCCCATCGTTCCTGGCCACATGAGCATTTGCAAGGGGTGATGACAGAGGCAATGCAGGTTTCAATACTCTTGGGGACACCCGGGAGGGTTGGAGGGCGTTTGCCCACCAGGTTGCCCTTCTTTTTGGTTGCAGTGCTGTTGGAGAGGCCCTGGGGAAGGGGAGCACTTCTTTTGAGTACTGCATCTCCCATCATCTCTGGCTGTGTGAGCATTAGCAAGGGGTGATGGCAGAGGCAGTACAGGGTGGTTTCGGTACTCTGGGGAAACCCTGGGTGGGGGTTGGAGGGCGGAGGGACTTTTTAGGGAGACATACGTGGGTGTAGAAAGCCATCAGCCTCTATCATCTTACCTGATGATGATGGATCTTGAGTTCCCACAAGCCTTGCTTCCTCTATGGTCTTCTCCCCCCCATACCCATGGCAGAGAACTTAGGAAGAGAAAGCCTCTCAGTGTTTGCTGCCATTTTTGTCTTCTGTTGTCTTCATGGGAGTATTATTGAAGGAGGAACAGTTAAGAAAAATATAGATAAACAGTTACAGCAATAAAACTATACTAAATAATAATAACATTAATAATAATAATACTTACAATCTCTTCCCACATCAATCACTGACAAAACACTTCACACCACATAGAGCATAAAATGATGACCAAAAAAATGGCGACATCTGTACTTGTGGGTGGGGATAGTTTGGGAATGCCCACAACTCCCTGGTGCCATCTCTGAACCATAATACGCTATAATGCGCTATAGTATTTCAGCATTAAGCTGGCTGATGGGATTACAGCGGTATTGGCGCTACAAAACAGATTTTTTCCATCAGTAGAAAACTATGTACTTACGACACTTTGCAAGGAAATAGCTACATAATTATTACAACATTGTGCAGAAATGTGGGACCCTGACTGGCTGCAACCTGTTCCAATTTCACTTTTTCGACTTCCTGTATGTCAGGGGGTTGGACTGGATGGCCCCTGTGGTCTCTTCCAACTCTACATTTCTATGATTCTATGATAAGATATATGGAATAAGTCTATACTGTCCACCTATCTGCAGATTTTATTTCAATACCTTACAGAAGACTTTGGAACTTGCACATGTCACTAGCATAATTGTTTTATTTGGACTACATTTTGGGGGGTTCTTGAAGTTGCAGTAACTCCCTCCCCTCTCATTTTTCCATGCTCTGATTGTGTACTGGACTGCATTAAATGCACCAAGAATGGTGTTTTCATAAGAATATGTGAAGAACAGGTCTATGCAGTTTCTCTGTGACGTACATATCCAGCTATAGCTAAAATAGTTAAATGGCAAGGAAAACTGACTGATTACCCCAAAGTGAACAAGTCTTTAAATAATTTGGGGAGTCACCATGAATGGCAGCAAAATGAATGGCATTACTGATTTGATCTGATTTTTGAAATGTCACATAGGCTGCTCTGCTCACATGCAACCTACAGTCTTCTGTGGATCAATGAAATGCTTTATTGAAGCTCATCACTGACTTTCACTTTTCAGTGATGATTTCTTGTTATGTGTTTTAGAATGGTGATAAGATGAATATAACATGGCAGTCAATTAACCACCCATGCCAGTCAAGAGACATTGGCAGATAGTGTTTTCACAGCCACACAGCTAGCCATAGAGGGAGGCCTTACATTAAAATTGTTTACCACATATGTACTCTTACAGAGAATACTTTGCACTAATCCCATAGGCACAGACTATGTGCAATGAAAGGAGATCCTCTGGCTGTCTATTTTTTTCCCTCAGTCCAGTGTGAATCTTCTTTTTTTTCCCTTTTTTTCAGTCTCATGCTCCCTCACATCTCATTGCTCACACTTCTTTACTATTTGAAATAAATGGAATGGAAATGAGATCGAGGGTGTAACTAATTTTGTTCTAATTTGGTAATGTTCCAGTATAGCTCAGACTAATTTGGAGCAAGTTGTCTTCCATTTGGTTCCCGAATCTGAGTCAAGATTTGGAAATAACAGATATTGATGAAGTTTACAGATATCATATCATAGAATCATGGAGTCAGAAGAAGCCACAAGGGCCAGCAAATCCAACCCCCTGCCATGCAGGAATATATAATCAAAGGACTCCCAATAGATGGCCATCCAGTCTCTGCAAAAAAAAAAAAAACCCTAAAAAGAAGACTCCATTACACTCCAAGGCAACATATTCCACTGTCGAACAGTTCTTAGTATCAGGAAATTCTTCCAAATATTTAGATGGAATCTCTTTCCCTGTAGCTTGAAGCTGCTTTGTCATGTTCTAGCCTCTGGAGCAGCAAAAAACAAGCTTGTTCCATCCTCCAGATGACATCTCTTCAAATATTTAAACATGGCTGTCCTGTCATCTCTAAACCTTTTCTTCTCCAGGCTAAACATACTCAGCTGTTTAAGTTGTTCCACATAAGGCATGGTTTCCAGGCCTTTTATCATTTTGGTGATCTTCCCCTTAGGCCAGGATTCTGTCTGCCAAATAGGTGTAGGTTCTATATGTTTTATGTGCTTTTAAATTTTGATGCTTTTACAGCAGACTTCCCTGTCTGTCTATCTATCCATCTATCTGTCTATCTGTTGTTTACATGTGTGGATGTCATCTCTTTGACATAATTGGGAAAAAATTCACATTTACTTCTTCTGCTAAGGGAATAAGAAATGCCTAGTTTCAGATGGATGTGTTCTGTATGAGCAGCCTTTCCATATTGAGGGTATCCAAAACTGATTTTCCTCTTGGTTCCTTGTGAACCATTATTGAAAAAATAACATGCAGCACAAGGATAGCTGAAAATAACAAACTTGTAAAGTTTCAGAAGGGTGAATGCTGCAATTTATGTGGAAGAGGAATTCTAAATTTGAGGAAGGGGAATGTATCCTAGAACACTCTGCTGGGGACCACAGGATTGTGGATTTCATGGCCAAAAAAATCTGCAGTAGCTGGGACTAGCAATTGAATTTAAGTCAATTTTCTTACATAATATATACAAGACTGAGCTAGCAGTGAATATTTTTCAGTTGAATAGCTCAACAAACCTGTTATCATTGTCTGCACTGGATCCACAGAAAAGAATAAGTGGTAAATGGATTATAACTAACATAGAAAGTAGCAACTATAAAAACTGAGCAAGAGTATTTGATAAGAGAAGAGGAAGATCTTTCCCATCCTTGTACCATGAAAGTGAAAGTTGATGCCAAACCTTGACATCTATATGGTCCTTTCCAGCAGGAAAAGTCTGAAGATTTACTGGCAACTGCCTGTGAGTTCCTCTTTGTTTTCTTTGACATTAAGGATTCCACAAAGCCTTTACTTTCTCCTTTTGTGTATGTGGAATTACACTGTGCAGCTTGTGTCCTTAGGGCCTTTGCTTTTTATCATTCCAGATTCATTTCAAAAGAAGCCTCTAGCTTAATTTTTGAGGAGTTTGCTTTTGCTAGGACTTTACCATCAATTACTCAAAGACTACTGGTGTCCAGTACAAGAGAAACTTTTTTAAACTCTTCCAACTCTACATTTCTATGATTCTATGATTCTATTCAAATCATAAAAGAGATATAAAGGACAATCTGCATGATAGCTAAACAAATGTATTTATACCAGCAACAGAAGTATAAACCAGCAGGAGGGTTTCAGATGTCCTAGTCATTTTCCCTAGCTCATGTGATCCCTACAAAAGAGTAATCTGAGGTACAGTATAATATTTGTTCAGTTTCATTGATTAGAAATGTTGGGGGGGGGAATCATGATGGATGACACAGAGATATTCCACACCCTAATAAATTGAACATTCTGTAATTTTTCACATAATCTTCACCTACCAACTAGGAAATGACAAGACCAGACAACAGAATAAAGTGGCAAAAGATATCTTTATCAACTATATAAATCTTTAACTTTGAACTTTAATGATCTATTGTGTTAGATCCAAAGTGGATTCTAGCTGAGGAGGGGGTCCCAACTTTTCCTCAGCCATTCCTCAGCAAAATACTCAATCTCTAGGTAGCACCCACCATTTCAACATGGGAGACCTTCCTAGAGGACATCGCCCACCATGTCTTATGACATAAAGGAAAAACATGTCCCATTTTAATTCCAAAGCTGATCTCCTTTGTCATCCCCTAGGCCCTGTGACCCACAGAAGGAAATCTGAAGATGTTCTTTTCACCAAATTGGCAGCTATGGGTGTTCACCATCACTGTCCTTCAATCCCCTCCATTTACTTTCCATGGGCTAAGCACAAGCATGGACTAACTTCTATTACTTGGAGACAAAGGACTAAATCCAATGTTTCATTTATAATATCAATGGAAGTTTCTTCCTCTCCCTCCTGCAGCCCTGTGTGCCTACATGCAAATTGCCATTGGAAAATTTCCCAGTCCTCCAGAATCATTTTTGGTGCCTTATGGAGTAGACTGGGGAATGAGATCGGTCTACCAGATTCAGCAGTTCTGCCAGTGCAAATCCACCATCAGTTCCTGTCCTAAAAAGACATTGAGCTTTTACAAGTTGATTATCCCTCTATTTTATTGTTCCACTGCAAATTAAAGTGTCACAGCCCTTTCAATGTTTGGTGACTTTTCTCTTGCCCTTTTTATTATCATTGGAGTGGCAAAAAAGAAAACATGGAAAATAACCCACACCACAGTGAGATTTGTTGAAGACTTCCTTGATCAATTAAAAATTGATTCCAGAACTACCCTGTGATATAGTTCAGTGCTTACGCATGCAGGAACCCATATATTTTGTCTTTCCTTAGAAATGTATGACTTGCAACGCTGCATCAGAACAGAGGCCCTTTTCGCACAGCATTTCCGATGCAAAAGGGCCCCTTGAGCGTTGCGCACATGTGAGGAGAGGTCCACACAATGCACTCACATTTACATGACACTCAATGGCCTGATGTGGACCACGCATGCATTTTTTCATTTTTGGCTTGAAGCTGAAAATGCTGTGCAGTCGCACATCGCTCCGGGGCTCCATGTGCACTTACCTGGTGTGCGGCGCCTCAGGAGCTGGTCCGGTTGCACTTCCTGTCCAGTGCAGGCTGGGAAGATCCCAGGCTGCACTGTGAAAGGAAGAGGCGGGGCTCTTGTGCGAGCAGGGAACTCGTGCGGAGCTGAAGGACCCCGGATGTGAGACCTTCTCTCCGGGGGCTGCTCACACAAGCCCCACACCCCAGCACCACGAAAAGGTAAGGTGCAAAAAGGGTCAGAGTTCTGCCTAGCCTAGTTAAGGATACTTAGAAGGTGAACAAGGTGGTTATATCCATTCTTTGTTTGTCTGCTTTACCAGTTAACTTAAAAATGTGCTGCATGTTGCTTGAATACTCCTAAGTACAACTCACATTACAGAGAAAGAGAGAGAGAGAGAGAGAGAGAGATCCTCAGGGCTATGGCTTCCTGTAGGCATCTATTTGCCAAATTAGTTTTTGTTGAAGAAGTGGGTGCAAGATGTGGCAGTGAACCAACATAAGCTGCAATGGTGGTTTATTTTAAGGCCTTTCTGCATTAGACTGTTATAGTGCTATTATTCCACTTTCAATATCCTGTGGAATTCTGGTATTTGTAGTTTACTGAGGCCAAAGAGCTCTCTGGTCGAGAATTTGAAATGCCCTTCCCTAAACTGCAAACCCCAGGATGCCACAGGATGTTGAAAGTGAAATAATAACACCATAACGGTGTAGTGCAGAAACACCCTTAGCCTCCTTCCCAGAATGGTATTTTGTTACATGAAGCAAGATTCCTCTACCACTCCCCTGATTGAGGATGGATGAATGTGACAAATTCGGTTTGGAATTTGTTTTCTTTATATCCCACCACTGTATTATGGAATATTATATTTACGCATTGTTTTCATCCAGCCATCAGCCTACTGGTAGCAGGAACAGTAAATACATGGGCTGAGATCCGATATCAGGGTTACATAGCATAAATCTCTGTGGAGTTACACATTGGTTATGCTATGTAACTTTTGAATTAAATGGCAGCGTTTTGCAATAGAATGCCTTCACATGTTAAATGGCACTGCATGCACAATTCCACCTCCACTGCCTTGAACTGAATGAAGACTTTCTGTCTCACACAAACATATCCAACCACTTCCATAGGGAAGCTTATATATATGTAAGACACCAACAGGATTCTGGCCATAGTTTAGTTAATAAAACTAAGAAAGGCAGATGAAAGAAGACAGACAACGAATCACACCAAGACACTGTAAGGACTTACCAAATACCTCCTCACAGGTGGCTTTCTGGAATTATACAAGATGCTTCAAAAGTTTCAGGGACTTGATATTCAGAAAACAGCACCCAATGATTTCAAAACAATAACTTTATAAAGATGTGATAATACCCTTCTAACAATCATAACAACATGATGTTTATCATACCAAAATCTAAACAATGATTCTAGTAGAATCTAAGCAACTGTTGGTTTTTACAAGCAAGGCCCATGGAGTAACATCAGCTTAAGTTTAAATGTACTTATACAAGCAGTTTTATTTCTACAAATTTTAAGATAAGATAATCATCTAGAGGATTTGCCCTGTATCTAGAACACTTGCAATTAATCAAAGCTGAAAAACTAATGGCTAATAGTCTTGTCTCATCTAGCCATCTGTTAAACAAGACGTCTGCTCAAAGAGGAAAAGCAGAATTCTAACTCTATTTTTGTAGACGTTGAGTCCATACTAAAACCTATATGCACTGATGTGCACTTTTCTCCCAAATTATGCATTTTTGGTTGCCATTTTGCCTAATATACTAATTTCCCCACACAATTTTCTCTGTTCATAATGTAATTTTCACTAGTATACTTATTTTTGTGGTTCATTAGGCATATTAGTCCAGGAAGCATGAATTAAGTAGGTCTGCATTAAAATGAAATGACAGTGAAATTAATTTGTCAACCATTCTTAGGTATCATGCAAACATGTGAGTGTTTTTCCATAAAACTTGAAATTGTATAATCCAGGAAGAAAAATTTCTTGATTCTAGGCTTAGTGATGCAGCAAAGTATAAGCAATCCTGTGAAGGATGATACATGTTGAGTGAGTAGGGATCATGTTTGGGCATGTATACTCAGTTGCATTCTCATTTAGCCACTGCTGAAACAGACTTTTATTTTCCTATTATCAGTCTGCAGTGCATATCTTAATTTGCCTCTTTGACAGCAAAGGAGAAACTGACAGATAGAAACAATGCTTTGTTTGAAATAATGTCAGCCTCTGGGAGAGTGACAGTAATGCAGGATCCCAAATAAGAGTCTACTTTGATAAAATTTAAAAATGTGCAAGCTATTGTTTTAGCCATTAATGTGCCACCGTGTCTTTTCCACCATCTTGTTTCATCCATCTCATTGACAACTGACTGCATGAGACTGGGTTTTCTTTAAAACAATTCCCAATCACATATTTTTGTAATTAAATAAGCCCAGTAAAGCATTGGTCCACAGAAAAATGAATATGAGAAGCTAGGATTGTCATCCCAACTCTGTGAAAACAATACTACTAGCTCAAATCTACAAGTTACCTCAGGTAAAATTTAAAGCTTAAAGCACTGTGTATTCAGAATGATTCATTTATGATCTATCCATATTCCTCAACAGTGCAGTCTGTATAATAAAGATGGTAGCAGTCATATAACCAAAAGCTGCTGCCATCTCAATTATTTGTTTGTTTGTTTGTGCATCTTTTACCCACTGCCTTTCCCCACCTCCCCTATTCCTAGAACAAGTTTTGAGAGAAATGTAGAGAACCCTTGCACCCACTACTGATTGGGGTTCAAGAATTGATGCATTTGTCTATTGAAGACAGTAGTTATTTAATGACACAGTACTCCAGATTTCAGCATTCCAACTGAACAATCTGACACCAAAGGTGGGGGGAAAACACTTTACTATTTATAACAGTTTTGTACAGTTGCAGTACAAGCATACTTCTATTCATCTGGACAACTAAATTCAACCAATCCTTTTTTGTCTTCCCTTCCATTTCTGTCTGTTGTGTTTAATGTCTTTTAGACTGTGGACTTTTCCGCACTACACTGTTACAGTGCTATTATTCCACTTTCAATATCCTATGGGATCCTGGGGTTTGCAGTTTAAAGAAGGGCAATTAGAATTCTCAGCCAGAGAATTCCACAGGATGTTGGCCCTTTTCGCACACAGGTTTTTTTTTGTGTGCGAAGGCCCCTTGAGCATCACGTGAATGGGAGCGTTGGTCCTTACGACGCACTCCCACTCCCATGATGCTCACGAGCCTAAAGTGGGCCACGTGCACATTTTTTTATTTTCAGCTCTAATCCGAAAATACTGCGCGGTCGTGCAATGCTCGTGGGGCCCTCGCACACTTACCTGCGTGTGGTGTGCCAAACAAACCGGCCCGGTCACGCTTCCTCCCCCAGCACAGCCTACAGCTCCCAGGCTGTGCTGCGAAAGGAAGGTGCGGGGTGCTAGCACGACAGTCGCGCAACCAACAAGCCGCTGAGGGAGGCAGAAGGGTTGCCATGAGCGGCTCGCGCAAACGGCTGCTCACATGAACGCCGCTCCCCACTGCCGCGATGAAGGTAAGGTGCAAAAAGGGCCGTTGAAATGGAATAATAGCACTATAACAGTGTAAATTGGAAAGGCCCTATAATTCTGAGGACAGAGAGTGTGCTCATTCTGATTCTCAGAAGCCACCCTGGGAACACTTTTTTTCAGTTAAAGAGATGGATAAAATTTCCTTAAATAAATAAAACATTAGACCCATTCTGACAGGATTAGTCTTTAGTTTACCATTGTAGGTAAACTTGTGAGCTATCTTAACTGCTGGAATAAACTAGGAACTCTCTCTCCCCATGGCTGATATCATCCTAATTCTAACATTATCCACCACAGTGCCAATGCTCCAGTCTTCAGTCAGAATAAGCCATAGGCTCAATGAAGATCTGCACTACTCTCACGATGCACAGAAACATGTATAGACATCACAATAGATCATTTGGGGAAAGGTGAAGATCTGAGTCCGAGAGAAGTGAAACCGGGGCTCATTTCAGGATATGAAAATCCTCACAGATTTATCCCAGACACTTAAGAGACAAAACTGTGCTCATCAATGGAAGTAACTAGAATATATTTAAATATTCTGGGATAAAAATTTCATATGCATTGTTTCAACTCTACTGTGACTGGAGTTCCAAACTACGAAAAATTGATCTTAACTGCAAGTTTCAGTCTCAGTACTCTTTGAGGAAAAAAATGTGGAGTGTGAAAAGGCAAGTAGTTATGGTTTAACTCCTTCTTACCCTATGGCACAAACCTCCTGTCATTTGGCCTCATAAAATAATAACAGAAAAGTGAGTCTCTACTGTTAAGAGTACTGCACAATTTCTGTTGCTGCATAGACCAAATCGGTTTGTGGATTAAAATCTTAAACTAAAGATATGATAGACACTAAAAATGTCTTCACAAGAATATATATAGAGGGAGATTTAAAAATATTATAAGGCTGCATTGTACACTTATGAAACAGAAACTCTAGTTGCACCTGTTCATTTGAAGAGTACCACAAACATCTGGCAAGCTGCTTTTAGTGCTACATGGCTTTCAGAAGACTAGGAAGGGTGTTAAGAAAATTAAATAGTGTTGACAAGAAAGAGACACACAGGAACCAAAATGTACCTTATAGTGTAAAGGAAACAGAAGATCTATTTTCAATTAAGAGAGAAAGAAGAGCTGCAAGTATTGCACATCTGTCCATGATTCATCTCTGCTTGCTTAATTCTCATATGTACAGCATATAATAGAATCCCCCCACCCTGTGTTAAGAAGGCAACAGCTGCGATATATTGTAGACACCTATTAAAAACTCACTTCCTCATCCAAGCCTTTCCTACACTGGCCAAATTCAACTGGTAGAGCTATATCCTGTATGGAGAGAGTCATGTTGCATCTGTTTGGCTTGTACCTGTTAAAAATCATGTGTGTGAGAGAGAGAGAGAGACACAGACAGACAGACAGACAGACAGACAGACAGACAGAGAGGTAGTAACTCTGATTAACCACCACAATATATGGTCAAGAACTGAGCTAATTTCCTCACTAGAGGCCCATCCCAGCATGCAGACACATTGAAATTGGTCTGTGACATGTGCTACCAAATGACGTCATCATGATCCTGCTCCTGTCACATCCCCAGCCATTGCAATAACACATTAAACTATTACAAGAAAAAAAAATGGTGACAGGCCCCTTTCTCACAACAATCATGTTGTCTGGGGCTGTGCAGAAAAGGTGGAAGCGCTATCAAGGTGCTTCCTGCCTCACTGCTGCACAGGAAGAGCCTGGCTGCACTGTAGAAAGAAGGAGCTCTGTCCCAAATGCTACCATCCACCGGCAGCCAGCCAGGTGTGGAGGGGAGCATTCAGGACACACAGGATGCACTGCTGTGATGATGCCAGGATGTCACAGGATGCAGGTAAGGTGCCGAAAAGGCCTTATTTCCGGAAACTCAGTGAGAGATTTAGGGCACATCACACACCCTCAGTCCCAGAAAACCCTATGATAAATTCAGCTTGGGGTCATGATATGTCAGAAAAGACTTGAAGAAACACAACAACACTTAGGGTTTCAAAGCCAGACTTCTAGAAGTGAAATTCTACTCTGCCTGTATGGGTCATCTGCCAGTTCTGCTTTCTCTCACTTTCTATTTTTGGGAAATCCCAAGTTCTTTCCTTCAAATAAAAAACATCTGGGAATTTCTTAAAGTTCTTTCTTTAAAAAATGGACAAAATGTGATTCACATCCATCACTAGTTCCTAGAGCAGTTAATATCATGCACAGATAGTCACTACTACCTTTAATAACATTTAATTAGTTCAATCTATCTGTGATTCACTTCTCTGTTAATGCTATGGGCACAAACTCTCCCTCTTTCTCATTTTATTTCCATGATCATGATCCTTTATTTCCATGATCATGATCTTCTATGATTGTCCCGAGATCTTATTTGGATGATCAACTTCTGTAAGTTGAAACACCTTATACATCTAAGTATCCAACTCCAGTAACATTATTTTTAAAAATGAGTATATAGAAAGGAGGAGGGGGAGTAACAATGCAGAATAAGTATACAGGTATACAGTCTGAATATTTTCAGTTGATCATTCTCTCTCTTCCACCCACCCACCCCTTATTCAACTACACTGATGCATTTTGACAGGACATTTTGTTCTGCCTCCAAGGCTTTTAGGGAAAATGGACTCATGGGTTATTACTGTTCCAATGAAGAGTGTGACTGAAATGATTTTGCTCATTTCCTGGAGCTATGCATTAACAAGACAGTTTGTGGTATGTATCTTGCCACCATCACATTTTCTCCCCTAACACCAACTTTCAGTCTGCTCTCAAAGAGAGAAATAAAGGAAGGAGCCATTAGGAATCTTCTAATCTTATCAGTTGTGTAGAAATTTGCACTTCTGTCTTTCTAGGAAAAGAAAAGACCTGGTTAAACATAGCTTCCATGTCACTTTATTTCTCATACACCGCAAAGACTGTTATCCTCCTGTGTTATTTGTCATGAAGATTTGAAATAACAGGAAGCTCCAAGTTCCTCTTCCAAAATGCTATGGGACTTCAATAAGACATGCTCTGGTTTAAATCTAGTTGATTATTCTGACTAGACAAGACCCAATGAATAAATACGATTCAGTTTTGTGCTGACTTACCACTAAAAAAACTGATTCAATGTTGGGACTCACCAACAGGATCTCAACCTCTGTGTAAACCTAGGCTACCTCACCTTCATCAAAACCAGCTTACTATTAAGAAAAGGATCCTTTCCACAGGACAACACTCTCTCACACCTCCCTGTCACAATCCTGGCAGCACCTCTGCTGGGATGGGAGAGTATTCCGAACATTCCCTTCCTCCCTGCCTGCAGAAGGGAGGGCAAGCGACACACTCCTTCCTTCCACACTGCAGCTGGCCTTCTTCCCATGCTGCAGTGAGGAAGGAAGTGTGTGATTGTGTTTCCAGTCCTTCTGGATGGCCAACTGCAATGGCAGCCTCACATGATCAGAGCTCATTCATGGAATTTTTCTATCAACCATCTACCACTCAATCGTGCTGGCTAGGGACACAAAAGGGACAGGACCATGATGACATCGTGCAGAAGTGTCGTTGCAGCCTCACTCCTCTTGCATCCCTATGCCGGGAGAATGGCATCCTGTGGAAAGGGCCTAGTTTAGATTTTTGTTTGCTTCATTAGGTTTTGAGAAATTGTCTTCAGAATAACACAACATTCTTTGTGTATTTGATGCAGAAAAAAAATGCTGCTTTAAGTTTTGAGAAAACTGCTGATATTTGTTTTGAGAAAACAAAATTAGCAGATTATTTTATCTGCTAATAAATACCCCTGATGAACATGTAGAAAGATTCAAGGCAGATCAATACAAGAGACTGACAACAAGTATAACCCTGCTTGTCTCTACCTATGTTGAACCTACACAGGATATCTGAGTAGGGTGGTTGGCATCTTTTCATATGATGTATACTCTCATTTCTTTTGTTTCACTATCTTCTATAATCATGTAGGCTTTCTAGGAGTGCAGCAGAGCCTGTTCACCAAAGATAGTAGTGGTACAAGTGTATTCAAGATAACTCATGGGCCCTTTCCACACGGGGGTTAAGAACCGGTGTAGAGCAACCTCTGACGGAGGTCGTCTACACCATAAAGTGGATTGGGGTGGACTACTTTTGCATAGTTCCACACCCCAATCCACGCTAGGGTGACCGGAAGTGGTGGCACCATGTGCTTTTTAAAAACCACTTTTGATTAGGTTTGTAAAAAGCATGGGGCATGCACCCACGTGCAGCCCCGTCGCAGCGCCCAGTGTAGATTTGCAGGCACGCGCAAGGGCATGCCTGCAGATCTGCCGGGGGCAGGCTTTCTGGCTGGCGAGCTTCTCCGGTTGGTGGAGAGCCTCCACCAGTCGTAAGCCGCCATTTTGGGCACTGCAGGATGCCGTGGGATGCTGAGGAGTCTGGAGCAGTGAAAACGCACTGCTCCACATGGCGACGGACTTACCCGGTTTCAGGTAAGCTCCGTTTCAGCGTGTTTTCCCCATTTCTTCACTCGCGTGTGGAAAGGGCCATGGTGTTCCTAACATATCACATTTAGAACTCTGAAGAAACTATTGCCTCCCTCTAGTCCTGCCATAAAATATGTTGGATAAAAAAAATGCAAAGACATTTGCCCCAGTGAAAATACATTTGATGAACATGTGAAACATCTGGGGAATGACTAAGCAAGTGATGACACATTTCCTAGGGGACATTCAGTAAGGGCTGAGTCATGATACTGCAATCATGGCAAGGGATTGCATCATGCTAATGGCCCTGGCTGATGACCTGTAAGCAGGTGTGCATAAAAGAGATGTGTGAATGCTTACTCTCTCTCTGCTTGAACCTCTGCTTGCTTGAATCTCTGCCTATTTTTCTACTATTGATCTGTGTATCCTGTATATAGATGTACATATTGCAACTGAGAAGATTAAAGCCTCCAGGTATTTTGGATGACAAACTCTGTGTCTGTGAGTAACTGACTGGTGGGTAGAGTGGTCAGAGCACTAATGCCTTTTTGTTATAGTTGTACTCCACTGCACATGCTTTATCCTCTTATGAACTCATCTATCTATGATTGCCTCTGAGGAACTGTGTCCAGAGAGCATCAGCTCTGGAGATAATTTTGTGTTGGTGCTGTAAATCATCTTCCGACAAAATACCCTAAAGGCACCAGATCTCATCTGATCTTGGAAGCTAAGCAGGGTCACCTTTGGTTAGTACTTGAATGGAATATTGCCAGTGAATACTAGGTGCGGTAGGTTGTATTTCAAAGGAAGGAACTGGCAAAACCATGCTGAGCATTCCTTGCCAAAAAAAAACCCTATGAAATTAACAGGGGCCCTTTCCGCACCGATCTATTAAAACGGTGCAGAGCGACCTCCAACGGAGGTCTTCTGCACCGTGGAGTGGACTGAGGCAGACTACTTTTCATAGTTCCGCACCTCAATCCACTCCGGAGCGACCGGAGCTGATCATGCAGCATGCTTTTTGAAAACCTCTTTTAAGAGAATTTTAAAAAGCACAGAGCGCGCGACCCTGTGTTGTTCCGTCACCACGCTCCGGTACAGATTTGCAGGCGCGCACTAGTGCATGCCTGCAGATCTGTGGGGGTGGGCTTTAGGCTGGTGAGCTCCTCCAGTTGGTGGAGAGCCTCCACCAACCGTAAGCTGCCATTTTGGATGCCGGAGAAGTGTGCAGCAACGAGCTCGCACTGCTCCTCATCCCAACGGACTCGCCCGGACGCTGAAGAAGTCCGATGAGTCCCGTTTTTGCACAGTTCCTATCCCATGTGAGGAAAGGGCCAAAGTCTCCATAAGTCAACGAGCAACTTGAAGGCACATACACACACAGAGGGACAGCTGAGAATTTTGTATCAGTTCATCTTTGGTCAGAATTTATCAAACTTTGCAAATATTTGGGATGGATTTGAGATTAAAAGAGACAGAGAGAGAGAGATAATATGGGAGACACTGAACCTGGCAGATATGACCATCCAGAGCCAGAACTTTGAGCATTTAATTTGTAAAAGTCTTGCTTAAAAAATTATGTGGGCAATTGATTGAGGTTTTCCAGAGTAATCGACAAAGGGGAATATGAAAGTGTCAAGATTGTTTCAAGCAGGTTGTGACATCACAAAGCAGATTAAAATGGTCACATTTTTTTTATTACTATTTAAAATGTGCTCTTAGAACAGGCACCTTTCCATTTACAGGTTTATGACAAGGTGTCTGTTTGCAATAAAAATGTATAATGTACTAATCTTGTTCAAACCTTACTTTCTTCCCACTATCTCACACGTGTGTTTCCAATGACAGTCTACAAATTAACCTTGACTTATGAAATGATCCTTTCATTTCCCTTTGCTAAAGAAAATGGCTGTGAGCATACAAAGTGGACACACACTCAAAGTTTCATACACACAGGCCAACAGTAGTTCATGGACAGACCTTAACATTTATACAAATCAGAAGGCCACTGAATTTCCCTCACCTTCCATTCCTATTTTTCTCATTTAATATTCTATATGGAACAAAGCCAGGAAGGTAATTTGTTTCTTTGTCACTTGCATTGTACTTGTTGAAAAGGATTATTGAGAATTCATGTGAGAAAGGCCATTTTCTTTCATACTTGGTCATTAGTGTAAATGGTCTACAGCTGAATTCATGTTTACACTGCAGGGAGAAATAATGAACTAGGTGGGGATGGGCTTATAATATGTGCAGTGTTTTGGGAATGAGCCAGCATAACACAACCAAAGGTTTATCAGTAATCTGAAGAAATGTTCTCTCATTTCCTCCTCATTAAGAATGAAGAACAAAAAAGTATGCCTTTCCAGATTCTCTGTTCAGATTCTGTGTGCCCTGTAATGCAGCAAGCCAAGAAAACTTATGTTGACATTTCTTCAAAATGACCAACTATAGTGGTGTAGCAATTAGGGCTGTAGAAGAGTCCTCTAATTTGGTTTGGAGCCCAGTTCAGTGATTTGGATCAGTCTCAATTTGGTCTGTACAAGTTTTGCACAGTCTGATCTGACCCAGGCCACAGATAATGAATCAAAATTTGTAAATTCAGATCACTGGTCTTCCTTACTGACATGCATTGAAAAACCAAAATGGAGTAAGTTATAAAATATAGTAGAAGGGAATTAGAGTAAGCCTGTTATTCAGAGGGAATTTAACCTTACTGGACTGCACAGAGCTAGCTTCTAGAGGTTTTGAATAAAGAACAGAAGCGTACCTAGGGTGAGGCAAGTAGACTATGTGCCCTGGGTGCCAATGCCAGGGGGGCTGAAAAAAGCCGTGCATGTAGAGGTGGAGTAGGGGCAAGATGCTAGGGGCACAATTTCCATGCTTGCCCTAGGTGCTGTTTATGCTAGATATGCCACTGATAAAGAAAGTTTTTCTCTTTTGCAAATACAGAATACAAGTTTTATAAGATGGCACACTCAACTGAGTGTTCAGTTTCCCCAATTCATGTCACTTTCATCCTGGCACTGCCCCCCTCGTATAGAATCATAGAAGCATAGAATCATAGAAATGTAGAGTTGGAAGAGACCACAGGGGCCATCCAGTCCAACCCCCTGCCATGCAGGAACACCCTCAAAGCACTCCCGACAGATGGCCGTCAAGCCTCTGCTTAAAAACCTCCAAGGAAGGAGACTCCACTACACTCCGAGGCAGCAGATTCCACTGCCGGACAGCCCTGACTGTCAGGAAGTTCTTCCTGAGGTTCAGGTGGAATCTCCTTTCCTGCAGCTTGAATCCATTGCTCCTTGTCCTGGTCTCTGGAGCAGCAGAAAACAAGCCCTCTCCCTCCTCTACATGGCATTCCTTCAAATATTTAAACATGGCTATCATGTCCCCTCTTAACCTTCTCTTCTGTAGACTAAACATACCCAGCTCTCTAAGTATTGAGAACATCTTCTTAGAACCTTTAGAAGAAGATTGAGCAAAGTGTGATCTAAGGGTTGCATGTGGCCCCTGAACCCACAAACCTGAATTCTGGTTTGAATCTCTAGATTGATCTGAATTGGTTTGGACTTTACCATTCCAATCTAGAAACAAATCTAATCTGATCTGATCTGGACCTGGCACAAATTAATTCAAGTGGACATGATTTGCTATGCAATTTGGCCAAATTGGTTGCACTGCCTTGTTCCACTCATGCTACAAATTTAACATTGTATAGTGGTATAGCTAGTAGGTGCGAACATGTTGAGCAGTATTATTTTTTGTTGGTGGTGTCCACCTTCAAGTCAGCTTTGACTTATGGTGACCTTATCCTGAGGTTTTCTTGGAAAGATTTATTGAGAAGTGGTTTGCTATTGATTTCCTCATAGGCTGAAAGAATGTCACTTGCCCAAGATCAACTAGAGGGTTTCCATGGCCAAGTGAGGATTGGAACCCTGATCTCCAGGCTCCTAGTCCAATACTTAAATCTTTCTCCCACATTCAAGAGTGTAGGGGAGGACTGTTTTCAGTAAAAATTCTGATCCAGACTTTACTGTGTTTCATTCACTACACCTAGTTTGAAAAGTCTTACATCTCCTAAACTTACTTAAAAAAAAGAAAGAAAGAAAGAAAGAAAAACAAAGTATTCTCTCAGTTGGAGCAGGCCTACTCTTTCACAGCAGGTTTACTGTTTTGAAGGTTTTGTACAGCAATGAGTGGTGGTTGTTTTTCTGATTTCAAAGGCTTTGGTGTAACATTTGAATGGATGAGCACTAGAGATGTTGCCAAAATTCATAATTTATTGTCTGATACAAACCTCAGCAACTGGCAGCTTGCTCCTTAAATATGAAATGAGTCCTTTGCTGCTACTCTGGCAAGAGGAAGGAGAGAAGACTCTTGTCTCTTCTCCCTTTTTCAGAGCTGAAGATTGAGCGGCTGGAATGAAATCTCTGGTGCCCAGACAGATTCAAGTCATGTCAAATAAACTCCACTCATCTTGCATTATATTTAATTCAGTTAAGAAACATACAAATATGGAAATGCAAGAGCAATCTGGGGAATTCACTGCTTGCAATAAAAAAGGGAGTTGCCACTGAAAAGTTGATTTACTCAGTACTTGAGAAACATCCAGCTCATCCAACCCTATCCTTTGAGTAAAAGATAGAGTCACCATTTTTCTTTAGCTGGCACCACCAAGCACTTCCAGGGTGCCCTAATATTTAGCAGCATGGTTAGATACTGCAAGTGGGTTTCCTTGCCCCTCTTTCTAACTCTGACTTCCTAGAGACTCTTCCTCACCTCCCACAGGACACAGGACCTTCATAGAGACACACCAAGCAAGTAGGCATGTGAGAAAAAAATGAAGAAAAGAAGGCGTTCTCATCAGGAAATCTTTATTCTAAGTAAGTAACTGTGGCCATTTTCACACTTTCGCACTTATAGGCCATTTCCACACAGGCTTAAAGAAACGGTGCAGAGCATTCTCCAGAGAGGACGTCTGCACCTGGGGGAAGACTGGGTCGGACCTAGTTACTGTAGATCCGCACCTCAGCCCGCTCCCGAATGACCCGAAGTGGTCATCCAGCATGCTTTTGAAAGACCTCTTGAAAGAGGTCTTTCAAAAGCACAGAGCGCACCACTCCGTTCCCGCACTCCGGTGCAGATTTGCAGGCTCGCACCAGTGTGAGCCTGCAATCTGCTGGGAGCAGACTTTAGGCTGACGAGCTTCACCAGTTGGTGGAGAGCCTCCACTAACTGGAAGCCGCCATTTTCATCCCCGGAGCAGTGCGGAGCAGCGGCCACACACTGCTCCAGACCAGCCTGGACCCAAGCATCGAGCCCAAAGGTCCAGTAAGTACCGGCACAGGGCAATTCCCTCGCCCTGTGCAGAAATGGCCACAGTGCTATTTCTTTCACACTTATAGTGCTAGTATTCCACTTTCAACATCCCATGTAATTCTGGGGTTTGCAATTTAAACTGCAAACTCAGGATTCCATAGAATGTTGCAAGTGGAATAATAGCACTATAAGAGTGTAATGCAGAAATGGATTGTATCACATTTATATAAAGGAATGCTCCCTTCAAGCATAGTGGCCATTTCCACACCACAAAGGCCCCTCCCTAAACTGCAAACCCCAGGATTCCATTGGATGTTGAAAGTGGAATAACAGCACTATAACAGTCTAGTGCAGAGTAAGAGAAAATACAAGCATTACATATGCATTTTTAATAGGTAAAGAGAGCAATGCAGGAGGCATCTGCCCTATTCTGGAAGGCAATCAGATTTCCAGAAACCTCCAATGAATATGAACCTCTTTTGAAACAGAGAATATCACTGATGCACAGCCCTTCCTTGTGTGTGTGTTGTGGGGGGGGGAATAAAAGCTTTTGCTGCTAATGCTGATGATGATGATGATGATGCCAAATTTGCCATGTTGTTGGGAAAAACTGCTGCTTTTCATTTAAAAAATGAAGAGGAGGATTTCTAAAGATGAATCCTTCTTTCTGTAAGCTTCAAAGAGCTAAATTTAAAATTAGGTGAGCAAATAGCAACCTGCAGCCCAGTTTTGTGGATTCTGAAACCTATGCTAATTTCCCAAAGTCCTCAACATTCCTAATTTTAAAAACTGACACAATTTCAGGCATTTTTTGCCCCAAAACAGGCAGAAAGTTTCCCAAACATGTGAAAACACACAGAAATAGCCCACACCGCAAGCACCCCCAAGTGCAATACTACTTCCCAAACACTTGTTTTCCTCTGCAGTCCTTCTTAAAATGGTGACAAGAAGTGACCAGATCACACTTCCTCTTGCTATTTGGAAAGGGACTGGAGCAGCAAAACGGATATATTTAGGCTTGCTGTAGTGATGGAGGTGCAGCTTGCAAGGAGTCAGGAGGAAATTGGCTCCTGACCTTCATGCAGCTTCCCACCCCTATTTGTCTTCTTTTTTTGTTAAAAAAAATGGCATTGATGCTGTAATAAGAATAAATTTAACGATGAGGAAGCTTAGGAAGAGTCGTCAGAACAGTTGGTGGGGTGGTCTTATATGCACTCTAAATTACCCACACTTAACTTGTTGTTGTGTGCCTTCAAGTTGTTTCTGACTTATGATGATCCTAAAGTGACCCTATGTTAAAGGAATTGGAGGCCTTCTCCCACTCAGTGCTGACTTCTGCTCTTGAATAAGAGGTAGGAACTCCACAAATTCCCTTAATTAAACACTGCTACCACCCGCTGAATTAAATCCCTATCCTAGCAGCACAGTGGGACACTGCCAGTGAGCCACCACTCTCCAAGCTTAGAGACTTTTTCTTTGCCCACACCACCTCTGGGAGAGAGGAATCCTATCTATGCATGTCACGAAGAAACATGTGGGAATGGAGAGAAAGCAGGGAATTCTTTACAGAAAAGCATTTATTCTAAGGCTCTTTCTGCAACTCAACTTTTTGTGGAGCTGGGGTGCGGGGATCACGTGAGCAGCCTCTTGTGAAAGGTTCTCATGTCCCCATTGTTTCAGCTCCGCAGCTGCTACCTGCTCACGAGCAGGTAGTGCAAGAGCCCTTCCTCTTCTTTCCACAGTGCAGCCTGGGATTTTCCCAGGCTGCACTGGGACAGGAAGCACGAGCACCAGAGCAATGCGCAATCACACACCATTTTCAGCTCAAAGCCAAAAATGAAATAGTGCGCGATTGGTGCCTGCCAACCTCTCGAGTGTCATGCGATTGTGAGTACATCGTGTGGACCACTCCTCGCAGTTGCGTGATGCTCCAGGGGCCCTTTTGCATGGCATTTGCCATGCGAAAAGGGCCTAAGACAGGCAGTATCTATTTATCTTATCTTATCTGTAATATCTTTATACATGAGAGGCCACTTCCTCTCAGGTTCACTTGGTAGTTACAAGTATAGATAGTTTCCTTAAATCAGCCAAAGCTTTCAAAAGACCAGAAAACCCTAACATGACTGACTAAGTAACATTCTAAGCTGCTCACATCATTGGTCAGTTTCTGAGATAGTGTGCCGAGGCAGAGCCAGGAGGTGAGGCCTAGCTTGCCCAGCCTGCAACCAGAATTATGGTCCCTCTGGTTGATATCGTGGATGTTCTTCTTTTGTTCACAGTCTGTTGTGGGTTTATATTACTTCTTCATTGAAGCATCTCGAAGATTCTCACCTTTCTCGCCTTGATTGTGCAACTATCTCTGTGATGCTGACCCCCAATAAAATGTAACCTAAACCTAGTGGTTCATTAACCCTTTCTATGCATGGAAGGAGAACTGTCTTCCTCTCTGTCTGCATAATGGGAACCCACATTATCACAGACTTTTCTGGATATGAGAGTATGTGACACATCCAGGGTCACCCAATGGGATGCCATGACCAAGTGAAGAACTGAACCCTGATCTACAGAGTTGTAATCCGGCACTCCAACCACTACACCACACTGGCTGTACAGTTGACTTAGGTGCTGGAAATGTTTAGGATTTATGACCGTGACATTAACACAAGCAGCTGACTTCTACAGATGGGAACTACCCCATCTAAAGTGGAACTCATTATGTGTTGGTGTAAGAACATACATTCTACTTAAAAGTAACATACATATACCACAGCTCTTTCCACCTCATGCGGGCTGTCTACCAGCAGTGCTTTGTGCTGAACAACTCCTGACTGAACATCTGTTGCCTTTTAAGCTTGAGTAGGAAGAATAAAAAGGGAAGTCAGTTAGTCAAATAAATCAAGAACAAGATTCCATTAACAAAATGGGACTTAAGAAGTGGGATATATTACTCATTGTCACTGTGCTGCTGAAGGAGAAAAAATTATGAGTGATTTGTTTGTGCCTGTTTACATCTCTCCCTTCATTTAGATTTTTTTTTTCACTTAAAACCTAACTGCAACCCTGAAGTCTTCCCAAACTTCATTACTCAACTGGAGCTAAAAACAGGGTCTGAAATTTCAGCTAATGATAAAATGCAAGTCAAAAAATGTTTTAAAAACCCACCATGTTAATAAAAAGATGCTATTCATCTCAGATTGTTGACTACATCACATTTGGATTAATTTTCTTGGGCAAAATGCATCTCATTCTTCAAAACAAGACAATGTACGCCTTGTCTCTTCAGTGTAATCAAAATGACAATATGAGTTTTAAATATTTAGTCTGATTGTGATTTATTGCTGGCTTGATTGGTCGAGCCCTTTCCAGAAATATAACTCAAGTGGCATCTGCTGGCAAATGGCAGCCATTCAGTGTTTTTGTATTGACAAGTTTCTGTTACATTTCATTATTCAAAAATTAACAGGAAAAAATGGCCAGGGGGCTTGTATTCCACTGCCATTACCTAACAAAGAGGCATACTAAGTGTCGTGCTAAACTGTGGCCTAGTTTTGCCAATAAAAGCATAGGAAGAGTCCTGCAGGATCAACTGTTTCCACAGAAAGCACTAGGATTACCATACGAATCACAGAAGCAAGACATAAAGATAGTACCCACACGCCCATCTCCTGCTCTTGTTCTCTAGGAACTCACAATAGAGGACTATATCACAAAAGGCAAGTAAACTGTGATTACAGGAGAACAGTAACACATTTGGCTGGGATTTATCACATTATCCTGTGATTGCATTGCTTCTACAAATGAGGTTATTAATGGATTTGTGTATGTGCATGTGTGTTAATAAAAGTGCTAACAGAAAGAAACACTTTTTGAATGGTTTCCCACCAGGAAAACAACAGAAGAAAAATGATGTAATGTGATGAGTCCCAGCCCAAAATGCTGTTATTCTGCTGTAATTGCAATTTACTTGCCTTGTGCAATCTAGCAGCCAGAGAAGTACTGTCTCTGACACTGGAAGCAGGATGAGTAGTAATGGAGTGCTAAGTTGAGCAGCAGCCCATTGTCTGAAATTTCAGAGTCAAAAGCAGAGACTGTGGGGGTTGGTCTTTGTGATGCAGGTTTGGAGTAGGTAAAGGCGGCAGTCTAGGGGGCACCTACCTTGTTTTGAAAGGCAATCAAACTCCCAGCTTACAGGAAATGTGAAAAGGGCACTTGCAATGTCCCAGAGTTGGGGCAGACAAAGGTTGGCAGAGATTGCTTCTAAATCAGCTGGTTGAAATCATAGAATCATAGAAATGTAGAGTTGGAAAAGACCCCAGGGGCCATCCGGTTCAACCCCCTGCCATGCAGGAACACCCTCAAAGCACTCCCAACAGATGGCCATCTAGCCTCTGCTTAAAAACCTCCAACCCCCGAGGCAGCATATTCCACTGCCGGACAGCCCTGACTGTCAGGAAGTTCTTCCTGAGGTTCAGGTGGAATCTCCTTTCCTGCAGCTTGAATCTAATAGGCATGAGGCAACCAGAATTTGGACAAAACTCAGCTAAACAAGTAATATGGCACCCCAAAGCCAAGGGGAGGGGGAACTCTGCATGTCTTTACCTACACATGACGTTGAGGGCAGTTTTACTAGGCTCTATACTTCTGTTCAGTCTTGTGCAACAAGAAGACACATATACTGTGACTCTGACACTCTGCTCTCTAGCTTACTTTAGTTGCAAAACAGGTCCAAGTATACACACTTCTCTTCCTAGTTCCCTGCCTTCCCTGCTGATTTCATGGTTCACCGCTGTTGCACAATCGTGGCACACATTCAGAGACATCTGTATCGAGCCAGAGAGTCCTGATACCAGGAGGTAAGCAGTGGAGGTGGCTGCTGAGGTTTTAAAGCAGGTGGGGGCAGCTTGGACAGATGAAAACTAAAGAAGAGATTTTTAAACATGAAAATGTTCAGAACTCCAATTCTGGAACTTTTTATTTATTTTAATATTAAGTGGGCTCTGTCTCCTGTATGAAAGGTTAACAACTGCACTTGCAGGCTTCTGGAAAAGGCAGTTTACCCTCTGTTTTATGTCAGAAAAAGAGTCATAACAGCCTTGGGGCCACAAAACAGCCTTGGGCATCATGTACAACCCTACGACTACACGTTGCTTGCCCCTGCTTTAAAGCCACCTCACATTAAAAAAACATACAAACAAGCTTTCTTCTCTGTCAGCGCTACTCACTCAGAGATCTGTCTGTCCAAACAACTATAGCAGGTGCCCCATAATGTAGCAATCCTAGGAGCTATTTTTAGCCATATCCTTCATTATTTTTTCCATTTTTTTTCTAATACCATTTTAAAGCTGTCCAGATTAGTGGTTATTACTAATTCTTGTGATAACCCTAGTAAATTCCATAGTTTATGCATTGTTTAAAGAATTCTCTGTTTTTCCTTTCCTGAATCTCCCTTCATTCAGCTTCATCATGCACCCATTCATAGAATCATAAAGCTTGAAGAGATCACAGGGGCCATCGCGTCCAACCCCCTGCCAAAGAGGAATACACAATCAATGCACTTCCAACATCCGGCCATCCGGCCTCTGTTTAAAAACCTCCAAAGAAAGAGACTCTATCACACTCTGAGGCAGCATGTTCCACCACTGAATAGCTCTGACATCAGCAAGTTTTTCCTTAGGTTCAGGTGGAATCTCTTTTCCTGTAATTTGAATTCATTGCTCATTGTTCTAGTCTCTAGAGAGTGGAAAACAAGTCTATTATCTCTTCAGTATGACATCCTTTCAAATATTTAAACATGACTATCATGTCCCCTCTTAACTTTATCTTCTGCAGACTGAACATACCTGGCTCCCTATGGCGCTCCGCATAGGGCATGGTTTCCAGACCCTTCAACGTTTTTGTCATCCTCCTCTGGACGTGTTCCAGCTTATCAATATCTTTCTTGAAATGAGGTGTCCAGAACTAGACACACTACAGAATTAAAGTGGAATTATGCTATTCCACTATAACTGCCATGGTTACATCCTATGGAATGCTGGGTCTTGCAGTTTAGGGAGGGGCATTTAGAATTCTCAGCCAAAGAGATCTAGGATATCACCAAAATACAGACTCCAGGATTCCACAGAATGAAGCCATGGTAGCTAAAGTGGAACAATAGTGTTATCATTCTGTTCAGTTCTGAGCACCTAATTTTAAGAAGGATATAGACAAGTTGGATCAGGTTCAGAGAAGGGCAACAAGGATGATAAGAAGTATGGAGAACAAAACATATGAGGAAAGGTTGATGGACCTAGGTATATTCAACTTGGTGAAGAGAAGACTGAGGCCCTTTTCGCATCTTACCTTTTCGCACTGCTGAGTTGGGGTTCTCGCGCTAGAAGGCTTGGAAGGAACACTGTCATGTCCCTGCTGCTTTGGCTCCGCAGGTCCTTCCTCCTAGCGCAAGCGCCCCGCCTCTTCCGTTCACAGTGCAGCCTGGGACCTCCCAGGCTGCACTGAGAAGAGGACATGCAATCACCCCGGCTCCCGAGGCACCGCACGCCAGGTAAGTGCACTCGGGGCCCCGGACAATGCGCAACTGAGCACCATTTTCAGCTTTGAGCTGAAAATGAAAAGGTGCGTGCGCGGTCCGCATCAGGCCCTTGAGCGTCATGCAGACCACTCCTCACATTTACGCAATGCTAAAGGGGCCGTTTCGCTTCAAAAACACCATGCAAAACGGGCCTGAGAGGTGACATGGTTGCACTCTTTAAATACTTCAAGGGCTGTCACAGAGAAGAGGAGGCAGGCCTGCTCTCTGCTGTTCCATACCGTAGGGCCAGGTCTAATGGTCTGAAGTTACACAATAGTAGATTTTGATTGAGCATTAGAATTTGGCAGTAAAAGTGGTTCAGCAATGGAACCAATTTCCTGGAGAAGTAGTATAGTCTCCTTTATTAGCTGGAGATCCTGTACTGAACAGGGGATTGGATTCTATGGCCCATGAGGTCCCTTCCAGCTCTACAATTCTGTGCAGTGTGAATGGGCCCTGTCTCTTCCTGAATTTCAGTGTTATGAGAGGACATATTTCTCCCTATTCACATTCTCCACCTGATGACTAATTTTATACACCTGAAAGTACAGTACTTAGCCAATGAGGTTTTATTTGGAAGAAGAATAGATCTTTTGATGTCAGCTGAAGGTATTCTGTGGTGTTTGAATTTATCTACAAATATACAGGTTAAGCACAGCTAAAGACACAGCCTAACCTTCCAAAAGAAAACCAAATCCATTTCCTAAGCTCAGATATTCAGGGGGGGGGAAATACCACTGTGGAGTTCACAAAATTCATTCCCTTTAGCATCTCTCCCATCCCACCCCACCCCCCCAAAACAGCAGAAATTCAGAGAGACTCACACTATATCATACTTAGCTGTTATGTGAAAGAGAAAAAGACATCCTTCTTTTAGAACCTTACAGGTATGTCTTAGCCATTTCTAAAGCATCTTCTGGTTACTAAGCCAGGAAACAGGAAGGGACAGCTGACAGAAAGGCCAATTTTGCATAACCATTCTGATCTTATTAACTATATTCTGTTGAATCCTCACCCCACCTAAAATTGCATCACATGTTCATTTTACATGTACATATACATTTAGGTGAAATTGCTGCAAGCCACACATTCCCTCTCCACCCAAAACAACCTCTCAGACATTCTACTTTTCTAGAATATGCTTAAAAGTGTTTCTACCAGTGAGGCTTACAATGTTTCCTCCCAGCCAGGTAGCCAAATTATCCCTAGTTTCATCACCCTATCATTTGTGCTATGCAGCTGAGGCAATCAAAGAGGTACTTTTCAAGCTTAAGGGCATGCTTCATGCACTAAAGCTGTTTTTGCTTGACTCCTCAGTGATACTCAAAAAAAGCAATGTTCCCATGCAATACATAGAATTTCAGACAACGATGCTTTTGCATGCACACAGCATTCAGACAATTGAGTCTTGATTCATGGGGAGTCACTAGTTGATTTTGCAGTGAGTGTTTTCTTAGAATATGGTCATTTAGAAAGTATGTGTTTTGCCAAAGTCATCTACAGGCAAAACAGTATGAGAAATGGGATGGATTAATAAAATCACAGCAGGCAGGCAGCTGCACAAAGTAGATGGTTTAGCATGTAGAAAAGTTGCTGCGACTGCTTGGCATTTAAGAAAACTGTGATGGAGGTATGTAAGATGGAGATTTACTTTTTAGAAAAAGATGCAGTTCTATTAAAATGAGGAATCAAAAGAACCTTGATGATTCAAAACAAGGGAGTATCTGATACAGCCTCCTATTTCCACTACACAGCATTGGCCAGGGAGAAGTCCTCAAGCAGGCCTTGAAGACAGCACCTTCTTGCATTTGCAAAGTTGGCAAAAATTTTGAACTACAACTCCCAGAATTCTCAACCAATGCAGCCAGGAGATGATAGATTTTTTAAAGAAAAATGTTTTGATGTCCATTCTGGATGGGGAGAACTGGAGAATTTTGGTCAAACAGAGTAGCTTTTCCTAGCTGCCTATTTCTTATCCAGGAGCTGCTTCATTCTGAGTTGTGACATCCCTATTTCTACTCCAAGATCTTCCTTCTGATTCAGAGCTTTCACATTCTTCTTGAACTATTGCTTTCCTGAGTCTTCTTGAACTGTTATTTTTCTGATTCTTCTGAATCATGACACTGTCATCAATAACTTTGCTACCTCATTGCTCTCCAAACTCTATAGAATTTCTGAGGCCCTTTTCAAACAGCATTTGCCATGCAAGAGGGCCCCTTGAGCATCGCGTGAATGTGAGGAGCGGCCCACACAACACACTCACAATTGCGCAATGCTCCAGGGGCTGGCAGGTGCCGTTCATGTACTTTTTCATTTTCGGCTTTCGGCCAAAAATGGTGCGTGATCGCACATCGCTCCGGGGCCCTGTGCACACTTGCTGTGTGTGCGGAGCTCCGGAGCCATGGCACTCACGCCTCCTGCCCCAGCACAGCCTGGGAAATTCCCAGGCTGTCCTGCAGAAGGAAAAGGTGAGGCTCTCACGTGAGCAGCCAGAAGCTGCACGGCTGAAACAACTGGGATGTGAGAGCCTCTAGCTGGAGGCTGCTCGCATGATCCCCGCACCCAGCTCCACAAAAAGGTAAGCTGCAGAAACAGCCTGAATCTCATCAACAGAGTTGCTTGTGCCAAGAGAAAAAAAATCCTTGGTGGAGACCTCTGTGCCTTTAATGAAAACTGTCTGTATTTCTCCTTTGCATGTCATGCTACTCAATCAGTCATTCACCACAAGAGCATTCAGGAGAGTTATGTTGGACCAGACAGAAGGCTTATCCAGTTCAATATTCTATTTCCATAGTAGCCAGTTAGATGCTTATGGAAAGCTGACAAACAAAGCATGAGTGCAATAGTAACCTCTTGGTAATGAGAGCCTACAGTTGGTCCTGTTAATGGACTTATCCTGACAAGTAACGATCACCAGCCTTAACTTCCAAGGGTGAGCAAAGAACGCCTGTGAGCTGCATGCAGCCTAGTGTCATTTCTGTGGCACTCGGAGGCCAGGAACAAAAATATTGCAATTTTTTTCAAAAAAATAAAATAAAAGATAAATTCTGCTCTAAAATGCCCTAAAATGACCTTTAGGAGGATGTGGAGAGAATTTTCACCCACTTAGAGGCTCCCTGAATCTTACAGGTATTAAAAAAAAGGAAACGAAAGGAAGAGAGAGGGAGGGAGGGAGGGAGGGAGGGAGGGAGGGAAGGAAGGAAGGAAGGAAGGAAGGAAGGAAGGAAGGAAGGAAGGAAGGAAGGAAGGAAGGAAGGAAGGAAGGACAGGTCCTTTCCACAGCATTCTCCCATCCCACAGTGGGGATGGAAGAAGGATGGGGCCATGAGGATGCTTCTGCATGACACTGTTACAATTCCATCCTTCTCCCATCCCCAGGCAGTGTGTCCTCCGGTTAAGTCATTGATAGGTTTTCCACATCAATGACGTGTGATCACGCTACCATCCCAGAATTACCTGTCTTGTGGAAGCCACAAAACTGAGATGGCTGTGCTTCCTGCCCCTGTGCAGCCTGGGAAAGTACCTGGCTGTGCTGCAGAAGGAAGAGGCATGACCATTGTGCTTCCTTCCACAGGAAGCCAGCCAGTACAGAGGAAAGCGCTCCCAATCAAGTCCTCTCCCAGCAGAGCCACTTCTGGATCCCTACCAGACGGCTTTGTGAAAGGGTAAGGTGCAGAAAGGGTCACAGACAGACAAGGGAAGAAGAGAAAGCAAAAATTTTAAAACAGCAAGTCAGTCATTAAAATCATACAAGTCACAAGTCGAGTCAAGTCAGCACATCCTTAACTGCTGAGTTCAGTCCAAGTCAAGTCACTGAAGTGACTTAAGTCAGACTTGAGTCTGAGTCAGTTGACTCAAGTCTACATCACTACTTTATAGTTCATATTGCATTCATTGCAAGTGTGATTAAATTTAAGTTAGTATTAGAGGACATTGTATAAATACACCTGCAAATCAATCAAGAACCTCATTTAAATTTCAAGACAGATGAGTTAGTACTGAATTAAGTCTATGTGCAACATATATAATGCACAATATCTCTATTAGGTTGCTCACAAATCAGTTTTGAAAGAAAATATGTCGTTTGATGCCAGGTTAAATTATAGGCTAGAGACACCATGTCATAAAACATCATGTGCATATAATGTTATTTTTGTGGATTAACCAATTCCTTCCCAAATACAATTGCTTGTTTGTTCATTATTGGAATTATTTCCATCCTACAAAGATGGTCCAGATGACATTACTTATAATGTCAAGAGATCACATATCAGAGATAATTTTTACCCATGTGATTTGAATGGACCTCCCAATTATTATTTTTTTAAAAAGGGCATCTATAGAAAGGGTGTAGAGGAAGAAAGGAACAAGTGAAACCAACTCTATGGCCCTTTCCGCACCCTACCTTATATTGTTGTCCTCCAGAGGTGATCCCAGCAGAGGCTCTGCCAAGAAGAGAGCATGATAGGAATACTCCCCTCCAAAACTGGACCAGCTCCCTGCAGAAGGGAGAGTGATGGACCCATCTCTTCCTTCCCAAGCACAGCCAGGCACTTTCCCATGTTGCACTGGGGCAGGACGTGTCTCCATCATGCTTCCAGGTCTTCCACAGGACAGGTGAATGCAAGACAGTCATGTGAACACAGATCATTGATAGGGGAAACCTGTCAATGATTTAATCTGTGATCACACTGGCTGGTGAAAGGAGAAGGACAGAACTGCAATGACGTCATGCAGAAGGGTCATCACAGTCCTGCTCTTCTCCCATCCCCACGTCAGGATGACAGCCTCCTGCGGAAAGGGCTTACATGGAGCAGACATCCACAATTCACTTTACCTTTTTGTTCAATTAACCATTATGCATAATAATTTTCATCTGTGCTTCTAGAATGAAAAAAGATTTAGTAGAACTAGATTTGTTCTATTTTTTTTAAGCAATCAGAGGCTAGGAGCTTTATGATTGCTCTGTGTTATTTCATTCTTCTCATTTTGCAAATAAATTCATAAAACTGCCTTTGCTAATCAAAACATGCTTTCCTAAAGAGTCATATCTCTATGCAGCCAAATCAATAAGAGGGTCACTTTGGCTGGCTTTGCATTCAGGATGAATAATTATAGCAATGTTGTAAATGAACTTATCAGACTGACACATAAATTCATCTGATTTGTGGAATGTAGTAGCTGAAAAAATATTTAAAAGATAAAAGAATTAATAATCGTACTGACATTTTAAACACTGTAATGTTTTTCAATTAGGCACTGAAGCAGTCATTATGTATTAGGCCCTACCTACATTGCAGACAAACCTGGGATCTACATTCATGTGATGGATGTTTAGAGATCTTTAACAGAAGTACTTTTCAGGGTACTTTGGGGGAAACTGAGTCAGTTAAATTGGCATATAATTAATGTAGGGTCTGCAATTGCAACTGCCTTCCTTCTTTGTATTTTGCAACACAAATAGACCAAGTTAAAATCAGATGTCATAGTTTCTTCATCAGCTGTGTACATCCAGCATGCGAGGCAGCTAATGATGACTGCAGGCCTCTAAGAAAAGCTTTTCCGTAGATCAAGGTATTTCATCAATTCATCTGCACTTTAGAAGTGAACCAGAAAAGTGAAGAAATGGCTTCTATCACAATTCTGTTTTGTTTTGGTTCTCCTTTGCTTTTATATCAAGAGTCGCGGGGGTCACTCTGAGTCTGGGATATTCATTATATTCCTTCCCTTGGGTAATTCTGAAAAGGTCACAAAATGTCAGTAATCATCTCCTTTATGTCTTAGTGGCAAGTTTATGATTGAAGGATTGCCTTGCTAATATGTGTTTAAATGAGGAGCTCACAATGTTAGTGGTATTTAAAGGACTGCTGGCATTTGAAACAGTCGACAACAAGAGATCTTGCTGGTAAACAGGAGCGTTATTGATGTCATGGCTATTTTTAAGAGTGAAGGCTTTAATGGCAGCTCTGGTCTACCACTGTTTCTGCCTCTCCCTCTCCAAGTCACCTGAAATATTATTTGCAATTCCATATGTACCTAAACTGTATAATACCTAAAGGTAGCAAGAAGATAAAAGTTGTTAAGAGTTACTTGGACCGAAGACTGCCAATAATACCAGGTGCCACAGGCTATATTTCAGATGAAGGAACTGGCAAACCACTTCTGAGTATTCTTTTCCTATGAAAATGTTGTGGTCACCATAGGTCAACAGGTAACTTGATAAGACACACACACATATCCCTTTGCTTGCCTATAATCACTAATTGTGAATTTACATTCTCGTGGCTTCCTATTTGTTTGCTTTATCACTCCTTCTCTCTTTCTATATTATTCCAACCTGCCATCATTTTGTTCTCCTTCTCTCTCTCTCCTCCATTAGGCCATTTATTTGATTATGAACAATATAGTAAATGAAGTCAGTATTATATGTTTTACACAGAAGATTGGGCATATTTCTTTCTCTGTTAGAGCATTTATGGGGTAAGTGGGCATGGCATTGGTTGTTTTTCAGCCCCTGCCTTCCCAATGTTAATGATAATCCAATGATAATCTGGTAGTATTTCTCACATTTACCAACAAAAATATGCTACTGAGGTTTAAAATAACCAACCTAAATGTGCACGTAATCTTTTTAAAATAGATTTTTATATTTTATTTTGTATTATTGCAATGGAACTCCATACATTTTTTTAAAGAAATATTTGTACCTAGACAGAAGGGGAAAGTGCTCTCTAATGCTGGAGGCATGGTGATGTAGCAGTCCATTCAGGTGAATGGAAAGTCTGTCTAGGCCTTCTACAGAAGACTCTAGGGACTCTCCCATGCTTTTATATTGTTGCTTGTATGGCCTTCTTATCCTTACAAACACACACACTGCAGAAGTATAGTACATTACACAGGGTGCTTGGCAGGGCAACCTCAGTTGAATAAGGTACGTCCAGGAGCTATGAGACTGACATCATATAGTCATCAAGTCTGGTGATGACCCTCATTACCATTGGCATGAATTACATAGCCCTGAGCAGGGAAGGTTCAAAACTCTTAAAATTAAGAACTGTAACACAAGTGTCACATAGGCACTGACTTATCAAGTGGGAGCAGAGCAAAGAGGCAAAGAACATCAGCCCTAATGTGAAAGGTAACTTTCCAAAAACAAAAGACCCTCCTCTGTTTCAGCTAAATTGAGGAGAAGCCTCCAAACTCTTTGAGATACTTGCCAGGGGAGCAAACTGCCTGGAGAATGGTTGTCTGAATATCCATTTATCTGAGATGGTATTGCTGCAAGATCCCTGTACTGAGCAGGTGACTGAATTAAATAACCTCCATGGGCTGTCAAAACTGTAAAATTCCAGGATCCTATAAATGTGTCTTTTTTACAAAATAAAGTGGATTTCTGGTCAGAGATGCCACTCTTCCCAATTGTTGATACACAGTCTACTTAAATCTAGTGTTATTCCATGAACATAATTGCCAAGTTCCCTTGCCATTGAAATATAAACAGAAGCAACCAAGGAAGTACTATTTTGTAACAGTAAAGGCATATTTTACGTGTAATTTTAAAAGTTTTATCTTGCAACAGCAGTAGCATTGCTCATTTGGCTTTCTCTATTATACAGTGAAACCCCAAAGCAGTTCATTAAAAAAAAAGTTCCTTTGTGAAACTTTAGATAATATAGTACAATCTGTGACAGTGAAGTGCCTACCTATTTGCTCCTTTAAAAAAAATATAAAGAAAAACAGGAGGATAAAAGTAAATAGCTGACCAAGTCCTTCTCATAAATCAGACCAAGTTTTTTGTTGCAAATAATTGAGATGAACATCTTTGCAATCATCTGCCTTTTGCTTTTGTCTTTGCTCTTGGGGCTCTTTTCATTTTAATTGTTTCCCCATATAGTTTGTTTCTTTTTACACTTTTGCTTTCATTTACAGCCAAGTACATTTTAATAGCATTAAGAAGACCCTGAGGCATAAGAACATGAATGGTTCATTACCACTCACCAGAGGCATAATGGTTCATTCCTGAGAGGTTAAAGGCCTTCAGGACTGCTTAGCCTTTCCATACCCCATGTCAGCTTTTTATAATGTCTTGCCAAAAAGAAAATGCCTCCAGTCCCTTAAAACAAACAGAAGAGCTAGGTTACAAGCAACCTCTTGTGTGATTTCATCCCATCAGGTTTCTTTTCTTTTCCTTTCCTATCCAGACAAAATCAACTTCTCTTTCATGGACATCAGGGACATTAATTATTTCAAGATGTCAGTGAATTAGATATTTTAGAGCCAGAAGAATCCTCAAGACTGGAGAAAATATATTCAGGCATGTTCTCTTTGGAGTTGGCCTTAGTTTCTCTGGTCACTTGAGCATCTTGGGCAGCTGATAAAGGAGGATTATTTTTACTACATGCTTTATTTTATTTTATTTTATTTTATTTTATTTTAAAGACAATGTCATATCCTACCCTCCCACACTCAGTATGGCTTGCAACATTTTAAACTTACAGTTTGATTAAAACAGTAATATAAAGTGGTCAATCTAGGAAACAGGTTATCAATTCAAACTAAAATCATAAGACCATGCATATAAAACTTGCCAGAATGCAACACTCTTTATATCAAGTGCTGCTTAAACATTTATATCTACTCTCTGGTCCTTTTGCTTTTTCATGTATATGTACATTTTTCTACATTTCATCTGAATGAAAGCAAAAAACATGTTGTTACAATTTCACACCTCAGAATGAGTTATCAATGTAGCTACAACTTGTCAGCATAACTCTTTACCTTCCTATTATTCAAAAATACCTAAAATAGACACTCTCAGTTATTTTTTAAAAAAACATAAAAATTATGCTACAAGCTGCTGTCATGAATACATATCCAAGCAGTAAGGTCACGTGTAGAATCACCTGCAATTATAAAAATAACTTTAAAAGGTGCACCACAGGAAAAGTTATTTCTCCTTGAGTTTCATTTGTAGTTCAGTTTAGTTATGCATTAGTTATTGCAAAAAGGGAATTGATTACAAGCAGCTCTTACTGCATAACTGGTTCAAACTATCAGAGATTAAGGCCATTTCCGCACAATGACAGCATCATAGCATAGGGACATAGAAGCCAGTCCATGGCCTGTCCCATCACACAATGTTGTTGCGGTCCTGCTCCTGTCATATCTCCAGTCATTGTGATTGTGCGGTATACTATTATTGGAAAAAATCTGATAATGGCCTACCTTCACACAATGATCGTGTTGCCAGTGGCCATGTGGGAAGGGGGAAGCACTATCAAGTTCTTTCTTCCTAAGTGCACCACAGGAAGAGGCCAGCTTCACTCAAGAAGGAAGGAATGTTACCCATCTTCCGGCAGCTGGGTGGGTGCAGAGGGAAACATTTGGGTCCTGCTCCCATCCCACTGCCGGGATTGTGACAGGATGGTGTGGTAAGGGCCTAAGGGAAGCCTTCCTGTTTGTTAGCTTTACCACACCCTCTCTTTTCCTACATCACTTTAACCTGCAGCTATTTCTCTTTCTCTTTCTCTCTCTCCTCCATTAGACCATATGTTTGGTTATGAACAAGAAACATATAATTTGTGTATATACTGTATCAATGCAAGGGCAATCTAGTGGGAAAGTCATGTGAAGATGGTGAAGATTGGGAAACTGAATGTTAGAGAGAAGGTTGATAGATGGGATGTATGGATGTTTCATGTGTGTGTGTTTGCTGATATTTTATTTTTAGTCTCTAGTTTTATAAACTTTAGATATGAACTTTAGCTTTAGTTATAAGATATGAACTTTAGTTTAGTTATTTAGCTTCTGTCTTGTCAATTGCTTACCTTGCTTGAAAGATCCTGTACCATCTCTTATGTTTGCCAACAGATTGAAAATGACTTTTAGATCTGCTGGATCCAAGCCTTTCTAGTTCCTTCCACACACAGATTGAATAAATAAATTAATCACCCTTAGAAGAGAAGTGCAATCAAGCATGGCTCCATCATGCCTTTACCCCATTGACTTGTTAGAGCCCTTCCATCATATTCTAGGTCCCATAAGAAGGATATTGACAAGCTGGAGCAAGTCCAGAGGAGGGTGACCAAAATGGTGAGAGGCCTGGAAAACATGCCCTATGAGGATAGACTGAGAGAGCTGGGTATGTTTAGTCTGCAGAAAAGGAGGTTAAGAGGGGACATGATAGCCATGTTTAAATATTTGAAGGGATGCCACGTAGAGGAAGGAGGGGGCTTGTTTTCTGCTGCTCCAGAAACCAGGACAAGGAGCAATGGATTCAAGCTGCAGGAAAGGAGATTCCACCTGAACCTCAGGAAGAACTTCCTGACAGTCAGGGCTGTCCGGCAGTGGAATCTGCTGCCTCGGAGAGTAGTGGAGTCTCCTACCTTGGAGGTTTTTAAGCAGAGGCTTGATGGCCATCTGTCGGGAGTGCTTTGAGGGTGTTCCTGCATGACAGGGAGTTGGACTGGATGGCCCGTGTGGTCTCTTCCAACTCTACATTTCTATGATTCTATGATTCTATGATTCTATCACTCTAGTCTTTAAGGAGAAAAGAGCAGCCAGACACAGCTCCAGTATGCCTTGCTCCATAGGCTGGTGAGAGCTGCTTCTTCCATTTTGCTGCTCTGGCCTCTGAGAAAGAGCAAAGCAGCCAACATTTGCTGGAGTTAATGCCATCTCCTTTTCTTTGTGTGTCCTGTCTTATTTAGAATGTAAGCCTAAGGGCAGAGAACTGCCAAATTAATTATTTGTAAGCCACCCCAGAGACTTTTTTTTTTTTTATGAAGAGTATTATCCCAAAATGTGGGTGACTCAGGAGTCCACTCACAATGCCAGTGCCTCTAGGAAATGGTGGAGAATAATAAGAGGAGGCCTGTGAGGAAGGAGTAACCTGACAAGATCTTTTACACCTATGTCTATCAGTGCTAGTGCAGGGAAGAACCAGTCAGAGATCCAAAAGAAAGATGATTTGTTTAATTGGAAGAATTGCAATCACACACACAAGATCCAAGCAGTCACACACTCACACAAGGCTAACTGAAAGAAAAAGAGAAAAGTTTTGGATAGCAAGATTTTCAAAGCCAAGTGAGTGATATTTACCAATCCAGTAGAGAAGCAAAAAGTGATGTGGCTTAGAATAGGAGTCCAAGGACAGTACATAAAGAGAATTGGAGTGGTAAAATGATGATCAGCAAACAGTGTACTGTGATTTGGCTAGCCAAAAACTACAGTTTAAATACTCTGTTTTTGCCTGGAGGGTGAAGGTATTAATGGCTCTCTGGCAGAATAAACAATGGGGTTTGGAAGGTGGACAGTGAGGTCCAGAATGAGCTAACAGTCTTAACATTAAGTACACAGATGTGGAGACAAATGGGAAGTCTTGCTGGTCATAGGGAGAGGAGCTACAACAATCAGCCATCCTATGGGAACATCTTGGATGCTATTGTCTCTTAAAGGTTGAGTTGTTGAAGGCTCATTGTCACTGGAGTTTCCTGGTGATTTCCTGTCCATGACCTGGCTACGCCTTGAGGTATTTCCTGACCTGATGTTGCAATGCATGTGTTCAGCCAGCTTTTCCTCTTAGCCAGCATGGCCATGCAGCAATAGTAGAATATAATTTTTATTATGCCAATTACTATAGCCATCAGTTAAATATATTAATTGCCTATATAGATATATAGATACACACACACACATACACACACACACACACACACTATCAAAGCATGGGGATATATATAGTCTACTAACAAGAGTGGGGTATAAATATTTTAAATGAACAAACAACAAACCTTGAAACTGTTGTATTTGTTTTCCCTCTTACAGCCATACCAGTTTGTGCCCTGCTGATCTAATGTAGAAGAGCTCTGAATTTGGTCTGCCATGGTTTATCCATCCCCTGAGCCTATATGATTGTGCTGTTTCTGTGACATTTTGCATAGGAGCACATGAACACATGAGCAAAACAATGCAAAAAAAGAATCTGAACAGGCTCAAGCATATGGTCATTTCAATGTTTTGTTTTTACGCTGTTCACTTGGCAGTGTTTAATCAAGGCATTTGTATGTCTTGCTGATGCAGAGGTGGGAATATTGTTTCTTTGAAGAGACAAAGGAACTGAAGTCAGTGGCAAACAGTGTATGCTTCAGTCCTGGAATCAATTTTAGAAATTCTCCAAAGAGACAAAGGAACTGAAGTCAGTGGCAAACAGTGTATGCTTCAGTCCTGGAATCAATTTTAGAAATTCTCCAAACTGAGCAGAAATTCAGGAGGAATGGACTGTGGGCAAGAGAAACAGTAAAGAAATGGAAGAGGAAAAAAATCTGCTCATCTATATCAAAGACCAGCTACTCGGATCTTTTGTTCTAACTGATAATTTTGCAGGTGCTCCTGTGGAGGACTTGAAGCAAACCAGCAGAAAGCAGAAGTGCAGAATCCAAGCACCTGGGAAAGAACATGTAATGACATGTTCGATCTAGAGATGCTTATTCTCAAGTACATTTCCCTAGAAGACAGTCAGACATGACATCTGTTCACTGGAACACTTCAGTGTTGTTCAGGAGAACATGTGGAGGGCTAAAACTAGAGACATGGATGTGACCACATATATCAGCTGTACCCCATCTCATGGTTCCTGAGCACCCAGAAGTATGTTAGATTTTCACACACTGACAGCAACGATCTGGGGCCCTTTCACATTTCATAGTACAGTACATAGATTCCACTTTAACTGCCATGGCAACTTGTTGGAAAATTACCAGCATTCTCTCCCCCCACCCCATTTTGTTGTTAGAACAAATGGGATAGTCAGATCAGGGGCTGCCTCTTGTGTGTGTGCATGCTCTATCTTTCACACTTACTCTCTCTGCTTTTATTGCATGATCATAAATACCTTTAGGGCCCAGGTCATCAGATCATGTGATCCAGAACTGTATCCTGATAGGAAGAAAGTTAAGTCTTCCCAAAAGAGAAGGAGACATCTTTTAGTCTTCTTTGCTCTCTTTCTTCCTTGCTCCCTCATGGATACTATCCTATGAAATCTGCATGCTCCAAACCATCAAGATGGTGGTGAGTGATACCGGAGATTATCCTCTACCTCTTTAGTTAGTTAAGGTAGCAAGCTATCAATGGATATGTAGATGGAGAAGTCTTTAGTAAACTTCTAAGTGTTTATTCAAAGCTACCTGTGTGTATTGCATTTAATTGGATCAAGTATTCTCAAGGCACGAGTACTTTAACAAAGAGAACTTTAACCCATTTCTTCTGCACAATTCTGCTAATAAGATTAAATCATAACCAGCTTGGTCTTATTTCCTACACAACTTCATATGAAATCTTGGAATTTGCCATTCAGGGGGAAGTATTTAGGATTCTCAGCTAGAGCATTCTATGGCCTCACCATACTACAATCCCTGAGATTCCATAGGATGCAGCGATGGTAGCTGAAGGGCTATGAGTTTAGTGTGAGGAGCCCCTAAAGAGGGCTTTGTTTGGCTCTTGTGAATAGGAGCCCTGATCTATCAGACTTCCCAGTCACAGAAACTCTGTAATAATTTTTAGCCAAATTCAGTTAGAGAGCCCTCTTCAAGCCTTTGTGCTCGATGCATGAAGGTTTGTAACACTGCTCAGTGTGAGAGGCAGTAGTATAATGGATCTAGAGCTAATAGAGTCAAAGTTCTGGGATTTATTGATTAGCAGGAAATATGACCTCATCTGTCACCTCCCTTGGATTTACCCTTTCCCTTTAATTTCAGCATCAATAGTCATGGAAGCTGGAAGGAAAATGGAGTTTCCCAGCTACAATGTATTCTTGTGAGAGATCCCTATTAAGATTCAAAGTCTTTTGGGATGGTTTGGTTTTAAGTGAACAAGAATCATTAGCTGTACAAAAGACTGCTTCTGAAAGAAAGGAATATTGAATATTGCCTTTTATGTAGAGATCAACACAGCTTCCTGCATTTATTTTATGTTTATTTTGCACTCTCTAAGGAGAAGGGGTCACTAATGGAACTGTCATGATGATAGCCTGCAGTTCAAATTTTACTCTTGCAGCACTGATGTGGGAACACTCAGGGGCTTCATCACCCACATCTTCACCCATTTAGCTTTCTACACACTCAACGCAAGTAACCAAACTGAGCTTTTGTAAAAGTGACACAGCACTCTGATTCAAAATGTCCTTTCCAGCAACACCATCAGTATACTCAAATCACTATACCACTTATGTGCCCACTGTACTACTTTTCTAATCAGAACAGTCTTTGGAACACCAAAGAAGGTCGGAGAGATAACATGAATTTTCAGTAGTTAGAAGCAGCTGTGCTAGTCTCTTGCAACACAAAAAGGAGGTACAGAAAGGGAGGGGGGAAGGGAATGTAACAGCACTTTAAAAATTATGAGCACTTCTTCAGATGCAATACCAAGCAATAATAGATGGTCAAGTACAAAGCATATTTACACAATTGTGGGAATGGAATGGGGTGTCATAGGATCTAGAAGGATGCAAATCATGACCCTTGCCCTAAATTTTCAGAATTGCATAAGGTGATATAGGTCTTTCAGATGTTCACAGCTACTGTTGATATGTGAAAGCAGTAAATCTATTTACCAAAAATCAAGTTCAAAGAAAAGATATATCCACAATTAAAAAAGAAAAAAGACAAAAGCTTAAAGGTGCTACTACATTCCCTTTTTCCCCTTCCTCCTCCCTCCTTCTTTTTATGAATCTTCAGGTTATGCATCTTACAGGCTAAGGCAGCCCATTCAAGGAGGCCTGTGTGAAGACTCCCAAAAGATGGTAAAAATATTGACAATAGACTTTGTTACCCCAAAACCATGGGATCCTGTGAGGTCCTATATCAGAGCCTGCAATTAAATGTAAAAATAGGAAATTAATTAACTCAGACTAAGAACATTGAAAGGGGGGGTGGTAACTTCAGGATCTTTTCACCTTTGCTTACCAGGTCACTGCAAAAGAGACCAGTCAGAAAACTTATAGTGCAAATCAAATGTGTTTTATTGGGGGAAGTATACATGCATGCACAAATAGACATGCATAAGCAATCACACAAGGCTAACTTGAAAGAAAGGGAGGAAGATTAGAGGAACAGAAAGGAATTTTGGTGTTATTTACCATCCAGAAAGAAAGAAGCAGAGAAATGGTATGTGACTTGGACTGATGTCCAAAGGTAGAGTAACAGGGAAGACCCCTGAAATTGAAGTGCTATGTCATGGATCCAAAATCAGGGTCCCTTTGTTCTCCAAAATTTGCCCTGGAGGTGTGACTTTCTGGTTGGACAACAAAGGATTTCCAGGGTGGATGAAAACAATAGGATGGATTAATGGTTGTTAATGCATGGTAATGATTTTTAACGTGTGGATTGCAAAAGATTTCAATGGCAGTGTGATCAGAAATCAGGAAAAGGATCATAGGTGTGAGGGTGATACAAGTATGCATTTGTTTGAAATCTTCCTGTTTTCCTGAACCAGTACTATCAACCAAGCAAAAGTTCTTTGTTTTGAAGTTTCCAGCAAATGAGTGTCAGCTTAAGTTGGTGGCCAGTTTTATGGATTTGTCTTCCATAGAATATGCAAACCACAGAGGTTTTTGCTCTTCTTGTTCTCCTTGCAAGAGCCATTCTTAGCCATGCTCAGGGCACCTCTGACCTTTTTTCTTTTTCTTTCAGTCAGACTTCCTCCTCCACATGACCTTACATTTATATGATTTCTATTTTATGCCAATTAAACATATCTGCCAGTTAATATATTTTGCCAATTATCAAAACAGCAGAGTTACAGCTTAATCATTCTCATCTTCATTGCTGGTATTATCTGTATGGAATCCTCAGTCATCATATGGATTTCATAAACAAGCAATGTCCTCTATTCCCTCATGTCATTTCACATCACTTCCAGTTCTGTAGAAGAAAAGGTGGTAGAAAGTAACAGTGCAAAGTTTAGATATGTGGAATTTTTTCCTTCTCTTTCTCTTGTAAAAATAACCTGATAACAGGCTTTTATTCCTAAGGCAGATCTCTCTGTGTTTCTTTTCTTCTCCATTTAACCAAGTATCACATTTGGATTAATCGTATTAGTTGAAAGAGGAGTGGCTATATATAAAAATAGTCTATTCATTTAAATAATTCTTATTAATCTGTCCTAGAGGGGGGAAATCTAATCAGTTTTATGTTCATATAGTTTTATTGTTTCATTGTTCATTTGTACTACTCATCAGGGTTTCAGTATAAATGGAAGAGACAGAAAACAAGACCTCTGGGATAGATGCTGTGAAAAAGCAATGGAAACTAAAGCCATGGTGGAAGTGAATTTAAAATATGGGCATAATTGTGTGTGTCTGTGTGTCTGTGTATCTATAGGCAGATAGATTCACATATAAATATGCATACACATGCACATATAATTATGCATGCACACATACCTGTAGGCAAAAATATGTAAATGAAAATTAGAATTATAAATGTTTTATGGCATTCAACTAGTTGCCTCAAAAGGAGTAATTTCCTTTTGCATAAGAAATGCTTTATTACTAGTAGGGCTTGGACTGATGCATCTGTTTATATTTTATGTCTGTACTAAAGCATGCAGTGATATCCATCTGATAAGTGCATCTTTTCAATCTGCACATTGCCTGGGAGGTGTGATCAGATCAGATTACTGCTGCTAGGTCAGAACAAAGTCCTGTTGTTTCCAATACTGGCCAGCTGGATTCCTTTGGGAAGCTCACAATAAAAGCTTGAATCTGATGGCCATTTCCTGTCACAATGTCCTAGTTTCTAATATTCTGACACACTATCCCAGTATATGATGGTTCCATATTCGCTGTTATGGTCAATGATAGACTGATCATTCAGAATGTTTTTGAAGGCATGTGGGATATAATCCTGTGGTCCCAGGACCCACTGGTATAACATGTCAAGGTTGTTTCTGGGCAGGCAAAGATTTCCTCTGAATGGATGGCAAAAGGAAGAGGCAGTGTGGCCAGACAGCCAGGTGCAAGGTCAGCAGGACTGTTATGGCTATGTCTTGTGTATTAGAGAAGGCCACACGCCAGAGCATTGTTTGGGTCACCTCACTCGTTCCAGGGTGACAAGGTAGCATAAAAAGGCTGATGTTTGCCTTGACCAGCTGCCAGTTAGATGGACCTGCCATGCCATTGGCAGTACACTGATTGTAAGAGGAGATGCTGCCCAATTTTTCTCCGTTATCTTCTGTTATTCCTGTTTGTCTAATTGCTGGAATGCTAGCATGTTTTTGCTAAGCCTTACCTTAGAGTGTGGCAATAAATTCAGCCTCTAAGTCTTACGTAATGAGCCTCTGGAATTCTTTCTTCTTCACTGGGACCCTCTGCTGTGGCGAAGCTTTGCTTCACAGATTGCACTCTGCTCATACTCAGAGGAGCCAAATCCTGCCAAACCTGACATAACAAACTACCTTCTCTGCATCTTATCTGCTGTTGCTCCTCCCACAAAAGTATTTGGATAGATGAAGGGGCTGTAAGGCTACATGTTGAGGGCAGGGTGGCAAAGGCCTTGGGATCATTAGTTACAGTTACAGCGATCTCATAACTTTGACGTGTCCTAACTTGCAATAGAGATAGGGTACTGGATCTCAGGCTTGGCTCTGATTCTCATAGTCTGTTCACTCTTTTCCAAACTTGGGATGAGAGGAGAAATTTCAGGGAGAGAACACTGTCTGAACATGTGTGTGTGTGTGTGTGTGTGTGTGTGTTTACATCATTTGTTAGAAGTGCTGTTTTTTTTATTTGAATAGTATGTGATGTGCAACTGTGGTTGATGTTTGATGTATCATGGTTAATGGCTTTACAAGGGGCTGCCCCATATAACACTACCCTTGTAACATCACCGGGGCCTGAACCTATGACATCAAAAGGGGTCAACCCTAGGTTTCAGGATCTGGCCCTGAAATTGTCCTGACCTGGCCACCCTTGACTGAAGCGCTTCCAACTCTACAGCTGGAGATATTATGCTCACTTTCATTCGGAACAATGGGAGGAGTGTTACCTTGACTTCTGGGGGTCCCTTGGAGGATACTATGATTCGCTCCAAGATACAAAAGTTGGGGAAATTAGTGGAGCAGTGGCAATGGCAAAATGAGGGGCAGAATCTTTTACCCAATGTTCACAGGGTCAGACCAAGCAAAAAGCCATACAAATGTACTAATATATTTTATTAATAAATGTGTTCTCACACACCAACGCACTCACTCACTCATGCACGTAGGCCTACCAAGAAGAGGAAGACGTGAAAATTGATAGGAGATTCAGCAGAAAGGGTGTAAAGGTGGTGATACTGCACCTATCCTGAAGTCTTCAGTCTGAGAAGTGGCAAGAAGGACGGAGCTCAGCAGAGAGAGATGGCTGAGGGGATCACTTGACTAACAGAGTGCCAGTCTGCTAGTGTGGTGGGAAGTTCTCCAAAGAGACCCTCAAAAACTGGGATTACTTATAGGACAGAACGTACCTTGAGGGCAGGCCCTCTTCTGGGAAGAACAATGGCCAAAATAGAGGGAGAAATGCCGCACAATAACAAGTTGGTAGTTTGCATGATTGATTCATGCAGATGGGCCTCACGGTGTAGGATTTTCTAAAGCTGGAGTTGCTCAACCTAGGGAAAACCCAATAATCCCCTCAAGTTGGCTGTTTTTGGCTAGGGATCCTTGGTCCGTGCTGACATGTTAAGCTTGAGGTCTTCTGGGGAAACGTGACTAGGGATTTTCCTGGCGTGACCTAGTTTGGGTTGTTTGACCTATTTGTCTACGTACCCACCCAGGCAACCTCTCTGGCATGGCAGGCATATTTGATATCAAATTTATATTCCCCAGGATGGGGTCTGTCATTGGGGTAACAGGGGTGAATCCAAAAGATCAGAGGTGACTGATGAAAAGGTAAAAATTAAAAGAAAGAAAAGCAGAGAAACACCTGTCTGCAAGCTCTGTGCCTGAGATCAGCAGGGATCCAAATTTGTCAGGTTTTCTGTCATGGTTTCTTCCTTTCAAATTCACAAATGATCACATTTTTCTTTCCTTCTTTGCATAAATATTAGTAGAAATATCTGGAAGTCCACAGAGAATATGGGTGAAATTATTCTTTCAAACTTCAGGGCTCTATTTACTACACCAAAAAGTGAACTATATCTGTTGGAGACACATAACTCTTTGATCAGGCACATAGAAGTGATTTTTTAATGCCCTTTGTTGCCTTATTTCTTATACGCATTGTAAATGTTGCCAATAGTTTTTACAATATCCTAGACTTTTCTATGGCAGATGACATACCAAACTATCTTAAAGGAGGCCCAGAATATGAGATTTTAAATCAAAGTGTTCGCAATATGAACATAACTTGAAAATGCTTGTGTTAAAAATGTTCCTGCAGATGACAATTAAAACAAGACAAAACAAAACACAAACTTCTTTTTTGCTTTCACAGCTTTGTGTTTTAAATCTGTATCAATTTTGCTTTTTTTCTTCCTTTTCTTAACCTCCTCCTCCTTCTTTTGCTCCATAACTAGCCTGAAGCTTCTTGAACCTTAAGGACAATCTCATCTCATACTTATTTTCTTTAACTTTAAGGGCATCATCCAAATTCCCTACAAAATTAAATGAGACAGGTGACTACCAGAGAGATGGCTTTTTCAGAGGTGGGACCCACTCTATGGAATGCTCTCTTAAGTTCACCCAGTACCCACATTATGATTTGATTTGATTTTTTGGTGCCCAGTGACAACCTTTTTATTTTTCTACACATTTCAGGATTTTTTTCCCCTAATCTCCAGTGTTTTCAGATCTTTTCACAATTTTATCCCTGTTGCTGCTTTTATTATATGCTCATGTTAGCTTCATTTTGTTTTAGAGTGATTTGTATTATTATAGTTTTTACTGACACATTTTATTTTATGTTTTTGAGAAGCTCGGTTATTGCATAGTATAAATTCTACTTTGTGAGATGCATTCAGGTGAAAACAGGACTTCAAGCTTCTTTTTTGTGACTGAGGCCATTTCTGCACTAGGCTGTTATAGTGCTATTATCCCATGGAATCCTGGGGCCTCAGTGCCCCTCCCTAAACTGCAAACCCCAGGATTTCATAGGATGTTGAAAGTGGAATAATAGGACTATAACAGACTAGTGTGGAAATGGCCTGAGGCTCTGCCTAACAAATGACGTTCTGAGCTGAAACTGGCTGCAATTCCAGGCCTCCCCAAGATGTTGTTTGGTAGTGAAAACTGCCCCACATCACTGGTATAAGATATTGTATTGGTGGTAAATCGTGCAGCAGGTGGTCCACAGCAAGAATTCCAGCTGTTTGCTTTCAGCATCCACTCACAGCAAGGGATAGAAATGCACCCTTCAGCAACAAACTCTATCCCGAAATCCCAGGGCCAACATTCCTAACCTCAATAGCTGGGTAATGGGTCCCTAGGCTAGGGAACATTACTCCCAACAAAGCAGCTGAATGATGGGTCCCCAACGTTCTGTACGGCAGGGGGAAACAAAGGAAACTGTGACCCATCTCCCATCCTAGTAGCTATGAGAACAGTATAAGCAACTTGGTAGTAGGGAGATTTACTACACTATATCTTCCCAGTTCCAAGTCCAGTTTCAAACCTTGACCTCCCAGGCAAAACTGAAACAATCTAGAAGGGAATGTTGTCCCTTCATGTTATTTCCAGTTTATGGTGATTCTAAGGTTTCCCTTATCAAAGAGTTTTCTTTGACAAGAGAGCTGCTGAGACAGTATGACTTCCCCAAGTTCACAGAGTGGATTTCCTTAGTTGAGAAGGGATTCAGACCCTGGTCTCCAAAATCATAGTCAATGTTTAAACCACTACACCATGCTGGCTGTCTACTATTAAATACAAAATAAACCTTTTTGTGCCACTTAGGGATAAGAGTCTGTATCTTACTTATTCATCCTACGCATAGGTAAATATCAGATTTGATAGGTTTAATCTAGTTAAGATTAACAATAAAATAAAAAATAAAATGTTTGTTTTTTTAAATTGGGGTTTCAAGTGTCAGGAAATTCTGACAAGGAGAATCCTAGATACATGAGACAGATGCAAGATTTATTTTCTGTTAAAAATGCAAATAAATTTTTGCAATGCAAATGACATTTTTTGTGTGCAGAGAATAACATTTCTGCACAGGAAATAACATTTCTATTGCAAAACAAGAATTTTCCTGCATAGAAAACAGCATTTTCTGCTCTGACAATGTTCTTTTCTCCACAAAAAATACAGTTTTCCATACAGAAACTGGTTTTCCATACAAAATGCTGCAATTTTTAGTACAGAGTAAATCCTGTGCTGTGAATAGTATTGACCTCCTCAAAGTGATGAGGAAAAAATGATAAAATATTTCATTTGTGTCTGTGAGAAAAAAATTAATGAAGATTTATTCCTATAATACCACTGGACAGATGTTAATATTTGCCTATGATGATAAGGATTCTAGAGTCCATCTGCCTGGTCAAAGGTGTCATATCCATTACACATGGTGGCCATTTCTGCACTAGACTGTTATAGGGCTATTATTCCACTTTCAACATTCTGTGGAATTCTGGGGTTTGTAGTTTACTAAGGTCAAAGTGTTCTCTGGCTGAGAATTCTAAATGCTCCTCCCTAAACTGCAAACCCCAGAATTCCACAGGCTGTTGAAAGTGGAATAATAGCACTATAACAGTCTAGCGCAGAAATGGCCATTGATTAACTTGTTCTGAATCATTAAATGGACTTATGTGCTAAGTAGGATCCATGAAAGCAGCTCCAAAGAAAGAAAAGACACTGTTATACCTACCTAATATGTAAAGCAGTCCTCTCTCACTTAGATTGAATACTTGGGACCTAGACACAGGATTTCCTTCATCTCTCCACCCATGCCCCCAACCATGGGATGAAGGATTTAGATAAGCTGTATTGTGGATAAAAATGAATTTCCTTCTCTTACAATGAGGGGGAATTTTTTATTCTCAACATTTTTTCAACACAATGGATGGGGAAAAGACTTGAGAAATTGCTCCTTCCACAATTCTATCCAGCTGGCAAGAGCACGGTGGAGATTTGGACAGATTGGAGCCTCTCAGTGCTTCATGATTAGGGCTGTTTTCCCTTAAGGTTGCAGGCTTAACCACAAATTTACAAGTAATGCAGCTAACCCTGAAGTCTGCCTGATGAAGTTGTCATTTAAGTGTTTTCTTCCTTTGGGGGAAAAAAAGCTAAATCAAAATAACCCACAGTCAAATGAATTCTGTGTCCCATATTGTTTGTCTCATCCTCTTCCAACGCCCCTTCGAAGAGGAACTCATTAATAAAAAGGCTCAGTGAAAAACCTTCCATCATTATTAGACATTGCCAGGAAAAGCCACCTCTTCCCCTGCCAAGATCACATGTGCTGAATAGATAGAGGAGCCTGAAAGGCTATATTTCAGTTCATATAGTCTTCCATCATAGCTTGGACAGAGGACCTTTAGCTGCTGAGTGATATCACAACTCCAGCTGCCATTATACAGACAGCTGAATCTGAGTATATTGAATTGCAAAGAAAGAATAGGGAAATTTGCTGGAACTCATGGTATTCTTACACATAATTATTTTTAGAGCTTTCTACAAAAGTCTAGCCCATCTCCATCTGTGGTTGGAACCAATGCCTCTTTTTTGCCTCAATCCTATAGGGTACCTCTAGATTTAACCTGAAATAGAATTCCCAGAAAATCTGTGTTTTCACTAAAATTATGTCTCTTTTTAACAAGTTACCTATAACAAGATGTTGGAAGATTATAGTTCCCAGCACTCCTTGACAGTGGCTGTGCTGGATGAGATGGACTTGCAAGCCAAAAACATCTGGAAGGTCAGATTCTTCCCATTGCTTCTTTATACTGACTTTATACAGATTTATGTGTATAGGTGTGAAAGCTGGATGGTGAAGAAACCTGACAGGAAGAAAATCAACTCATTTGAAATGTGGTGTTGGAGAAGAGTACTATGGATACCCTGGCAATCCATGGTAAAAGGAGAAATGAATGGATCCTAGAGCAAATCAAGCCTGAACTCTCATTAGAAACAAAGATGACTAATGGAGCTGTTGTACTTTGGACATAACATGAGATGATATGACTTACTGGAAAATATTATAGTGATTGGTAAAGTGGAATGCAGTAGGCCAAAAGGGAAAACCTTTGTTAAATAATGTATCTATCAATTTTGTTCTGTTATTTCTGATGACTACTACACCGTCTTCAAATGAGCCTCTAAGCCAGCACATACATATAATTGTCCCATATTCTTTCTTCTACAGAATGTCCATGTTTCTCATATCATATTATTCTACAGAATGTCCATGTTTCTCATATCATACTCTCATATCATAGTCCCTGATGTCCCAGCTTCTAGTCAAGTTAATCTGGACGTTTTCCTTCCTAACTATTCACATGAATGACCACTTATCCCCATTACTACAGAACCTCCAGCACCTGATGTTTTCTGCAGCAAACAGGTTTACCAGCAATTATGGATTGTATATGATGACAGCCTGCTTGTGTCTTTTCACTCAGATTTTTTCTCAAAGTATGATCTAACTGTGTGTGTGGTTTTTAAAAATCTATTGTTTCCATTATCTATTTTTCTTTTTAAATTTGTGCTTTTATTTTATTACTGTCAGTTTCATGTTGTATACCCCTATGTTCAATGGTACATTAATTTGTAGAAATAAGTAAATAGCAGAGGGAAAAGTTGTGGTGGCAAGGAAAGAAAGAAAAGGACAACAAAACCAGAAGGATAATGTTATACTGTGGTTATGATATGTCTGGTGAGAGCACTAGATATCTCTTGATATCAAACTAATTTGGCCTTTACTTGACCTTTCTCTGCCACCTACTCCACATGTTTGCAAGGACCACCAGACAAGCACGTAACAGGCACGGCCATTAATGGTTGTACATTCCAAACCTCATTCAGGCAGGCAACTTAATGCCTCTCCGATACTTAAGGGACCACTCCTTCTTGCAAACCGCCTTGCTCAGCGTGACTTTACACAAAGACGCCCAGCCGACTGCAAAGTCATTCCTTTATGTTGGGCTATTTGCATACTGACCATGCTATTGTCATCCAGTGCTAAGCTCATCATGTAAAACCTGACCTTTTCCAATGCCTTTGTCCAGCTACAAATTTCCTTTGTTCTCACCGAGCATGGCATGGTTTGTAGGTAAAATCCACCCTATAAAAGGTCCCCAAATCTGAGCCCTCCTCGGATCACCTTGGACTTCCATCTAGCCTTGCTGCTGCTCTGTCCAGTGACGCTTTCCCCTCAGTTCCCAATAACTGAGTCTGCACTCCTTGGAACACTCAGGACTACTTTGGACTTCCATCCCGCCTTGCTGTCGGTTCATCCAGTGAGCTCCCCTCAGCGAACTGCGCTGAGTTTCTTCCCCTGCAACCTCCATTTCTCTCCAGGACTACGAGACCAGGTGTCATATTACCCATTCCCCCAAAACTCTCCATTCCTATTTCTCAGTTAGTTAGTGTATGTCGTGTCTTTCGTGTTGTTTGTCCTCAATAAAAATATTATTTGTTGCTTTAGAACTTGTCTAACCGCTCTCTGACCTGACGCTGTATACATAGGGTTAAAAGATCCCAGCTAAAGTTACCCTGCCTCTCGTTAGCTTGAGAGGGTGCTCAAGTCTAATTTCCCCCATCTTGTGTTTTTATTTGGTAATTTGAGCGCCCCTCCCAGGACCCTCAACATACAGGGTAACAATAATACCAGCTCCAAGCTGCCTATTCCTTCAATGCCTTAGTTCCAAATATGTTCAGGGAGCCAATGCAGGGTGAAATGGCTGTCTTGCACAAGCACCTCTCCTTGGGCAGTTTGGAACCAGCAGCTTCCTTTTCTCACCACCACCACTACACAAAGAGAGGACTGCTCCATTACATGAGCCATATGCCACTTGAGGATTCCAACCTAAAATGTACTTTAGCCTTTCTCAGTATCTCACTGTACCACTTAAAATTTAGCAGAATACAGGAATCTGCTCTTCTTGTGAAACTGAACATGATGTTGAACCAAAAGGAAAGGACTATAACCCTCCTTGAAACATGCTCCCCAGGTTTCCATAGCAAAGATCACATGGAGTTCAGCCTCTGTAATTTGACAGGAGTCCATTTGGAAGGAATGACCCCTTGCTTTGAAGTAGTATTCTATTGCCTATGTACAGAAGAGGTGTGTTTGTTAAAAAGGAGGGGGAAGGAATAAGAGAGAGATCGAGAGAACTGTAGTAAAAAGAGCTTATTCCCTTCGACTAACAGAAAGAACTCTGGCAGAAGGGGGGAAAAACTGATGTTACTCATCAAATTCAGTTGGGACAACAATACTGAGATGAAAATTGTAAAACAAATTAAAAGGTGAACAAAATAGAATAGACTTCTATTTTTTTTTCATTTTTTTTTTTATCCGCCTTAATCAGGAAAGCTAAAATACCTAATGAAAGTGATGCCAACAGACAAATCAAGGAACAATGGCAAAAAAGAGGAGGAATGTGGGATGTGCAGGCTAGGGAAGCAGAAACAATTTCTTTTTGATTCACAATTTAATGCAAACTTGCCTGATTTTGCATACTTGGGCCACTTTGTAATGACAGTCTCCAGTTAAAAAATACATACTAAGATACCCATATTAGGGAAAAACAAAAAATTTGGTATATTTGTAAAAACAGTAATTAAAATGTATTATATTTTGAAAAATACTTTCAGAAATGTGGAAACTGCACAAAACTGCATAAAAATACTTGTATTAAGAGAAGTTCAGACAAGGGTATGTATGAATAGTCATTCTGACTTTAAAATGATAATTGTCTGTGGTAGTAAACCAAATTTTAGTTGGTGGAATTCTCAAAATTTGGAATGAATGAAAGAATATAAAAAGGAGAAACAGAGTGAAATAAAACCTGGCCAGTTTGTTTATTCATTTCACAGGGCATGAATGGGCATAATTAGGGCTGAATTCACACATTTCCCAAGACTAAAATGGAAGTTTCTTTCAGAAGTAAAGCTACACCTTCTACAATGGGCAGACTGAACATCAGTTCAGAGGAAAGAAGCAATGAAAAACATTATTTTGCCCCTCTCCCTTTTATTCACTGCTTAGAAGACTCTAGCTGGGGGTTCAAAATAGGGAAGATTATAAGTGAGGCTGTGGTCCTTTGGATCTCCCACACAATCTGGCCCCAGTGATGGGCCATATGTAATCTCTTGTTCCTGGTCAGTCATGGTATAGCAGGAAGACCATCCTAGGCCCACTACCACTCCTAAGATCCAATACTCAAAAGGAAGACATGCCCTATGGAGCCCCAAAGGTTTGTTCCATTCCTCCTTGGGCCCCAAACCCAAACTGAAATAAGAGAAATCCCTTTATCCATAAATGTGCCCTTGGGTGCTTGTTCTTATTATTAAACCCACCCACCGTCCCACCAACCCCAATGAACCTGCAAGCATTACTGTCTATTTAAAGACACATGTTGTTTTATGCTTTCAGATTGTTTCCAACTTGTGGTGATCCTAAGGTGAATCTATCTGGGTTTCTGGAGGCTAAGAGTGGGTAACATGGCCAACGTCACCAGTAGGTTTCCATAGCTGAGCAGGGAACTGAAACCTGGTCTTCAGGGTCATAGAATCATAGAATCATAGAAATGTAGAGTTGGAAGAGACCACAGGGGCCACCCAGTCCAACCCCCTGCCATGCAGGAACATCCTCAAAGCACTCCCAACAGATGGCCATCCAGCCCCTGCTTAAAAACCTCCAAGGAAGGAGACTCCACTACACTCCGAGGCAGCATATTCCACTGCCTGACAGCCCTGACCGTCAGGAAGTTCTTCCTGAGATTCAGGTGGAATCTCCTTTCCTGCAACTTGAATCCATTGCTCCTTGTCCTGGTATCTGGAGCAGCAGAAAACAAGCCCACTCCCTCCTCTACATGATATCCCTCCTTGTACAATGATCAAACCACTACACCATGATGGCTGTACCCCAATCTATCTTCTCATAATTCACTACACAACTCAGTGCAGGGCAAATAAATGACCCTCCTGATCTTAAACAGGGGCCCTTTCTGCTCTACACTATTATAGTGCTATTACTCCACTTTCAACATCCTATGGAATCCTGGGGTTTGCAGTTTAAAAGTAGCATTTAGAATTCTCAGCCAGAGAGCTCTTTGGCCTCAGTAAACTACAAATCCTAGAATTCCACAGGATGTTGAAAGTGGAATAATAGCACTATGACAGTCTAGTGCAGAAATGGCCATGATTTAACTATGCAAGGAAAACATTTTTATTTATTTTTTTATATTTTTTTTTATTTATATAACTGAATCACAAATACAAAACAAGAAAAAAAAATTAAACACCATGTGATATACATAATAGTGAATTAAAAAAAAATTTTTTTTTCTTTTTCTTTTTTTCTCTTCTCTTAAGCAATACTAACTTTCATTGTTATTTTGCACCTTTACCCTTAAATTTATAAATCTGTTCAACTGTTATAATTTCACATTTCATTAAATATTTTTCACATCCCCTTTAATCTATTTCTATTGTTAATTCTTTTAATTTTTTTTTTTTAAAAAAACATTAACATCACTTATCCATTTAAATCTATAAATCACAAGTTTGACACACACACCTACTAAGAATTACAAAATATACAACATAAAAGAAAAACAAAACTAAAACTAAAAAATACCCACCCCCCAGAGCCAACTTTTTATTTAATCCACTTTCCAAAATTGCCATTCTTCTTTTGACAGGGTATATTACTATCTCTTTTCAGAACTTTATCCAAAAATATTTTCCAAATTTCTTCAAAATCATTCCCTTTAACCAAACCTTTCATAAACCTAATTCTACATGTTAGTTTATCATTAATTCAATTTTCCAATTCGTTATCCCATTCCTCTATTTGAAATTTTTCATTTGCTTTCCTTTTTTTTTGCTATTATTAATCCCCTGCAGTTAACAAATTTGTTATTAATTCTTTCTTTACTTGAGTACACCAACCTTATCATATATAGACAACAATGCAATATTTGGACATACTGGTATATCTGCCCCTATAATCTTTTTTTTATCTCTTTAAAAACCTTTTGAAAAAACCCCATTATCTTATTGAAATTCCCACCACATATGCATATATGTACCAATTTCTTGACATCCTCTCCAACAAAATTTTGAAATTTCTCATCTATTTGATTTAATTTCACTGGAGTCAAGTACCATTTCCACCAATTTTATAATAATTCTTTTTTATTCTTATTGATAATTTTTTTAAATGACGTTGTTTCCAAATTTTTCTCCATTCTTGTATATCTATATTTTGTACTATCTCTTCCTCCCACATTTTTCTAAGAAAATCCTTTTCTTTTTCTTTTGCTAATATTTTATATATTTCACTTGTAATACCTTTTAGTATTTCATTTTCTTGATATTTTCTTTTTTTTTAATAATAATTTGTTAAATTTAGTATATTCTTTAAAATCCTTAACATATCTTTTCATACTCTTTGTCCATTGCTCTAATTGTATATAATTTAACCAGGATATTTTAGTTTCCTGCAATCTCTCTTTCATTCTATCTTTATTTATCATTATTTTCATCCAATCTTTTAATCTATAAATTTTTTGTTTTTTTATTTCTTTCTCTATTATTTCTCTTAAATTTATTGGAAATTTTTCCATCATCACTATCGGAGTTAATTTTGAAAATTTCGGTAATAATTTTCTTTTATTTTTTTTCCATATTTCTATTATATTTTTTATAAAAGGATTTTCTATCTTCTCCATTTTTTTTTTGAAAAATTCCAAAAAAATATATTTTCTAATTTTGTCTCAATATTCATATCTTCTATCTCTAACCAATCTAAATCACCCTTTCCTGAAACCCCCTCTATGATATATCTCAATTGATTTGCATAATAATACCATTTTAAATTTGGAAGTCCCAGGCCACCTTCTTTTTGACTTTTATACCAATATTTCTTGTTAATCCTCGATTTTTTATTTCCATTACAAAAATTATTTAATATCTTTTGCCACTCCTTTAATTCTTCCTTGATATTTTTATTGGTAACATTCTAAACAAAAAGTTAATTTTAGGTAAAATTTTCATTTTTACCACTGCTATTCTACCAAACCAATAGCTTTATATTTTTGTAGCCTTAATTTCCTTTTTGTTTCTAATCTTAATTTCTTGAAATTTTTTTCCTGTAATTCTTGAAATTTTTTTGTAATCTCTATTCCTAAATATTTAATTGATTCTTTTATTTTAAAAATTTTTTACTACTTATAAATTTTTGTACTTTTTTTAGAAATTAAAAACATTATTTCTGATTTGGCCCAATTTTTTTCTAATCCCGTTTCCCCCAAACTCTATTAAATGTTTATCTATCCTATCTATCTTTTCAATTGGATCCTTAATTGTCAACAATGTGTCATCTGCAAATAAGCTTATTTTTTTTTTTTCCCTTTAAACCCCAAATTCCTTCCAAATTCTCATCATTTCTTATCACATTCGCTAACATTTCTATAACTATTGCAAATAAAACTGGAGATAATGGACATCCTTGTCTCGTTCCTCTTGTTATTTGAATCTGTTCTGTAAATCCATCATTTACCATCACTACAGATGTATTATGTGAATACAATTGATTTATTAACCCTTTAAATCTCTTTTAAATCCTATTTTATTTAAAATTTTTTTTAATGCCGGCCATTCCACAAATCAAAGGCTTTAAATATATCTTGGGCTAAAATTCCAGCTTTTTGTTTATCTCTGTCCATTATATTTATTTTATTTATCGTTTTCCCTATTAAATTTGCCATCTGTCTTCCTTAATAAAACCACATTGATCTTTATGTATATACTTAAAAAAAAAAATTTTTTTAACCTCTTCGCCATTATTGCTGTCAAAATTTTTGCATCTTGATTATTGAATTGGTTAAAAGAACCTGGATCCATAGGATCCTTATTTGGTTTTAAAATTAATATTATTAGTGACTGCTTCCATGATAATGGAATTTTTTCACCCCTCAATATACTATTATATAACACTTTTAGTTTAGGAATTAAACCTTTTTTAAATGTTTTATAATATTCTGGACCTAGTCCATCCAATCCTGGTGATTTTCCTCCTTTTAAATTATTTATTACTTCTTCATTTCCTCTTCTGATATCATTTCTTCCATCAATCCTTTATCTTGTTCTGTTAGTCTTACTTTCCAATTTTTATTAATATACTCCTCTATGTTCTCTAAAGATTTATCTTCTGCTGAATACAATTCTCGAAAAAAATTCCCCAAAAATTTTTAATTTTCCTTTTAACCTTTTTTCTTTACCAAATTTATCTTTAACTACGCCAATCATATTTCTAGTTTTTTTTATTGTACTGATTTAGCCAGCATTTTAGAATTTTTATTACTATATTCAAAATATTCCCTTTCCAATATATTAATTTTTTTCTTTGTCCATTTCTATCTTTTTAATTCATCTCTTTTTGCTTGTAATATTATTAATTTCTGTTTAGTTCTATCTATTATATAATCATTCTCTAGTTCCTTTATTTCTTTTTCTAATTTTAATTTTTTTTCTCCTAATTGTCTCTTTAATTTGCTTGATTCTTTAATGCATAATCCTCTTACCACTGCCTTCATTGTATCCCACAATACATCTTGTGTTACTTCCTTATTGTTTATATCCCAAATTTCTTGCCACTCCTTTTCATTTTTTTACTATCTCCTTATAATTAAATAACTTATATGTTCCCCCTTTTTGCTTCTCTATAATTCCTTTTCATAGTTATATCCAAGTTCATCAAAGAATCTGTCACTTTTATTGTTTCAATTTCTGTATTTATTAATCTAGGTATCATATTCTTTGAAACAAAAATATAATCTATTCTTGAGTAATTTTTATGAACTGATGAATAATACGTATATTTCTTTTCTTCACCCTTTATTAGCCTCCAAACATCTATCAGTTCATTTCTACTACTAATTTATTCAAAATTGTTATATTATTATATCTATCTCTAATTGATGGATCTGATTTATCTTTCCATCTATCCATCACCATATTAAAATCACCTGGATTATTGTATAATCTCCTTTCATTTTTTTGATCTTATTAAATATTTCTTCATAAAACTCTTTTTGCTTCTCATTAGGTGCGTAAATATTCATTATGACATATGTTTCTCCATCTATTTCACCTTGTATAATTACATATCTACCTTTTTCGTCTAACTCCACCGTTAAATGAAATTGATCTTTTGGAAATTATTATTGCAACTCCTCTTGATTTGGATGTACCAAATGCTTCCTCATAAATAGCTACCCCGTTAATTGTATTTTTTTTATCTCTTTTCCCATGTGTTTTTTGTAAAAAAATTATATCGGCCTTATCTTTTTTTAATATCATTCTATCCTTTTTTTTTATTATTACCCCCAAAACCCTTTTACATTCAATGTTGATATTCTCAATCTATTCTCCATTTTTCTATTTTGAATTTTCTAATCCCACTCCCCATTGGCTCTTTAATGTGATGGTGCTCCCCTTCCCCTTCCCTTCCCCCCCCCCACTCCCCTCCCCCTTCCCGCCCTCCCCCCCCTCCCCACACAAACATTTGTCCCCCCCCTTCCTCCAAAGCGCTTCTGCCTTGGAAACGACCAGCCATGGTCCTGGGGGGGGGGGTGAAGGTATGCCAACTCCGGCATAGAGACCAATACCCTTCCCCCTTTTTTTTCTTTCCCATATTTTTTTTCCCTCTTTCCCCCTCCCTTCCCTCTCTCTACCCTCTTGCTTTATATATATATAAATCTATCTCTATGCATTTATAATCTATAAGAATATATTTTACTCAGTAGTCATCTACCCTTCTCCTACTCTATGAAGTTCTCTTTCTTTTTCTGTTATATCATATTGTTTCTTCCAGTCCTCCTCAGCCCTGTCCTTTGATCTCCCCAAGTTTTTTTTGCTCCCCCGTTGCTCCTCCCCTGCTCCCCTTCAGTTACCCTCCCACTACCCCCCCAGTTTCTCCCCCGCTGCTCCTTCTTTTTCCTTTTCCTCTTTCTGGATCAGTTTCAGTTCTAGGAGTTGCAATCCTTGTTCAAGAGAATTTATTCTGTGGTATTTGCCAGCATATTGGAATTTCAGAAAAATGGGATATCCCCAATGTATCTTATCCCAACTCTCTGTAGAACTATGATGCAGGGTTTCATTTCCCTTCTTTTATTGTTTCGCGGCATAAGTCATTATAAATTTCCACTGTTTTTATATTAAATTCCTGGATTCTTTCTAACAGCTCTCATCAAATCATCTTTCTTGTTGAAATTCCAATTTTCCCTTATAATATCTCTGGGGAAATTTTTCCTCTTTTTTCAGCTGACACACGATGAATTTCTCTATGTCATGATCTTCCCATAAAATCTCAGGAACAATGCTTTTTAGCCATTTTAAAACTTCCTCTTTCAAGGATTTTTGACTTTGTTGTGGCTGCTCTGCGAGTCCACGAATCCTCACATTGTTTCTTCTGTTCTGGTCTTGGAGCTGGATAATTTGTCTCTCTAACAAAGAAATCCTGCCATCATGTTCTGCTAGTCTGGTCTGCTGATTCCCTTGGGTTTTTTTTATATCATCCACTTTAAAATCCAATGCTTTTAACTCCTGTGAGATTTTTTCCTGCAATTGCCCCATTTCTGCCCTTATATTAGATGTTATTGTAGTAACAAGAGCTTGATTAGACTCTGTAATAAGCTTGTGTATAAAAGTTTTTATCTCTTCATTAGCTCCGTTCGCAGCTTTCTTCGCCGCCATTTTAATGACTTTTTCGTCTCCGTTAAAGTTTAAGTTTATATTTTCAAAATCTCTAATTAGACGATTATATGTTTTATCTGTTGCTGTAGGTCGCTTCCAAACAGGGTGTTTATAGACCTTTTTTTAGGCGGCATATATCTCAAGGACCACAAAGGGGGGAAAAAAAACTGGGAAAACATTTTTATATGGCCCCAAAATGACTGGCCAAACCACACTGACCTTTAGGGAAGGTGCAAAGTCTGACTAAACAACAAAAGTCTGAAGGTGAGGAAACAGGGGCATTTATACCTGCCCTCCACTCCATCTGTTTCAACATCATGCTAGCAGTTCTTTGCAAAGGAAGTGAAAAGATGATCCAAAATCACATCTACCCAACCGGGTGAGATGATTGTGGAGCAAAATAGAAAAGAAAGCTCTTCCAGCATTTTATATACAAATTAGGTTCAATGACAGAGATATGACCCTTTAGATATAAGTTCCATAATGAATGCATAACCACCATCACATGAAAACTGCAAAGCACATGTTTTGATTCAATCCTCTTGCTTAGGAGACCTCTCACCGATCTCTGGAAGGGTAAATACATTTTATATGCTCAGAGGAACCCATGTCTCTATTGCCTCATGCATATATTCTCTGGCTGAGTCCTGAATGAACTACTCAGAACTGAATCAGCATGTGTTCAGAAGCAGTTCTAAAAATAATTCCAGGGGCTGATCCTATGTTACAAAGGCCTATGGGGTTTGAAACCAGAATAGTATTGCTGTTAGCTCTACATGATACTGTGGTTCACTCTGATCTTCTTGACATAATGTTCATATTGCCAGTTTCATGTGAATGCTATTGTCCTTGGCAGTGTTTTTATAGAAATGGGGAGAGAGCTGGAACACAAAAATGAATTTGATGATAGTTCATAACTGACTTGGTTATATATACAATAACAAGGAAGAGCAGGTGCAGTGAGGGTTCCTGCTTGAAGTGCTATGTTTTGACAATTCATTCAACACCCTCGCCCCCAAAGTTGTAATAGTTAGAGATTGCAGATTGCAGGCTGCAATAAAGGACATAGCTCTGGCACAGTAAAACATCATCTCAGTGGTGACAGCTTAATTTTTGCCAAATGGGTATACTATGAAAGGGTCAAGAGGCCTTAACACAGGAAGTTTATCACAAGCAGCAAATGCAAGATACACTACCTTAGATGTCCCACTCATTCCCAATCACTCTGTTTCTCGGAAAAAGCAAACACACTGATGCTCACAAGTGCTATTCCAGCCTGTACCTCCCAGCATTCCTCACTATTACCTAGGTTGACAAATTCCAGTGGGAGCTGCATTCCAACAACATTTGGAGCACCACACTTTAACCATGCTTGTCCTATAGAATGGGTTCTAATCGAATCAAAATAGAACTGTGTGCAACACAATGGCCTAAAATTCTCTTAAGTTTTTTGATGATACAGAACCTAGAAAGAACATTTCCTAAAATTCCCTCAAGAGGAGATGGTCTTAGACATGTTCTCAAAGTTGGATTTAATAATGATAACAGCACAACTCTTGTTTTCTTTTCCCAGATTAGTTGGTCAGTTGTTTGTTTGTCTGTTTAGTCACTGCTGCTGTAAATTTTGGCAGCTGCCATATATAATAGCTGGGCTACAATTTTCATTGCTGCCTAATGTTATGGGCCACCATTCTGGGGAATTATAGGAGGGAAGTGATGGTCAGGTACCCAAGAAAAATAATGGGCCATGTTTAGAAAAAAAAATTTCATAGAATGGATTTCTTTTTCTAAGATGTGGTCAAAAATCACAAATCCTCTCAGGGAGAGAAAAGTTTTCTGTGAAATTTTCATTTCCTCATTATCCTGTGAAAACATAAGTTCTCATTCAAGTTAGGAGCTGGGACTGGATAGCGTCTCTCCCTACCCGGTTCTCCATACAGAGATTAAACAAGTTACCTTTTGATACTGTAATTCCCAGAATTCCCTGGCCAGCATAGCTGGTGACTTTTCCAGGCTCTGCTTCCATGCATGCAGAAAAGAAACTCAGTCATAGTCAAAATATTTTGAACTTTCAATGAGCTCCTCTGTCTGGGACTTTGCCTAGTATTCTGATCTATCTGGTGGTGTGACTTATGTACAAAATAAAGGATAGCACATTGTTAATTAGTTTGATATATGGAAAGGAAAGAGTATGCCTTGAATTTTCTGCTTCAGTCAGCAAAATGTCTTGAACCACCTTTGGTGCTCTTTCAAAGGTGTTCAAAATGAAACACAAAGCAATCATGGCCTCAAAAAACAAAAGACTGGGACTCAAGGTAGCTTACAAAAAGGCAGAGAATACAATATAACACATATGGTTGGTATTCTGGAGTCCTAGTGCCGTGCTCAAGACTCTAGACCATGCTGGATCTCTCTGGATTTTAGTCTGAATTTTAAAGGGGCTGTCCAAGGGGCTGACTCTCACCTGCAAAATAGGCTTTGTTTGTTTGTTTGAGTTGTATCTCAACTTTCTTCCAAACAGGCTTCAAAGTGGTTTACAATGTAAATTAAATCAAAAATAGCTAAATCAGTATTTTGTACAAAAGTTTAAAAAGCACTAAACCACTAATCCAATGAAAACAATACTTTTACAACATTACTTTTTTAAAAAATTAAAAACACATAAAATAGATATCACATATTTTAAAAAGTGCATCTAGTTGCATGCCCCTCTACCCTGATCATTTAAGGCTGAAGACCAATTTAAACAAGAAGGTCTTTGCCTGGCAGCAAAAGAGGACACGGGGAGGCAAACCAAACTCCTTTGAAAGGGAGTTCCAAGAGCAGCCACTGAGAAGACTTCCTCCTGTATCCTCACCAGATGAACCTAGGAAGGTGTTGGGATGGAAGGAAAGCCCTCCCTCTCCACCCACCATGAAGATCATAAGAACTAGACAGGGTCTCATAGGTAAATACAGTCTTTCAGACAACTCCTTTAAAATTTAAATTAAAATCCAGAGTGGATTTTGTTGCCCTACAGACATGGAAACTACTAGCAGCCATTGGATGAGTCAATCTGCTTTTTAAGTTGACCTAGAGCTTCTCTTCAGCAAACAATGATGAAAACTTTAGCCAAAAAAGGAAAGGAAAGGAAAGGAAAAAAAGAAAAGAAAAGAAAAGTACTGCCATTGCTCTGCACACAGACAAATCCATTTACGCAAAGCTTTTCTTTGGATTACTGTCCTTGTTTCTGCCTATGCAATTAGTTTTTTGGAAAGTATATATATTTTGTCTGCATCTCTATAGGCTGAAGGAGTGAGTTCTGCATATGTTTAGTAATTATACATACATCTTTTGCTCACTCTAGAAATTCTTTATCCAGGGCATACTCTATGGAGAAGGATGGATATTACAGAGGGTCCTTACCTTGGTTGCATAAACACCAAGTATCCTTAAGCAGTGTCTAATAGCTTCTTGCCAATAGTAGAGATTAGTTGCTTTATGTATCTAGGATTAATTTGACTGCTGTACATTTTGCAGCTGAAAGTAGTTCATAAATCCCTTAGCATAATAAAAAGAGTATGGTGGGTGGGAAGAACATGCTTATTCTGCCTGAGCACATAGTAGAAATCAATCATTTAAGATTAGAATAAAACATCCCATTCGGCAAAATCCTTCCATCACAACATATTCAGTTGCTGTCACTCCGTAAAGTTCAGTAGATGGATTTGCTTTTATTTCTGAGATTGAGCAGTCAAACAAATGCACATTTATATACATGAGACCACCGTAATGAATAGGCTCTGTACATTCATTTCCTTGCCATTTCAAACATTCTGAAAAGCACATTTAAAAATATGCTCCATATATCATCCTTCCCCCCCACCTCTTTTGTGCTATCCTTCTTCTTCTCATTCAACTTTAAACTGTAACCCCTATGGAGCAGAAACCTTGTTCTTAGATCCAATTCATGTAGTTCAAAAGTCTACTCTAGCCCCTAGCAAATTCAGGACACAGCTGCCTGAATAATAATGTGGTCCTCTGATCCCTCTATCACCTGTCCAGAGCACCATTCGGTGTGCAGTGTTTTGAGAGGGTAACTCTTCTACATCACTGTTCCATCATGTAGTTAGATGAAACATGAACTCACTTGTGGGATTGCAGCTAGAACTGAACAAATCTGCTGATTTCAGTTCTTCTCAGTGTGTCACTTTCCCAGATAAATTTGCTTTAACTCAAACACTGAAATTTTTAAAGCTTTTGGGTGGGAAATTGTGCACATTGTTGTCTGCATTTCTTTCATTTCTCTTAATACATATGTGTGTGTATACAAACTTTCCTAAGATCTACCTATTTTTTTCAGAAGAGGTTTAACTAATTTTTTTTTTTTACTTTATTTTCCCTAGTTTATGAATTTTCAGGTACTGCTTTCCCTAATATATTCATATCCTTTGGCAAACTTAGTGATGTTTCATTGGATAATTTAGTTCAATTGTGCAACAGTCAGAAAAGTTTGCATTTTCAGGCAAACCAAATCATTTGCTCCCTAAATACAAAATACTGGAGGTTGTTTCATGTATGTCAGGAGAGGAACCAAAGTTCCATGCCAGAGCATATGTACACATGTAAAAGGTCCCAGGTTCAGATAATGGAATGCCCAGCTGATGCTGCTCAAAGTAGAGTGAAACAGTTTGTGTGATGACCTCCAGATACTTTGAACTGTAGACTCTATAGTCTTTGACTACTGGCCATGCTGCCTGGGACAGATGGGAATTATACCCAAAAAGTTGATAATATCACACAAGTGAGCCAGATGGAGCCCTTTCACACTATACAATTATACAACTATGATTCCAGTTTAATTGCCTTGGTTCCATCCTAGACAATCCTGACATTTAGGGAGGAATACTCATAATTCTCTTCCAGACAGTTGTAATGCCTCAACAAACTACATATGCCAAGATTCTAGAAGATGCAGCCATGAGGTTAAAGTGAGGTTACAGTGATCTAATTGTGTAGTGTGAAAAGCTGATCTCTCTTGTGAAGTGTCTGTCCTCACTCATTTCCCTACAGCATACAACTTTGCAAGGCATATGACAAGCAGAGGCTGTCAAAGTTACTTTTTTGAACTATAACTCCCAACTTTTTTGGATGGCAGGCTCCTGGTGGACATGCTGGCTGAGAGACTGTGAGAAATTCAAACAAGAAAATTCAACAGGAAAAAGAACTTTTCTGTTGGCAGTGATGTAGACTTGAGTCAATAGATTCAGACTTCACTTCAGTGACTCGACTCAGACCCAGCTTGGCCATAAATGATGCACTGATTTTTTTTTTTTAAATTTTTATTAATTATATAACTAAATCACAAATACAAAACAAGAAAAAAAAATTAAACACCATGTGATATACATAATAGTGAATTAAAAAAAAAATTTTTTTTCTTTTTCTTTTTTTCTCTTCTCTTAAGCAATACTAACTTTCATTGTTATTTTGCACCTTTACCCTTAAATTTATAAATCTGTTCAACTATTATAATTTCACATTTAATTCAATATTTTTCACATCCCCTTTAATCTATTTCTATTGTTAATTCTTTTAACTTTTTTTTAAAAAAAAACATTGACATCACTTATCCTTTTAAATCTATAAATCAATGATGCACTGATTTGACTCAACTCGAGACTTGTATATTTTTTAATGACTGACTAGATGCCCTTGGTTCAGTAACATAATATATTCATCCAGAAACCTTACCACTTTTAACAACACCTCTAGTCACATGACAATCTCTCTCAAGCCCTAAGTGTGGGTGCATTTCTCAAAGGGGAATAGCAAACAGGTTAGGCAATGGACTTGAGGCAGGGTTGAGGTCTGCTCATCAAGCTGTCCCCACTGCATATCGGAGGAGCCTTCTAAAACGTTCCCTAAGAGCAAAAGACAAGACACACCCTGAGAGTACAGGGTGCATTTCTCAAAGAGGAACAGCAAATGTGTTAGGCAATTGGCTTGAGGAGGAAGGCTCTGTCTTTCTAAAGATTTTGAAGCTTCAGTAATGGAGAGTAAGGCCCTTTCTGCACGTGGGGTGTTAATCGGGCAGAAATGGGTAGAAATGGGACACATTGGATTTTTCCTGCAAAAGGGTGAGTCCGTTGCGAAGAGCAGCAGCATGAGTTCGTCGCTCCGCAGTTCTCCGGTGTCCAAAATGGCAGCTACCAGTTGGTGGAGGCTCTCCACCAAACAGAGAAGCTTGCCAGCCGAAAGCCTGCCCCCAGAAGATCTGCAAGCATGCACTTGCACGCGCCTGCAAATCTGCTCCAGAGCACGGTGACGGAGCGAGACGGGGTTGCCCGCTCCGTGCTTTTTTAAAACCTCAAAAAAGAGGTTTTTTAAAAACATGCTGCACGACCAGTTCCAGTTGCGCAGAATTGGACTGAGGTGTGGAACTACATAAAGTAGTCCACTCCAATCCACTTTATGGTGTAGAAGACCTCTGTCGGAGGTAGCTCTGCACCATTTTAAATGCCTAAGAAAGATCCTATTTCCCACTTCCAAAGCTATAGTTGGCAAAATTTCAAATGTAGAGAGCCAACTCTGCTTAAATTGTTAAAACTGAATTTATTTGTCTCTATCCAATAATTCTGGAATTTTGGTTGGGGTATAAAGTGGGCACACCCAGCTCATCCCTCTCTCAATGAATCCCATGTTGTGATAACTTTCTATCACCTCTCCCTGTTTATTTTAAATGTCTCCTTTGAGTCAAAACTTGTTATTTATTTTTTATATACATTTGTAAACAGTGTAGGGTGAAAGTGTATACTGGCATGCATGCTGGCCTAGTATACTAGCATGTCATGCTGTTGCAATATTGCTATGTTAGTACAACTTCCAAAAAAATAAAATCACCGTCCAATCAGGGGCAGTGGGGCAGGGTGAAGGCAGGGCATGGGAGTGGCCAAGGACGCTGTAATGTGGAAGGAACACCAGTGGCAATACCTCTATCCATCCGCTTAAGGGAGAATGGTGCAGAAGAGAGTGCCCACAACCCAACAGCATTTCAAGAAAGGCAAAGTCACCATTATAATGGTATAATGTGCTAATGGTCTATATCACACTACACTGTTACAGTGTTCTTATTCCACTTTAACTGCCCTGGCTGCACCCCATGGAATTCTGGGCTTAGTGGTTTGGTGAGACACTGGAGCTTTCTGGCTAAGAATTCTAAATGCCTCTCCCTAAACTGTAAATCCCATGATTCCACGAGAGATTGTCATGGCAGTTAAAGTGGAATAGTAGTATGATAACAGTGTACTGTGATAAGGTCCTCAGAGAGTGGTAGAATCTCTTTCCCTGAAGATTTTTAAAAACAGTTTGAACACAGCAATTTTATCAAGAGTGCTTTACTTGTCTTTGGCAAGAGGCTTGACTAGATGACTCTTGGAATCCTTTCCAATTCTATTATTGTATAGCCCCCCCCCAAAAAAAAATTGACTTCCGAGTAGATGCACAATGATGCATGGCTCATTATTTGCGGTTGGGGGAAAGAACCAAATGGGGTCTGGGGCCATTAAGTGCAGAGGAAAGGGTGACATGAAAGAACAGATTATAGTATTGACAGAATATTGGCAAAGACAGACTGAAGTCTGAAAAGGGAATTTTAAACTCCAAAGCAGTTCTTTCTGTCCTTTTCTTTTTTTAAAAAGAGAGACCTATATTTTACACACATGCACATCAATACACATACACTACCATCTTCAGCTATTCTGTATTTTATATTTTCCATGTGACTCATTGCTGATTGCTAGTTGAAGGTTTTGACAGCACCTATGAGCATGAAAGTGCACTCAGACAACCCAATCCAGTGCTTTTCCAGCTCATTGTTCATTGCCTGGGAGACTACAGTCAAAGGCCTGAATGGACCATGTCCAGAAGCATGGTTTAGCTCTTATTGATACAACCATAGAAATGTGCATTGAGATTTACAGGGGAATAATAGGAAGTACTCCTCTATCCCAAATGGCTGAGCCTGGAAAGGATGATTGGTCTTTAAATCTTCCATAACCATGATTTATGTGACACAAGAATGTGACTCTAACCAACCTTACCCACAATTTATGCAAGAAACAAAAATCACACTGCAATCTGTCCAAAATAACAGGTGACAGAACCTGTGACCACTGAGGCTAGTCATAATTCACAAAGAGTTCTGAATTTTGTACTTTACTTTTGCACATCATTTCCTTCAGGGTGATTTAGTCTTTTCACACAATGTCTCAACCACAGTCAGCACATGGGGAGGCATAAAGATGTGCAAGGAATCCAATTTCAGTCCAAGGTTGCACAGGCTTGTCTCAGTCCACACTTTCTAGGTTTGTCCCAGGTTTGGACAAATGCAATTTGCACTCTGGGGTCCTCTCACTAAAAGATGGCTCTGGCCACACTGAAAAACTTAAAAAGTGTGTGTTGAAAAAATATGCTTATTTCAAATGCATGCAACACACTGCTTAAATTAAACACACCATAGGCAATGGAGGAATGTTCTGAGGCCATGTAGGTAGGAGCAGAAACATGAACATATTTGCAACAAATAAGGAAATAAGGGTACAGTTCTTGTCTCATTGTTAATAGTAATAGTAAAGACAACAAAAACAAACAACTTTATACTCAATTTCCCAAAACTGGAATTCAAGGAGACTTGTACCAACCTTGATTTCCTTGCTGTTAGGAAACTGTTACAGTGTTAAAAAGTTAAAATTCTAAAAAGAAACAAAATTTTCAGTAACTGTTGACGGAACCTGTAAGCACTGGAGCTCTCTGGAGTTCTGGATTTTGTGCTTTTCTCTGCATGTCATTTCCACCAGAAAAAACAACAGCCTCAAACCTCTAGAACAGCACACTGATTAGACCTGAAGATGGGAAAGGGAGGACATCAGAAGTTCTTGAGTTCGTACATGTACCCATTCCTAAGGCAGAACCCAAGGAGGTGATAGAAACTGCTTATGGCAGTAGAATCAGGAGAGGACAATCCCCATCCATCATAAAGCCCCCCACATACCATAGAAACTTGAACTGGATGGCCTCTAGATCAGTTTTTGGTACAATGGAAAACTAGTTCAGCATTGGATTGAGATGCTAGGAAAGAGTTGCCTCTGTCTCCAGAGTTCCATGCATTCCAGTGAAGAGTTTATGCAAGGGTTCTATACACATGCTTTTTGCAGGTTGCCTGGTCGCAGGGAGAGAGCCTAGGCACACACAATATATACCTTATCATTTTTCACCTTCAAGTCATTCCTAACTTATGGCAACCCTAAGGCAAACCTATCACAGGGGTTTCTTGCCAAGATTTGTTCAGATGAGGTTTGCCTTTGTGTTCTTGAGTTGGTTTCCATGGTCAAGAGGGGATTCAAACCCTATCTCGGACTTCCGGTGGTAGGGGGGAAGGGGCCGTGGCCGCCTTACCAGAGCTGGTGAAAGCCAACCCCCTAAGAGGTCGGGAACCCACTATTCTGATTTGGAAGAAAGGGGGAATCCCCCCTTTGGGAAAAAGGGGGTTCAAGGCGCAAGCAGAAGATGGGGAAAACTGCGCCCAAAGTCCCAAAAGGCATCATTTTAAATTCAGGACTGCAGAACGGGGGAAGGGTCTGTGGAGCAGCCATTACCTCCAAAGGGCTCCGTTGGAGTTAATCCTTGCCACCACTTTTTAAAACAACAACAACGAAGGTTAATAGAAGACACGAAGGGAGAAGACCAGGAGGGAGAGACGAGGCTTCTTTCTTCAAATTGTCCCCTAATTTCCCTTATGCTAGAAGGTGAATATACTCACAACAAAGACAACTCCGCTGGGACATTAAAAGACGAAGCTCCTTTAAGGGATACTCCCTACGAGGGACAAAGGGGAAGAAAGGTTCTCTAGGCTAAACTAGGAAGCCGGTAGGTGAGACTGTGAGTAAAAAGGACATAGCAAATAGGAAGCATTGCAGAAAAGCAGGAAGATGAACTAAGGGAGTGTCTGAAAATTCCAAGGAAAGACCAACGCTGTAAGTGAGACAGGAAAAGCAGGAAGACGAACTAAGGGAGCGTCTGAAAATTCCGAGAAAAGACCAACGTTGTAAGTGAGACGGGAAAAAGGCAGGAAGACGAATTAAGGGAGTGTCTGAAAATTCCAAGAAAAGACCAACACTGCAAGTGAAACGGGAAAAAGCAGGAAGACGAACAAAAGGGAGCGTCTGAAAATTCCGAAAAAGACCAACGTTGTAAGTGAGACAGGAAAAGCAGGAAGACGAATTAAGGGAGTGTCTGAAAATTCCAAGAAAAGACCAACACTGCAAGTGAAACGGGAAAAAGCAGGAAGACGAACTAAGGGAACGTCTGAAAATTCCAAGAAAAGACCAACGCTGCAAGTGAGACAGGAAAAGCAGGAAGACGAACTAAGGGAACGTCTGAAAATTCCAAGAAAAGCCCAAACCTAAAGTGAGAAGGAAAAGCAGGAAACGGAACAAAGGGGAACTTGAAAATTCCAAGAAAAGACCAACGCTGCAAGTGAGACGGAGGGAAAAGGGGGGAAAAGGAAAAAAAGGGCGGAGATGGAGACAAGGTTGGAAGCTTAAAGAGACCAGAAGAACAAGAGCTTCGGGGGGAAAGATGTGAACCAAACGAAATAACAGGGCAATAATAGTAAACCCTTCTGCTCACCCAACATAGGAAAACCAAAGTTTAGAGGGAAATTTAGCGTTTAGAGAACTGAGCGTGGGAGCAAGGGGGGAAATTACAAGGTAAGAACGGTTGAATCAAAAAACGCGTCCAGAGAGGATAACAATCATTAAACAAAATTAAAATAAAATAAGAAGTTGAGGTTGTGAAGGAAGCAGGGAAGGAAGAGAGAGCAAAACCAAACAAAGGAGCTAAAAGAGGCAAGAACGGTTAAAGGGAAAAAAAGGAAAGATTGAGGAAGAAAAAAGACTGTAGAACTGGCGCCGGACTGCTCCTCAAGAATAAAAAAAGGGAAATAATATTGGTTAAAGAGGACTTGGGGGGGAAAAAGCCCCGGGAATGCGAAGATTTGTTTTAAACTATATAGGGGTTGAAATATAAATGTAATGATTAAGAGGATTAATTTATAACCAATTAGTAGTTAAATTATACAAAAGCCCCATTTTTAAGGGGTTTGGGAAGTTCGAAGGTGGAGGGTTATATTATAAGTGGGGGATTAAATTAATCAGATGCTGAGCAGATATAGAAAGGTTTAGAGTATGTAAAAAAAGGCATAGAAGGTCTAATAGTTATAACAGATATAGAAAAGAACAAGCAGGGTTCATGTTTTAAACTAAGTATAGTTAAGTATAGCTAAGTATTAATATTTAGGATCATATTGGACTTGTATTAATCTGAGGAAATAACCGGAGGAAATAAATACGAGCAGTTACCGGTAAAGGGAACAATAGAAAAAAACCCAACAAAGTAACAACTTAAGATCAGGAGAAAAAGGGGGAGAGAAAAGGGAGAAGAAAAAAAGGAGAGAAAGAAAAAAAAAATAAGAAAAGATAAAGAAAGAAAATCAATAAGTTTATACATTGGTAAATTTTACCTATTATAGAGATGGTTTTGGGTACAAGGAAGGCTGTATTATTTCAGCAACAACAAAGGAGAGGTTCCATAGAAGGACAACCTAAATTTCTAGAATTGGGGAATACGATATTAGAGGAAATTAAGAAATTAAGAGATGAATTTAAGAAAGACATGCACAAAATTTCCTCAGATATGAAAGAGGTAAAACAAGAAATAAGATACATGGGCCAAGAAATGGAGAATATAACAAAAGAAATTCAGACAATACACCAGAAAATAGATAACATAGAAGATAGAACAAACAAATTAGAAAAAGAGGCCCCAGAAATTAGGAAACAGATAGGACGGGTTGAACTACAAGCTTTGAGTGCGGAAATTAAGTTTAAAAAGATAAATGTGTGAAGATCAGAGGTTTAAAGAGGAGAAGGAGGGAGAAGATTTATGTAGCCGGATGATTCCAGCTTTAGCTCAGTATATTGGATGGAGCCCTGAACAGATTGATCTAGAAATTGATAAAATTTTCAGAATAAAAACTCCTTTGTTGCAAGGAAAAGAAGTCCCCCCTAGGGACATTGTAATATATTTTTTACGTGAAAGAGTAAAGGAGTTGGTTATACGCAAAAGTTATACGAACAAATTAGTGGTAGAGGGAAAAGAGTTACAGATCTTTAAAGATATACCTTCCCTAGTGCTTAAAAAGGGGAAAGAATATTTTTTTAATACAGACGCTAAGGAGAAATGGTATTAAATATAGGTGGTGCAAAGGAGAGGGTGTGACATTTACCTTTTTACAGAGGAGAAAATTGTTGAATTCTATTCTTAAAACAAAAGTTTTCATGAGAAGACATAAGGATGATTTGAATCCTCCGGAAATGGGAGAAACAAGAGATTTAGTAACACCAGAAAGTGAGAGAGAAAAAGGAGACAGTAAAGGAGACAAAGCGGATTATAAAAAGAGCAAATAAAGAATCGGCAAAGGATAGAGATTTAGAACTTGATACAGAGAAGGGAGAGAAAGATCAAAGGAGGGACTTAGATACGAGGGGAGCTTTAGGTGTTAAAATAGATGAGAAAGATAGTCATGCTAAGGACGTAATGGAAAAGGATGAAGAGGACGAGGAATTCAGGATGAAGGGCAGGAAGAGGAAGTGGAAGAAGAAGAGGAGGACCCCAGAGGTAGAAAAGATCAAGAAATAAACTAATAGAAATGGGGATTATAAATTTCTTTCCGGGAAATGCCCGGGGCTTGAATGCACCTTTTAAAAAAGGAAAAAAAATATTCTATTATTTGGAAAAGGTAAAAGCTGATGTGATTTGTCTTCAAGAAACACACATAAGAGGAAATGATATAAAGTTTTTAAAAAAATATTAAATTGGGTAACGAATTCTCATCAGTATGCAGTAAAAAAAAAAAAGGTGTTACAATCTATGTGAATAAAAAATATAAATCGGAAGAAGTATTTAGACATGAGGGTGGACTATTTGTAGGAGTAGAAGTAGAAACAAGGCAAGGAAAAATCCTCTGTTTTGGGGGGTTTTATGGACCTCAACAGAATAAATCGGAATATTACACAAATTGTCGGAAGTAATGGGAGATTACGATTTCGACAAAGTCATAATAATGGGTGACTGGAACGGGGTAAAAACCCTTGATCAAGATAGGAAATCAGAAAAGAAAGGGGCCCCAAAAGGAAACTGCCAAAAACCTTTTTCGATTTCATGGAAAATAACGCACTCTTAGACGTATGGCAATATCTGTAGGGGAACGCCCAAGATTTTACATATTATTCAGAAACATTTAGGTCATGATCTAGGTTAGATATGATCCTGGCATCTAAAGTATTAAGTAAGAATATTCAGAAGATGGAAATATTACCTAGGACATGGTCTTTATCACTGTCCTATAATGATGTTCTTCAAAAAAAAGGAAATCAGAGTACCGGTGGGTACTTAGGGATGATTTATTAAGGGATGACAAAGTTGTAGATAAGGTTTAAAAACCCCCTTGGAATATTACTTTAAAGAGAACTCTGGAAAGGGAACATCAGAATGTACAGTGTGGGGGGCCGGTAAAGCGGTAATAAGAGGAATCTTAATAGAACAGGAGAGCTATAGAAATAAGAAACGAAGAGAGATCCAACAAAAAATTAAAGGGGGCTTAAGAGTAAAGAGGATGAGTTAAAGAAAAATCCTCAAAATGGGGGAAAGGGAAAAAATGAGATTAAGGTATTACAAAAACAATTTACGATGCAAAACACAATAGAAATAGAAAAAAAGCTGAAATTTATAAAGCAAAGATATTATGAACATTCCAATAAAGCGGGAAAGTGGCTCACATATAAACTTAAAAAGGAAAAGGAGAAAAGAACAATTTTAGAAATCAGGGAAGGGGGCCAACTGTATAGACAACAAGATAAGATAAAATTGGGATTTTACAAATATTACCAGTCGCTTTACGAAGATAATGATTCTGCTGATATAGATAAATTTTGAAGAATTATCTTAAAAAATAGAAATATTACAGATAAGAGAAGAAGCCAGAATTGAGTTGAATAAACCTATAACTAAAATGGAGATAACAAACGCAATACAAAAACTTAAAATAGGAAAGGCCCCGGGGCCAAATGGCTTAACAGCTTTCTATTATAAAACTTTCCAAAATATATTAGTAGATCCCTTGTATTAGGTGTTAAAAGAAGTAGAAAAAAGGGGAGCGTCCGGCTACTTGGGGAGAGGCTACAACCCGCCTTATCCCCAAGGAAGGCAAAGATCACTCTGATGTTAAAAATTACAGGCCAATTGCGCTGCTTAAATAATTAAAATATTTGCGATTATTCTGGCAGAAAGATTAAAGAAAGTATTGAAAGAATGGATTGATGAAGATCAGAGCGGTTTTCTTCCGGGAAAATTGATTAAGAATAATATGAGAATTGTCCTGAATATACTAGAATATTACCACAAACACAATGAGAAAAAGTTAGGAATGATATTTTTGGATGTAGAGAAAGCTTTCGACAAAATCAAATGGAGATTTATAGAAGAAACTTTAAAAAAAATATAGGGAGAGTTTTTAAGTGGAAAATTATTTTTAAGGATCAATAGATTTGTTATAGAAAAGGGAAAAAAAACCTAAAGTTGATATCAGAAAAGGAAAAGCGACAGGGATGTCCACTGTCTCCATTGATCTTCCTAATAATGATCAAAATTCTTAACTTACATATTAGACAAGATTCGGAAATAAGGGGGGGTTCAGATTAAAAATCAGGTATTTAAACTTAGGGCATTTGCAGACGATTTGGTTGTTTTACTAGATAACCCGATACAAAGTGTAAAGCAGTTTAATAAGATCTTACATGAATTTGGAGTGGTGTCAGGCTTTAAAATAAATCCGGAAAAGACATCTATACTGACGAAAAAAATGAATAAGCAAGAGGAAAGGGAGTTGGAGAGTGAATCACAATTTAAAATAAAGAATAAAGTTAAATACTTAGGAATATACTTAACTAAAAACAATACGGATTTATATGACAACAATTATAAGAAAATATGGCAATCAGTGAAAGGGGATTTAAAAAAATGGACAACATTGGATATATCTTTATTAGGGGGAATAGCAATAATTAAGATGAATATATTGCCAAGACTGATCTTTTTATTTCAAAATCTCCCCATTATAACTAATGGCGGAGTTTTCAAACAGTGGAAAAGTGATCTGTCCAAATTCATTTGGAATGGCAAAAACCCCGAAAAAGTGGTGCGGTTTAATAGATGCTAAAGAGAGAGGAGGTTTAAAGGGAAATCCGGAGTTGAGATTATACTATTATGCGTGCTGCCTATTGGGCGACCACTTGGGTTCGATTAGATGATGAGAGATTGCTGACAATGGAAGGTGCGGAGTTACCTTTCGGCTGGCACGCATACTTGTGGTATGAGAAGGGAAAAAAAAAATAGGGAGTTTAATAATCATTTTATTAGAAAATCTATTTTGAGAGTGTGGATGTTGTATAAAAAGAAGATCTATAAGAAATTCCCACCCGGGGTATCCCCACAGAAGCCTTCTATAGGAGGGAGAAACCTCAGGTTGGCAGATGGATTATGTATAAGGATATAGTAAAATATATGGTGGAGAGATCCGGTTGAAGACAAAAGAAGAACTAGAAGATATTGGATTGGCTAATTTACTGGCTCCTGCAAAAACAAAAAGGAGAAAAATTTAAAGTAGATCAGAAAACAGTGGGGATAGAAAATAAAGAAAATGAATTAGATAAAGTATTAAAATCGGAAGTGGATCATCGTATAGCAAAGTTAAAAAAAAATTTTTTAAAATTTTGAACTGGAAAAAGAGGTAATAAAAAAAAGAATATGTTGAGATGGGCCCAAAAATATAGGGAGACCGAACAATTAGAGTGTTGGGAAAGGTCCTGGTTTAGAATAAACAAAATGGTAAAGAGTGCAGCATTAAAAGAAAACTATTTTAAGATCATGTACAGATGGTACTATACGCCGGCTCAAATTGCGAAAATGACCAAAACAGACAAGGATAAGTGTTGGAAATGTGAGCGGAAAGGAACTCTGTTTCACCTGTGGTGGACCTGCAGTAAAGCGAAAAAATTCTGGGTACAAGTACATAACATTATAAAAAAATATTCCAAATTAAATTTCCGCTATACCCAGAAATATATTTGGGTTTAAAAATGTATGAAGCTATGGGGGGCCACTAAAGAAACAGTCTTTTCAAAAAATGCTCACCTTAATGATAATTGCAGCGAGAATGTGTTTCGCGAGTAGGTGGAAACAGGCGGAACCTCCTGAAGTAGAAGACTGGTTATAAAAAAATATGATATTATGGAAATGGGGAAAAAATTTAAATTCATCTCTGTCATATAATTTAAAAGTCAAAACAGAGGTAGACTGGGATCTGATTTTTCCTATTTTAGAGTCGAAAAAGGGGGAATATGGCTACCAAAGGGTTAAAAAGGGGGGTTAAGCTAGGTATTAAGGGTGTTGAGGCTTATATATAGTTAAGAAAATCCTAGAGAAAGGGTAAAGGGAATATTAGCGTAAGTATAATAAAAGGGAATTAAGTGGAGTATCAGTAAAAGGATTGTATGAGAAAAGTGAGACAGGAAAAACTAAGTAAAAACCAACTCGCATAAGGAAAGGAAAATAAGGGGGAAAAGGTGTGGGGGGGGGGTTTTATTTATTTTATTATTTCTTGATTTGTATATGTGAATGTGAATGATATGGTTTGGTTGTATATCGAGATGAAAAGGTCTAAAAAAAGATTTGAAAACAAAAAAAAACCCTGATCTCCAGACCTATAGTCCAACACTCAAACCATTACGCTATGTTGACCCTGGATAGACTCTATTCAGACATTCAAACTGAATGGATTGAGATCAGGTCCAAGAAACCTTGGAATGTGGTCAAGATCAGAACCATTATTAATGAGGAAAAACACGCAAACCAAAAAGGTGGAAAAGTTTGCTTTTGCCAGAACCTCCTGGATGGGCACGACTCTGCTTTCTCCTCTCCCCCCACCCTGCAAACACTCAATTGTGGGCCCCCGGCCATTTCAGCACTACACTGTTATAGTGCTATTATTCCACCTTCAACATCCTGTGGCATTCTGGGGTTTGTAGTTTACTGAGGCCAAAAAAGAGAATTCTAAAGGCTGGCTGAGAATTCTAAAAGGGTCCTCCCTAAAAAATGCAAACCCCATGATTCTATAGGATTTTGGAAGTGGAATAATAGCGCTATAGCAATGCAATCAAAATTTACCTGTTTTTGCACTTTGAATTCAATTTTCAGCAACTGAAGTAAGCTGAGGATAAAGACAGAAAGTGGGTGGAGAGAAACACTGGGACATTTTAGAAGCAGATGAAAAAATGGGGCAACAGAGAATTAACTGGGACTGTCTCTTACAAATCCCGAACAGTTGGAGGGGGAGGGTTTTCCCATTCCCAATTTCTGGATCAATTTTTTGTTTTGTTTTGTTTTTGTAAAAAGACTGGACATAGAGTTATACCATGCAAAAAGGTCTTGCATTCTGCATATATCATTTTTCTTCAAAAAAAAAAAAAAAAACCTTAAGGAATCAAAGCTCATTGGTATGCCTCTTAAAACTCTTTAATATGTATCCATTCTTGAACATCAATAGTATGCTGATGTTGTATTGTGTTTGTTCCTAGTATGTATTGTGCCTGTTCCTATGCTTACCACTAGGTAATGGTACATGTGTAGAAGTGAATGTGTGGTTTTTCATCTTGTTCCTTCTCATAATGGCCTCCTCATTAGTATTCAAACTTTCCACAAGCTGGTACTCTCCAGAATCTCTTAGTATAATGCTTCTAGATCCTTTTTAGCTACTGAATAGGAAGATCTCATGCATGCAGTATGTACAATGGTTTGCACTAGAATCCAAAGATCTCAATCAAAGTCAGGGGCAAAAGATTTTGGTCTAAATCCATCTGGTAATCCCAATCAGAACAGACTCACTGAATCAGTCAGAATCTGATAATACTGTTGTAATTTCCATTGATTAAGGGAATTTACTCTAACTGAGAGTAGCAATTCAATTAGGCCTATAGACCTAAATCAAATTGTTAGTCTGAAGCAAATGAGGCTCATTGAATCATTGGAATTTAGGTAAAACTTGACATACTGTTTAGCAGCTGATTCAGTGGGTATACTCCAGTTAGAAACAGAAATCAGATTTAGGCAATAGAATAAAAGAATTTTAGGGTTTTGTTATGTATATGGAAATGAAATTAGTTCATAGTCCTTCTGTAGAACAATGTACTCCTGGTTACTGAGGAACAGTATTTCTGCACTAGCCTGTTATATTGCTGTTTCCACACTAGCCTGTTATACTGCTATTATTCCACTTTCAACATCCTATGGAATTCCAGGGTCTGGAGTTTAGGGAGAGGCCTCAAAGGAAATAGTAATAGTTGTATGATTTTGATTATATAGTGTGCTTTGGGAAGGCACATGTGTATTATAGTATCTTCCTTACAATTGTATGGGCTCTAGACTGTCCTTCATTTCCACTACTTGATCCTGAGCTGAAGAAGCAATTCCACCAAGGTGAATTCAGAATGGAAAGTTCTTCACTTCTGTTGCAACAGCAAAAATGCTATCCACTACAAAGTGCTGACCTATGCAACCCCCTAAGGTCACCTAAAACAAAACAGCCAACTTGGGTTGTCAAACTCAACAAATAACTAAGCTACTCTGCTCTTTTTTTAAAAAAAAATCAGTGTGAGATGAAAAGAGATCTATTTCCAAACAGGGTATTTGCAGTGACATTAAAGGTGAAAGGCTGCTGGTTTCTATCTGTAATTAGAGTCCAGAATTATTCCTGGAAACGTATACACCCTGGATTTTGGCTCAAACAAACTGCATCTCTGTCAACATAACTAGACTCTCAGCATTTTTTCACTGATTATTAATGTGCTCTAGAAGTCCACTGTGGCTGGTTGCACATAACTGATGAAATACTGTTGACATACTCAGCTTTCTATTTCTTGTGAGACTGAATATCCTTCTGAGCTTTGGAGACATCCAAATGTCTAATAATGAATGGAAGCAAAACAAATGTGGTATGTACACACCTTATAGTCACATTGACCAGAACCTCCTCTGGCTGCTGAAACACATCAGCTATTTGGATACCTCCATCCTTAGAACCAATGTAAGTATTGAAGAATGTCCTGTAAGATTTATTGGATTTCAAGGTTGCTGGAGCAGAACAATTAACCCAATCATTGCCTTTTCTGCCCTCTATAATGAATATGCTACCATACACATATGTGTTTGCCTTCCTTGTGTGCATGTATATGCCTTGCTGCTTTAAGTCATTACATTTAGGCCTTTTATGCTCCACACACTCAAACTGCACTGGAGATGGGAGAAGGGTGGGACCCAGATGACGCCTATGCACGACGTCATCTGGGTCCCATCTTCTTCCATCCCCAGGCACACAATTGCACCACAAATCATTGACGGGTTTTCCCCATCAATAACCAGCAATTGCGCTGCTCTCCTGCTGAACACCCACAATTATCTTTGCTGCAGATATCCCAGAAGTACAATGGCTGCAGCAGGAAGAGGCATGGTCTCCACACTTCCTGGTTCCTGGAAGCAGCTGGTATGGAGGGGAGCGCTCCCAGGACAGCCACTGCTGTCCTCATCACTAGATGCTGCTGGGACACAGGTAAGCTGCAGAAAGGGCCTTAGAAACCAACTTACAGAGAGTGAGATTCTTAGTACTGGGGTAGTGCTTCATACATTCCCATTTTTATATTTGGGGCAGCCCAGATATTGTTCTTGCGATGTTCTCAAATGTATGTGTAGCACTGCTGCACTAAGGTTTCTGTTCAACAGCCATAACTATGGATGGGATGAATCCAGAATTTTCCAAATCCAGATCCGGACCCAAATCCCTGGAAAGTTCTGGGAATCCACAAATCTCACAAATCCTGAATCTTTTGAATTCTTTTCTAGGAAAGAGTTTAAAAAGCAAGGGAAAGAAGGATAATCTTGGGCAAGACACACTCTCTCAGCCTTAGCAAAAGCCTAGGCAAAGGCAAACCTCCCTCTAAAGAAATCTGGCCAAGACAATTGTCCTAGTTTTGCCTTAGGATCTCCCCTGATTGAAAGTGACATGAAGGTCCTTTCTACACAGGCAGGAAAATGTGGATTAATCCCACATTTTCCTGCCTGTATAAACAGGGCCACATACTACAATGCAGAGATAATCCAGATCAAAACTGGTTTTTCTTTGCATAGCTCCTTCTGGCATTCTGGGGTTTGTAGTTTGATGATGCACCAGTACGCTTTGGCAGAGAAGGCTGTGACCTCTTGTAAAACTCCAAACCCCAGAATTCTGTATGAAAGAGGTTTGCAAGGGAGCTATGCAAAGGAATGTTTCAGCTGTCCTTGAAATCTCAAGCCTGTAGCTTCCAGTCAAGTACTGAACTTAAATATGAAATGTTCAATTTAAATATTTTAGAATACAAGCCCAGATGTAATTTGTGAAATTGTTAGCAAAGGCCATTATTACTCCAAGGGAAAACCTCACCTACTTACTATCTCCCCTTGTATGTATGGTCTCCAAGGTTTTCAGGCATCCCAGTCTCCCAGGTTTTCAGGCATCCTGGTCTCCTAGGTTTTCAGGAGTCCTGGGCCCTTTCCGCACAAGGCTGGTGAATCGGTTCGTGCTGTTTCTTACCGGATTTTCTGGACTTGAAACAAGGCAGACTTTCCCTCATTTCCTTCCGCATAGCTACTGCATATGTTCCAATCTGATTCGGAAGAGTGTGAGTTCATGAATCCACACTGCCTCCGCTGTGGCCACTCCCGCTACTTCCCTCACCCCACCCTGTTGGCTGTGATTGCCCCCTCCCTTTTTTGGCATGGTCTAGTACATCATTGCATACGTGCATACGAGCGTACATGCAAAAGTCCATACTACCCCCTGGGTCCTCCCATGAGCCCTCCCCTGACCACCAATTCACATTGGTGCGAATGTACATGTCTGCACCACTGTGAAAGTATGAATCGGATTGATTTGGAAAATTGGAAAGCCAATTTCTTCCAGTTTTCAAATAGTGCGCTTTACCACCACATGGGGGCGCATTTAGTCAAAATTACATGCAGAATGACGGTAAATGAACCGAATCTAGTCCGCTCCAAGGTGCAGAAGACCTCCGTGGCAAGACGCATTGGCTCACCTTAATAACCACATGCGGAAAGAGCCCTGGTCGCCCAGGTTTTCAGGCGTCCCGGTCTCCAACAATCTATTTAGTTGGTGGATTCAAAAGATTCGGTTTGCCTATTTTGGCTCAGGGATTCAGATTCAGGAATCTTGAATCCTTACCCAGGATTGGAGGATTCAAGGATTTAAGGATTCTGTTGGCCCATCCCTAGCCATAACTGATACTTTCTGGCATTGCCATCATGGCCATAACATTGGCAGCTTTGTAAGACTTAATGGGAAAGGGCTCTCCATATTAATACAGAACAATTGTTATCATTGGTAAATGAGTTTACCTTTTCACACTGTAAATTATTAGTCATATTCGAATCAGCTAATGCAAGCATATGACTTCAGTTCTTGGTTTCTCCCCCAGAACTGATCATAAGTAACTGGTCAGGGACAGTTGGAGAAGGCAGTAGTGGTGGCTGCAAATGGACAAGACTTGCTTATTTCAAACTTGTTCATTGGTATTTGAACATTTGCTTTTTTCACTTGCTCTTGTTTGCGTCATTGTGATGTCCCTAGCTGGCAGGACATACAATGGGATCTTTCAGAGATTTGCCAGGCTCCTACGGTGGGAGGAAGCTCTTACATCAGGGGTAGGCCATCCAGTTCCACACAGAAGATTTGAGCTATACAATTCCTGTATTTCCTTAACTTTACTTGCCTAATCTGGATAGTTGGAGGATATGACTCTGCTGTCTTACATGGTTTAATGGAGGAAAAACCTATTCAGTCTACAAAGCCATCACAAATGCAGCCACCTCCTTTCCTCTTACTGATATGCAGAATGTCAGCCAGACTTTTTTGTCCACATAGGAGCTATGTTACTTAGTCTGATAGGCTTTTTTCAACATAAACATTTGTCCACAACAGGATGCGACCCTCCTCTTGGTCACTTTTCATTCACAGTTCATTATTTAAATTTACACAGCCTCCCAGAGAGAGACCCACAAAGGGCTTTCATCCTGCATTTTGGCATGTATGCTTTCCTGACATCATTCCCCCTCTTTGGACTAGTATTAAAAAGAAATCCCCTGCTTCTCAATGACACTTCAGCTCAGACCCCAACATCCTTCCCAGACAGTCAGCATCGACATATTCCAGCCAGATTGTGGTGGAATATCCACAGACTGAAGAATAAAAGCAGGAGTTTATCGAGTGGGCAGTGGTGGGTGGATGCCGGAGGGAGACAAAATAAATCCTATAAGTAAATTGCTGCTGGGAGCCAGCTGCAGTGAATATTTCATTCTAGGAGAAACAGAACATTTGGAGCAGCAAGTGGAACAAGTCATTAGAATCCAGGAATTTGAGTACAATGAGAAGCTGAGTTTTAAAATACTGGTTCAGATCCAGAACGGGCACAAGTGGTGTGGCTGTTTTAACAAGAAACAAAAAAGAAACTGAGATCAGAAAAATGGAAATGTCCCGTGATTGATCAAACTGTACAATATGGGGGGTACCATAAGAATATTGACAGTGGTGATGAATGATTTCTGTGAGCACATCATAGTGATGTTATAACACAATAAAACAAAAATGTCCTTCTGTTGTTCTAGAAGAAGAAGAGGAGGAGGAGGAGGAGGAGGAGGAAATATTTGATTCTTCAGTGAAGGCAATCTACCTCTGTGATCATAGGGCCCAGTTGTGGGGGTTGGGGTAAAATGTAGGCATTGGCCCCAAATAAGAATTCTGCCCCTCAGATGAAAATTTCCTTCAGTTCCCAAATATCTAGCACTGGGGGAACTTAGAACTTCAATGTAGAAATACATTTAGAAATCAGTGGGAAAAACTAATGAAGCAAAGATCCTTTCATTACAGGTGTAGCTACAAAGGGGGAGGGGAATGAGGGCACTGCCCCCTCACAAAACGAATTCTGCCCCTCATGAAATTTTCCTCTTGTCTTTAAATTTCTAGTGCTGCAGTAATATAAAATTTCAGTTGAACATTTAGAAATACAGTTTAGGCATCCAAAGAAAGAGGGCAGGCAAAGTTACCAAGGGAATACAGGCAAGGGACTATTTGAGGTATGAACCATTTTCAAAATTTCACTCTCTGCAAGGTTAGAAATTCAGAGACTGGAGGAAAAATTTTATGGGGGTGGGGCAAACATTTTAGGGGGGGCAATGTTCTCCTTTTGCTACCCTTCCAGTTACAGAGTAGTTCTACCATTTCACTCTGAAGGAGAAGGTAGTATGAGTGTGTAAACCCAAAAGGGGGGTGACTCCAAGAGCCATCCATAATGCCAGTTCCTCCATGAAACAGTGGAGAATATTAGCTCAAAATGTGAGGTCTGCGAGATGGGGGATAACCTAGCAGGATCTTTTACACCTGCGTATACAAGTACTAACGCAGGAGAAAACCAGCCGAAGACTCAAAAGTAAGGTTGATCATTTTATTGGGGAAATTAATATTCATACACATACAAGATCCAAAGAATCTAACAATGACACAAGGATGACTGAAGGAAAAGGGAGGAAAATTTGGACAGTAAGAACTTAGGGCAAAGTAGCTGATTGTCATGAGCCAGGCTGAGCAGGCTGCCGATTCAGACAGGGACTCTGAGTTGGACGTGGGCTTCCAGCCAGGGGAGGATCCTTGGAGGGAGAGGGGGCTCTTGCAGAGTCAAGGGAGGGACCTGCCAGCAACTCCGCAGCTGACCCAGGGCCGATACCTATAGCAGAGGAGTCCAATGCTTCTGGCTCGACAGAAGCTACTGCTTCTGACTCCAGCCCGGAGTTTGCAGCTTACTCTCCCCCCACATTCCTCCAGAGGCAGCTGGAGAAGGAGGCAGTTTGTAGATCAAAGCACTTGCAAGAGAAGCACTTGAGGTCTGAGGGCCTTCAGCTGGGAGCCAGGCCAATGGATATCTGATCAGCCCCAGCTGGGTTGAAGACTATTTAAGGCAAACGCTGGAGGGAGTTCAGGTATGGGGTAGCAACTGTCTCTCATCTGTGACTCTGCTACCTGTTCCATGGGCTAGCTATTCCTGAGTTCCACTGCCTTTGTTTGTGTTGGGTGACGTAACCCCTTAATTACTTTATGGCTTTATTTATTGCTGCTCTTTGTTTTGGGTGCTGGAACCCTTTGATTATTTACTGCCTACTTACTAAAAAGCCATAAAACTCCAGTTGCCACCTCTGTGGTTGCTTAGCCTCTGCCTGACATTGACACTGATATTACCTGTCCTGCACAGAAGAGATGAAGTAATGTGGCTCAGACTTAAGGTCTGAGGGTAGCACAAAAACAGGAATCAGAGCAGCAGATCTTCTGAAATATTAAATAAAGTGTAGCCCTATTTTACTCCCCCTCCCTCATCCAACCACTGTCCTATCTCAGTCCTGGCACAGCTGATAAATCAAACAAAACAAACTGAATGTCTCCCAGTTTGCTACTTACTTCCAGGCAGTAAGCAAGGAGTCATAAATAAAGTCCAAGATAAACAAAGTCTGGCAGGGTTTCACAGCAAGGGAGTGTCCAAGGTCAATCCAAGCATTTGTCAAGCCATCCAGCAGGGTAGCAGGTCAGATAAGCTCTGACAACTTCTGGAGGAGAAGGATGCCAGCTAAGTAGACCCAAAGCCTAGCATAGCTGTGCCTTGACTGATTGTTGCCAGTTATAAATTCTGAGAGAATGATACTAGGTCTCTCTTTGCTGCCTGTACTGTGTGAAGTTGGGACTAGGTAAGTGTTCTTCTGTATATGAAGAGGCAGGGCTCTCTATTGGAACTGGCACCGCCTTCTGTTCTGTATCCAGCACTGCAACCTCTCTCTGTACAGTAGGCCCTGGCATGCCTTCTGTTTCAGCCTCTGGTGTGCCCTCTGCTTCAGACTCTGAGTCAGAGTCCATGCTCTGGAAGCAGGGCATGACAACCACAAACATTCTGCTTCTTTTTTTTTTTAAAAATGAATATATAAATCAGTTATTCAAAATAAGACCATGATGCTCAGCAAAAGAAAAAAGTTGAATGACAGTAAGAGTAATATTCTTAGCATTGCTCTCAATTTGAATAAGCAAACAATTTGGACTTCTTTTTGCAGTGATGTAGACTTGAGTTGATTGACTCAGACTCAGGTCAGACTTAAGTCACTTCAATAACTTGGACTTGACTCTGCAATAAATGACACACTGACTCCACTCAACTCGTGACTTGTATATTTTCAGTGACTGACTTGCTGCCCTTGGTTCAATAACATAGCACATTCATCCAGAAACCTCACAACTTTGAACAATGCTTCCATCTCTTTTTGCCTACTGGTCCTTGACAATCTGTCTCAAGCTCAAAGCATTGGTGCATTTCTCAGAGGGGAACAGCAAATGGGATAGGCAATGGGCTTGAGGACGAAGAATCTTTCTTTCTAAAGCTTTTGAAACTTCAGCAATGGGGAGTAAGAAAGATCCTATTCCCCACTTCAGAAGCTGCAGACTCTTTTATGCACATTGACACAAAAGCCTGCAAGCTTTGGGAAGAAAGAGTAAGAAGGATCCTGTTCCCCACTTCCAGAGCTACAGATGGTAAACTCACAAATGCAGAGGGCTGACTCTGCTTAAATTGTTAAAGCTGACTTTATTCAGCTCTGTCTAGAAGTTCTGGAATATACGCTGAAGTATAAAGTTGGCTCCTAGACTTGAGACTTGACTTTAAAGTATCATGCAAAGACTTGAGACTTGAAAATAGAAACTTGAGACTTGACTTGAGACTTGGAGTAAAAAACTGAAATACATCACTGTCTTTTGGTAACCTCCCTCCCTCCCAAAGAATCTCACATTTGTCCATTAATTCTCTTACCTGGTTCTTGCAAGCATTTTTTATGTCATCATCATTTCCCACCTAGATTTCTCCATCCATGGGTGTGCTTGTGACAGTTTTTTGTTTCGTTTTGTTTTGTTTTTGAGGGAGGGTTGAGTTTTTAGTTGATTCGCCATCATAGATAAAACCATGGGGTGGGTTCAGGATATCAAAGAAAGCAAATTACAGTCCTCAAGCAGTCATGACACAATAGCATGTACACGTTTAGAAACATCAGCATACATTGGATAGTTTTGTTAAACAGAAAAGAACTCTGTTTTCTCTGAACATTCACAAAAGCTGGTAAATTCCAAAAGCAATTTGGAATCCAATCCAATCGACAGAACTCTGCCCATATCCTCTTACTGGAGAAGTAGTTTCTTAAACATAATGAGGTTGCTGAAAGCTATTCTACATGTTGCAAAATCAGAAGGCACATTCTAGTATACAAGAACATACTCAAATCATACCCTATAAAGTGTGAAACGTGAACCTATCATTTTCTTCTAGCCCGAGGACAGTGCTGTGCACCATAAAAACTTGCATACGTACCATCTTGTGAATAATGATTAGTCCAGTAAAATATTATTTTACCAACCCAATGAATTTTGCTACAACTGATGAAAAAATTGAGCTATCTGTAAAGTGATAGCTCTGGGTTTTTCTTTTCTACTTTTCTGCACATAGTGGGAGAAATCCTAACTTTTCATATACCCTGATGGAGTCTGAGTAGAGAGAGAGAGACCACGAAAGGATTTTTGTGTTTGTGCTGAATAGTTCTATAAAAGGCCAAAGCTATTGTGAAGAAAGCAAATTCCACATGGAAGATCATTAAGAAAGGAACTGAAATTAAGCTGCCCATAACATAATGCCTTTATATGAATCTATGATGTGATCACTTTTGGAATACTGTGGATAGTTCTGGTCACCACACATGAAAAAGAATGCCACGGAGGTGTAAGAGAGGCAGAAAGGAGCAAACAAAATAACCAAAAGGCTGGAGCCACTCTCCACAAGGAAAGGTTACAATGGCTGGAGAGTTTTCCTTTAGAACAAAGGGCAAAAAAGGCAGGGGGCATGAGACAAGTATGTAAAAATGTAGTATAGCAAAAAGCAGGTTGGGGTAAACTCTCCTCCTTGTCACCAACATTTCATAGAACTCAGGGTCATCCATTAAAGCTGTCAGGACAGACAAGAGGATCTACTTCTTTACAGAGGTTACAGCTGAACTCCTCACAGAATATGATGTCAAAAGTGATGGTCAGCAACTTGGAGGGCTTTGGTGGTGAGGTGTTTGTTTGTTTGTTTGTCTGTTTGTTTAATAGCCCTCCCTTTTTCTAATATGGGACCAAAAGTGGCTTATGCTACAAGTTAAAATAAGATGTAGCTAAAACAATATATACCATACAAATTTTTTAAAAAATTAAACATTCCAGTTAAATCATTCATTTAACACATCTAAAACATAGTAAAAATTGAAGTCCACATCATACACTGTTAAACTCTTTTGCCATGAAAAAGCAGAGAGACAAAGGTCTGCATAAATAAAAAGATCTCTACCTCATGAAAGAAAGTGAACAGGGAACAGGCTTACTATGGGATGGAGGGGGCATTCCATGATTTATAACCAGCCACTCTTTCTATTACCTCATCAGATGAACATGTGAAGACTGAGAGAAAGCCCTAAACATTACAAGACGAGCAGGCTTTTATAGGGAGATACTAGCTTTTAGATAGTCTGGACCTAAGCCATATTCAAACAAATTCAGAGGACTAAACGATCAGTGACTGCTATTTATAATGGCTGTATCAGGGGCAGCATATCTCTGATTAGGAGTTGCCAGGAAGTAAAAATGTGGAGGATGCTATTATACTCTTGTCTTCCTGGGTGCTTTCCTTAGGTTTCTGGCTGGATACTCTGGGAACAGAGTATTGAACAGGAAAGGCCTTTCTGTTGATCCAGCAGGGCTTTTCTTATGTTTTTACGATTCTTGCTCCATCTATTCATTTGGTTCATCTCCCACTACTATCATTCCTCTTTTGCAGAGTCAGTCATCTTCAATTTGCTGTGACTTTTTCCCTTGCCATCCAAGCAAACCAACTGAAGTCAATGGACAGAACAATAAAAGTAGTATCAAACGCACTAAGAGGATTTTTGGAAAATCTCTTTAAACTAAAGGCTCAGCACAGCCAGTAATGGGCAGTTCTCAACAACAGCACTTGCTGTTCACGATATGGGTCAAGCTTTTAAAGTAGCCCACTGAGCTGTAAGTCAAGAGCGACCCAATTTGACTTCATTAAGGAGAATAAAATCATAGCCTTACACTAAAATCTACAAAACCTGCATTTGAAAAGGGCTAATAGATTTGTATATTTATGTAGCATTCATTAGTGTTTAGAGTAATGGGATTTTATATTTAATAATGTTAATTTTACTACTGGAAGAAGATAAATCACTTGGATAAAAGTAGGCCTGCTAAATGCACTAAATGGGTAAATTTTATTCCAATAGTGCCCCTACAAGAATTTAGGATTCTGTGTTCAGTCATGTGGATGTGAATGAGTAAGTTGGGGGAGAATCAAAAATGTCACAGGGGCTATTCTTTATCCTTCAAAGCATTTGTCTCAAGATCTTCGAGTATATAAATTCCAAGTCTATTTAATCTAGGCCTATTTCCTTTTCATCTGTTACTCTAGAGTAGGTTCAGTGAGAGTGCAAGCGATGGCCAAAATCCTGTTGGCATCTCACATGCAGAGGTTCCCTCATAGAAATGGCTGGATGTTTTCTTTCAATGCAGAAGAATGTCTATATTCCGTTCAGAGTTGCAGAAAAAGAATTTGTCACACAGTGCCATTGTGCACAGATGCACACTGTAAATAGATGCACACACAAATCTAGTTGTGCATTCTACTGTACATTTTTGGTGTGATCCAACACTGCCATTAAACAGAAGGGTTGCATAGAAATCAATCAATGTGAAATTCCACATGCAGAGGTTTATGATATGTAAACCTGATGCCAGAAATAGATAAAGAGAGGGGGCAATAAATGATGCCTGAGATCCTGTACTGAGAGACCTATCCCCATGTGTAAGTATAATACGTCTCCTATTGAACCCTCATTCAAAAGCCTTTCTTTTCTGAACACTCCCCTCCACCCTGATATGGCCAGTAGAAAGCAAGGTAGCAGCAGAGACGCATTTAGGTATTTTCATATATCTGGACACACAGGAGTAACATCATTCTCAGTGCACCCATTTTCAGAGATTCAGGATATCCCAAAGGATACCTGTCACTGTGTGGACTTATACCACTGTAATTCGTTAACAAGACATCAGCTGATAATCTGCAGTAATGAAGTCTGGTACCTTATTGGTTTTTCTTGTTGCTGCTGTTGTTAATGATGATCATGGACCCTGGAATAGTGTGATAGAGGGCTCAACCTTCCCCAAAATGATGAGGGAAAATTAGACCAACAAGACTCCTCTGTAGTTGACCCCCCCTTAGGAATGTGCCAAACAAGCATTATTTTGCTGTTGCATTCATGGGACTCAGATTGTTATGACATTTAGCTGGATGAGGATGAGAATGGTTTTAATGTGTTGCATTGCGTTTTGATTAAAAGTCATTGTTAATGACTTGCCTCCCAATGCTGAGCCCCCTCCCCTATCTTCAGAGCTGTCGCTAATGATGATTGATGGAAACAAAGAAGTACAGAGATCAGTTTCCAGTGGATCAGAGATTTTGGGCATTAGATTGTAAGCTTTGTGAACCCCTTGTATTACAGAGGCACAAAAACTTTTGCCCGTGTTCTCCACCATCCTGAAAAGAAAATGTGAGTATAGATACTGGATTTCAAATGAGGCCACATGTTTGTGAAATTTGATAATCTGCCACAAGCCAATTAAAGGCCCTTTCCACACACAGTTATTAAGGCGGGCCAATGCGTCTTGCCATGGAGGTCTTCTGCACGTTGGAGCGGGACTAGGTTTGGTTTATTTACCTTCCTTCCACACGTAATTCCAACTAAATGTGCCCCCATGTGGTGGTAAAGTGCGCTATTTGAAAACCGGAAGGAATCAGTTTTCCAGTTTTCCAGATCGATCCAATTCATACTTTCACAGTGGTGCAGACACGTACATTCGCATCAATTCAAATTGGTGGTCAGGGGAGGGCTCGAGGGAGGTGCCAGGGAGTAGTATGGACTTTTGCACATACGCAATGACGTACTAAACCATGCAAAAAAAAAAAAAAAGGCCAATCAAAGCCAATGGGGCAGGGTGAGGAGAGTAGCAGGAGTGACCACAACGAAGGCAGTGTGGATTCATGAACTCGCACTCCTCCAAATCAGAATGGAACATACACAGTAGCTGTGAAGAAGGAAATGAGGGAAAGACTGCCTTGTTTCGAGCCCAGACGATCCATTAAGAAACGGCACAAACCAGTCTCGTGCGGAAAGGGCCATAGTGTATGTTGCTAAGAGGAACAACTTCCTGTTTTTTTCCCCAAAAGGGGCCAAATGCAAGTACATGCATGCAAAGGGTGTAGATGTGTGTGTCTGTGCATGCATGTGTGTGTGTTCCAAGCATTTGAAAGGGTGAGATGAAAAACATGAAATTTTTCAGGAGAGAATTTTGAGACATATATTAAATATTCAGGCATTTTTCAACATAGTGGTGGGCAGACCAGTCTGCTTCTGTTCTGCATCAGTTTGGCACATAAGTCCTTTCACTCTTTTTCCGGCATTAATCAATGTTTTCTATATTAATCCATGCAGAAAATTGTGAAAGCATCATTTAAATGTATTTTCTTACAAAACAGGCAGACAGAAATGAATTTTAGACAAGTTAAAAAGGAAAAAAGCCACCAATATGACAGGAAAGTAAGGGAATAATGAACAAACACACACAAATGCAAAAGAGTGGAAACTACCAGAGCCTTCACATCTCTTTTCACGCACTTTTAACACTTTGTGTTAAAAATTAAAAAAATCACAAGCATCCTCCATAGAACAAATGAGATATTCTGCTCTACATCCACATCATCCCAATACTGACCAGTGGTTCTTCCATGGGCTTCATCTGTAAACACAAGAGCAGTTGTACTTAAAATAAAATAAAATCAACTTTGATTAGTATTGTCATTTTTTAATATCAACAGGATTTCTGAGATTTTGTTTTATTCTTTTGCAGATGAGTAGTAAGAAACTCCCTCTTTATCCTTCCATTCAATGCATCTAGAGACAGAAACTAGATATAAACTATATTCAAAGACGAGGAGGAAAAATGCCTGCATTCCAATATAATGAAGAGAACAGCTGAGAGCAAGAGGAGGCAGGGATCAAAGAGATAAGATATGTTTCTTATCACAACAGCCCAGTGAGAGATGCCTGTCCATGAGAATATATTGAAGGAGCGCAAAGAACAACTTGCTAGGTTCAGAATACTGTGCACCAAAAGATAACAGTTGGCACTAGAGGAAATATATAAGGGATAAGGAGACATATGGGATCTGCAAAACTTTGGCATCTACACATAGAATCATAGGGTTGGAAGAGACCACAAGGGCCATTGAGTTCAATTCCCTGCCATGCAGGAATGCACAATCAAAGCATTCCTGACAGATGCATATACACACATCTGTATCTTTCACATACAGAGAGGAAAGCCAAACCTGAGACCACACTATAAGTTTTCAAGTTTTGCATTGCAAACCTTTTCCAGGTGTAGAAATTGTTGTTGTATTGGAAAATTGTAGCAATTCTAGCATGGATAGCATGCACAGCAACATCCATACATTCTGAATTCCCAGAAAAGATTTCTAGTGGTCATGAACCTGAAGTAGTACAATGTTTATTTCTTGTGTTGTGATTTTTCTAGTATAACTGATTTCCAAATCTGCATACATTGCAGACACAATGAGAGAGAGAGTAACCAACCAAGGATCAGCAAGGTTTTCAAAAATCTGTAATTATAGAAGAGTAGATATCTTTCAGAACAGAGAAATAACTTCACAAGGTGGCTCTTTCCTATTCATTCTCCTGCTGTGAAACAACTTATTTATATACTCCAACACATAGAAATCAATACTTAAACATATTCTCAAAAATGTTATATTGATTTTACTGCAGGAGACTGATGGTGAAAAAAATTGGCCCCTGTTCAAAATGATTATGTATACTAACCCCTTACTGTGTCATAGCTGAAGCATAATCAAATGCAGCAAATCCTCAGAAACAAATTAGCTTAGAATAGCATGGGATTTCAGAGACATCAAAAAATGGCACCATGTACAAGCCATGAAACTGAATAAGAATGGGTCTGAGAATGTCACTCTCAGGCCAGTTAGGCCTAATCAGAGAAGGAGAATATCTGCAGGCAGATTAATGGATTAAAACACTGAGGAGTTTTCCCCATAAATGACATGCAATCATGCCACCACCCCACACTTACCTGTCCTGCAGAAGGGCAGGAAGCACAATGGCAGTGCTACCTGTCCCAATGCAGCCTGGGAAAGTGGCCAGCTGAGCTGTGGAAGGAAGCAGTGTATCCATCGTGCTCCCTTCTGCAGGAAGCCGGTCCTGTACAGAGGAGAGTGCTCCCATCACACTCCCTTCCCAGCAGAGCTGCTGCTGGCATCCCCACCAGCTGCTGGCACAAGAAAGTAAGCTGCAGAAAGGGCTGAAGAGTTCAGATCCATCTAAGGTTGGATCTATTGCCTTCCTAAAACCTAGATGGTGCTGCCTTGTAGCTAGGTGGTCTTTCCAAAGTTCTTAACTTAGTGATTCAGTGCCCACAGTTGGCCCTGGTTGCTCTGACATTATATTTTAATTGTTATGAAGTTATGGTCCTTAGCTCGAATATGCACCCAAAGATGATTTCTTCTTGGGTGGTACCAGTGTGGTAAATTTGTAAGGGCTGATTGTCTTGGGATATAAACCAAACTGATACTGTGAGAACTAAGGCTTGCTCACAGTATTTGTTAGTTTCATGAAATATACAGTTTCATGAAAAGGTTACTGAGAATTGTTCTTGGGATCGACAGGGTGATCATCTGTGATAAAATTAGTTTTTTAATCCTAAATTTAAGAGTTGATGAAAGCACAGAGAAACTTTCCTTTTTTTTAAGTAGAGTATAGGCATTAGAGCAACTTCATTAACTTTAATAAGTCATTAAATGATAGAGTGGCTTGAAGGCATTATTATATATAAGGTGGTGGTTAAAGCACTTCAATCAACTTTAAATTCACTCATTAGACTTTGTGGAATTGTTTGTAAACAATGCAGATAAGTAACTTTAAGCACAGGTTTAAATTTCCAGGAAGTTTACAGATATCGTGCTCAATGTGAATCTCTACATATTTCAAAAATGTACTATATAACTCCTATATATTTCATCCACTGTTAATTAAGCCTTCCTCAGATATAAAGCTCAGACAATGAATGTCTTCCATACACACACTTTATTGTTGTATAGCCAATGGCCATCACAACTTTTACAACAGTTAGAAAATAGTACAGAAGTTACAGAATACTTACAAACTGCAGGTTAAAATAATAAAACAGCAAACATGTAAATAAACTATAAAATCACAATATTAAAAATTATTTATTGAAGCCACTTTGCTTCTGATAGAAAGAGGCACGTATTTTCCTAGCAGCAACTGCAAACTGGGCAACTGAATAGGTGACCCTTGCTTGTTTGTCCACAAGGAGCTCCACCACAATACTTTGAGGGGAACTGTTCCAGGAGGGTTGGATCAATGGCATCACAAATCTTTGACGAGGTTCAGAATAAAGTGGGCAGTATAAAAGGTAATGAATTATGTCCTATATTTGGCTACAACCATACCCACATTTCCTCTCTGCAATTGGGATACGTTGATATCTCCTTTCCAAATATGCAGAGGGCATCTGCTGAAACCTTAACTCTGTAAATGCCCTTCGAAGCTGCACGAAGGTCAGGTCTTCAAAATATTGTGGCATTGCATGGTTGGTCTGAATGTGAGGATACCAAATAGAAAATCACACCCCAACTATCTCCGCTCTGTCTTGATTTGCATCATAGTTGAGAATCCAACTTTTAAGATCCCTATTACTAAGTTTTAAATAGGTTTCTTCATTAAGCTGGTAACTCGTTAGTTTGTTATGACACTGTTTTGCCCAACCTCCAATCCTTAACTCCTCCAACCAGCAGCGTTTACTAATAGAGCTATCCTCAAGCTCATTTAACCTGCGCCAGAACCTTAACAAGACCAAATCTATCCTGGCTGCTAATGAAGGAATGCCAAGTTCTGCCCTCAGATGTGCTGCCGGCACCCCAAGTGGAAGACTCAAAATCTGTCTCATAAATTGATTTTGTATCCTTTCGAGCACAACTTTAGCATTTTCTCCCCATATTTCGGCTCCATATAGCATTTGAGGGATGATTTTAGCTGTAAAAACCTTTATTGCAGGTTTTATTAGTTGCCCTCCTCTTGAATAAAAAAACTTTTTCAATGACCCAATAGATCGAGCACCCATAAGTTTAGTAACTTCCAGGTGTTGCCTCCATGTAAGCTTTGCATCAAAATAAAGCCCTAGGTACTTAAATGATTGTACTTGCTCTAGTGGATGGTCATCCAAGGACCATGTACTCTTACTGGGGTTCTTCCCAAAAACCACGACTTTGGATTTAGAGTAATTAACTAGCATTTTTTCTTCTTGGCACCACTTTCCAATGAATGTATGAATAAGGAGCAAAGCCATGTTTGTTAGTCACATGCCCCTAATGTTGATGGGCCATGCCTCTGGGGGCCACATATTCACTTGGCTGTGTGAACAGGTGTCCTGTGCACTTACAGCTTTCATCTGAATGGAAATGCCAATCTTGCATGTAAACATGCATATAGCTGTACATGTATGTGGTGTGGAGTTTCTCTCATATAGTCAGCTGTATATGTGGACCTGAGGAGGCAAGCATGATCAGCAGTAAAACTGTACCAATGCAGCTCTTTTTATCTTACGCCCTTTCCACACCCTACTTTCTTCAGATGTCCTCCTGTGGGGATCCTGGCCACAGCTCTGCCAGGAGGGGAGCATGATGGGAGTGCTCCCCTCTGCACCATCTGGCTCCATGATCAAGGAAGCACAATGGCTGTGCCTCTTCCTTCTGCAGCACAGCCAAGTACTTTCCCAGGCTGTGCTGGGGCAAGAAGCACTGCCATTGTGCTTCCAGACCCTCTGCAGACCAGGTAGGTGAAGGACAGCAAGATGTAGTATTTATTTTTCTTGAGTTACAATGAAACAAAATTAGTTGTTAACAAACACTGTATGTAGTACACAGTGTAGAAAGAGAAAAAGAGTGGTCTTCTTAAGAGTAATATTATTGCTTCTGTTGGTACTTATTTTGTAATCAAAGTTGTTGCCATTACAGGTACTAACTGCAGCTACTAATCATTGTCTGCCTTTGGTGTGAGTGAATGCAACACAAATGTGAAGTTAGTTTACTCCCGATTCTGGTAAGAGACTAGTCAAATGTTCAACAACAACACAACTAATGTGATGTGGAAATCAGCTTTGAAACACTTTCAAAAGTAACATGTTTAAAAGGAAAACTGAGGACCTTTCTGCACTATACTGTTATAGTGCTATTATTCCACTTTCAACATCCCATGGAATCTGGGGTTTGCAGTTTAGGGAGAGACCTTTAGAATTCTCTGTCAGAGAGGTCTTTGGCCTCAGTAAACTACAAACCCCAAAACTCCGTAGGATGTTGAAAGTAGAGTAATAGCACTATAACAGTGTAGTACGGAAAGACTCAGGGACAGCCTAAACGAAAGCATAGACACATTCACACACAACTGCCTAGATCACCTTCTGACGATTTCCCTCCAGTCCCTGTGCCAGATGTAATAGGATAGGTAAGACCTAAAAAGGGAGCCCAGACTGCACCATTTCAGATTGCAGTGCAGACTCATAATTTTGAATGTTTTTTACATGTACAAATTGTCAAGCACGTGGCAAACATTCACATCTCAGACAAAGGTTTAGTGTAGCCCTCTGCGTGATGTGATTTTGCTACATGCTGGTAATTTTATCCATGGGGAAACTATTGAAAAAAGGTTATTCCCACCTGTAGACTGAAGAGGTACAGTCTATAATTTTTCTTCCTCAGTCTACTACTTCATTCTGTATCATCTGTGCAGATAAGCTCAAAACCTGTGACAACAGCCCAATAAATCTTTTGTTTCAGTGACCCAGTCTTTTGCCAGCAGGCTTGGGTTGCTTATACGGATCAGATATACAGTATCAGCAAGTGTAGAAATGCACAATTAGTCTGTTTCTGTGGATGAATTTTATGTGAACTTCCTTCAGTCCACAGTGCCCAGGCTGGCAGTACGTCTGTGGCACTATGTGTCATTAAACCTGTAGTTTCCTGAACATGCAGATGTAGCCAATGCACATATGTCAAAGATAAACAAAAAAAGCAGCACAAACAAGATTAGTCAAGGGGATGGTGTATGAAAGCAATGCACACACTTTAAAAAAATGCTTACTGGCATAGTCACACTTTCAAAAAAATACACAAGGAGAGAGAGATTTCATCACAGATAAAATAAAAAAAATGGAAGAGGGCACAGGCTGGAAGGATAAAGAGCAAAGGAAAGAAGTCCATATATGTGGACTTTACAGGTGCATATAATGTTACATGAGAGCCCTCCAAAGTCATCTAGACACACACACACACACACACATATGCATATTCCAGTTCAGTTGCTGATATCCATCCACAGTTTTTCAATTAAAATTTGAATAATAATTTTAAAATACTCCCAATTCATTAGGTAGTTACAAGGATTATAAACAAATGTATGATAGCAATGTAATGTGTTCAGTGCAAATGCCATACAAAAAATAAACTGACATGAAAATGCTCTCTCCACAATTCTGTGGAATGTTCTCATCACACATGCATAACAAGATGCACATATATTTGAGTGATGTTTCCATGCAAATATTGGCCATTCCTTTCTGTAGCCAAGAATGGAATGGTTGGCTTTGCTCTTTCTACATCTTTGTCTTGGCCAGCAACATCTGAAAATGTCATCGTTATAGCCTCATGCAGTGAATGCACCAAATGGGAATTTACTCAGAACACACATCCAATCAAAGTCAGCAGGCAATCCAAATGACAAGGGGCGAGTTGATTCCAGCCAGGATCAAGTTATACAGACTGCTGTAATTTGTCAGTGGGAAAAACTTTACATAGCATTCCCACTGTATATAATTACACACTCACATAAAATCTCAGCCCTTTCTTCCTATTCCCCTGGTTAACCTGCATTTCATCAAGACAAATGTTGATGCTTCCAAATAGTGCTACTCACAAATTCACATGCTCTCAGAATGCAAACTTTTCACAGCTGACCTTTCCATTATATCAACTAACCAAGAGTTTGAGTCCGTTCTCCCTCTTCCTTTTTATTCTTTGGTTTTGGCTCACTCTATGTTCCCTTGAGCATGAAAATAAACCACTTCCTCAGGCCTACAGGGCCATAACTTGAGCTGATTGAAAAACCCACTTAATATAGTCATATCGCTTCTCCAAACACTCTCAATAATGATTTCCTTTCCTATCTGATCACTTGATCATACAGACCAGATGTAGAATTTTGGAGGTTTGGGAGTGTGTTTCTCAGGATCAGTATGTCTGTAGGAAACCATAGTTTACTGTAGAATAAATGTGGCCTGATCCAAGAGTTTCTTGCTACCATCCCTTGGGATGACACACCTGTCCAAAGGAGTACATCTCATTAAGTCCAGGCCCTCATACTAGATTGGATCAGGGTGGTGGGGGCAAAGTTTTGTTTCAGGAGTGTCATAACCTTCCACCTTGTATTAGACTATCCTTCACATGACAAAAAATTGGGGACATGCAATTATATAATATCTTTTCAAGTCTTAGGACCAGCTCTCTAGATTAATATGGAACTACAGTACCCAATCTCCTTGTTTTCCCCTCACATTTTCTGCTAGCTCTGTCTGTCTGTCTGTCTGTCTGTCTGTCTGTCTCTCCTCTCTCTCTCTCTCTGTGCCTTTCCCCACCTTAGACAACTGCCCATTGCAGATAAGTCTTGCTTGAGCTACAATCTTGTCATGAGCAATTGCACGTTCCCTAATTCTTTGGTTATCTTTCAATACCTGCTTGTAACTAATGCTTCTTTCCTTTCTCTTAGTCACTTAAGAGACCAATATGTCCAAGGGAGTGTTGGAATTATTGCTTTGCCAGCAGAAAAGGGTTTGCCTAATCCCAACCCTCTACAGACAGTCCTTTTTGAGTTAGAATGGTACTGCCCTCTTCAGTACGGATTGGTTCCTTTATGTTGCATCAAGATGGTGGATGTGAATCAATAATGTGACAAAGATGGAATGTTCAAGAGTGCCACTGAGGATGACCTTAGTTCAATACATGGTGGGCTTAAAATATTCTTGGTGTAGTTGAGTGTCTCCTTCCTTCCTTTCCCTCATAATCAGTGCCTTCAAGTATTTTGTTTCTAACATCAGCCATGTAACCAGAGATATGTTGCCATTCCCATTCCTCCCTATGTTCACTGAATATATGGAGAAGATATCAAAGAAAGTGTGTCCTGGATGGATACGGATGGTTAAAATGATACAGTAGCTGCATAAAAACAAAAAATGACTGTAGTGTGTGAAATAGTTCTCCTTAGACTACCTTGGTAACTAGAACCATTAATAAATTTCACTAGAAGCAGACTCTTGAAGTAAATATTGAGTTTTCCAAACATTTGTTTATATTCACTGCCATCTTCTCTTCCATTCTTTTTTCACATCATCTTTCAATTTTCATTCCTCATTTGTTTCATTTCTACACTGATTACAATGGACAGATGCACCAGTATTCTGCTATCTATGGCTCTGGAATTTCCAATTAAATAGTATGACATTTTCTGGTGCTATGCTATTTCCCAAAGGTTTCATCAGCCCAGCTAAGGTCCCCATTTTATATGCAATTAAATAAAGAGCAATTCTCTAAGCCTCCTACTGATTTCTCCTTCAAACTGAACAGTTTTCATGGCTTGTTATTTTCAGAGCACTGCAAGATTCCACTCCCCCTGCTTTCAACAATAGATCCCTCCTGCTTGTACACAGATATCAATATGCTAAGCAGTCCTCTGCAATGTCTCTTGTCAACTTTTGTAGTTTCTCATAGGAGAAAGGAGTGGGAGAAATCTAAGGAAAGATGGGGTGTAGCTCCAGTTTGGGGAGGGTGCTGAAGCCACTGTCCCTCCTAATGACAATTCTGCCCCCATGAAATTTCCCTTCAGTTCCCAAATTTTTAGCATTACAGAAACTAGAACTCTCATATGCCATGTGTTTGCATTCCTTGGGGAACATAGGCCATTTCTTCACTACACGATTATAATGCTATTATTCCACTTTCAACATCCTATGGAATCTTGGCCATTTCCGCACTAGCCCATTATAGCACGATGATTCCACTTTCAACATCCTCTGGAATCCTGGGGTTTGCAGTTTCGGGAGGGACTGGGCGGCCCCTCCTGAAACTGCAAACCCCAGGATTCCAGAGGATGTTGAAAGTGGAATCATCGTGCTATAATGGGCTAGTATGGAAATGGCCTTGGAGTTTGCAGTTTAGGGAGGGGCCTTTAGAATTCTCAGCCAGAGAGCTCTTTGGCTTCAGCAAACTACAAACACCAGAATTCCACAGGATGTTGAAAGTGGAATAATAGCACTGTAACAGTCTAAGTGAGGAAAGGCCCATAGTCTGCCCCCTTTCTTTGGATGACTAAACTGTATTTCTAAATGTTCAAGTGATGTTTTAAATTACTGCAATGCTAGAAATTTGGAGATTGAAGGAAAATTTCATAAGAGTGGTAGAATTCTTATTTGGGGGGCAATGCACTTTTCTCTCCCCCATTACCCCCATAGCTGCTCTCCTAATGAAAGGATCTTCATTATTTTCTTGCATTCATTTCTATATTTTCATTCATTTTTCACAAAGGTGAATTAGGAATGAAAGACCATGCATTCCTGTTTAGAAATGAATAAACACAGCTAAGAGCTACAAATTTAAAGAGCTTGCCCCCCAACTGTGGTACTGTAACTGGATTTATAAAATGAAAAGATCACTTTCATCATCAGTAATAATAGTATATAGAACTGCCCAAGCACTATGATGTATGGTTCCACTTTCTAAAATGATTGGTTATGCTGTATGAGAAAGTTGCTTAGTTAAATGTTGTTTCCTGGCATTGTCGGCAAGCTTAACACACCCCACTACCACCTTTGCTTATGTAGCTCACACAAAGTGGAAACTCATTTTCCCAAATAACACAATTGCTTTGTCAGCTTAGGCCGTGACCCTGTGGGTATCTTCATATCACCAGTGACCTCTCTGTCAGCTAAGTAAGCCCCCATGATCAGTCCATTTTCCCCAGTTTGCTGGTTGCTCTGTTGTATGATCTGCACAAATGACCTTCAGCTTCCTAGGCCTGTCAACAGAAAGGGGTGATGGTTGCTAAAAATTAATCCACTAACTGCAGACCTCATGAAGCTGCCTTTTCCCTCGCTTCAGGTCTATTCTGCGGTAGCCATCACTTAACAGAGCATCAGGGGGTATAGAAAGAGCACACAAAGTATGAAGGAGTTTGGGTTTTTTTTTTTCTTGCTTGCATGTTATATTACCAGCCGGTTGCATCCATCCAATCTTCCCTGCTGATAATTCTATGCATGAGAAGCAATCTTTTTCTCTGGCTTCCTCTTATGTGACTCTCTTCGATACAGCTGAAGCAGAGAAAAGAATATGGTGTTCTACCTCTCCTAGTACACAAAAAGGTAATTCTTATGGCATTTTAGAATAAAATGGAAGAGGAAATTACTTAGCTCAAGAAATTAACCTTTAAAAAAAAAGATGCTGCAAATGTGAGTTGAGAAAATGAAAGATAATATCTCTTTATGACCCTGAGCATATATTGCTATCTTTTGTACATGGTTTAAAATAAAACAGTTGAAATCCTTTTTGCGTGCATTTTTCAGAATTATACATGTGTATGCAGGGATGATGCTGTGCATGTATATTTCAGGGTTACACATATATATGCAAGGGTGATGGTGGTAGAGAAAAACTGGTACAAATCACCAGGACCCTGCAGTCTTAGAGAAACCCAGGGACCAACTACGCTCCATACGATTTCATCTTTCTTAGTGGCATCATTATTTGTCAGTTGTTTTTGACACCCACTGTAACATCTGTGGATTTCAAATAATATAGCAGCAACATACAAAATCTGAAATCCCATGCAAAGATTTTTAGCTGATCTATTTTGAAAGCACAAAACTGAATACATAAAAGAAAAGGTGGATTCAATGGACAAAATGCTATTGGTGGCTTTCACAGATGTAAACCCTGGTTATGCTGACATAAATATCCCTTTAGACATTTCAAATCTTCAGCAGTAGTAGACCATTTCCACACTAGCCTCTTATAGTGATATAATTCCACTATCAACATCCTACAGAATCCTGGGCTTTGCAGTTTAGGGAGGAGCCGGCCAGCTAGTGCTAATGTGGAAATGGTCCTAGTCAGAGGCTCCAGGGTAGAATGTTGCCCCTGATTGGCAGTTGGAGAGCATCCAGGTACTGTTGGTCTGCCTTGGCACACTCAGGAAAGAAGAAGCGACCTTCAGTCTTGTCCAGGGGGAAAGCTGTCTCTTCTTTCCCAGGTGCACAAGGGCTGCTGGAAGGTACCTAGGTGCACCTTGTAGCCAATCAAGGGTCAGGAGAGGCAGAACTACACTCAGGAGCCTCCAGTCAGGAAGAAGGAACAGGCTTCATCACCAATAAATGTGGAGATTTATGCTCACCCAAAAGGTCAATAGGAGCTTGAGCAGTATGTGTATTTTAGAAGAAGATGCAGATGAAACCACTCTATCCTATGGGGATGTCTACATTTCCAAAAAAAAAAAAAAAGAGCGATAGAGAAGTACACAGTATGTGTATATTAAGAGAATTTTTTACAGAAAGCAAAAATTAAGTTGCCACGTTCTACCATCCCTATGCTTATATTTTCTTCATCCCACAGAGCTGTTACTGTTTTCAAGCACTATCAAAGCATCCAGGTTCTTGAGCTAAACTAATCAAGTTTTTCTTTAATGATATACGGGAAAACATAATAGTCAGGAAGTGGAAACCCCCAAAAGGTTTAAACTATGGTCAGTTTTAGAAGTACAGAGGCCTATTATTGCCTACAGAAATCATAATGCTTAAAAGCAGAACTGCCCTAAATATACTCAGAGTCCTTATAGGGGTGCTCAAAGAATTCAATCTTTTTCAATTCATATGTATAATGAGTTGAGCCCCACATCAGCCAATACATAGGTTTCATAATCTGATAGACTCTGTGGGACATCATACCCTACTGGATCCCACTTTTTTTTAAAAAATGCTGCTTCACTGGCTTCTGGTTTCTTTCAAAGCAGAATTAAAAGTGCTTTTTGGTAATGACCAAAGTGCTCCATGATTTTGGACCAGGTTATTTGAAAGATCGTTTACTCCTACATGATCTGGCCAAGATATGTATCTCCAGTTGAGACTCTTCTTTCTGTCCCACTGACATAAGGAATGAATTTGGTGGAAATCACAGAGAGAGAAAGAGAATGAGAGAGCTTTCATTGCCTGCTTTCAAGTTCTACAGGAGCCTTTTTTGCTTTACCAATTCATCAACTAGCAGGACTTTTTAGGCTGTAATCACTGTTGATGCTTTCAGTTAGTTATAGGTCATTTCCACACTAGACTGTTATAATGCTATTATTCCATTTTCAACATCCTATAGAATCCTGAGGTTTGCAGTTTAGTTCAAAGTGAAATAATAGTACTATAACAGTCTAGTGTGGAAATGGCCATAGACTGTTCTTCTTGAGGCTGAATAAGAAGTGGAGCATGCAGCCACAGAGGAAGACAGTTATCAAAGATAAAATAACTATATAGAAATAAAAACTATGCAATGAGAGAAAAAAAGTCTGTGACACTGTTGCTGCTGTGTTGTGAGCAATATTATTCAATCTTCTCAGATGTCTTGGGTATAAGTAGCTTGTAAGGAAAAAACTCATTTAGTGGTCTATTGTTGATCTGTAGATTAAGTAAAACATTCTAGGAATTCTGTTAAAAAATAAACCATTGCATTGAGTTAGTTCTCTTTATGTCAATAATGTGTTCTAATTAGGAATGGAAAAGAAAATCATAATTAACTGATATTTTTACACATTTGTTCTATTCATGGACCACAGGGCTATTTTAATGAATGCACATGCATATCTTTTAGATTCCCCATCACTGGATAGCAACCGTGAATATCAAATTATTTATATACTTTTTCCTTTTATAAATTACATGCAAATAAATGCATAGAACCCAAAGTGCATTTTTTTAAAAAAATGCATGAAACTACACTTTGGTCAAACAAGGAAATGCAAACAACAACGAGTATATTAAGAAAAATGAGTAAGAAATATGCAGCGATGCAAGAAAAAAAATAGCATGATATGAAACAAGATTAGGGGAAGAAGGTAGATTCAGAACACATTGAAATCAATACAGTGAAATTTTCACATGCCTAGCCACATCATGATCTCATATATTCAACCCTGGTGGTGCAGTGATTAAATGCTGGTACTGCAGCCACAATTTTGTGAGTTTGATCCCGCAGGGCTCCAGGTTGACTCAGCCTTCTTTCCTTCCATAGGTCAGTAAAATGAGTACCCAGCTTATTGGGGGCAATTAGCTAAAATACATTGTAAACCTCTTAGAGAGTGCTTTGCACTGATAAGCAGTATAGAAATGTAACTGCTATTGCTATTACTTCAGCCACTTATGTGAAACAGAGATGCAGAAATTTTTAGACTGATTATGTGAGAAAATAGGTAAATTTCACCACATATTATAAAGACCAAGGTGTTAAGAGGGCCAAGGTATTATAAAGCCCAAGATGTTACAATATTACTACTTTTTGTGGCAGCTCTATCTGTACCATTCTACCTAATTCCAACCTACAAAGTACTGGCATCCAAGGGCTACTGTGTATCAACTTCCAATTGTGTTGCTTTTTACCTTAATCTGAAGACCATGTCCATATTTATTGCAGAACAATTTGGCACACTTTGAGTGGTTTGGACTACAACCACCACAACTACTTATCATGTAGGCTGGGCCTGATGGGATTTCCAGTCCAATACATCTGGAGAGCACCAGTTTGAATCCACCTGATTCATTCTCTGGGAAGCATTCTTTATGTTAACTGAGGTCAGGATGTTAACCATTTATAAGTATTCATCGGCTACCCAATGGTTTATTCATGACAGAAGCTTCCCCACAGATGCTAAAAGTTTCATGCAGAGTAGCAGAGATTATCTGTTCAAAAAATGTGAAACATTTTCTCTTTCCATTTAAAAAAAGTTATATTCATCCAGTTGGTTAACATAATAACACCATCCAATGAAACACACACATACAATCATATATAAAGAGAATGAAATATGGGGCAAAATTCTCTTGTGTTTAACCACTCTTTCACACAACAGGCATTTTCTTCTTGCTGAAGCCATGAACATTTATGAAAAACAGCCCTGGGCTACAGTCCTAGGCATATTTAATTGTGAGTAAGCTGTGTTGAACTGGACTGTTGGAATGATTTGGATCAATACACAGAAGATTAGTATCCCAAGAAACTAACAAGAATTTGTGCTCACCCTTTTAATTTCTCAAATCAAGTTCTCCCAAATGCTGTATATAACACTTCTGGCAGCAGAATATTTGGGAAAATATACAGTCAAATATATTTTTCAATATTTTTGACTGGACTACACAGAACTGTTGCTTGCATAGGCATTCATAGATATAATTCATTTTCTTACTATGCTATTTGCAAGTGGCAAAGAAGGAATATGCCTGATCCACAGATAGCAAATTCTAAAATACTGTATAAAAGTCAAAGTTCTTTATATTTAACGTTAAGAACAAAGCTGAAAATATTATCCTTTAGCTAGGAAAGGAAGTTGAACATCCTTTGGACATTTTTGGGGTGGAGAAGTGTAATGGTGCCAGGGCTCATGGGGTTAAAGTATCGAGACTTTTCAGTTAATAGGATGAGGACAACATCTAACACAACCACACCCAAGTTCCTCTGTTTCCTCTGATCTAGTTGCAATCTTCATAGTAGCTGAGGCAAATTATTTTTTCCTGTTGGGACAATATATTGTTATGAGCCATCCTAACTGCAGTTCATAGCAATTGGGATGGCCCAGCCTAAAATGAGAAAATAAGATAAATTATCTTACTAACTGGTGTAGCAATAGCAATAGCAATAACGTGTGTATTTCTATACCGCTTGTCAGCTAAGGGCTCTCCAAGTGGTTTACAATGTGTTTAACTAATTTTCCCTAACAAGCTGGGTACTCATTTTACCAACTTGCAGAAGGATGGAGGATTGAGTCAACCTAGAGCGCAGCAGGATCAAACTCAGAACCTTGTGGCTGCTGTACCGGCATTTAACCACTGCTTCACCAGGGCTCAATGTATTCTACTGGTGTATTCTAGCAGTTTTGACCTCCTGCTCTTGGTGGGGCTCAGAACGCCTAAAACTGGTTTGTGGACATGAAAATAAAGTGTTTCTTTCTGGTGCTAAGAAACAAACCTATTGGAAACTATTGAGCTCTTATGTTCTTTAGGTGACTAAATGACAATGAACTGAAACAATGCACTGTGCCTCACAGAGACTGAAACTACTAGAACTGGTTTGTTGATATAAATCTCACAAAGACATGGCCATGTGTAACAGTGGATACACACCACACTTGAAATTTAATCTTTGGATAAATGATTTGGACAAAGTAAATACTTAAGAGATCTTTGAGGAAGAAAGTCAATTTTTGGCTCTAAAGAATAATTGAATAATTATTACTAATCTGCAGTACTTTGTGATGATGATCTAAAGTAGAAAAAGTATATTTTGTATGTTATTGTAGTGAATAGCTAGTGAGTTGGAAATAATTTATACATATCCTTAGCCCTGTTTAGTTAAGTTTAGTGTAGTTTAGGTGGTTTTAGATTTGTTAGAAGTAATTTAATTATTTTAGTTTTTTTATAAAAGACTTTTTATAAAAATACTATTTGAAAAAAAAAATCTCCTGTGCATCATAGAATTTGGAAGAAAGAACATTAGAGATACTATTCATACATCATTGCCTCTTCTTTCCACTTTGGTGTGAAACACACAGCCAAGCCTTAGCAACCTCCCCACTTAACCTTAATATTTTTGGATGCCATACAATAATACATAGAGAAAAGAAAATCTGGAAAAAATAATCACCTTTTTCCTCCAGGGCAAGAAACTCATGAATGGAACTCACAAGATACCTGGATCCAATTCAGTGGAGTCTACATACTACATTTCCTTGGAGTCTATATTCAGTTGCCTCTCATCAGCTACACAGTAATCAAATTGGGCATGTGGCTGTGTGAAATCCAATATATCTGGACTTCTTGTCACTCAAATATGAATAGTAGTGGCAACTACTCCTGTGCAGTTTTGTCAAATGCAAAGTGGCCAAAATGGAGGCATCTTAATATATTTCAGCAGAAATGTTGTTGTTTGTCGCTCCTTTAGGTATTGCATAGGCACAAGCACCCTACTTGGTGGCATTAGTTTTCAGAATATGGCCCAGTTTTTCAAAGATGATGCCAGAAATCTAAAAACAGTCTTCTGTCCCCAGCTGAACCATCTGTTCGATTTAATGCCTGCAGGTATCTCTGGAAGTGATGACTGACAGGAGATGGCTGTTCTTAAAAAAGGGAGAAAACTATAAGCAAAATGAGACAACTTGATATTTGAGGAAATGGGAACTCTCTGTCAGCAATTACTCAAAGAATATTACAGCTCTCTCCCAAAGACCAGAGTAGGCCATCATCTCCACTTTGTATAGTGACCACTTCCAGAAGCTGAGGAGGAAGCCATATAGATACATCCCATGTGGATATTTATGTTCCCTCTGTTAGAATGCAGAAGTCCATTACTTCAAATCTCAGCCATAGAGTACTTCAAAATCACACTTGAGGGAACAATGAAAACTGTGTCTACTTAATAAATATATGTTGATATTTCTTATCTAATTGCTTCCAGTGGGATCCTAAATACATCCCAGGGAGCAGAAAGGACCATATAAATCAAGAAAGCCAAAGAAATGAATGATGTATATGATTCTTATGAGTACTAGACAAAACTCCAGGGCTGCACTTCTTTCTGTCACTTTGTAACTCATTGTTTTAGTGAGATGGATAGATGAAGGTTGTTGGGGAAAGCCAGGGAAGCCTGTAACAAAACCCCCAAACATCTATATAGCTACAGAGTGAAATGTAAATGTGCTTAGTTTAAGAAATTTAGGTAATTGAGATTCAAGTATTTCTTATAGGAATGCATATATATAAGGTGCATTTATTAAACTATGGCTGAGTGCTACAAGAATGAGCCTCAGAGTCCATGTAGTCCCTCATTTTGTTAACCGCTGTATTCCCCTACACTTTGATATGGTTTAGTTGGCATACATTGAAATTGATATAAAATATAAATTATATCCTGATATGGCTGGACGGCCCTGCTGGATAAGAGGAAAGCTGGTCAAACATGTGTGTTATGAAATCTAAGGTCAAGAAGAACCTTCCTAAGCATAAGCAGCTCATAGTCAGGAAAATCTGGAGATAATAGGATGCTGCTATCCTTAACAATACTGCTTTCTTAAACAATAGCAACCAGGAGACCGATCACTGTCTCAAGTCCTCTTCCCTTTGCCCTGCAATTTATCCCATTATCCTCAAACCTATCCACAAACACTGAGCTATCAAACAACCATCAGCTCCTTTTGCCACCTCACATTAAAACTATCAACTCATTCTGGACCGCATTGTCCACTCGATGAACTCCATTGTTTACTCACAGTCACGCCCTCCAAGTAGAAATTGTGTATTTAAACCCCACCCCACAGTTTTGATTAGCTAGCTTGCAGTATGTCAATTCCTGCTAGCCACTCTGCCACTCTGATTCCCGATTGTGTACTGTCCTTAGACATAAGTCTAAACCACATTGCTGCTTCTTCTCTGCTCTGCTGGATTAGTAAATATCACCCACTCCCTGAAGTCTCTCTATCAACCTTTTGTCCCTTTACCTTTGGTTAGCCTTGTATGAGTGTGTGACTGTTTGGATCTTGTGTGTGAGTGATTGAATTTCCCTCAATAAAACACATTTTAGTTAACTTTTGAATCTCTGGCTGCTTTTTCCCTGCAGAAGACTCTGTAAACATTGGTGTCAAAGATCTCATTAGGTTATCCCCCATCAGCCCTCCTAATGTTGAGTTATTAACTCCCCAGCTTTGTACAGAGGTACTGGCATTGCAGGTGGACCCCTGAGTCACCCACATTTTGGGATAGCAATTCTCTTCTTCTCTTCTGGCACAACCACAAGGAAATTGTAAACATCTCTTTTCCAGCTAACTAAGGTTTGTCATGTGATTAATTTCAACTATGGTTTGTCTGACCAACCTGAGTTCAAATTAGGACTTAAATTCTGACTTGTTGGACAAATAACAATTAAAAATAATCATTCCTAATTCAGACATAACAAATGTGGTTAGTTGAAAGCAAAGAAAAAAAAAAAAAAAGTTTATGATATGTACCTCAGAGCAATGCTGCATGAGCGGAAAAGGAGAAATAGCTCCAAGCATTATAATGCTACTGTAGTATTATGCTAAAACTTTATTGCTTTCTATTAAAAATAAATGGTTACCTAAAATTTAGTGAACAGTTACCTTACACTTGCATTGGTGTTTCAAAAAAGGCAGCTGGATAATTGACCAAAGAATCTAATTTACATGCAGCTAGCATGAATTATGTTGTTGCTGTTTTTAACTGCCATTAAGTTAACTTCAACTTATGGTGACCCTACAAATGACAGATGGCCCTGTTATTAACAACCTGTTGTGTCTTGCAGATTTAGGGCTGCAGCTTCCTTCATTGAGTCAATCCTCTTGTAATGCTGTCCTGCTCCTTTCCTACTGCCTCTGCTTTCCCAAGCTTCTGTCTTTTCTAAAGAGTCATGTCTTCTCATGATATGTCCAAAGTACAACACTACAGCTATGAATTATGCAAAGAATGTCCTGGGCCCAGTGCTGTTCAATATTTTTATCAATGACTTAGATGAAGGAATAGAGGGCATGCTCATCAAATTTGCAGATGACACCAAATTGGGAGGGGTTGCTAATATGCCAGAGGACAGGATCAAAATTCAAAATGACCTGGATAGATTGGAGAGCTGGGCCAGGGCGAACAAAATGAAATTCAACAGAGAGAAATGTAAGGTCCTACACTTAGGCAGAAATAATGGAATACAGAAATATAGGATGGGGGACACGTGGCTGGATAGCAGTACGTGTGAAAGGGATCTAGGAGTCTTCATAGACCACAAACTGAACATGAGTCAGCAGTGTGATGCGGCAGCCAAGAAAGCCAATGCAATTCTCGGCTGCATCAACAGGAGTATGGTGTCTAGATCGAGGGAGGTACTGGTACCACTCTACTCTGCTTTGGTTAGACCCCATCTTGAATACTGTGTCCAGTTCTGGGCACCCCAATTCAAGAAGGATATTGACAAGCTGGAGCAAGTCCAGAGGAGGGTGACCAAAATGGTGAGAGGCCTGGAAAACATGCCCTATGAGGATAGACTGAGAGAGCTGGGTATGTTTAGTCTGCAGAAAAGGAGGTTAAGAGGGGACATGATAGCCATGTTTAAATATTTGAAGGGATGCCACGTAGAGGAAGGAGGGGGCTTGTTTTCTGCTGCTCCAGAAACCAGGACAAGGAGCAATGGATTCAAGCTGCAGGAAAGGAGATTCCACCTGAACCTCAGGAAGAACTTCCTGACAGTCAGGGCTGTCCGGCAGTGGAATCTGCTGCCTCGGAGAGTAGTGGAGTCTCCTACCTTGGAGGTTTTTAAGCAGAGGCTTGATGGCCATCTGTCGGGAGTGCTTTGAGGGTGTTCCTGCATGACAGGGAGTTGGACTGGATGGCCCGTGTGGTCTCTTCCAACTCTACATTTCTATGATTCTATGATTCTATGAATTCAGTTTAAAAATTTTTTTCATCTTTTAACATCATGGGGTAATGGAGGAAAAAAGGAGGAATCTTTGTAAAAACTGTCTCTCCCTTGATCCACTTGAAGTCTTCACTGAATCAAAGCCTTTCCATTCACACACCACAGACCGCTTCCACAAGAATGATACATCTGCTCCTCTTAGGCAGGTTTTCATAATTTGGATGCTGATAACTTCTGTTAATCAGGAGATGTGAAAATTACCTTTAAAAGGGTGCTGTGAGTATGAGTGGGATTTGTAGTGACAGACAATACAGAAGATTTTTATAAGGATTTTCATTCTTTCCACAAAATCAGTGAAACAACTCTTACAGGATAACATAATGGAATGACCACATAGGATATATACATGTAAAAAATGCAGAGATAATAAGCACACTTGCCTTAAAAGATTGCTAACAGTTCTTTTAATCGTGATTATTAAATATCCTTATCTAACTTATCTTTCTGAATTCTTCCAAAAGAGAAAAAGAAAAAGAAAAATCCTAAAGGGAGGATGGGTATTTTCATCCTCAAATTCTCTTACCAGCTTAGGGAAGTCTAAAAAGAATGTGTAATCCAACTGGCTTGTTCTAGCTGGAAAGGTTAAAGTGCCCTTAGGCCAGGCACCAGAAGGCCATTGTAGAGAAGCTGAGAACTCCGGCAAAGACCATCTCCAGTATTTGTTTCACACATGCAGACACACAAACCCCAAAACCGGCACTAAAGGCATATGTTTTCATGAGAGCTGCAGTTCAGTAAAATGGAAATACTTTACCTAGATCTGTCTGGTGAATCCTGCTGTGTGGAGGGTAATCTTTTGGTAGTTTCCATGATAGAAACCAGAGTGTAACTTTTGGTTGGTGCTTAGCACCAGATCAAAGCATATGATGGAGTGAGGCATAGAATATGTAAGACTGTTTGCCCCCTACACATGTCCTTCATGATCATTAGCATCATTAGTTGGTGTAGGGTCAGGCTCTGGAAATCCCTCTTCAGGGTGCTACATCCCAGGAGGTAGGAAGGAGGCTACCCTTGAGGTTAACCTGGGACTAGAGCTTTCACTTGTAGGGCCTTGCTACCTGGGTGGGAGTTCCCCAGATTACCTTCCAGATATACCAGCCCAGAGAACAACCAAAGCAATTTGCTGAGGTATTTTTTGCCCAAGAGAAGGCTGAGGAGGTAGTCATGAGGTGATACCTGGCCTCAACTGAACCCATATCAGCTTACTCCCTGCTCTTGCTACATTTACGGGCCAATGTATTTTAAATGGGACAGGTCAAGTAAAGTGGCTCTTAGTTTAATCCAACTTTCTGTGTCTGGCCTTATTATTTCATGGCTGAGCATCAAAGGCAAAGTTTCAACCACACTAAGCAATAAGTATTTTCAGCATGTTGGTAAGATATGTTATCATATTTCTCAATAGTCCCATTTTGACAGAAGACACAGCCTTATTAATCCTCAGTTATCTAACTTTTTTCAGATGCTCCTAAAATGGCCCAGCTTCTCACAAAGACAGGCTTGCTTCTTCTCAAGTCTGCTTGCTTGCACTTGCCACCCCACTAGTCTTACAAACATGCTCAACTTTCCTCTTCCTTGTTCATCTGCCACTCCCTACACCCTCCCTCATTGCCTGGCACATGAGCATGAACTAAAAATATTCAATTCATCTAACATGTGTTCCACGTACCCAGTCTACATGTCTCCTCTATTCCTCCCCTTTCTCTTGCCCAACTCCTTCAGGGAAGTGGACAGCAACAGAGGGCTTTTCAGTTCCTCTTAGAGAACTCCCCTTTCTGAGTCCCAGACTCATGACAGATTGATGAGAATGGAATCTTTAGGAAGCCAAGCTCACTGGAGTCTATTGAACAATCAGTTGACCTGCCCAAGCTTTACAAGTTTTAGCAGAGAGGGACACACAGCCAGGAGTTTTTCCTGGTCGGAGATCTGAGAGCTGATCTGAAGCTCAAAGTTCCAGGCAAGGGCTGGAACATTCAGCTGAGGCTTGGAGATCTGGGAACCCTCCACTCTGGCCAAAAGCAAGTAGGCCAAATTAAATATTCCTTATCCTCTCTCCCCATAATCATCCCCATATTTCATCTTTATCTGGGCACAGTCCTTCTAGCTGCAATTTCTGTTTTAATTTTTGAATAGGAAAATCTCTGTGTGGCTGTCAAATTTTTCTGTGAATAATGCTTAATGACATCACCAGGGGCTATCCTTGGGTCTTGGGTTTGATTTGGAAACCTCAGGGTCTAAGATGATCCTGAACTGCCAACTCAAGTTGTGGAGGAGCCTAGATTTTCTGAGAGGCCTTGCCGAGGCTGCAATTTCCATAACTACGAGGGGGGGGAAATGAGGCTAAACTTCAGAACATGCCTGAGGATATTTCCAGAAACTTGGTTCTGCCTATGGCCCAAGATACTTCAAATTTTGTGAGTTTTGCTGGAGCCCAGTAGTAGTGTTAGAGCAGTAGGAAGCAACATATTAAACTTCTGAGCCTCCTAGATTAACCCAGAATATCAAGAGTAGGCCTGAATGTTTAAAGTAGGACAACCACATTTGTTTTCTTTTATATTTGATATGGTTGATCATATCAAGAACTACAACTCCCAGATTTCCACAGGTATAGGCAGGAAGGAGAGATACCTGATTGGGTAACAAAGCAAGGCACCTTAAGACTGTGGAAAGAAGTACTGCTGCTGTTTCTGGTAGGACTTGCAGGTTCTTGAGTATGTAATTCACTTATAGCCACAGTTGTAGTGTAGTTCTGGACACTGTTGTACGTGCATAAGGGAATAAATTAAAAACAACCACTAATATTTGTTTTACACTCCTTTCCTTTCCAAAATGGGGAACTGGAAAACTGAATGGAAATTCTAAATGTGTGCTTTGCAAGTATCCTGTAGATCTTTCTCAGAATTCCCCTTGTAAAATATCCCACTGGGAAAAAAAATACTTAGGTCTACTTTTGGAAAAGAATAGGACATTTCCTCACTTGTACTATTAAATGAAAATTACAGGAAACCACTTATTTATTATTTATTTGCTTTTTTATTTTGTTTTATTGGTTTTATACCCTGCCTTTCTCCTGGTTTGGGATCCATCTTCTTCTACAAGGGGGCAAGAATAGTCAAGCCACCTAGCCATCTTGTCTATTAACTGTAAAGTTGCAGAAGAAACTGATAGGTGGTGGCTGTGTTATGATTTTGCAATGAAAAGGGCCAGAAAAATAAATATTTCAGATTTATAAGACTCTCAGGCTGGCTGTTACTAACAGTAGCAAAAGCAGCTGTTTTCAGACATTTAGAATACCTAACAGTGACCTCAAAACTGCAACCATTTTTGTGCCTTATGAGATGTTATGTATAGTATTACAAATGGTGGTGATGGTGTATGAAGAGGAGACATGTTACAAATTTATGTTGCACCTCCCAGAAAAGTGATTGGGCCTTGATTATTCTTGTTGTTGTGTGCCTTGAAGTTGTTTCCAGCTTACAAAGACCCTAAGATGAACCTATTACAAGGTTTTCTGGGGGCTGAGAGTATGTGGCATGCTCAAGGCCACCCAGTGGGTTTCCATGACCCAGCAGGCAATTGCACCATGGTCGCCAGGGCCATAGTCCAGTGCTCAAACCACTATACCACATTGGCTCCAAAATACATACCAGGGCATGGGAGATAGATGCAGCTTGTGGGAAGCATTCTGTTGATTCCTGGGCTGCAGAGGACTTTAGGGAGATAAATTGTATTTTTTGTTCTTGTATGCCTTCCAGTTGTTTTTGGCTTATGCTGACTCTAAGGCAAATCATGGGGTTTCTGCAGGATGAATGTATGTGACATGCTAAGAGTCACCCAATGGGTTTCCATGGCTGAACGGAGAATTGAACTTCCCTCTCCAGGGTCATAGTCCAACACTGTTATTTGTAATTAATTTACATCATATCTGGGGTATAGGTGTGTTCCTCAATCGCATAGATAACTACAATGGTGCATTAGCCAGCATATCAATGTGTTTTGTGTTATCAGCATTCCTTCACCCCATTAATCCTTTCCTGAACCATATTTACTTCACATATAAGGAGGAAGAGTGTACTAGTGCCTCCCAACATCACTTTCATCACCTTCTACACTTGGAGAGCAACATGTCTGAAGAGTATAGGCTCCACTTGTCAGGATATTTAGAATGTGAGTGTGGTATGTCCAGTAAGGTTTTTCTGGTGGACGGAAAGATGAGGTAATGTGACCTTGGCAGCACAGCTGCAAGGTTTGTCATGACTAGCTTGCCTCGCAAGGTCCTGCCTCAGGAGAGAGCATCCAGCATGAAGAGGTGTCATGCCCTGCCCTGGAGACTCTGGCAGTGAGGAGGAGGAGGATTCAGAATCTGAGGCAGAGGCTTCTCCAGAGGCAGAAGTTTCCCCAGAAGCTTGCTCAGGAAAAGATAACAAACAGCAGGGGCCTGAGCAGGAGGAACAAATATCAGAGGATGAGGCAATACAAAGTCTTACCATACAAGAAAGATGATGCCAGAAAGAGGGGCTGTGCTGCTCTACATGTTTAAGTAACAAGCAAGTCCTAATGAAGGAACACCTGTGGCAATAGCATGTCCACGAGCTCTTTCCTTTCAGAGTCAGCAACTGATCTTTCCAGTAGTTGAAGCCCTGTACCGTGTTCTCTTGCATCCAGATTACCTTGAACCTCTTGCCAGTTTGACAACATCTTGGATTTGCCCTTTGGATTTGCTTGCTCTGAAACCTGAACTCTGTTTGGACATTTCCCCACTCTTGCCTTGTGAGTAAGCCCTGCTCTGCCACTTGTTGGTTAATTGTCTGCTCTGCCCTGGACCGGACATGAGAATGTATGTTGTGAATGCATTGGATCACCCCATGTGTACCTTGGCGTGGTTAAGCCCTTAAAAAGCTTAAGTTTTGTTCTGTAAATTGCCTCAGGCCACATTTGGAACTGCCTTTGGCCATACTCTTTGTCTGTCTTCCATGCTTTTTTGCTTGTAGGCATGCTGCCAGAAGCCCTAATACTTATCTTGTACTTTGTTTGAATAAACAGCACCTAGCCTCAATGCAATGAGACTGAATGACTAAATTTTTCCAGTCTGGATCAGCTGGCAGTGGTTTGGCACTGCTTCCTATTTTCTGCACTCTGCACATGCTCTGAGGTGCATACCTTGCAGCCTGACACCACTGATTATGGAAGCTCTCCACATGAGCTGGACCTCTGAATTATGGAGGTCTCTGCTCCACATTGTCACCTAGGGTGACACTGGAGACAGAGGGAGTAGAGTTAGTGTTCTCCCCTCCTCACTTTCCAAGTAAACACACTTTGTGACTAACTGAATGGGGCTTTTCCAAAATGAGGCATCTGGAACTAGACATTGGGAAACAGATTAGGCATGTGTATCTTCTTTGTTTGAGCTGAAAGAGGAAGAAAAGTTTAGAATGCCCAGTTTTCAACAATATGTTATGTAAGACCTGGCAAGAGAAGGGTCCTCTCTTCATTGACTGCTGTATTATACTATCTTCTTCATTACTTGGTGCCCTTTGACCAATTGGCCCTAGCTGTCAAGGTGGCCGTGCTTGGGAGTAAACTGTAATTGCCAAAGAGTTTTAATAAATCTTCCTTGAAATCTGTATTCATATAACGCAGCATGACAAATGTCAGACTATAGCTGTGTTTGTTTGTTTTCAATGTAAATAAACCTGCAGTCTATAAGGGTCAAACTAGATGACACTATAAATATGTAATGTGTGATAAGATGAGATAACTGCCACAACCAGCCCCCTCGAGAGTTCATTTTCATGGGTAGATGAACTTGCCTTTTCTTTGGAGAAGTCAAAGCAGCAACCAAGTCCTCTTTCTGTTCAGCAGGAGAGTTCAGGTTCAGGGCCACAGTCCCAGAGAAAGGCAGAGGCTCAGATGTCTGGCTTAGACCACCCTCTGCAAAGAAAGTGAGAGGCTGTAGTCAAGGTTCAGGAGGAGCACAACCATAGAACACTCTCCCTAAATATTACATGGGACCTGGGCAGTACTTAGGGCATGGTGCCTATATAAGGAAGTTATAAGCACCAGCTACCTTGCTAAGTGCAACCTTCAGCCTTCCTCTTGACACCTGGGCTTGCAAAAGTGTGTTTATCAGGTTTAGAACCTCTGGATTGTTTAAGGACTTGTCTATTGTGACTCCCTAGAAACTTGACTCTGTCTTATGGCTTTCTTCACTCTGGGCTGTTTGACACTGGATACCTCTTGCTTACATGTCTTACCAACTTGGGAACTCTGACCCTTGTTTAAGATTGAAAGCAGGACAATAACTACCTTCTCCTATCCCATGCTATGTTCCCCCAAAAAATTGCCCCAGGGAAGATACTATTTCAAGTAACAATTTATGTCCTGCAGCAAATAGTTTCAGATAGGAGTGAATTAATTGAGACTGCAGTATAGTCAGGAATGACTAAACTCACCTGTTCCATGTGTCATGAACTCAATACCGGCAGACTGAGGCACCTGCCTTGGACAGCTGCTTTTGAATTTCATGAAAGGACAACAATAGTTATTTATTCTCTTATTATTATTATTTCATGGCCAGAGAGCTGCCAGAGAGTGGCATTTTCTCTGATAGGTTCCTGACTAACTTGGGTGGCTTTGGTTGCAATGCATCTTGACAATTTTTGCTCTTCCTTAGGCTGCAAAATGACTTGGGGCATTAATTTGGATTATGGATAGATTCTTGCACCTGTTACTTTACTAAAGCCAATTCCCAAGGTAAAGCACCTGTCCATTTCACATCCTGTGCAGTTTAGACTGAATTTTTTTCTCTTACATGCATCCTCTGTCCTAATTTTTTAAATTCATTTTGAGGAATGTAATTTCGTCTTTCGCCAAGCTCCAGTTTCTTTCCAAACCTCACAAAAGAATGTTCTTAACCAGCTGATTTTGGTTCACAAGATCTCTACTTTGTTGAATAAACATTTCATTTGCCAATTCATCTTAGTTTGGCATGTATTCACGTTTCAAGCAAAGCGTACACTATCTCACTAATCAGTAAGAATGATGCTCTCATTATGTTGTTCCAGTGGCTACAACATAATTAATGTCTATTGATAGACACATTCAAAATACCATTAATTATGTTATTAATGATTTTAATTAACTTCAAATGCTTCATGTTTTCCAATAAAATTATCATATTTAAGAAAGATGCCTGCATAGTCTTATTCCCTGGTGTTTGTTTACCACAATGATTTATCCGCAGCTAAGAGAATGCAGCTTCGGAAATTAACATCAGTTCTGTTTTATTAGCTCCTTGCTTTTTTATTATTCTTGCTAACAATAAAAATGTCACAACAAAACAATTGGATGCATTCACTTCTAGTTGTCTCACCTTCTGTCTGGTTTCCTGTGTGATGCCCTTTACCTATTGAGTGATTCCAATAAAAGATGGGACTGAATGCTATTTGGTCAATAAGTGTAAAAATCAAACTCTCACATTTTAAATTTATGTGGGTGTGCATTTATTGAAATAATAAGAATACAATTACAATGTTCCTAGAAGTGTTTGCCTTTTGGGGGAAAGCTGTTCATGTTTTGTTGGTGTTTGCCTTCTACATTTCTAACACTAATATCTTTTTCCATTAAAGTGAATTTAGACTGATGAAAACTGTCAGACCAACAGCCCCCAGGTGTTTAAAGTATTTTTATTTATCCTCAGAAAAGAAATCACGAACAGGGTGAGCATGTAAAATTCTTCCATACAGTAGTGCAGCCAAGATATAGAATACTTGGAAGAGGATGCAGAAGCTCCCATCATGGGGATGTTTATAAAAGTGAATTTCTGATCCTTTAAAAAATATGTGATCAGATCCAGAAATGGACAGGGAATTCATGGCTGTGGTCTGCCCTGATTGCTGTTTGACATCTATATGTGTTTGATTTTTTTTTCTCCTGTGTTATTTTTTGGCAAGTCTCAACACCAGCTGCAACTTTTTATTCTCACCCTTGAGTAGGTTTCTTTCTAATTATGAGAGCCTCTCCTCACTACATTGTTAAACTGCTATTATTTCACATTCAATATCTTGTGGAATTCTGGGGTTTGCAGTTTACTGAGGCCAAAGAGCTCTCTGGCTGAGAATTCCACATGCCCCTCCCTAAACTGCAAACCCCAGGTTTCCAAAGGATGTTGAAAGTGGAATAATAATACTATAACAGTATAGAGCAGAAATATCCTGAGACATATTGGAACAAATTTAAGAGAGAATGATAAATAAACTGTCATTCTCTTTTTCCTTAAAAAAAATCCTTTTTTCATAGAGTTATAGAGCACCAGTACATGGCACTTTTGCACAATAACTCTACAGCTGAGATCCTGGTTCAGTAAATATGTCATAGTTATGCTTGTGTGATATATGTGACACATGCTGAAATTCTTTCTTCTATACAACAATTAAAGGTACAGACGATCGATCCCTTATTTCTCCTGACAACCCAAGATGGGGACCATGAGGCCAACAGAAACACTGGAAGCCCACCAAAGCAGCTATGCATTGGTTTTCTGATATAGGCAGACATCTTTACGGGGCTGACACAGGTCTCCAAGCTAAATAAAGGCCAGGATACACAAAATAATGTTGCTCCATGTATCTGAAAAAGTCCTGAAGCACAATCTCACAATTTCTTTCACATTAGCTATAGTCAGAGGAACTATTTTGAAATCATCCAAAAATAATCCTTTGAGATTATGAGAAAGATTTTTGTAGCATAAGTTGTTGTAAACAGCCTACTCCAGACTCAATCTACTTCAACTATGGAAGTCAGTTTCAGAATCCACTGAGCATGACTACATTGAAATTTTTCTTGTGTTCATATAGATGAACAGATGAGCTAAAGCATCACTAGCAACTGATTCTCAGTTCCTATATATCCTGTCCTATGGAGCCTCAGTGATCAGTATTGTTTGAGCTTCTCAGCATGTGCCCTTCTGTCCTTCATTATGGGACTTCATGCTAATTCCATTGAGACTCAGTGGCACTGCTGTTCCAGCTCTCAGTGTGCCTTTTGATACAATAGGTATAAACTATGAGGCAACACAGTGAAGTAAGCAGACATCCTCAGAGGATACAAATGCGCACTGCATTTTGTGAAATAGCTACAACTTTTTTAAAAATGCAGATGACAACAATTATGTAGGTACTGTGTCATCTGCCAACATTAATCTTTTTCCCCCATTTTCTTCAGTTGTCACTTTGTTTATTCCATGCCTTCCTGCTTATAATAAAAAAAAAATCTGCATTTCCTCTCTGCCTCAGTTTCACTAAACCACAAGAGGCCACAACTTCCCAGCTGTGCACTTGTATTTCTCTGCTTCCCAGGAGGAGTTGAACAGCACAACCTCCTACTCCCTTTGCATTTATTAAGCCCTTTATGCCCTTAGAATCTGAACATGACTAGCAAATTCATTAATTCTAATTAGAAGAACTGCTATTACATATATACATGTTAAAAGTAGTATCACTCACAGCATATTTCCCCAAAGCTTTTGGCAAGAAAACAAGGACCTCTCTTGGGAAGCACAGCTGACAGGATTGAAACCTAGCTAATAAAAATTTAATTACGATCAGCAATGATGATATTTAATAACTGTGACCTCACTGGGAACAATTTCCGAGAGGGAATCATTTGGGTTCCATTACAGCATGTGAGTGATGATGCTAATAAACTTCCACATGTAGAACTCTTGCCCAACCTTGCATCCCTTTTTCTTCCATTCACTGCTAAAGGCGGGAAGCCAGAAAGAAGAGGTTTTAGTTTTCTTTGGCAGAACAAACCACGCCATGTAATAAATTCATGGAAATAGGGATTCTGTGGCTTATTAGATCCACTGAACAACTCTGACAGGATGCTTATTGCCAGCTCCATAGCAAGCAAGGATGGATCATGCAAGTCCATTTTGTAATACAAATTAGCAAGCAAACTAGTTATAACTCTGCTTCAGATTTTGACATCATTGTATTTACCATGTTGTAGCACTTAAAAGCCACTGATTGGAAGATTTTTGTTTTAAGCTGTAAAAATTTAGACCCTTCTTCTACCTTTTTAAAGCTCATTCAGTTTTAGGCTTTTTTCATTTGGTATCTTCTATCCTCCCAAGCAAGTAAACGTTTCACGGAATTTATTTATCCTTCTCATCTAGTCCAGATTATGAAAATGTGTCTGAAGTGAGCAGTGGAGTTGATGAAGATTAATAATGGGGATATTAGTCAAGAAGGGGAGGGAGAGTTCATGATAGGTATTTTGGCTGGTGCTTCCTGGATCTAGTATTCAGAATTGTTGGATCTAATATCTAAACTTCACAGTTAAGGAGACTGCTGCTAGACTTAGCTATAATTCTGTTCAGGATTGCTTTTAATTAGCTTCAGTTGGCTTCTCATGGAGTAGGAACCTCTTTTAAAAAAATCTCCATCATTCAAGCAGCTTCCAGGCAAATCTAGAAATAATGTACTTTTTGTGACCCTAGTTCTGAAGAGTGCTAGAAAATTATGTCTGATCTAGAAACTAGCAACAAGGTTGATACTAAATATGTGTGCTTCCAGCCAACTTGGAATGTTTCTACGCTATATAGTTATAGCAGTTTGATATCACCTTATCTGCCATGGCTCTGTCCTATGGATTCCTGGGGTTTGCAATTTGGTGAGGTACTTGAGTTATTTCTGTTAGATTGCTCTAGTCCACACACTTGACCTACAGGACTGTATATAGCAGCAAATTCTAAATGCTTAACCAGATTACAAATTCCTACCAGAATCCTACATAACCTGTTACATGACGTAACTTTATATATACCTAGTTACATAGCAGAGGTGCCCCTTTATTGAATTACAAAGATGCATAAAAGGACACCAGCAAAAGAACCCAATGCACATCAGTTTAGTACATTAGTGCATGATGTACAGTGACGCACACTGTACATCACTGTGCAATATGCATCAGGCACTGATGCACAGTGCTCACCAATGCACATTGCACACTAATGTACATTGGGCACTTCTCCAGCTCTGCTATGTAGTAACTCAACAGCAGTCCTCTACTGGATATGGACATTATGCAACTGTGCAGTCCTGTTTCCAACAGATGTAAGTCCGCTTAAAAGGACATAAGGCCCCAACAGGATTCTAGCTAGGGATGGGACGAATTCAGAATTTTGTGAATCTGGATCTGGATCCAGATCCCTGGAAGGTTCTGGGAATCCACGAATCTCACAAATCTCAAATCTTTCATATCCTTTTTTTTAAAGGGTTTAAAAAGCAAGGGAAAGAAGGATCATCTTGGGCAAGACACACTCTCTCAGCCTTAGCAAAAGCCTAGGCAAAGGCTTTTGCAGAAATCTGACCAGGACAATTGTCATAGTTTTGCCTCAGGATCTCCCCAGATTGAAAATGACATGAAGGTCCTTTCTACACAGGCAGGAAAATGTGGATTAATCCCACATTTTCCTACCTGTGTAAACATGGCCACATACTACAATGCAGAGATAGTCCAGGTCAAAACTGGGTTTTCTTTGCATAGCTCCTGGGGTTTGTAGTTTGATGATGCACCAGCACACTTTGGCAGAGAAGGCTGTGACCCCTTGTAAAACTCCAAACCCCAGAATTGTGTTTGAAAGAGCTTTGCAAGGGAGCTATGCAAAGGAATCTTCCAGCTGTCCATGAAATCTCAAGCCTGTACCTTCCAGTCAAGTGCTGAACTTAAATATTAAATGTTCAATTTAAATATCTTAGAATACAAGCCTAGATGTAATTTCTGAAATTGTTAGCAAAGGCCATTATTACTCCAAGGGAAAAATTCATCTACTTGCCATCTCCTCTTGTGTCTCCCAAGTTTTCAGGTGTCCTGGTCTTCCAGGTTTTCAGGCATCCCAGTATCCAACAAACTATTTGGGTGGTGGATTTGAAAGATTCGGTTTGTCTATTTTGGCACGGGGATTCAGATTCGCAAATCTTAAATCCTTTCCAAGGATTCAAGGATTCGCGAATTTGAGGATTCGGTTGGCCCATCCCTAATTCTAGCATATATGTTTCGCTAGCATGGAGTCATGAAATCTATAATGGTTTCAAATTATTATAATGTTGTAGTGTTAATACAGCCTAGTTTCCCAATATACATCAACAAGAAGAACCAGGAGACCAAGTCCACTGAAGAAACACTAAAGGCGAAATGAGTGCAACTAGCTGAAAAGATATGTATAACAGGCATAATATTAACCATCATCAGATCTTTGAAAGGCTGTAACATAGATGATGGAACAACCTTCTTTTGTCTTGATTTCCATGTGAGGCTCCATCCAAACCAATGGGATCAAATTACAAGAGTGGTCATTTTATCTAATGTTAACGCTTTCTGGTTGTACAAGCATATAAAGCAGATTGCCTCAGAAAGTAGTGGACTTTCTTTCCTTGAGATTTTTAAGGAGATCCTGGATGGTCACCTTTCAGGAATGCTATGCTAGCAGAGGATAGGAATCACGTTTGGAAAAGTTTTTTTTTTTTTAATGATTTTAACTCTCCCAATTCCCTAACTAATATGGCTATTGGTCATGCCCACCAGGGGATTATGGGTCTTGTTGCCACAATATAGCCCCTTTATTCTCTGATTGGCCTAGAAGAATTCTGAATTTCCTTCAGCCTCCGTGAGGTTTTTAGTTGAGATAACTTTAGAATGCTCTTTCTTTTAATGTAGCTGAAATGACGTGTGACTGATGCTGCTTTTTTTCTAGTCAGGCAGGGAATGAAGATGTGAGCTTATCCAGCATGCAATGTTTGGAAATTAAATCCTGCTGTTGAGAGCCTAAGAGGCTGGGCTCCATGCCAAGTGGGAACAAATTAGGACCTGAACCTGCTTCACAGGCTATTTCCAAAGGCTTTCTTGGGTGGGAGGATGACAAGAACAACCTGTTTTTTCATCTTGTTTCCATGTAAATTCAACTCTCTCTCAATCTCTCACTCACTCTCCATGTCTTTCTTACCATGACAGAATTAATCTGTGATTATTTAGATTCAAAAATATGGTTGTTGTGGGATTAGAAAAGAGGGGAAAGTGGAAAGTACTGCCAAAGAATATTTTTTTAAAAAAAAGAAGCATGTTTGACAAATAGCATTTTTAGTTTACATAGTCTCTGATTAAATGACAAACGAAGTAAAGTGCCCCAGGCATAATGGATAAGCATTGCCTTGAGGCATGTACAGGTCTCACAGCTCCATTGCAGAGCACATTCCTTGTATTCAGAAGGCCTTAGGTTCAATCCTCTATTGAGCTGGTAATACTGTTAGCTATGTTCTGGTTCTCATCAGGAATAAAGCAGCTTCCTCTGGACCTGTAGGTTGATTGATCCTATACAGCAACAAGGATATAATTCAGGATGTTTTTTGTTTGGCTCAGTCAGTCCCACCACCATCCCAGGTGTGTTTGGTGAGGACACAGAAGAGATCCTTCTAGGCTGATGCTGCCAGGGTGTGGAATTCCCTCCCTCATAAAGTCATGTTGGCCCCCTCTGCTCTTTTTCATTTAGTGGACCAAGACCTTTCTGTTTACCCATACCTTTGCAGAAAGAATTTTAACTGAGATGTGCTTTTTTTTTAATTGCCATTGCATTTTAACTTCTTTCAACATTGTTTTATGTTAATATTTTCAATATAATTATTTAATTGTTTTTTAACTTTGTATTATACTATGTTTTAATTGTTTCTGTTCCAGCTTATATTCTAACCTGCATTGGATCTGATACTGGAGAAAGATGGGAGCTGTTCTCCACTGTCAGATCGTGCAAAACAATGGGTCACTCTTAAAGAAATGGGTGTACCACAACATTTGAATATCCTAATACATAACTTGTACTCAGGATGAGAGGCCACTGTTATGATAGCATATGGAGAAACAGAATAGTTTCAATTGGCAAGGGGTCAGTCAAAGCTATCCTATTTGTTTAACTTGTACACTGAACTCTTCATATACAAAGCTGGATTACATTCTGAGGAAGAAGGTGTGAAAGTTGGAGGAAGGAACCTCAACAATTTAAGATGTGCAGATGACACCATACTACTAGCAGAAAATAGCAAATACTTGGAATGACTACTGAAGAAAGTCAATGAGGAAAGTGCAAAAGCAGTTTCACAGCTGAATCTTGACAAAATAAAAATAATGACCACAGATGATTTACCTGACTTTAAAGCAGACAATGAAGACACTAAGATAGTGAAAAATTTTCTACACCTTAACTCAGTCAAGAAATCAAAAGAATATTAGGACTGAGAAGGGCAGCTATGAAGGAACTAGACAAGATCCTCAAATGGACACATATATCATTTAATACCAAAGTCAGGATTGTTTGTGCCATTGTATTTTTCCTTTTTAAAATTATTCTGCTATGGTTGTGAAAGCTGGACACCAAAGAAAGATGACAGGAAGAGAATCAACTCATTTGAAATTTGGTCCTGGAAAAGAGTTCTGCCAAAAACACAAATAAATGTGTTACAGAGCAAATCAAGTTTGAACTCTCCCTAAAAGCCAAGGTGACTAAACTGAGATTGTCATACTTTGGACATATCATGAGAAGACGTGACTAAAAAGAAAAGACAATGATGCTTGGAAAGATAAAAGGCGATAGGAAAAGAGGAAGACTGCATTACAAATAAGTAGACTCAATCAAAGAAGCCATGGCCCTGTGTTTGCAAGACCTGATGTCTCGCATTCATAGGGTTGCCATAAGTTGAAATCAACTTGATAGCAGGTAACAACAGTACATTAAATTTTCAATTTTTAAAAAATGACTATAAGACTGCCATGACTATTAAGCAAAACCACTAATCATCCCAGACAGCATATGCTAAAGAGTGACCATCTCTCTGCGCTGGAGGACAGAACTGTGTATATTGTGTAAAATTTGGAATGTTGCTTTTTAAAAGGAACTAATTACTTTACTCCTTGCTCAAATTACTGAACAGGTTACTTGCTATTCTTTCTGTAGCTCCCAAAGATGTCCGAGTTATTCATCATTCACAGGTTCTCATTACTGTTACTATTGTGCCAGTTGAAAATAAGAGAAAATGCTCTCGGATTTCCCAAATTAACCTATTCAGATATTGTACCTTAGAAATGTAAAGAAAAATGTGGCCCTTTCTGCACCAGCCTATTAAAACGGTGCAGAGTGACCTCCAACAGAGGTCTTCTGCACCATGGAGTGGACTGGGGTGGACTACTTTTCGTAGTTCCGCACCTCAGTCCGCTCCAGAGCAACCGGAACTGGTCGCGCAGCGTGCTTTTTAAAAACCTCTTTTAAGAGGTTTCTAAAAAGTACGGAGCACGTGACCCTGTGTCACTCTGTCGCCGCGCTCTGGTGTGTGCCTGCAGATCTCCCGGGGGCGGGCTTTAGGCTGGCAAGCTTCTCCGGTTGGTGGAGAGCCTCACCAACTGGAAGCTGCCATTTTGGATGCTGGAGCAGTGCGGAGCGACGAGCTCACACTGTTCCTCATCAGGACGGACCCAAATGGACCCACCAAAAAGCCGGTGAGTAGCAGCAGGGAACGTTTCCCTCGCCACATGTGGAAAAGGCCTGTAAATTAGTCCTTTGCAGCTGCAGCACAAGGCCCTTCCTTCACCTCTTTCTATTTCTCAAAAAGGCCATTTCCGCACTAGCCTGTAATAGTGCCTCAAAGGCCTCTTCCTAGACTGCAAACCCCAGGATTCCATAGGATGTTGAAAGTGGAATAATAGCACTATAACAGGCTAGTGCACAAGTCAGTGCATATATTGAGCAATGAGAAATAGGCATTTAAGATGTTCCTATTTCACTGAAAAGCAGTGTATTACAGCTGTACCTGTTATAGACAAGAAAGGAACTCTCTTTTAACTCAATGCTACAAAAAGTAGCAAGTTAGAAAGTAACTTATGGGGAAAAAAAGAGTTACTGCCTTGCTGTAATGCTCTACAATTATACACCTACAACTGCTAAAATAGCCTGCTGTCAAAAATGTATCAAAGCAAAGTTTCAGCTGACAGCTCACCTAGCTCTTGTACATCTTGTCCTTTGCCTCTGACAGTAAAGTGTCTTGAACTCGTTCTGAATACATCTGGTACAAAGCAAACTGGTTGGCTGAGAGGTAATAAATTCCATAAATAAATAAATAAATAAATAAATAAATAAATAAATAAATAAATATCAAATCTCCACAGTTTTGGCAACATTGTTTTGGAATAAGAATGAGGTTTACTACTTCTTTAACCCTGCTGTGTGTTAGAGTGTGATTCCTTTGCAGTTACACTCATGCAGTTTTGCGCTACAAAGCTGTCAAACCAGACAATAAGCTTTGACAGTAACATCTGTTTTGGATGCTGATATATTGCAATTTCTTTTGTGCTGTTGTCATTTTCCATCAACTTATGGCAATCCATGAATGAGAGATCTCTAAGAGCCCTGGTCACCAACAGCCCTGCTCAGTGATCTTCCTCTTTCTACTGCCTGCCAAAATACTACTTGTTAGACAGTCCACCCTGACCTCAAGATAACAATGTCAGCTGGCTTTTGTGTGACCTCTGTTAGCACAGCATGTTCTTAATGCACAAAATCTCTGTCTGAAAAAAAAAGGGTCTTTACATTTCATCTGCTTTTCAAATATCACAAAACCAGCTTTTAAAGCAGTCACTGCAACTGAGTTAGAACTGAATAAAAAGGTTTTGTCTCAAATACTTAAGTCTTTATCACACAAGACAGGTAAAATGCACTTACATCAGGATAATAGTATATTTGGTTGAGACTTATCACATTACCTCTTTTCTCTTCTGTTGTTCTCCCAGTGGAGACCATTTGGAAAGTGTTTCTTTTACAAAGGAGATCTTTAATGAATTAATCCATTATTGACCTCCTTTGTAAAAGAAATACTTTCCAAACATTTGCCCAACCAACCAAACAACAGAAGAGTAACAATGTCAGGTGATAAGTTCCAGCCAAAGACACAATCCCCCTTATGTTAGTGTGATTTACCTGCTTTGTGTGATAATGCCTTTAGTCTTCAGATTTTGTTTCCTATTTTAAAAAAATGCATTCATTCATCAACATTAAAAAGCTTTGCTGCTGGCCACACCCTCCTGCCTGGCCTTAAAAGAGGCTGGGGAAGAACTCAGAGGGGCTTTGCTGCTGGCCACACCCTCCTGCCTGGCCTTTAAAAGAGGCTGGAGAAGAACTCAAGAGGGGCTTTGCTGCTGGCCACACCCTCCTGCCTGGCCTTAAAAGAGGCTGGGGAAGAACTCAGAGGGGCTTTGCTGCTGGCCACACCCTCCTGCCTGGCCTTTAAAAGAGGCTGGGGAAGAACTCAGAGGGGCTTTGCTGCTGGCCACACCCTCCTGTCTGGCCTTTTTAAAAGAGGCTGGAGAAGAACTCAAGAGGGGCTTTGCTGCTGGCCACACCCTCCTGCCTGGCCTTAAAAGAGGCTGGGGAAGAACTGGAGAGGGGCTTTGCTGCTGGCCACACCCTCCTGCCTGGCCTTTAAAAGAGGTGGAGAAGAACTCAAGAGGGGCTTTGCTGCTGGCCACACCCTCCTGCCTGGCCTTAAAAGAGGCTGGAGAAGAACTCAGAGGGGCTTTTCTGCTGGCCACACCCTCCTGCCTGGCCTTATAATTAGGAGAGGGAGGGAGGGAGGGAGGGAGGATTGGGGGTGTGTGGGCAGGCAGGGGGTATTTTTTTGTGATGGGGGCGGCTGGATGTAATGGAAGAACAACGGGGAGCGACAATAAGTACTGTGCTGGGCAAAGGGAGATATGGTGATAGCAGGGCAAAATGCCGTTACAGGGGAAGAAGAGATAGATGCTTAATACCTATCTCACCTTCCGTTCGCCCTGCTACCCCAAGGTGTCTGAAGAGTGAACCAAACCACCCACAGAACCTTTCCTTGCTCCTGTGCAATGTCAGGTCAATGAAAAGAAAACGCATATTATCCATGACCTTTTAAAGGATGAAGATGCTGACCTGGCATGCTTTACAGAGACCTGGCTGGAAGACGATAGTGCCACAACCTGGGTCCAGGCCTTGCCAGCCGGATACTCTGTCAGTGAGCAGGTAAGGGGAAGTGGGCGGGGGGCGGAGTAGCCTTGGTTTACAAAGACAATCTTATGCTGACCAGGATACCTGTCCGGAAAACAGACCACTTCGAGTGTATCTACCTGAGCCTGAAGGCAAGGGATAGTCTAGGAATTCTGTTAGTGTACCGACCACCCCACTGCCTAACAGACTCCCTGGCCGAGCTGACAGAGCTGGTGTCGGAGTTGGTGTTGGAATCACCCAGACTTTTGGTTCTGGGCGACTTCAATGTCCCATTTGAGACCAGTTTAACAGGTGCAGCTCGGGAGTTCGTAGCATCCATGACAAACATGGGCCTATCCCAATTAGCCTCTGGGCCAACACATTGTGCAGGTCATACCCTTGATGCGGTCTTTAGTACGGAATGGGCACAGCCATGGGTGGAGATAACAAATACTACCACCTTGTCATGGACAGATCATTTCCTGGTCAGGGTTAGACTAATGGTTGCTATCCGCCCCTGCAGGGGTGGTGGACCTATTAGAATGGTCCGCCCTCGAAGGTTAATGGAACCTATTGGATTCCAGAAAGCCCTCGAGGGTCTTATGGTTGGTATCACCGGTGATCCTGTCGAAGCCCTGGTTAATACCTGGAATTGTGATCTTACCAGGGCTATCGACACGATTGCTCCCAAGCGTCCTTTCCAGCCTGCTGCAAACCGTAATCCTTGGTATACAGTAGAACTTAGGAATATGAAGCAGGCTGGACAACGACTAGAGCGCAATTGGCGGAAATCTCGACTCTTATCTGACAGGACACGCTATAGAGAATTCCTTCATTCCTATGGAGTGGCAATAAATGCAGCGAAGAAGACCTTCTTCTCTGCACATATTGCGTCTGCGATTTCTCATCCAGCAGAGCTGTTTAGGGTGGTAAGGGATCTGACTCAGATACCCACTCCCCTGAACTCGTTGTTAGAACCTAACGTAGCTTGCTGTGACGCCTTGAATAATCATTTCGCAGATAAAATCTCTCAGATAAGAGCCGATTTGGATGCCGGTGTTATAGCAGAGGTCACAAATGGAGCGTCCAGCAACCCCGTGAACAAGATTATACTGGATCAGTTCCAGTCAGTGAGTACCGAGGACGTAGACAAGCTCCTTGGAAAGGTAAGAAGGACAACTTGCCCTCTTGATCCCTGCCCTTCATGGCTGGTCGTCCAGGGAGGAGTTGCAATTAAGACGTACTTAAGACATATTATTAATGCATCCTTCAGGGAGGGCAATTTTCCAGCTTGTTTAAAAGAAGCGATTATACGGCCGCTTCTAAAAAAGCCCTCCCTAGATCCCCTGGATATGAATAATTACAGACCAGTCTCCCATCTTCCATTTTTAAGCAAGGTGATCGAGAGGGCTGTTGCCCTTCAGCTCCAAGCTGTCTTGGATGAAACGGATTATCTAGATCCATTTCAAACTGGCTTCAGGGCAGGATATGGAGTTGAGACTGCCATGGTCGCCTTAGTGGATGATCTACGCCTAGGTATCGACAGGGGAAGTGTGACCCTGCTGGTACTCCTGGACCTCTCAGCGGCTTTCGATACCATAGACCACGGTATCCTTCTGGAATGCCTGAGAGGGCTGGGGATCGGAGGCACTGCACTTAAGTGGTTCCGGTCCTATCTCTCAGGTAGATACCAGATGGTGATGCTTGGGGACAGCTGCTCCTCGAAAAAGGAGCTTAAATCTGGCGTCCCTCAGGGCGCCGTCCTGTCCCCAATGCTATTTAACATCTACATGAAACCGCTGGGAGAGATCATCAGGAGGCATGGAGCAAGGTGCTATCAGTATGCTGATGACACCCAGATATATCTCTCCATGCCTCGGATAACAGCATCAACTAAGGATGGCATCTCACCTCTAAATGAATGCCTAGAAGCAGTAATGGACTGGATGAGGAAAAACAGACTGAAGCTGAATCCAGATAAGACGGAGGTACTTGCTGTTAGGGGCCCCAGCCCAGGTATAGAGGTTTGTCAACCAGTTCTAGACGGGGTCACACTTCCCCTGAAAGACTGTGTCCGCAGCTTGGGGGTGCTCCTGGACTCGCCGCTTCAGATGACAGCTCAAATTGATGCGGCAACCAGGAGTGCCTGCTATCAGCTTCGGCTGATACGCCAGCTGCGCCCCTTCCTGGACTTGGAACACCTAAAAACAGTGGTACATGCGCTGGTAACTTCACGGCTTGACTTCTGTAATGCGCTCTACATAGGGCTACCCATGTGCTTAGTCCGGAAACTTCAATTAATTCAGAATATGGCAGCCAGGTTGGTCACCGGAACATCTAAAAGTGACCACATAACACCAATTCTGAAGTCTTTACACTGGCTGCCTATTCGTTTCCGGGCACAGTACAAGGTGTTGGTTTTTACCTTTAAAGCCCTTCATGGCTTGGGGCCAGCCTACCTGCGGGATCGCCTTCTCCCATACAATCCGCCCCGCACACTAAGGTCCTCTGGGAGGAATTTACTGCAGCCAATCAGAACTAGGTTGGCTGCGGTTACCCAGAGGACCTTTTCTTCTGTCGCTCCCAAGTTATGGAATGGCCTGCCGGAGGAGACCCGGCACATTACCAGTCTTGACTGCTTTAAAAAAGCAGTCAAGACCGCTCTCTTCCGACAGGCCTTCCCAGATTAGTGTTCCACCGCCTCTCATCATTGTCTTCTGTGTTAATCTTGTTTTTAATTTGTTTTAATTAACTAATATGTTTTAGGGGGATAGAAGGGTTGGAGGGTGGGGAGGATAGGGTGCGTTTTAATGTTTTAATGTTTTTATATATTTTTATAATGCCGCCTCGATCCATTGGGAGAGGCGGGATAGAAATAAATTTTATTATTATTATTATTATTAAAAAGTGACAGAAGAAAATACAGGAGATGTACAGAACTAGCTCTGTGGATCATAAAATAGCTTGCTCTGTTGCAGTGGCATGTGTTAAATTTGATACTCATTTCCATTGCCACAAGTAAGCAGGTACCATCCAGTGTATGGGAGAAATATCAGAAGTGTTGTAAACAAAGTGATATTGATGCCAGAGATAAGTAGCAGTGTATCAAGATATAAGAATAGGACTCTCAAGTGTCAGGGTGGTGGCAGAAATCTCAGAGAATTACTGCATTTCTCTGGGCAAGGCAAGTGACACTGGAGAAGAAGGAAGTTTGAATTTTTACATGTTAGGTAACTTTAAAGCCTCACTGCTTATCTTCACCTATTCCAAGCTGGTGCCAGAATCCTATGTCTCAGCAGAAAGATGTTTTTGTGTACACTACAGTTGTGTAATATCAGGGCATCCCCACCCCTGTGGGGAAAAAAAATCCCAGAGTGAGGAGAGGGGACTAGGAAGAGAGATTATGAGTTCATGTATTTGGGCCCATCATGCCATCCACAGCAAGGCAGAGAGGGCCAGTGTCAAGAATATGAAGCTCCTTGGTGCCCAAGCACTGCAGCATTATCACAAAGCCTAGGGGGGAAATGTCCCCAAGTTTTGGCACCTTCTACAAATCCCAGCAGGACCACAAGGTCAGGTAAAAATCTCCTAATGTCTCACAAGTGTTGTAGTTAAACTCACCCAAGAAATGTAACTTAGCAGGAATGGTAGCAACTGTCACAACTGCTGGGGACATTTTGCAGTTTCCCCAGTCATCAAAAATCCTTTCTCCTTCTTGCTCTGGCTTAATACATTACTGAGTTTGTTGGGTTTTACCCATATTCTTGGCTCATTTATCCATACTGGTCCTAAGCCCATTTCCACAAGTGGCTGACTCAGAAGCAGTTCCATCCCACTTCCCAGTCCATGGCTGTCCTGCCTCTAGTACATCACAAGGACCACCCCCTTAGTCTCTGGTTTGAAATCTCAGACAATAGGACCCTGACCTCTCAGTCCTATGTAGAAAAAAGCATCTTGTGTAGGATAGGCCCACAATAATTGGTATTGGTACAATAATTGGTATTAGCTGTTAGGAAGTTATTTGCTTCTTTAACCTCTCCATTAGCACAAAGCCAAATGTTTACTATAATCACATGCCCTTTTTCAGCCTTTATATTGAGGAATTGTGCATTTAAGACTGTGATCCGTGCATGCTCTGCTGAATATAGTAGAACTTCCTTCTGAATAATCATGCACAGATTCCCTAGTCTGATTCCCAGAAGGCAAGGGCAGAGAATCTTTGGTTCTCCTGATGTTTTGGGCTCCATTTCCCAGAAGCTTCATCAGCATAACCAATGGTAAGTTGCAGTACAAAATATCTTCAGGTCCAAATCTCCACTCAAGTAAATAAATAATCAAACTAATATGACATTTTCCTCTCCACATGCCTGCCAACCTAGAGCTTGTGGAGATGATATCATTGAGCACACCACTGCACATTTCTGGGCATGTGAGGTGAAGATAAGCAAATATTTCACCACCGCTTTCTTACTCCCCTATGCCACAGCATCTGTACAAATGGACTTGGGTTTATCCTGGAAATGACACCAGGATTCTTCAATGCTTTGATGGCAGAATTCTCATCCACTGAGTATAACTGTGAGTCCTAAACACACTATCTAGGTAGTAAGATCCATTGAAAATAGAGGGACAGAGAAACCTCCATGTTAAGAAGTACTATGTCTTTAAGTCTCAGGCTCTGGAGATCACACCCATCATGTTGAAAAGAAAATGCTGGATTGTCCAGTAGGTCAGTTAAGAAGTTCTTATGTTGCCATTTATGTTGCCAATTCTGGCTACTGACTTACATCCTTTAAGATTAACACCATAAGCTACCATCAGTATCTGAAGTGACCTAACAGCCAAGTTACCTTATTTCAAAGAAGTAATTTCACAGATGAAAAAATTGAGTATGGGCCATGTTATATCAGATGTTTTAGCTTGAGAATAAAGTAAACCCGAGTGCTGCTTATTAAGATTAACTGAAATATTAAACACATTTTTAAAAGCAGCCATCATAACATCCATGTATATCTGCTCTGACAACATTCTATATTTATAGAATTGCTGTGCTTTGTTCTTATTGTTCTGATATGTTGAAAATTATCCCACTTTTGGAGTCATGTATAAATAAAAATTGACTGAAGAGAGGTCAAGTGTTTAATCTCTAGGTTGTTTTTATTCAAAACTTGAAACAGTCCAACTAATGGTGACATTATCCCACAAAGTGTAGTTTGTTTGTTTGTTTTTCAAAAAGTTGCAGTTTTGCTTTTTCCCAGTCACTCTTCTTCCATGAGAAATAGAAGAAATGAGGGGAGTCTGAGAGAAAGGCAGCCAGATCATCTCAAACAATCATCTTCCTCTCTATACTCATCTAACGCATTTTCATCTAACATGCAATCATCACACCAAAAATTGCTGTTTACACTGATTCCTAAGATGCTAGCAAATTCTCATTTATTTCCAGAAACTTTCTAATACCTCCCTTAAGTTCTCCTTAAAACTTGCAAGATGAAAAGAATATTTGTGAACTATGTTAACCTGATTTTTGGGGTCCCATGGGGGGAACACCTTAATGAGCTCCACATGATAGGGAATGGAAGCTAGCCAGAGCACAAGCAATAGCAATGCGAGAGGCAGGGTAACCTAGTTGGGTCTTTTTACCCAGTTTTTACGGGGTCAGGCCAAGCCAAAAACCAAACGAAAATGACAAATAATTAATTTTATTGAATGAAAGTCTCACGCACCAACACAATCACACACTCACTCACTCAAGACCTATTAAGAAGCAAAAGAGAGGAAACTGGATAGGGGAATATTGAAGGGAGTGTAGCTGGGGTAATACTGCACCTTTTCCTGAAGTCCCTGGTCCAGGAAAAACAGCAAAGAAGTGTGGCTCAGCACGAAGAGGACTGAGGGGATTACTTGATGGACGGAGAAACGGTCTGCTGGTATGATCGGGAGTGATCCAAAGAAACGCTCAAAAACTGGGACTATTTGTAGGGGAAAAAATACCTTGCGGGCAAATCCTCTGCCGGGAAGAACAATGGGTGTTGTAATGAAAAAGAAGTTCCACAATGGCAACTCCTTTTGCATGATGAGATTACAAGGTGTTGCCAAAGTTTCAGGATCTTCAGTTACTTTGGGATGTGGTGTGAATTTATGTAAACGGTCCTTGCCTGATAGCATTTTATTGCTCAGTGCTCAACTTGGGGCGAAACGCACCAATCCCCTCAAGTTGGATCCTTAGTGACTGAGGACCCTTTGTCTACTGTTGGCTTGCACAGTTTGAGGTCTCTTGGGGCTGCCGTGACAAGGGATTGTGACCTGACCTGGTTTTCAATTGTTCGACCATTGCTGCCTACGTGCTCATCTGGGTGACCTCTCAGGCACGTTGAATCATATTTTAATATCAAAATTGTAGACCTCAGGACAGGGTTTACCAGTGAGGTAACAATTAAACCTCAATCAGTGACACTCAAAGTACTTTAAATTTTCTAACATTACTAATGTGGATTATCAAATTAAATATAGCTGGGTAGTGGAATGGGTGGGGGAGATGGTAGAAGGCAGTGAAACAGTACAGCAGTGTCTCAAGCCATTGTGAGAAGGCAGGATAGAGAAAATCTCAAAAGTTCTGAACTGTTTGTGGTTTTCTTTGAACTCTCAAAAAGAATGAAGGACACCAACTGTGACAGGACAAAAACCACAGTTTCCTCCAACAAATTCTCTCATCCGACCTAGTCTAGGGTATTAAATCTAAGATTGCTCTGACCTTTGAAAGTATAACTTAACAGATGCTTATTATATCTTGAAATATACAGTTAAACTTGATGTCAAGGCCAGTCACCTAGATCATGAGAGGGTTTGACAGGCACGTCAATCACAGAAATTGCAAAGATGACTATTTCTAATTCTCACTTCCATGGTTGACAGCTGGAAAAAAAAGAAGAAATCACAAACCTGGTCTCTGCAACTGTGCATGAGGTTCAGAAAGAGCTAAACTTTTGGAACAGTTACTAATCTGATCATTCCTAAAATAACAGATAAGAAGAAACTTTACATTACAAAAGACAGTGCCTGCTATTGTTGTCATTGTGTGCCTTGAAGTCCTTTTCAAATTATGGTGAATCTAAGACCCTTTCCACACGGAGGTATTAAAACAGTGTAGCGTGACCTCTGACAGAGGTCGTCTACACCGTAAAATGGATTGGGGCAGACTACTTTAGTGTAATTCCACACCCCAATCCACGCTAGGGCGACCAGAAGTGGCGGTGCCGCATGCTTTTTAAAAACCACTTTCAAAGAGGTTTTTAAAAAGCACAATCGTGCAGCCCCGTGCAGCCCTGTCGCAGCGCCCGGTGTGGATTTGCAGGTGCGCGCAAGGGGTTGGCTTTCCGACTGGCGAGCTTCTCTGGTTGGTGGAGAGCCTCCGCCAGTCGTAAGCCGCCATTTTGGGCGCGGCAGGACACAGGAAAATGCACTGCTCCACATGGCGACGGACTTACCGGGTTTCAGCTAAGCTTCGTTTCAGGACGTTTTTTCCTTCATGTGTGGAAAGAGCCGAAGGCAAACCTATCATGGGGTTTTCTGGGGGCTGAGAGTGTATGATGCACCCAAAGTCTCCCAATGGGTTTCCCTGGCCAAGTAGTGATCAACTCTCGTCTCCAGGATTGTAGTCCAACACTCAAGCCATTTTTGCACTAGACTGTTATAGTGCTATTATTCCTTGTGGCCCCTCCCTAAACTGCAAACCCCAGGATTCTATAGGATGTTGAAAGTGGAATAATAGCACTGTAATAATCTAGTGCAGAAATAACCTGAGACAAATACACCATGCTGGCTCTCATAGTGAAAGGCAAACTTTTAGCTTTTGTATGCAGTAGAGTATTTGATTCTTAATACATTCACAAGTAACCCATTTTCTTCCATACTGGTTACTGAAAAGGACAAATTAAACTTTTGAATAGAATATTCCAGTTTACAGCTCCATCTGCCTTAACAATATCACAGTGTTTGCTGCTTTACTATAATTACTACAAAGAAAATTTATTGAAACAGAAATTTGGAGTAATCCTATAAGGAGTAATGTAGGATACTGGTCCATAAAGTTCATTACTGTCTAGAACAATGTTTCTCAGCTTTTGAAAAAAACCTTGCCTCTTTTCAAAAAATATAAAATTCTAATGCCCCCTTGAAACCTGCCAATACTTTTATCTGGAAGGTGAAATGCAGTTATCTAAAAGCAAGACAATGCTTTTGGAAATTTTCAATTTTTTTCATTAATTGCAAAATAATTCAGAGATGGAGTATGACTAAAGAAAGATGATGTACTACTACATGATATAGAGTTATGAAACCTAATAATATAGGAATATAGGAATAGTTGTAAATGTTCACCCCATTTTCCAAATATAAATCATAATATTATATATGAATTTTTAACTATACTCACTTACCCTGAAATCTGTATATGTCCCCTTGGGTTTGGCATGCCCCTCTGATTGGAAATCACCAGTCTAGCATGCAGCTTTCCATTTTTTGTCCAAACAGGAGTCTTTCCCACTCTACTTGGAGATACCAAGGATTAAAGATGGAAAGTTCTTCAAGAAAAATTTGACTACAATGTATTTATTATGAGGACTGAAATAATCCCCAGGTATACAATTCATACACAGTACACGGTGTTTGTACACAGTGTTCTGGACAAAACTGGGAACTTTGGGATGGAAAGATGGCTCCTGACCGCATGTGTCCATCTTTTCATAAGAAGGCTTGAAGTTCCAAAGACAACTCAATCTTCTGCTGTTCAAAGAAAAGTAATCAGAACATGAGGTCAATGTATAAAGAAACTGTATATGAGTAATATATATTAATTCTCTGCTGTTGCCAGACTTACGAAATTTGCTTAATACTTAACAAATGGCTGAAAACTATATTGCATTTTTCTTCACAGACAAGGGTAACACTAGATTTAAAAAAAAAAGTTTAAATCCAATTTCTTTATAGATTTCCTTCATTATACTTCTTTCTAGATTAATTATGGCTTCACAGAATGCATTTACTTTAACAGGCATCGGAGTCTCCAGAGAGAGATGTCTGCTACTTTTTTTTTTCACTACTTAACACTGTATTCCCAGTAATGTAGTAAAAATTGACACATGTGGTGATATTATCATTGGTAGATTGTCTTTCATTTTCCTACATATTCTTCAAGATTGCTTTGATAGTAATATAGACATTGGCCCTTTCCACACAAGGCGAGGGAATCGCTCCATGCCATTACCTACCACTTCTTCTGGGGTCCCAAGCAATGTGGACTGTCCCTGAAGCCCTTCCGCAGGGCTCTTCCTTAGTCCAGGGCGAATCGAAGCAGTGCGAGGTCTGTAGATCCGCACTGCTCCGGCTTCCAAAATGGCAGCTTCCAGCTTCCAAAACGGCAGCTTCCAGCTTCCAAAATGGCAACTTCCGGCTTCCAAAACGGCGGCTTCCGGTTGGTCGTGGGTCCCAACCAACTGCTGAAGCTCACCACGCCTAAAGCCCACCCTCCACAGATTGCAGGCTCACATTGGTGCAAGCCTGCGAATCTGCACAAGGGAGCAGGAACGCAATTGTGTGTTCCAGGAAAATAAAGACCTGTTTTTTGCGGTCTTTAGAAAACATGCTGGAGGACCATTTGGGGTCATTTTGGAGTGGACTGAGGTGCGAATCTCCGGCAAGTAGCCCACTCCTAGTCCGCTCCAAGGTGCAGACGACCTCCGGGGGAGGACGCACTGCCCCGTTCTAATTGCCTTGTGCAAAAAGGGCCATTATCTTGTTAAGGATAATAAACAGAAAAGTAACAACAAATCATGGATCATCAGATTCACACATGCTCTCTCCTCTGGAAACTCTGGGCCCTTCCACACTACACTGTAATAGTGCTATTATTCCATTTTCCACTTTCAACATCCTATGAAATTCTGGGATTTGCCATTTAGGGAGCGGCATTTAGAATCCTCAGCCAGACAGCTCTTTGGCCTCAGTAAACTACAAACTTCAGAATTCCACAGGATGTGGAAAGTGGAATAATAGCACTATAACAGTGTAGAGCAGAAAGATATTCTGACTCTTTCTTTGCCTGTCTTCTTTGAACAAACCATAACATTGTTATATCCAGACTGTAAAATGATGGCTTACACTTTGCCTCTAAACAAATCTGGAAATCACAATCTGTTTCCAATTCTGGTTCTGAAGGCAAACACAAACCTTAATCTGCTAGTTTGAATATAATGACAAATTATGGTTTAACCCACAGCTGGTTTCAGTGTATTGGTAATTTGTCAGGTATAGAAAAGAAAGTATGCAAGCCCAAGGTGCGGACATAGCAGCCAAACGGCTTATCGTCTTCCTTTGACCTGTTTGGAAGGCTGTACAATATAGAAATACCCATCTGTTACCCATATCTTTCAAGAACTAAAATGTCTTCCATGCTGTACTTCTTGAAGACTCATATTCTGCTTATGCTTTTCATGTGTTTAGGATGAAGGCTGGATGAGTTATTAGACTGTTGAAAATAATCTGGCACATGCAGTACTTATCTGTTCTAATTTATCTGTTTATTTAAAGAAACTGCCTTTTCCCAAAATTTCAACATGGCTAATAAAAGGGCCTCTCAAGCTGTGTGTTGAACAATGAATTTTGAAATTGTCTACGTATAACACTGTCAGTTCTTCCTCAACACTATCCCATCACATTAAAGTCTAAATTTAGTGCTGTCAGGACAGCATGTCTGCAATAATAACACCATCAAAATAAACTAAAATAATACCTTTAAAAAAAAACACAAAATCATTTCCTCCCTATTATAATTTCACCACTTTTGGAGTGGTACCCAGCTGCTTTCTAATAATATAGTTCAATATCAGTATGCCAGGAAACCCATTTATAAACATGAAACTCACTTCATGAACATTTTGTCTCAATCTGATTTTTTTTCTTTTGATGCTTCAAAAGAAGGAGGGGGAGGGCACATTGATGTCATTAGGTAGGGTTGTGTGTGTATGGTTGAGATTACTATATTCTGAGTCATGTGTCTGCAAAAGAGGAGTTTCTGCAGTTCTGTTGTTTTGTAGATTTGAATACTACAACTTGCTAATACAGAAACCAGTCATAGCAGAAAGCCATGAAATGATGAAATCCATCAACTGAAATGAATTTCTCTCTTATTTGCATTTGCCAAATTTGATATGTACATCTGTTCCCAGCATGGAGAGGACCATAGTGTGTCTACCTGTAAAATAAATATTACAGCTGAAGAATCTTGGAAGGAAAAAAAGAGTTGAGAACCCCCATCATTTAACACACCTGAAGTCACAGTGATCCAAATCCAGATATTTAAGACACTAAGACCTATGGGCCCAGACATCAGTTTTAGTATCCCCCATGTTTGACTCTGAAAAGAAAATCTGGAGTTCCCAAATATTGGATATCCTAAATATGAGGAACAATGTTATCTTGACTCAAAGATGTGCTGACTATAAAGGCTTGGCAGAAATGGGAAAGGGTTAAAACATTAAGGCCATTTCTGCACTACACTGTTATAGTGCTATTATTCCACTTTCAACATCCTGTGGAATACTGGGGTTCACAGTTTAGGGAGGGGCATTGAGAATTCTCAGCCAGAGAGCTCTTTGACCTCAGTAAACTACAAACCCTAGAAGTCCACAAGAGGTTGAAAGTGGAATAATGGTGCTATAGCATTGTAGTGCAGAAATGGCCTAAGTTAGTCATTTAAAAATTGAATTCAGTTATGTGCACATTGGAAGAGGGATTTTTTTCATAGTTAAGTTAACTTTAAAATGGTGTTTATGTTTCATAAATATATTAAGAAACTTTATATGATGGTGTTACCCTGTTTACTGGGGTCCCGGGAGGGACACCTAAATGCGCTCACAATTAAACAAGTTGGGGAAATTAGCTAGAGCACAAGTTAGCAATGCGAGAGGCAGGGCAATGCAGTGGAATCTTTTACCCAATGTCTATGGGGTCAGGCCAAGCCAAGAAGCAAACCAAGTTATAAGAATAATTGAGATTTTTATTAAATACAGGCACACAGTGTATACAACACACAATCACACAAGTAACTAAGGAAAATAAAGGTTCGAGTGGTATAGAGGGATTTTTGAGAGGGATTGTTGAATTGGGTGATACAAAACTTTTCCTGAAGCCTGGAAAAATAGAGAGCGATGCTGGGGTTCGATGTGGCTCAGCACGTGGAGCTGAGGGGAAGCTCGCCAAGCAAAGCAGCAGCAAGGCAGTCTGGAACTTGGGAGTGATCTGAGGAAGGTCTTGGAATCCAGGGGGTTTTATAGGGAGAAATGTAACTGCAGGCTATGCCATACTTGGGGAAAACAATGAGTTTCGGGAGTGGGACAAAGCTTTGGAAAGGTCAGAATTTAGCATGATTGAGTTAAGTCCGAATTGACAAAGAGGTAGACTGTATGCAAATGCTCAGTGCTTGGCATTAAAGCTTCTAGCTTGCCAAGTTACCTGCTCAGGGCAGGGAGTCCTTTGTAAACAGTGTGCATACATAATGAGGGTGTTTGCAGAGGGGTCTCCTAAAGCGGTGATCTGGCTATTTCTGGCCTGCCTGTATTGTCTTGGGATATTGCAGCATTTGATGGCCGAGCCTAGTTCTGTGCTTGTCCGGGGGGCCCCTCAAACACATGGAGAGGGATGGTGGAAGAGAGCCAAATTATTGATATCAAACTGATATCTTTATGCTATCTCCAAGGAGGCCTAACCTGCAGTAACAATGGTATATGTTTTAGTCTATTTTTAATTTTTTGATTGTTCAAGCTCATTTTAACTGCTATGCAATTTTAATAATATGTTTTTTAATTTGTTGTAAGCCACTTTGTGTCCCAAACTAGGAAAAAGGCAGGATAGAAATAAATAATAGTAATAATACAACCACATAACAACAACTGTACCAAAAAGGGAAATGGAATATCTCATCCATAATTTTACTTCTCCCTCTTCCCCATCCCTGTTTTGAGCTGTCTCTTCCCGGGACAGATAAGGAGTCTGTATGTCGTGTCCAGTACAGAACATAGAGAACCATCTGGATGTACAGGAGACTGTTTTCCATCTTAGCTACTCTTAGTAGTTGTTAGCTGAAAATCTTTTAAACCTTGGATTTAACTAAACTAGCATACTCTAATCATGAACTGAGATTACCAAACATTTTATACCTGTTTTCCTTAATTGAAGCACCTGATTGTGAAATCAGAAGCGGGCTGCATTTGGAGTTATTGCTGCTAAGTTTTATTATGGGAGAAAATCCTTCTTTTAAGAAAAATATTTCCTTATTTATTATTTAAATTCAGACTGCAATGTTCTGCAATGAGTTTATGGTAATATGCATTGCTCTTTTCCTATCAGTTATTGATCTAAGCTTCAAAAGCCTCTTAACTCAATTCATATATCTGAATCTACTCTGGATCTACTGTTTACCAATGAGACAGAACATATAGATTCTGCCCTTACCTTTGTTCAGCATGTGTCTACACATGTAGGCACTTACATTCAACTAGCTCTGCACAGGTAAAATGGAACTCAGATTTTTCAAGAGACTGATAAGTTTGCTCTTCTGCTGCTAACAAAAAATGATGCCTATTAAATGCCTGTGAAAGTCATTCCCTTTTACTGTCAACAGTGGAGGGCATTTGGGGGCTATTTCACTTCTTAAAACAGATTCCTGATGAAGTATAGAGTTGGAAAAAAATTAGATAGACAAGCTGGTATATAACCACTTTATACGGGTCTCTTTTACACCATGTTATTGTAGCATTTGGATACCACTTTAACAGCCACAGCTCCATCCTATGGATCCTGAGATTTGTCATTTGCAGTGTAGAACTCTCTCAGACAATTATACATGACTCACAAAGCTATAAATCCCAACATCCCATTGGATGGAGCCATGGCAGTTGAAGTAGTATCCAAGTGCTACAATTGTATACTCTGAAAGAACCATTTCTTTTCCTGTGCAGTGTCTAGAATGATTAAACTTCAGCTCTTTAAAAGTGAAGACCAAACCTCTGTGACCATCACAATTATAAATAATAAAATAGGTAATGTTTCAGCTTGAGCTAGAAGGTGGAATAAAAGGCTTGGAATTTCTGTCCCCATGTAGACATTTGCATACAAATGTTATCATGTGGACAGATGGTGGGGACAGATCTCTCCATGATAAGAAGAGCTCTTTCAGCTTGGGAGAGATATATGTGGCCATTTCAGAACTACATATGGGGTGAATCTTTCTCACAAACAATTTAACAGAAGAACAAACAGTATGTACATGTATTCAGTATAACATGAGAAAATCCCTATAGTATTTCAGCCTTGTGACCTAGACAGTACGGTTCCTCAAAAAGTTGTTTTACAAAAATCCAAGAGAATTGGGTTTTAGATAAAGAACTAGCTAGACAATACAAAATGTATTGCCTCTTTAGCACTTGTGGATCATCTAATTAATTGGTAACTTAATTCTGGAAAAGTGTTAATGCTGACATTCCAGTGTAAATCAGGAGTTAAAGTTTCCAACAATAAAAAAATGCCAATGAAGTTTTAAGATTATGCCTTCAGGTACCTCTTATCAAACAAAAAAATATTGAGAATATCACTATATTGTCATCATCCCTAAAATTTGTTGGACCAAATTATAGTGCACCCTCCATATATGCAGAAGTTCCATTCCAGGAACTTCTCATCACATAAAACAAAAAAGTGAATGCTCCATCCCATTATTGACAGTGAATGCAATATGCATGTACCCATGCTGGTGCAAGCATGTGCCCAGCACGTCCATTGATAATAATTGGACACAAGATTGCACACAACCTTGTGTGTGTGGAGGTCACACTAGCAGAGTATTCACTGTGTGTACATTTAACATTTACTGGAGAAGCTATGTAGTGCAGTCCTGCTTCCTCAAATTTAGCAGCATATTTTAACCTGCTCATCCCACAATGGTCATAATGCACCAAATATTTGATTATTCCATTGAGGAATGTTAAGAATTTCTCTCTTTTTTAAAAAAAAAATCCTTAAATATTTTGTGCATACAGATACCTGCGCCACTCATCATAATGCCACATCATAGATGTTATTGTTTGTTGAAATAAACAGCTGAAATAACAGTGAATCTCATTTTTGCTTTCCATTTGCTTTTGGGTCTGCATCTGTGCTCACAAGAGTAAAGATAATGTAAATAGGTTTAAACAGGGGCAAGCAACCACCAGGGACCTTTGGGTGCTACATGCCCACTTGCTACCTGCCACCCCTGGAAACAAAATCTTCCATATTTTTTCATGAAAATGCCCCCAACACCTCCTAGGGCACTGGGGGGAGATTTATCCATGTTTTGAGACTCCCCAAACATTTTTTAGGGCCAGAAAATGCCATTTTACAACAGGAAGTGGCCCAGAAAGAAATTTCTGGGTCACATTTTATGAGAAATAAATCACCTCTCTGAGGCCTAAAATGGACCAGGGGGGAATGTGATGAAATTGCCCCCCATAACTCCTAGAGGATGTTTAGAAGTACGTTTTTTCCACAGCAAAAAAAAACACAGCTTTTTTTCTTAAAAAAAATAGTTTGCTGGGGGGTCCAGGATGTCACAGATATAAAAATATGCATAACTTAGTATCTCTGATTTGAAGCTAATCACCAGAGGGAACTACTGTTCCTATCTATCATAACCTGATGTTTTTCCATCTGTCTGAGAAGTTTGTTCTTCTTTGAAAAAAATCACTGGCCTAAATATCTGAACATTCTTAACTGCTCCATTACTTCTCTGCTTTTCATGATGTCTTGCCTCTCCTCTTCTCCAGTGCTGTGCTGGAAGGCTGTATTTTTCGAACAAAATATGCAGACAAATGGTCAGCTTTCCACTCCTGAGAGCTGGGCTCTTATTTTTTCTGTAATCTAACAACCAAAAGGAACATTAGCACTTCTGCTCTCATCTGGATTTCAAAATCTTTTAGAAAGCACAAAACACACAATGCAAAATAACTACCAGCATGTCAGACTGAGCAGATCACAGATAGAATTTGACAATACGACACGTGAAGAATACAGGCTATCAGACTGAAGGCACTGAAGGTGAGGGCAGGAACAGCATGCACAAGCCTATTTTCCATTCCTTTGCTACTTTGGAAGAATGTCTGCCTAGGTTTTCTGTTTGACACATAATATAATGGAGGATAGTTGCACCCCTTCAGTTTCTGTAAGTCCCAGGTGTTAGAGCCACAGAGATCCAGTACGGCATAGTGGCTGCAACACTGGACTGGGATTTGAGACATCCAGGTTCTCACTCCTTTAAGCCATGACTGGGTCACCTTGGGCCAGTCGTGCCCTCTCAGCCTGATCTATGATGGAGAGTTATTGTGAGGGCAAAGCCCACTAGAGGAAAGGTGGGATACAAATGGAACTAATATATAAATATAGGGCAAAGAAGGTGACAGCAATGGCATTGTTATCAAGGCCAAGTAAAACAGAGCTTTAATCAATCACAGGACACTGTGGATTTATGCTAATAATGGTAATTTATTACAACAGAATAAATACTATAAGATAGGACAAGCCCCACTGATGCAACATTTTTCAAAGATTCTAGCTTATTTCTCAGAGCATGTCCTTGCTAACTAGGCATATGGAACTCTGAAAGTATTTACTGACTCTTGCACTGTCTTTGAAGAGTGATGCAAATACCAAGTATTTAAAGTAGTGTAGTTATTCTTCTTCTAACTACTGGGTTTAACATTTATTTCCTGATCTAAGAAATTTGGGGAGGACTCTTTGTGGTCCTTCAGATATTATTGGTTTGGTACTACCCTAACAGGGAATAGCCAGAGCTTGGAAAAATTATTTTTGGACAAGAATATTTATGATTCCAGAGTCAGCAAGGATAGTGGCCCTGCTTACTAAGGCTTTCCAGAAGACACCATCCAAATAGTAACTTGTCAAAATTCTGAAATAGGCAATGATAAGGGATAATGAGAATTGTGGTCCAAGACCATCATAAAGCAGTGGTGGTTGGCAGTTCCACTGTCAGTGGGGTGTTGAATCCATCCTGTTTTATCCCAAACTTTAAAAGAACTATTCAAGATACTGAACCTATTTTGGGCATAGGGTTAAGCACTTGGAGAGTTCATTTAAAATTTAGATTCAAACTCAGAGTGGATTCATCATCCCAATGATACTAGAGCCACCAGCCACCACTGTTTGGAAGGTCACAATCTGCCCATGCTTGCAAGAGGTTGTCATTAGGATACCATGAGAAGATGGTGAGCGTATTATGCAAGCCAGTTTCTTTAAGACTATGAAGACATCCGATAATAGTTTCTTCCTCCCCACGTGGAACCCTTGTGTGTCATCTTGCAAACTGGTAAGTACCTGCTAGTGGTGCAGTTCTGTCTCAGAGAAGATACAAACATTTTATGTCGTTATTCTTTGTATTAAATGGTTCAAGCTTTGTGGCTGATGTTCTATAACATTGCTGAAGCACTGAAGACCATGATTCTCTTAAAATTAAATCCTATTTCTCAGAGTTATGGATGGAATTTCAGAGATAGAATTATAGAATCATAGAGTTGGAAGAGACCCCAGGAGCCATCCAGTCCAATCACCGGCTATGCAGGAATACCCATCAAAGCATTCCCAATAGATGGCTATCCAGCCTCTGCTTAAAAACCTCCAAAGAAGGAGACCACACTCCGAGGCAGCATATTCCACATGCACATATGTACTCCTTCACCACATATACATCCCCACAATATGCACACAGTGCCATCAACTGTTTATATGGCTTGTAAGTATGAAATGAATTGATCAGCATGTTCACTCTTGGAATGTTGCACCTTATCTGTCTGACCTGCCCTAGTCTGTATGGTTACATTTTTATTACAAAATGTTAAAATATTAAGTATTACACACAGTGAAAATTTTTGGCTGTGTACTAGTCATCACCAGGTAACATTTTATTACTATGAGAGCAGCATTTATGGCAGCATATAACATGGCTTTCCTGTTTATGTATCTGTGGGAGGTACACAACATGATAGTTAAGTATAAAGCCTTTCAAGTTCATTTTCAAATATTGCCACCTTTTCCCAAGCACTCTTTGCTTCTGGAGGGTGAGGGACTTTGTCAGGCAAACCCAGTGAGACCTCATGTGGCAAAAAGTATTTTCCCCTCTCCATGCAGGTTACAGGATGTTTGAAAATTCACAAAGAAGGGGATTATAGAAAAGCTCCTAATGCTTTGTCTGTGCTGAACACCCTTTCTGACACATTTCTACTGGTCCTGCTTCTGTAGTGCACACAAGGTTCTTTGATTTTTCTCTTCTTTTCCCCTCTTGGTTTGTTATTTTTACCCCTCCCATCTAATTTATTTTCCTTTCTAAAGAGCTGCTTTAACAGCTGCATCTCCAGCTGTCAAGTGAATAATTCAGCGGCAATTTCTCACCATTACATGATTGGTCTACAAAATACATTCAACAATCTTCAAGGGGGAAAATAAGCTTCATATGACAGCTGTGTATACTTAAAGAGGGAAAAAATATCTTTTATTAGGGAACAATGGAGCCTCACACAATGAACACTCAGATTTTAACATTCTTATCATGAAGACTTTAACTCAGCTGACAAGGTCCTTGCTCTGGACTTCATGGCTTTTGCAATCCTTCTTTTCACACAGCCCTAGAAATCCTCCTGTAAAAAAACCACATTGAAGCCATAACTGATAGGATCCAGAAGCCTGCATCTGCTAGGGAGGTCTGCTATGGATGAATGGGAGACTACCTGGATATCTTTGAGTTGTGGATATCCTATGAGTTCCCAAATCTCAGGGCTTGGCCTTTCCTCTCCAGTTCTCAGGAGAGGGGGAGAAACTTCAAGAGGAGAGCATTCCCTTTAATATTACATACTTCTCTGTCTATTGCTGTAGGTTGCTTTAGAGCAGTTACTGCAGCTGGTAAGAGCTACAGTTTGGTTGTTTGGTTGGATTACAGCTCCAACATGCTCTTAAAAGCAGCGCTTAATATGGTGTTAAAAACAGAACTGGGAAAAACTAGGTCTTCTCCTACCTCCTTCAGTGGAGAGAATGGTTAATGCTTAATGAAGTGTGCTTAAAACCATGAGCATAAGGTATCCCTAGATCTCAGACTACACTTTTATAGTGTTATAATACCACTTTCAACATCCTATGGAATCCTGAGGTTTGCAGTTTAGGGAGGGTCATTTACAATTTTCAGCCAGAGAGCTCTTTGGCCTCAGTAAACTTCAAACCACAGAATTCCACAGGAAGTTGACAGTGGAATAATAGCACTCTAACAGGGTAGTGCAGAAATGGCCTCAATCATGGCCAATTTTGATCTCTAGGTCTTTTTATGTTCCCAAGATTTAGTGAGCATCTCTCTCCAGAAAGCTCCATGGTTTGTGCATGTTTGTGATCTGTTGGTTTATACCTCTTATTGAACTGACCAGCTGTTCAACCTGCAATCTTACCAAAATGACCAAAGCTCAGAAACTCACCAGCTCAGGATCTGCTATCCATTTCTCCTTCAAAGTCTTCTGTTACTGAGCTGTACAATGCCCATATTTCCAAATGCAAGACATAATCCTCTGTCACTATAAATCCTTTAAAGAATTCCTGATAAATAATCAGTGCCTACATTCTTAGCCACTCTTTATAGAGTAGTATAATGACTCTTAGTGATAGTTCTGCTTTTTATTTCAAATGAAAGTTTTCCACAGTATTGGTTGTATCTTGGCCTCTCAATTCTGAAAAAATTACTCTGAAACACTATTTCTTGAAGGAAACTCCATTAACATTTGGAAGGCTCTCTCTTATCACTAGCCTGACCAGCCTCCTTCTGTCGTTGAAAATTGGAGAATGCCTCTAATTAGGGCTAACCCCAATTCCATGCCCTCAGGCCATCCCAATTTGGCAGGAAGAGTCCCTATTGATCCTCTATCATCCTACTGTTTCAGCTACTTTTAAAATGTCCCAGTTTCTCTCTCTTTTTCTTGCTTTCCTTTGTCTTTAGCTTACTTCAGTTGCTGCAAAGCAAATTCAAAGTACAAACGTAGTTTGGATACAATTCACTCAGCTAGAGAAGGACAGCAGAGAAGACAGAATCTTGCCCTTCCCAACAGGCTCAGGCAAAAGCTTCTTCTAGCTTGTGTATTCTTTCTCATTAATAACTTTAACCACCTTGACCACACTCTTGTTGCTTATCTACATGTCCCAGTTTTCACAGTTTGAACTCCATGGAAAGTATAAAGTTCAAAATCTGAATCAGGCTGATTCAGATAAGTTTGGGATTTTTTTTTATTATTCAAAGTGGGAACTTTCCATGGTAAAGCAAATCTAAATCTAAACATTCCTGGAGATTCATCGTCAGTTTAGATTTGGAGAGACACAGACATAAAGGTGGTGATACCTTTATTGGGCCAAATAAAAGTCACACAAAAAAATCATCAAAATAGCTTTTCAGTGCCCACTGGCTTCTTCACTAACCAAAGATGATTTTGAAAAAGATGCAAGTGAAGAAAGTGATAGTGTTAGAGTCATGGGCCTGCCAATTGTGTTAACATATTATTGAAGTAGATTTATGTTGTCAGAAATGTTAAGCCAGCCCCTCCTCCACGTGCATGAAATGACAAACACAATAAAAGGAAAACAAATCCAGCATAAGAGCAACCGTAAAGTGTTCCCTCTTCATTTATGGTGTGCTTCCAAGACAGATGCATGTCTCTCTGTGCTCTCTATAAGGAAAACACTAGGGTGGGAATTAGAGAGAAAGAAGATGAGTTTTATGAATGGCAGCTCTTGCTTCTAAACACAGTGAATACCTTTACTATTCTGTTCCCAGTCCCAGTGCTTTGCAGGAGGAATATTGAAATAATATATCACAGGACTAATCCAGTACATAGTGTCTTTTGTTTGTTCTCTCTCCCAACAGCAGGAACGTTAAAAGTGATCTGACAGATCTGGGAAGATATAGCACTGAGTGCTCACCTACAGCCCTTTCACAGCACACAATTATATAGCATTGTGATTTCCTTTTAACAGCCATGGCAAAATCCTATGGAATCCTGGGGTTTGTTCTTTAAGGAGGGATATTGAGAATTCCCAGCCAGAAAGCCGTAATGCCTCACCAAACTACAAACTCCAGAACTCTACAGGATGCAGCCGCAACTGTTAGAGAGGAATCATGGTCATATATAATTAGAGCAGGAATATTTGGTCTCTATATTAAACAGAGTGCAACAGAACAAGCACAATATGAGCTTGTGGCTGAGACAGGAGAAATTACTCAGAATGCTCTTGTAAGGTAAAAAAATAAAAAATAAAAATATATTTGTTGATTCAGAAAATCCATCTTAGAACAGCAAAGGAGATAGATAAAAAAAAGCTGACCTATACTTGGTTACATAAGTCTCTAAAACCTGGCTGTCATGTGTGGGTATAAGCTAGCATCCATTGTTGAGGTTGGAACCTCATGTGCTCCTTCCAAACAAAGGAAAGCAAAGACACTAACTAATTTCTTGAGAGAAGGAGGAAGTGATGTCTGCAGCTAAGAAGAAGCAAAAGGCTTGAGTACATAGACCAAAGAAAGATACAGAGAGGTGAAAACAACGGGCAGGCATTATCTAGACCCCCTTCTCTCACTAATCACTTTACACAAATGTTGATGCCTCTTTGCTTCCAACAATCATGCAGCATGAAAGCACCCTTGGAACATAATGGATTTGAAGTTCTTCTACCTCTGCCACAATGTGCTCTATATACATCATACACCTCTGCCCTGTTGCATTTTCTGTGACTTTGGGGGCAACCACAGCTTTTCGCTTCTGTACCCATTCTTCTGACATTTTATATCTATGTAGTTTAGAACAAGGGTAAGCAACTGCTGGGGCTCCAGGAAGGTTATGGGGTTTTTTTGTCCCCCAGTACAGTCTAGGGGTCACATGAACTGCTAAAAATGCCCTATCTAAAAACCCATAAGTGGCAGGGGGTAAAATATTAGGTATGCACCAGGGCAAGGGTTGCAACTTACTGAAAAGATGAATTGGCCTTTTTCTTAAGACAATTCACCCGTTTTTCAGCTAGAAAATGAGCAGTCCAGAGAGTCAAGGGCTATAAAAACAGCCTGAGGGCTTTATGATAGACATTATTTTCATACAGATTGCAAACAAAACAAACCTTCATTGGTAAAGCAAATCAGCTCTCTCTCACCTCTTCCCACATACATCCACAAACAGAATCTCATTGTTGCCATTGAGCTCAAGATTCTGCATCTATCCTTTGGATATTTTGTACATCTCTTCACCTAAGGTAATAGTGGGCAACTGTATCTGATCCAGGGGCAATTTTTCCTGCAGAGGGCTCCATAGACTACTGGAAAATAAAACAGGCCTCCCCCCAAAGTTTCTGTTTCTCAAAAATTGGTTTCCTTTTATGTGAAACAGTACAGAGAGGCTCTGCAACATATTTAAAAGATACCGTACTTTATGGCATTGCTTCCAGACATACCCTGAGTTGGTTGGTTGGTTGGTTGGTTGTTTGGTTGGTTGGTTGGTTTGCCCAGGAAATAGTCAGTCTAGGCATTCTGGAAGTGTCAAGGGCCACAAAGCACCCTTTCATGGAAGCTTTCCAAACTATAAGGGCAGCTGTTGCACCAAACAACCTACTTCTGAAACGTGTCAGGCATGATTCCCCCGAGAATTTTTCCTCAACTTCCATTCAACTCAGCGACAAAATAAATAAAATGTTGTTGGCAGTTCAACTTTTAAAAAATAAAATTTTAGAGGTACACAGCACAAAACCTCTGCCCTTATTTGGCTAGCATAACCCTGAATGTAGCTAACAGGGCTGGAAATTTCATTCACCTCTGACAAACATAAGAAAAAGTGATAACTGTTTGTTGATTTCCAAGGTTAGTTAATGGGAGGCATGAAAAGTTTTGTGGTCAGTTCATACCACACCCTGAAATGTTTCCTCCATATATTGAAGAATCTATATGTTCTTGTTTACACTGTAATTATATTCAGTTATTCAAATTTATCTATTTCCAATTTGTTGCCATTCTGTTTTTTCTTCATTGATGGTTACAGTTGGCCCTCCACATCTGTGGGTTTAACATTCATAGATTTGATTATTTGCTCATTATTTGCCACTGCCTCCACTGGGGCTATATGCCATTTTAAACAAGGACTTAAAAGCTTCATCTTGCATTTGCAGGCCTTATGAGATGGAGGCTGTTTCCACACTATACTGTTATAGTGCTATTATACAATTTTCAACATCCTATGGAATCCTGAGGTTTGCAGTTGGGGGGGGGTGCATTTTGAATTCTCAGCCAGAGAGCTCTTTGGCCTCAGTAAACTACAAACCCCAGAATTCCACAGGATGTTGAAAGTGGAAAAATAGCACTATAACAGTGTAGTGCAGAAATGGCCTTAGAGAGACTGTGCATGTGAGGCGACACTTGTAAATCCATGTTTAAAATGGCACAGGACAGCTGTGGAGGCAGACCAAGCCATCCCAGCTGCTTGCTTCTTTTTTGCAAAGGAACCCTGCTATCATGAAGGCAGAACCGGTCAACTGGCATGTTCTCAACCTCAGTTTCAGATGTATTGTGTACATTTGAATCCATGGTGGATTGAATCCATAGATCGTACTGTACTTTTTGTGTTAAATATGGTGTGGGGGGCTATAAATATTGGTGGTTTTTCTACTTTCACAGGTGTCCTGCACCCCTAACACCCACAAATACGGAGAGATAACTGTACTAATTTTCCCCCCTTGGGCAGAGTCTTACTCTTAAAATTTAAATAACAGTACAGATTTAATCCTTACCCTGCTGCTCTGTGCACACTGACACACACACACACACCACCACCACCACCACTACCATGCCTATGCCAGGAAAAACTATATTCTTTTAATTGTAGCTTGTCATAGCTGGAATGTAAATCTTCAGGATCACTTTATTCTCACTCACCAAAATTAAATATTTCAAAACTGTTCTCCTCACTGAGACAGAACAGAAGAAACTTTGCTAATTTGTGATATATTTTTTTCTATTTCAGGAATTTGTGGTAAAATTTTCATAAAGGGTATTTGTGCTAAAGAAAAAGCAACTCCATTGCAAAAAATATAGAAATTATATTTTGTGTGTGTGTGTGTGTGCACGCACATGTGCAAAACTTAATGAAAAATGAAAAAATGAACAGGTGTTGATCCTTTCACTTTCATGCAGGGCAAAAAAATCTCACAGACCTCGATAAATTTTTGATAGGCTATATCCATGTGTCGAGATGCCTTTTCTCATGAAGAATGAGAAAATCACCAACTATTCTCCATGTAATTAGAGAACATCTCCAACTACTCTGATAATTATTGGAGTAAATAATTATTGCTCCAATCTGATACACACATACGTGGGACCAGGTCCCATTGAACTTAATGGAATAAGGGAACAGGTATAGCTCAGCAGGATTCAGAAAGTCCCAGCTTCAGTCTCTTGCATGTTCATGCAGCACTAGAAATAACTCCCAACTGTGCTGAACTACTGTGATCAGCGTGGACCAAAGATGGGTAGCTGTGGTCCTACAGATGTTTTTGGACCACAGCTGTCATTGGCAATGCTGACTAGGGTGGATAGGAGTTATAGCCAAACACACACACACACACACACACACACACACACACACACACAGGCCAAAATGGCTGATGTCCGGTGTAGATCATTGAGTTAGGTATCCCGATAGCTTGATTCAGTGTAAGAGAGCTTCCTCTGTTCCTATGACTTGCTTCCAAGCAAACAAGGCAGGCTGTACTTTTCAGCAGTTTCCATTTGAAAGGCCTCATCTGTTTGGAGAGTGCATGTGAAGTGTGTAGAAGTGCATTAGCTATGCAAGGTTATCATAAGTTTGTAAAATAATCTTCATTTTCTGCATCTTATGGTATGTCAGTTTGGCAAATTGCTCAGCAATGTGCTAAAGTTTCCACATGCATTGTTGAGGTACTTCTGGAGAGAGCAGGTACTTAATAGCTTTCTGAGAGATGGAATACCATGTACTCAAGACCTCTTTTTTGTTATTGATGGAAGAAGCAGATTCTCCACAGAGCTTTATAAAATGAACTATCATTAAGTAACAACTCACTTTCACTGACATTGATGGGCTGCCAGAAAATCAATGTTGTTTGAGTTAATGGCCACTCTCCACTCTGTTGAATGATAGATGTCAGAACATTTGTGGAAATTCACAGATGCATGAATATTTTTTCCTCAAAATGAGCAAAGTGATTGGCCTCCCATGAAGAAACACCTCAAAGTTCATTCCTTTCCACAACTGATTTTCCACATAAATATTTCACTCTCATCTCTATAATGGTAGCAGTCTATATGTCAGAGCCACACACCTGTGGCGCTCAAGATGTTGGACTGCAGATTCTTTCAGCCACAAACAATGTGGCTGATGGTGAGAGACAAGGAAAGCTATATTCTGGATTTGCTGATGTAGCTTCATCAATCACTGTATTCAGTTGGATCCTGACTACAGGACATTACCTTGGGTCAAGTCAGACCATTGGCCCACCTAGAAAGATGAATAGATTTACTGGATTTACAGGGTGGCACAGTGCTCCTGTCTCAATTGCCAAGAACCTTGGAGTCCTGCTGGATGACTATCTATCTCTATGTCACTTTACTGGGGCTACAGCAAAGACATGTAACTTCCATATTTTGAACATCTGCAGGATCTGAAGGTTCCTGGGGGTTCCTGACTGTAGAGACTGCCCATCTGCTTGCCCAGGGCTTGGTTATCTCATGCCTGGATTATTGTAACAGTTTACTGGCAGGTTTGCCTTCCTGCTCCCTTCTTCCTCTGGTTTTAATTCAGAGCAATGCTGTCCAAGTTGTTTTAAATCTGCCAAAATATTCATCTGTTTTCTCTCCCCATAGATCTCTTCACTGGCGATGAGTTTGGGCCAGGGCCTGTTTCAAACTTTTGGTCCTGGTATTTAAAGTTTTGCATTCTAACCTCCTCAGTACCTCGCAGCTCAGCTTGCATGGTATGTTCCATCCAGGAATTTGAGATCTACAGGCAAAGGATTATTGTGAGCCTTTCAAGATCTGGCTCTGTATTTGTGGAATGGTCTTCCTCTGGACCTCTGGATGGAGGAGGATCTCACCCGTTTTCGTAAATGGTTGAAGATCTTAAGCCACTGAGTTTTGTTTAAGGTGATGAGATGGGTCGCGACTGGTGGGGTGTTGGAGATTTCATTCCATGTATTATTGTGGTGTTATGTTTTATTGTCTTTGTTCCTGATTGTGTCTGTTGATGTTCTGCCCTTTGGTGTAAAGGGTGTTATAAATAAACATTATTATTATTAGAGAGAACTCTATTGTGGTGACTGAGGTCAACCCTCAGTCATCACCATTCACCTTACAATCATCCTCTGCATTTAATGCGATGTAAGCAATACATAGCAACATGTGATACATTTTAGAAATAAACTGCTTTTCATCCACAAGAAATCCACATCATTTTTAAAAAATATATCAAATAATAAAATATAAAATATAGGCCATTGCAAATTAAGAAGGCTAGAAAACCTTCAACCAGCCAATCCTGTTCTGAAACCACTACGCAGTCATCATTTTTTTAAAAAAAGACTTTCAACATTTAAAATATGCACATAGAGGAATGTTTTAACTTGCCACTGCATAAATTCAGAATTAAAATGTATCTCCTTTAGGAAAGCATTCTAAAATCTGGACACCATTAACGAGAAAACCTCCTCTTTTGTCATAATGCATTACAAAATGCTGTAACTTAACTCACGGAGTTTTGAAACTGTCACCCAGTCCTCCCCAAACAGGACGAGTGCTGACTGATGCTTGGCACAAAAATACCTTTTAAACATTGTTTGCCATATGCACTTGTGCACCCACAACACCAAGCAATCTTGCAGTTGAGTGTCCTGTCACAGGGATGTTTTTCCTCAGGCTTTAGTATTCCTCAAACATTTCATGTTGATCTTTTTATTAAAAAACAACAACACTTTTCTGCATTGTGATCACCATGGTAGCAAAAGCTGATTGCTTTCTCCTTAAAAGCTTTTGAGGCCTAAGTGCACATGTGGCCATACTTGTGGAAAGAATACAGGATAAAAATGTAATAACAAAATAAACAAATAGAAAATGGAACCATTTTTTTCAAAAGTTATGTTGGAAAAACATAACTGGCTGAGATCCTATCATAGGCCCTTTTCGCAGCACCTGCACTCACGCGATGGAGGAGGGCGGCTCGCGCAAGAAACCTTCTCCGGGAGGCTGCCGCTTCCCCCTCCTTCCTTCCGCAGGCGAAGGAACGAGTGGGGAAGTGGCAGCCTCCCGGAGGCGGAGGCGGCTCACGAGTCCGTCCATCCCCCCCACTCGCACGTGAGAAAGGCGCTTGTCCCGTACATCCCCACCGCGCGCGAGAGAAAGGCGCTTGTCCCGTCCATCCCCCCCGCACGCGCGAGAAAGGCGCTTGTCGCATGCGCCCCCCGCGCGTGCATGTGCGTGAAGCAGGACGTGTCGTGTCCGTCGTGCTAGTGCCCCGCCCCGTCCCTTCCTTCCGCAGGGGCGGAGGGAAGGAAGCACAACCCAGCCGGCTCCCCGACGCTCCGCACAAGAGGTAAGTGCGCGCGGGCGCCGGGAGCATTGCGCGAGCACGGGTGATTTTCGCTTCGAAGCAAAAATCAAAAAACCCGCGCTTGTGCCGCTTCAGCCCCGTGAGCCCGGCAGAAGTGGGAGTGCGTCGTGCGGAGCGACGCTCCCACTCCCGCGAGGCTCACGGGGCTGTCATGCGAGAAAAGGCCCGTGCAAAAAGGGCCATAGTGTTGTGTAATATTAATCTCAACCTATAGAGTCACACATTGATTATTAATCCCTATATGCTTCAGGTCTAGATTATTTGAAGGGTAGAATTCTCCCATACAAATGTGTCTTTGTATTGAGATTTTCTGAGGAGGTCTTTCTTTCTATCTTACCATTCTCACAGATATAATGGGTAGGAATACAAGAGAGGCCCTTTTCCATGGCAGCTACCAGGCTTTTGAACTCCTTGCCCAGAATTATACTGCCCATGATTATATAGTGGCACCCTTCTTGCTGTCTTTCTGCACTCAAATGAAGATCTTTTATTCTAGCAGACTTCTGGGAATTGACTTTTTAAAGGGCAAGGGGTGTGTATAATGTGTTGGATTTTTATTTCATGCATTTTAATGGTTTCTATTTTAACTGTTTTAATTTTTATTTTTTGATAGTTTGATTACTTTTTAACTTTTGCATATTGGGAATGATTAACTATGTCATTTTAACTATTGGAAGCCTCCTCGAGTCCTGAATGGGAAAAAAGGTGGGATATAAGTAAATAAATAAACCAATGTGCTACACGGTCCTCTTGTCGAAAGATGACATTGCACAGCTGAATACGCACCTAGACGTCTACACTTGTATTTGCATTTATTAAAATATCTTTACACCAGTCTTTATCATATGAACTCAGAACAGCAGCAAATTAAAGCACTGTAAACAATTTGAAACAATTTGAGATGTAAAACAGTAAAATTGGACATGGATGTATGCACACATCCATGTGCCCAGTGGAACTGTATGTACAACTTCATTTCTGCAAACTTGAACTCAATGCAGATGTTCCACATGGAACAAAAATATGCAATGATTTGTCTAGGGTAATTTATGCATGCATAAACAAATCAGATCCCAACCATTGTGTTATAGTTCCTGACACATGCTTCTTTATTAATGGATTGAATCTGCCATTGCTTTTTGTCCTCTTTTGAGAAGCTGCTCTACCTACTTATATCTTGAATTTTTTAGCTGACAGAGTTTGCAGTTTAGATCAATTAAACATGGTTGGTGTCAAAAATAATGGTGGCTCCTTTGCAATACAGCATTTTTCCCAACTACCAAACTACAGCCAAAAGAAATCATTGTTTCATTGATTCTTTTAAAAAATCAGATAATCTTACTTTGTAAACTTGGTAAATTAATTATATCTATTAATCACATTAATCACAGGCTTTGGAATTTCTTCTTCATGCTATAAGAGTTCCTGCAACCACTAGGTTCCTCCACCCTCCACACACACCACTTTCATTGAACTTTTCCACAATTGCCTCATCTTACTATTACGTGTTCTTTTTTATAAAATAAATTAGACCCTTTTAATTAAGTAAATTAATAAAAAGTCTGAAGATGCTTTTGTTGGTTTGTTTGCAAAGCTTCTTTGGGAATCATCCAGTTGATATTTGTACCATAATTTAAAAAAAAAATCACAGAAGAACATGGAGATTAAATCACAGAAGAACATGGAGATTAAAAATAAAATTGCAGATGGGGGGAGTACAGGTATACCACAATTAACAAAGTAGATGTGTTGCTAGGCATTACCTCTTTAACATAAATTTTAGTATCAAAGGCAGAAATAATTCGAAAAGAATAGAGACAAAATCCTATAGCACAAAAAAGAAGTGCAGCTCAACATGTTTCAGGGAATGTTTCATGCAGAGCTAACAATGTTCTCATAAGAATATGTGAGAACAAGGTCAGGAAAGTCTTGTGTAAGTAAATAAAAACATTTTGCACTGTGTGTGTACGCGTGTGACTTAAAGATGTCTGTCAACTTATGACCACCCCATGAATTTCACAGGGTTTTCTTAGGCAAGAAAGGTGGTTTTGCTAGCTCCTTCCTCTGAAATATAGCCTACAGCACCTGGTATTCACTGGCACTCTCCCATCCAAGTACTTGTCAGGACTAAATCTGCTTAGCTTCCACAATCAGATGGGATCTAGTGCCTTTAAGGTATCTAGGCCACTCCTTCTGAGTGAGAGAAAGAGAATAAAAACCTCAACTCCAGCCCAGATAAATTGCAATATGCTAACACTTTGAGCATCATGCTGAACCCCAGATTCTCATTCCTGCATGCTTCCCTCAAACTGTAGTGTTTGAGCCACTTCCCTTCAACCTTTTACTCCAGGACCGGTAAATATGACCCCTTCTACTCAAAATCTCTCTCTATCCAATCTTCCTCACCTTTTCCCCCCAATAACCTTGTGTGCTTCATAAGATTGCTTGATTTCTTGTTTGTGTCTATTAATTTCCAATAATATACCCCTTTTAATTTTTTTTATAGATAAATTTTTGGATTGGCTTATTTTCAATGAAAAAACAATAAAAAAAACCTCCCTGTTTCCAACATCAATTTTCCCAGTTGAATCTGAGTTTAACATTCCATTCCATATAAGCATTCAGTTCCATACATTATCTCTTTTTTACAACAATTGTAAACTATTACTTTTAGCTTATATTTAACTATTTACATTTTATCTTTTTTCACCTCATTTTGTCTTCCTCCTTTCTCACAGCCTTCTTTCTTTTCCCCTATTTCATTCTTTTGTCCAGTTCAATACCTCTTGCCATTCTCTTTCAAAGCCCTGGATTGACTTATTTTTAAGTGAAAAAGTTAACTTTCTTGTTGCTACCATATCCAGGACTTTGAATTTCCATTCTCTTATATCAATATATTTTCCTTCTTTCCAATGCTGAGCATAAGTCAATCTTGCTGCAGTTATTATATATAACAATGTCTTTTGATGAGATCTTATTTCTCTTTGTCACTCTAACATATTCAACAAATAAAGTTCTGGCTTCATTTCAAAGTTAAAACCATACATTCTTTGAATTTCATCATGTATTTCTTTCCAAAACTTTTTTGCTATTTTGCAGGTCCACCACACATGAAAAAAAGATCCCTCTTTCTCATCACATTTCCAACATTTTCCATTCCCATTTCCTGTTATTTTTTTCAGTTTTACAGGTGTCATGTACCATCTATATAACATTTTATAAAAATTTTCTCTTAAATTCAAACTTGGTGTAAATTTTACATCTGTCTTCCATGCCCTCACCCATGTATCCCCCTTTTAATTTTTAACTTGAGTCATCTCTATAGTTAGTACTGGTATACACAGATGAAAAGATTCAGCCATTACCCTCCTCTCACAGGCCTCCTTTGAACTAATAATGCCCCAAATTATAAGGAGATGCTGGCACTATTGGTGGACCTCAAGGTCCACCACCTTTCAGAGTAACACTGGGCAGGTGCAAAAACACTTGGGGGGGGGATGAGTTTTTGTCTCAGAGGCTTTGTTAATGGAGGTATGCCTGTATAACAAACATATGCAATCCACATCATTTCATGATCATTTGCTACCATGTGTCCTACTGTGGATGTTTTCATTACTTTAGAATAGGAAGCAATTACAGGAAATAAATACCAGAGATGTATTTAAGTCTGTTACTCTAAGTCTCAAATCAAGTCTCAAGTCCCTACCTTCAAGTCTCAAGTCGATTCGCAAGCCCTTGCAAGATAATTCAAGTCAAGTCTCAAGTATGGGAGCCAACCTTAACAGAAAAAAAAAAAGGTGCTGGTGATCTGAGTGTAGTTAAGTTGAGAGCAAGCAGGCTTGGAAGGAAGCCCTCAATCACCAAGGAACAGAAAAGGCAAACTGAAGGAAACTGCTTCTGACTGAGCAAGGAGGTAGTCAGATGCGTAAGGGAGAGGAGGAGGAGGATTTCACAGTCACATTGATGGGACTTCAACCCTAACCCTCCCCTCATCCCAGATGCAGAGACCATTCCTTGCCCACACTCACCAGAAAAAAAGGTGCAAAGCCCTGTTTTTCCCATTTTAACTCATCCTGCTCTTTTGCTTTCCTATAAACAGCTTCTGAAGAAAGGCAGGGATAAGGAGCCTGTGCAGTTCTGATTGGGTCATCAGCATAACATTCCCTCACTGCTATTTGGGGAAAGGCTAGAGGGGGAGGTTGGCAGCAAGTTGATCACTAAAAAAAGGCAAGTCTCAAGTTGAGTCGAGTCTGTCAATCATTTATTGATGAGTCAAGTGCGAGTCAAGTCATTGAAGAGACTTAAGTCCAACTTGCATCCGAGTTGATCGACTCAAGTCTACATCACTGATACTGATGTTACTCTACTACTACTACTATCTTGGCGCTGCAGGACCCCAGGTAATGACCTACATTGCATACAGTGGTTGGATTTTTGTTGATGCACTACACTGGCCTAATGCAGCGCACACCAACAAAGTAAGGCAGCAGAAAAACAGTCTGCTGGAAGCCTGTAGATGTTGCTTGCCTCCCTCACCACAGCTGTGTGGACCTGGGAAAAGTGCATGCACACTTGCAGTGCATCTACAAGCTTGTGAACAATATCAACTATTGTGACATTGATGGCAGGCCAAATTCCTCAAAAGTGACTGGTCAAAACAGTCTTCTTAGTGGCAATGGCAAGGAGGAGACCATAGCTGCATTTGCCTTATATGATGAGTAGGATAAAGATGGTGAGGGGGTACACTGAATTGCAAACACACCTTTTCAGAACCTCAGATGTTCTAAGGCAGTCTTCCATTAAGCCCAGCCTGGCTGCTGGCAGTACAAAGATAGCAAATCATTTACTTATTTAGGTCCAAGAGCAAAAGGAAATAATCCTTTAAAACAGGTTTTCAATGTGAAAAATATAACATTCTAATCTGTCAATTACAGCTTGACACACAACAATATTCAGGTGTTGCCCTTTTGAAGTCATTTGTCTTCCGTTTTGACTGTTGGTGTCAAACCATGGCAGGCTCAGGGGCTGAGAGTTATGAAAGCAAGTCACTTAGCCTTAATTTTCTCATTTGCGAAATAGGAGATAACTCTTACCTGCCACACAAGATATTGTGATGCTAATGTTCAAGTTTTAAAATGCCACTGCTTTCAAAGTAAAGCACATTTTGATGAAAGGCTGCATAGAAATGCAAAATGAGATTACTATTATTATTAAATTCTAAAAGACAGAACTCTACCTCAAATTGTTAGCACTTTCTCGGAGATACTTTGCAGTGTTTCAGGAAATACACCTGATTCCCACCTTTCAATGAAATATATACCCACTAATGGGTTAGGTGACCAATAAATGCAAGGATTTATGGGGTAGAGCAGAACTTCACTCCCCAGGGTCCCAATATAGGCTTTCTCAATGGCCATGGCCCTTTCTCCTTAATACCATTTGGTAGTCTCCCAACTTTCTTAAACCTCTCTTTGTTTTACAGTGCTGAAATGCTTCTCATACAGCTGAGTTACTGGCAGAAACTAAGTACAGTAGAGTCCCATTTATTCGACGCTCAGTTATCCAACCATTCGGATTAACCAATGTTGTGACGGCCTGGGGGCATGGCTGTGGGCATTTCCACACCCCCAGACATGCCCAGACACGCCCAGACATGCCCCAGGCCCACCCCAACATGCCCCCGACACGCCCCAGGCCCACCCCGACACGCCCCCAAAATGGCGGCCACCACGGGCGTCCGGGTAATCTGACCCTTTTGGTTATCCGACTCTGCGGCCACCCGTTTGGGTCGGATAACCAGGACTCTACTGTATTTTTGGTCTCACACTTTTTTCTTTGCCATTGTCCACCCTGAGATATAGAGCCAGCATGGCGTAGTAGCTTGAGCATTAGACTATGGGCTTTCGTGCACTACACTGTTATAGTGCTATTATTCCATAGTGCTATTATTCCACTTTCAACATCTTGTGGAATTCTGGGGTTTGTAGTTTACTGAGGCCAAAGAGCTCTCTGGCTGAGAATTCTAAATGCCTTTCCCTAAATGGCAAACCCTAGGATTTCATAGGATGTTGAAAGTGGCATAATAGCACTCTAACAGTATAGTGTGGAAAGGTCCTAAGACATTGGGGAACAGGGTTTGAATCCCCATTCAGCCATGAAGACACACTGGGTGACATTGGGCAAATCACGTTCTCTCATCCTCAGACAAAGGCAAAGGCAAACCCCCTCTGAACAAATCTTGCCAAGAAAACCCTGTGAGAGCTTTGCCTGAGGGTTGCCATAAGTTGGAAATAACTTGAAGGCATGCAGTAACAAACCTTGAGATATTCCTTGGAACCAAATCTGGCTCTTGAGCTGGAAGAAGTTCTCCATTATTGATTTCTGGTCTATGTGCATGATTGTTTGGTTCCTGCTGGCCATGAGAGCACCACATGGAAAAACAGCTTCTGCTAATCATTTGCAGCCACAATCATTTTTTGTGAGTCAACAATCAGTAGGAGGTAGAAAGCCCCAGGGAAATGGTACTTCTCATGCATGCTGTGAGGAAATCCTGTGCATGGTGACAGGACATGGTGATGGTGGTCATTGCATGGTAGGAGCAGAAGCAGAATTTTTTCATTGCCACCATGTGCTCAGTTGACATTGTGAATGGCCCCATGCTATAGTTATAGCTAATGCATACCTAAGGTACCTTCCTGGCTGTACACATCGAAATGGCATTCTTTGTGTGTGTGGTTGTGATAAAAATTACCAAGAAGACAGAAAAGATTGGCCATTTTCCCTGGCAAAAACAGAAATATCAAAGCAAAAGATTTTTTTTTTTTTTGTAAAGAGGTGGAGGAGGAGGAGGGGGGAGGAGGAGGAGGAGGGGGAGGAGGGGGAGGAGGAGAAGTTATTGTTTGTATTTTATGCAAAATAAACTATATTCTGGGAAGGAGTTTTCTAGCAAAACCTCAGCCTTTTTTTCCCCACAAACCAATTTTTTTGAACATAAGTCCTGACATGTAGAAAATTAGAAACGCTCCGCAAAAACAATTGTTATGTCAGCCACCAGAAGAAAACTAATGAAATCATTGGTTTGTATATGCAGGAACAAAAGAAGTATAGATTTATATCCCTGAAACTGCTTGATGAGAGGTACCTATCTCTTGAGTAGTTTTTATTTTAAACCACGCAGGAGTTCTATTTATTGACTTCTGCTGGTGTTTAATTGCCTTGAAATTCTTCAGTAATACAGAAGAAATCCATAAGGTAAACTATCTAGACAGAATTTATCTGTTCAACCAGTATCCAATCCCACTGTTGTCCTCTGATTTCATTGGTCTTTTCTGATTTAAATTTCTTTGAGCTTTCTGAAATATTAAATACAAAAGGAGGGAGCAGAAACTTCAGTCAGGAGCCATGGTGGTACAGTGGTTAAATGCAAGTACTGCAGCCACAAGGCTATGAGTTCAATCCTGATGGGCTCCAGGTTGACTCAGCCTTCCATTTTTCCACAGGTCAGTAAAATGAGTACCCAGCTTGTTGGGGACAGTTAGCTAACACATTGTAAATCACTTAGAGAACACTTAGCTGATAAGTGGTACCCATGCTATTGCTATTCAGTCAGCCACTTCCTGACTGACATGGGATCAATCCCTTTTCACTCACAACAGCTGCTGCACAATAAGTAGGGTTTGGGTGTGTTGGACTGGGAGACTCCACTTAGCTACATAACTAAAGTGGTTATGTACCTAAGTAGCTGACAGAGGATTCTGGCCTACATTTTTCTGGATAAAAAGTTTCTGACAGAAGTATTATGCATTAGTATTATTGCAGTAATAATACTAATGACAGAAGTATTATGCAACTTACATGCTGTTTGTAAGTTGTTCACCGCCTCGATCCATATGGAGAGGTGGGATACAAGTAAATAAATTTAAAAAAAAATATTAAAAAATTAGTGTATCTAAACTATGTAGTTGTAGCAATTGGATACCACTTTATCTACTGTAGCTCCATCTGATAGAAAAACTGGGATCTAGTGAAGTATTTAGAATTCTCTGATATGGAGCTCTAGTGCTATAGTTCAGAGAGGTGCACTAGATCTCTTTAACATGGAATTCTAACTACCTCACAAACTACAAATCTCAGAATTCTGTAGCACTAAACCATAACAAGTAAAAGTCCTGTAAAATACTATAACCTCAGAAAAGATACACTATGGTTGGCATCTGCTTAGTGACATAGGCAGGCATAACTCTCATATGTGGAGGTTATGCTTATTTATGCACTTGTTTCAGACTTTATGGAAGTGCCTCTTTCTGCAAGGCTCCCACTCTGGCATGCAACAATAGCCAGCAGGTTCCTAGGTGAAGTTCCATCTCCCTGACCACTGATAGAATATGTTGATGCTCCAGATTCATTTTTGTTGTTCTTGAACATTGAGGGAGGTAAACACAGGGGGAAGGAAGAGCAGCTTTATTCTGGGGCAATGCTCAAAAGTCATTGGAGAAAGTCTGGACACCCCCCCCCCAAAGATCACCACTGAAGATAAAGATGCAGCCAGCAACCTTTAGTCTGCAGAAGAGAAGGTTAAGAGGGGACATGATAGCCATGTTTAAATATTTGAAGGGATGTCATGTTAAGGAGGGAGCAGGCTTGTTCTCTACTGCTCCAGAGACTAGGACAAGAAGCAATGGATTCAAGCTGCAGGAAAGGAGATTCTGCTTGAACCTCAGGAAGAACTTCCTGACAGTCAGAGCTGTCCAGCAGTGGAATATGCTACCTCAGAGTGTGGTGGAGTCTCCTTCTTTGGAGGTTTTTAAGCAGAGTGTTACCCTAATTTTCTGGGGGTCCTGGGAGTCCTGATAATCAAATCAATTGTTTTGAGTTCCGGGGGTCCCGGTCACCAAATCTGTTATTTTGAGTTCTGGGGGTCCCGGTCACCAAATCTGTTATTTTGAGTTCCTGGGGTCCCTCAGAGGATACCTAATCTGACCCTGATTTAAGGGGGTTTCCAAAGTTACACCAAGCATGCGCCTGGTACACAAGAGAGGTAGGGTAACCTAGCGAGACCTTGTACCTGGCTTTTATGGGGTCAGGCAGAGTCAAGACCCAGACAAAATTATAATTATTTTCTTTATTTAAAACCTATGTCACTGTGCACTTATGTACTCACCCACGCAGACCTAAGAAAAATAAAGGGAGGAAAATTCGTAGGGGATTTAAAGAGGAGTATCGGGGGAATACTGTGCCTGATCCTGAAGTCCAGGGAGCCGAAGATGACCTGGATAGATTGGAGAGCTGGGCCAAGGCGAACAAAATGAAATTCAACAGAGAGAAGTGTAAGGTCCTACACTTAGGTAGAAAAAATGGAATACAGAAATATAGGATGGGGGACACGTGGCTGGATAGCAGTACATGTGAAAGGGATCTAGGAGTCTTCATAGATCACAAACTGAACATGAGTCAGCAGTGTGATGCGGCAGCCAAGAAAGCCAATGCAATTCTTGGTTGCATCAATAGGAGTATGGTGTCTAGATCGAGGGAGGTACTGGTACCACTCTACTCTGCTTTGGTTAGACCCCATCTTGAATACTGTGTCCAGTTCTGGGCACCCCAATTCAAGAAGGATATTGACAAGCTGGAGCAAGTCCAGAGGAGGGTGACCAAAATGGTGAGAGGCCTGGAAGCCATGCCCTATGAGGATAGACTTAGAGAGCTGGGTATGTTTAGTCTGCAGAAGAGGAGGTTAAGAGGGGACATGATAACCATGTTTAAATATTTGAAGGGATGCCACGTAGAGGAGGAGGAGGGCTTGTTTTCTGCTGCTCCAGAGACCAAGACAAGGAGCAATGGATTCAAGCTGCAAGAAAGGAGATTCCACCTGAACCTCAGAAAGAACTTCCTGACAGTCAGGGCTGTCCGGCAGTGGAAAATGCTACCTCGGAGTGTAGTGGAATCTCCTTCCTTGGAGGTTTTTAAACAGAGGCTTGATGGCCATCTGTCGGGAGTGCTTTGAGGGTGTTCCTGCATGGCAGGAACCCCCTGCCATGCAGGAACACCCTCAAAGCACTCCCGACAGATGGCCATCAAGCCTCTGTTTAAAAACCTCCAAGGAAGGATGGCCCCTGTGGTCTCTTCCAACTCTACATTTCTATGATTCTATGAAATAAAGCCAGAGAGTCGGGAGCAGTGGATCTCAGCACGTGGAGGCTGAGGGGGAGGCTCAGCCAACGGAGTGGCAGCAGGACAGGGAGGAAGCCAAGAGCGATCCGAGGAAGCGCTCAAAATCAGGGGTTCTTATAGGGGAAATCGTACCTGAAGGCTAACCCTTTCCTGGGGAGAACAATAGAGAGAAGGGCTAAGACAAAGCCCTTAATGACAGACATCTCCAGCTTGATTGGGTTCACTTGATTTTGATTGACTCTGCTGGGGCTGGACAAAGGTTCCAGCAGCATGTAGATTGCTCTTGTTACTGTGGGGTCCAGGCCTACCCAGAGATAGCACTTGATATCACTTTAATATTAAACAATTCTGCTTTCCTCTGCCACCCAGCTCCACGTGTTTGTGAGGCCACCAGACAAGCACGTAAACAGGCACGGCTGATAATTGCTGGACGTTCCATTCTCCACCCAGGCAGGCCAGATACAGCTGGTTCGTCGCTTCAGGGACCTCTCCGGCAAACACCTCATTGCATATGCATGATACTAACAAAGGCTCCCCACCCCGAGCAGGCAACCTAACAAAGCTGTACTAAGCGCTGCGCATTTGCATACTGGCTACACTATTGTTAATTCGGCTCTAAGTCAATCATGCTAAAACCTGACCTTTCCAAGGCTTTGTCCCACTCCTAAAATGTATTGTTCTCACCGAGTAAGGTATGGCCTGCAGTCACAATTCACCCTATAAAAACCCCTGATTCCAAGACCCTCCTCGGATAGCTGCGAACTTCCAGACCACCTTGCTGCCGCTTTGTTTGGCGAGCTGTCCCCTCAGTCCCACGTACTGAGACTCCATACCAATGAACTCAATCTTCAGACCTCTCTAGGACTTCGAGACAGGTGTCGTATCACCCATTTCCCTCTAAAAGTCCCTACTCCAAGTCACTGTTTGATTCCTTAGTTATCTGTGTGACTGTGGTGTCTTTAATATTTGTCTGTACTTAATAAACATCATTTTCATTACTTTAACCCATCTGACTGCTTGACTGACCTGACCCCATAGACGCTGGGTTGCAAGATCCTGCTAAGTTACCCTGCCTCTTGCTAGCTTTAGTAAGTGCTCCAGCTAATTTTCCCCAAATTCATGCTGTCCCTTCCGGGACCCCCAGTAAACAGGGTAACACTCTCGCTTGACAGGCTGATTGTCAAGAGTGCTAATCCTGTCAAGCAGGCATCTCGGAGCTGAGGACTCTTTGTGTGCTTGATGACTAGGTGTGTCTGGAGGGTTCCTTGGGGCTACGTGACAGATTAATTTACTGGCCAGACCTGGATTTTCCTAATTGCAGCTGTTCGGCCATGCCTGCCTATGTGCTCTCTCGGCGACCCTGTCAGACACGTGGAATGATTTTTAATATTAACCATGTGGAGATGTCAGTATATCTTTATAGCTGATATTATTACTATTAAATTGTAGACCTCGGGCTCGGGCTAGTCTACCATAGTAACAAGAGGCTGGATGCCCATCTGTTGGGAATGCTTTGATGGATGTTCCTGCATAGTAGGGGGTTGGACTGGATGGCCCCTGGGGTCTCTTCTGATTCTATGGTTCATATATAGGATAGTGGCCCAATGCTCAAATCACTACGCCAACTCTACTGCCTCCTATAACAACACTGGTAAAGTCTTATGCTCTGCCAACATGAAGCAGGATCTCAGTTCAAGTCTTTCTTCTGTTTTATTAATTTGAGCTGTACTTTTGGTGATTGCTCTCTTCCTTGAAGTCTTATTGTTTATTACATTCCATGTCCCATCTCAAACATTTATTACAAGACTTTACAGGAAGAACAAAGCAACACTATTAGCAAGCATGTTTACTGTAAAAGCCATTTTTTTCTTTCTAACATCATAAAAGTATATTTCAGTTCTTGACTTCACTGTCCAAAAATATTTCAATTCAAATGAAATACGAGATATTTTTTCCCTCCCAGAAATCATTAAAAGCAATTTCTGAAGGAAAAAAACAGGGCATCCTGTGGATATAAATCTGGTTATTTTGCAACCATGAAAGCAGGGAAGGTCATTGAGGCTTCTGATTAGGTTGCCTAATGTTGTAAAACTCAGCTCAAAGGAATAATGTAAGAAATCCAAAGGATGGCTTATGGGATAACATTTCAACTCACATTTTACTCTACTAAGATCAATCTTTAGAATATTAAAGCTAATGCAGAAATGCCAGCTCACTGCAGGTTCAGTATAGTGATATGCTAAAATTAAGTTGGTTCCCCATATGCAATATTATATGAAGATTCTTTATGAGTGTTAGCAATGATAAGTATACCTCTTGCTTGGAAGAATAGATTGTTTGTATAAGCAAGCACAATAAAACAATAAAGAAGCATTTGTTTCATTACATGCATCTGGCATATATCAGTGTATCTTGCATATATGAAATATTGATGAATATTTGGGATGGGTGGCAATTTCAGTGCAGTTTATTTTTGATAAGAATTTATCAAAATTCACAACATTCTTCATGCCTGGGATGGAAAGAGCTTAACATTCTTTTTTAAAAAAAAACTGGCTATTGGAGAAACTGAAACTGATAGATTTCTCTATTCATGCTGAAGGATTTGCCTGCTTACAAGTCTTTAAAGTCTAGCTTTGAATCCATGAAGATTTCACCATAATACTACTGAATTACAAATATCATCTCCTTTTTTTTAAAAAAAAAGGGTTCTCATCTTTAACATCCATATGGCTAACAGGTACAACATGATCCTGCTGGGAATAGTTTGTAGTCCTTGAATTTGGCCAATGCAGATAGGAGACAATGTTTTTTTAAACACTTTATCAGAACGTGCAAAATGCTTAGCATTCTTAGGGCAACCCTGCAAATCTATCATAGGTTTTTCTAGGCAAGGTTTTTTCAGAGAGAGTTTGCCTTTCCCTTCCTCTGCGGCTGAGAGATCTTGCCCAAGAACACCTAGTGGGTTTCCACAGCTGAGCAAGAATTCAAATCCTGGTCTCCAGAGTTGTAGTCCAGTACTCAAACCACTAACACCATGCTGCCTCTTACTTTTGGTGTTTTACTCATGCAAAATTATAAAGCCAATCCTCAATGGATCTAGTGGAGCACAAAGCTCTGTCAGACTGAAACCAACACCCTCCTCTTCTTCTGGTATGTAAAACCCACCTTTCTCCTGCCAGTTCTCCCTCTTTGGCCATTTGGCGGCCAGGGGAGGGCCGATGGTGGCCAAGCAGTTTTTGGCTATGTTCCTGCAGCTGCATACACAATTAAGAAGACAACTTCTGAGACATTCTAGAGATTCTTCAGACATCCCAGAAAATGGTCTTCTCTATGGGTATTTGGTTATAGAAACATAACCACACACTATTTGATCATCCTCTCCCTCCCCCAGCCAATAAATGGGTGTGCTTGTGTAACAGGAAACAGGTGAGTTCTGTGGCTGGAGGGTCATTGCACAAAGGTGGCAGTGGAAACGTCCTTCTGCAATGATCACTCAAAGACAGCTGCAGAAATGATTTGACATTAGCCAAAATTTCAGCCTTAGTAAGTTAAACAGCAAATGATCTCTACTTATTCAAACTTCAGATTTTTCAGCACAGCTCATTAGAGTAGTAATCCCACATGACATGATTCTTTATTCATTTCCTGTTGGATGTATGCAGTACCCTGTAGCAAAGTGACAAACAAGGTTAAGTATCTATATCATAGAAAGCTGATGATTAGTTCTTTATCCAACCATGACCTCTGATGAGTACTGATCCAGTATGATGTCTGTGGAAGTATCATACACTGTGGTTCCACTTCTTTGTGCCACGTCAGTGAGGCAGTGACTCTACTAAGGATTCTTGTTCAAGCTTTAAAAGAAGCAGTGAAGGGGATGAGTATGTTTTATGGACTTGAATAGTTCCTTTAAAGTTCCAACTAAACCCAAAGCAGATGAACTTCCCCACTAAAGCAGTACGTGTGAAAGGGATCTAGGAGTCTTCATAGACCACAAGCTGAACATGAGTCAGCAGTGTGATGCGGCAGTCAAGAAAGCCAATGCAATTCTCGGCTGTATCAATAGGAGTATGGTGTCTAGATCGAGGGAGGTACTGGTACCACTCTACCCTGCTTTGGTTAGATCTCATCTTAAATACTGTGTCCAGTTCTGGGCACCCCAATTCAAGAAGGACATGGTCAAGCTGGAGCAAGTCCAGAGGAGGGTGACCAAAATGGTGAGGGGCTTGGAAGCCATGCCCTATGAGGATAGACTTAGAGAGAGCTGGGTATGTTTAGTCTGCAGAAAAGAAGGTTAAGAGGAGGACATGAAGGGATGCCATGTAGAGGAAGGAGAGGGCTTGTTTCCTGCTGCTTCAGAGACCAGGACAAGGAGCAATGAATTCAAGCTGCAGGAAAGGAGATTCCACCTGAACCTCAGAAAGAACTTCCTGACAGTCAGGGCTGTTCGGCAGTGGAATGTGCTGCCTCGGAGTGTAGTGGAGTCTCCTTCTTTGGAGGTTTTTAAGCAGAGGCTGGATGGCCATCTGTCGGGAGTGCTTTGAGGGTGTTCCTGCATGGCAGGGGGTTGGACTGGATGGCCCATGTGGTCTCTTCCAACTCTACATTTCTATGATTCTATTCTATGATTCTAAAAAGAAAGGCACCAACTTTGGGTAATTCTGAAATACTCTGCAAATCCAGGAAGTAACAGTTTGGGGCTACTTTAATAGCATGATAAGGGCTTATTATAAGTTTAGCAGGTCTTGCAGTGCTTCAGTGGCCATATTGCTTATGGCTGGAGGAAACTACTGAAGTATTTGATTGAGAATTACACATCAATAGAACCTGAAACAGAAATAAACCCTTTGTTCTTTGGAATACTGATTGAAAAGAGGAGCTCATTCTATATAGTATTTTCTTTACTATAATATAGCTGGACAAAATAGCTGATAAAGCTAATATTTCAGAACGGTCCTGAATCAAGGTAACCACCCCAAGGTTGCAAATCAACAAGAAAAATAATCTCACCTATTCTTTGGCCCTGAACAATCATTTGATCAGAAGAAATCAACAAATGCAGCTTTTCCACAGCATGGAGATAATCCTTTAATATCTGCAGAACAAGTAGCAGCTGAAACCACTAGAGTATAAAAAGCTGGTACTCCTAAATATGGATCAAATTCATGGTGTCCTTTTCCTTCTGCACGGCCAATGCATTTCAATTCATTTTGCAGAGAAAAAATATTTCATGTGTAACACCACTTGTGATAACATTCCGGGATTAAAATATTTCCATTCTATGAACCCTCTAATTCACTTAAGTTTACAGATATGTTCTGATAGGATCATATACAATGATAGCCACCAAAAAAAAAAAAACTTGGCCAGAGGACTGGTAATTTGTATGTAGAAAGCAGTTGTACCCACCATCCCACATGCTAAACCAAATACTGGCATCACTATCATAGGGCTGCATATCCCTAGGGCCAGTCAAAGCTAATGTTGTATGTGACAGAGAACAATTGGGCCAGTCAAAGCTAATGTTGTATGTGACAGAGAACACTGTCCTAATAAATTCATACCAGTAGCCCCTTCTCAAGATCCTTCAGAGTGTACAAGATGTGTCATGTATGCATGTGCCAGTGAACACTGAAGTTTCACTGGATATGATTTCCTATGAAGTCTGTCATGTTGCATTTAAAATTCCAAGTAAAGGAAACAGCTTATGAAGGGGGAAAAAAGGCTGTGCAATAGGGTATATTTGCAAGAAGGATTTTTTTTTCTTATATGTGTGGGACCAGTATCTTATTTATACCTGTTTGCCATAACTGTCTCTTTCTTGGAAACTCTGTATGACTAGGCAGTTAATGGTTCACAGACCAGCACCAGGGACCACCACTTTGAGTACAACTGCTTTAGAGGCACCTCAACTTAGACTTCTTCACACTTTCTTCTAGTTCTGAACACTGACCAGGATCTAAATGAGTATTTATGTAGATGCAAGGCAGATCCAAGATGATGTCATTTTTTACAAACACACACACACACACAGAGCTACCAAACACCTTCAAGATTCTTCTTCAACCATCTTTGGAAGTTTTTAAACAGAAGCTGGATGGCCATTGGTTGGTAGTGCTTTGATGTATGTTCCTGCATAGCAGGGGGTTGAACTGGATGGCCTCTGTGGTCTCTTCCAACTCTATGAGTCTATGATTCTAGGATCTGTTTTGGAAAACAAGGAAAACCATCAGAGCAAAGTTTCAGGTGGCACAGACATCTGTTGCGGGGAAGAAAGCAGAGCTTCTTGTTGATGGTGCTGCATGGGGAATGAAACAAGCCTTCCCTAGATCTGCTAACAAGGCTTCTTCCACTAGCATAAGTGTTCACTTGGATCCTGATTATTCATTCTTGTGTGCCACTTAAAAACAATAAATATAGACTCAAGATGTCATATTTCCAATATGAGTGAGACATTTCTTGGGGACTCACCTGGTCTGACAGTTCCCCACTGAACAAAAGTTCAATTTCACAGCATTCTACACCATACCTATCATGTCAGCTGACTTCAGCCATTTCTGCACTACACTGTTATAGTGCTATTATTCCACTTTCAACATCCTGTGGAAATCTGGGGTTTGTAGCTTACTGAGACCAAAGAGCTCTCTGGCTGAGAATTCAAATGGCCCCTCCCTAAACTGCAAACTCCAGAATTCCATAGGATGTTGAAAGTGGAATAATAGCACTATAACAGTGTAGAGTGGAAATGGCCTTGGTGTTTCACAATGTAGTATATTTGACTTAAAATAAGAAATACATAGGAGTCACTTCAGATGATCTAAATAATAATGCCCAGAAAACACTAAAAATGCAAGTTCTATCACAAATTGGGTAGAAAGAACTTTAAACACACTTGAATAGAGGAGAAAGCAAAATTAACAGATTCACCCAGCCAGCCAGAGAATGTTCAATGCTTAGCTTTAAATTCCGGCTATGAGCCCCTGTGTAGTCAGCCATCTCTGAAAATTAATGTTGCCACCTCTGCATTATGGCCACCTCATCTTTTACAACTGCATAGCAGACAGTTATAAGATTGTATTTTCTACCCTGGGAATATTTGTGCCAAGTGAATCTGACCAGTTTAGATGGTGAGAATTTTGTTCTGGTGTTTTGAAGAGAGGATGGATGAAGGAAGGAAGGAAGGAAGGAAGGAAGGAAGGAAGGAAGGAAGGAAGGAAGGAAGGAAGGAATGAATGAATGAATACTATTTGGAGCCAGGACATTCAAAAGATTTCATCATTCCCACAGATAGGAACTAGCTGGTTTAAGTCAATTAAGTTATCACTTAAAGTCAGAAATTTTCTAACAAAAATGGGCAATTTAATCATATTTAATTTTTAACTAAAGTGATTAAGTAGAATTTCAGCATTAACTCCAGAATTAAAATATTGATTAAGTTAATAAATAATTAAATGGCAGAGTGCTGGAGAGCCAACATAATTTACACATTTCCTAGCTGTTTCTTTATCCAAAGCCTAGCTCTCTTGGATTCTTGAAAAATTACTTCCTGTCCTTGTTAATCATTCAAAGTTAAGGAATCACAAGGTTTAGATCACAGGTTTTCTTCTTTTCTAAGCTAGAAACTGGATAGAGGCTCCTCATCTGTCACAGGAAACTTTTGAAGCTCTTAATCTTGGAATTTTTGCTAATCATGTAGCAAAATCATATAGCAATCGGTAAGCTAAAGAAAGGAGGGAGAAGAGAAAAGAGAATGGGAAAGCAAAAGAATGCTTTTGTTGAGGTAGATGAAAAACAAAGAGACAACATAATGTAGTGGTTTGAACATTGCACTACAACCCTGGAGAGCAAGGTTGGATTCCCCACTTGGCCATGGAAGCCAACTAGCTGACTTTGGGCATCTCACACATTCTCAGTCCCAGAACCCTATGACAGATTCATCTTAGAGTTGCCAGAAGTCAGAAATGACTTGAAGGCACACAATAACAAAGATGAAAACTACAGCTTACAAAAATTCATGCAACTGTGTCCTTCTTACTCAAGTTCATAAATGGAAGTAGAGGGGTAGAATGGAAGTAAAATCATGAATGGTGTATTTCAGTTTTATTCAGATAAGACTTTTAGCGCAGGGATTTAAATGACAATTTAACATAAATTTAGTTTTAAATGGCAATTTCATAGAAGCATATGCCTACTTCCTACACTGGGTACTCAGGACCTTTCGGCACTACACTGCTATAGTGCTATTATTCCACTTTCATTGTCCTGTGGAATTCTGGGGTTTGTAGTTTACTGAAGTCAAAGAGCTCTCTGGTTGAAGTTTCTAAGTGCCCTTCCCTAAACTGCAAACTTCAGGATTCCATAGATTGTTGAAAGTGGAATAATAGCACTATAACAGTCTAGTGCAGAAATGGCCACAGCTGGGCGATTTCTAGTTTGAACGAAAGCAGGGAAACATGATCTTCTGAGCTCTGCAAAGAAGATCGCCACAGGTGCTGACTACTGGACAAGAATTTAGCCAATCCGGTTCATTCTGTTCCTCAGAAAGAAGAGGACAGCTAGAGAGAAGTTGGGCGACCGTAGCCTAGGCTGTTCCCCCATTCAAGACCAATTTGATCCTGAATGAGAGACAGCCGAATGGCCGTCGCCGCCATGAGATCTTCGTTAGCGGCTGTATGGAAATAGAGGGGGGGAGTTTCCCCCTCAGAGGATCCCAGCCATCAAATTTCTTCTGTAGTATCATAAGTACTTTTTTTTTCTCCCTTGGATTCCCTTTTTGCATCCTGAGGAGTAACATCATGATTTATGGATCAGAAGGATCTGGATGCGGACTGGTGACTAAACTCTGTTTAAGAACTGTGACGTCTTCTTAATTTTATTGTTTTGGTTTTTTTATAAACTGACATTGTTACCTTTGTTTTGATTTTGCCAGTGAGCAGAGGCTGAAAAACGTTTTATATTTTTCCTTGGGAGTACAGAAATACTTTCTCCCTTGATTTTTTTTTTGGGGGGGGATTTTTGGTTTTTTTTTAATGAACTGAGCTAGTGACTTGGACTTACTTTCTCAGACTCCTTTTATGGCGTGATAGCAGCCACAACGGATTTGTGAACATTCTAAGAGGCTTGGAGGATCTCGTGTCCCCAAACAAGGAACTGAACTGGTTTTTCCTTTCTCATTTATCCTCCTCCATTGCCACCAGCATGGATCATTGGAATACCATGGAATTGCCAGGGTTAACATTCTCTTTTAAAGCCTGAGGTGTCTGATTAACTATGGAACGTGTTGAGGTTTGTGGATCAGGACTTGAACACTGATGGTGATTACCAGCTCTTTTACAAGATTTTTATGAAGAAGATCCCTTGTTCAACCAGGGCTGCTGTGACTTTTGTCCGTTACTGAAAGACTTCATGAAGCTGGTGTTTTCAAGATCACCACGCTGCTGCATGATACATGGGTTGTGCTGAATGGTTTAAGATGCTCACTTTGCTCCCAAGTACAGAAGACTGGTTGAATTTGATATACTAGATTTCTGAATCATATATGTAGCTAGGATCAACTTTATTCTCCTTAGATATACAGTTCTGGGAAGTGATTAATGAATTTTATTAAATTTACTGAGCATTAATTCTATACAACAAATGACTCATTCCCAATATCAAACTAATTTCATATCTAATTTTCCTTATTTCTAGCAATTATCTTTGATATTAAGATTATTTAAGATTTTTTTCATGCCTAAATTAATCAGTAAGGAATTTATGGTGTGTATTATTAATTGTTATTTATAATAGATTGCTGAATTAAGGGCTTATTTAATTTAGGAAAATTAGCTGAACTTTTGATAATAAACTAGACAAATTTGATTGTACTCTATTTGCATTTGAAGTAACATTTGTGTGTGATTGTACAAGTTTCTTTTCCATTAAGTACGGTATATATAATATCAAGTGTAGATACTGATAAGTCCAGGGAGGACTTAGAATATATAATGCACAAAATGAGATCAGGGAAGGCCCAGACTACTGCTGGCATAGACACTCAACTGAGACAAGACTCATTCGATGAACCTCCAGATTACCAAAAAAAAATCATGGAGGAAATGAGATCATATAGGTTAGAGATGAAACAAGATTTGTCTGAGTTAAAGAGTCAAGTCTCGGAAATTCAAGATACTTTAGATCAGGTTAAAAAGGATGTTAATATTAATCATAGAGATATAGAAGTGAATAAGAAGGAGATTCACTCCATGAAGCAGAATATGACTACTTCTACTACAGAAATGGACAAGCAACTGGTTAGATTGGCGTTAATTGAACAGAAGCAAATGGACTCCTGGATCAGAATATGAGGTCTTGAGGAGAAGACAAATTAGGATATTAGGAAAAGGATTATCGTTCTCCTGGCAGAATCTCTCAGCCTGGAGGAAGATGATATTGATTGTGAGATAGACTTAGTTTATAGAGTCAACTCTGTAGTGTCAAAAAAGAGTTTACTGAGAGATGTTGTGGTCCAGTTCACCAAAAAGACAATTATGGACAGAGTATTAGAAGAACATAATAGAGAACCTTTGAAGGACCAAAGCAAGCAATTAATAATTCTCAAAGAAATCCCCATAAGGATATTGAAGAAGAGAAAGGACTACGAATTCTTAGTAGTTAAACTAAAGCAGAGCCAAAATAAGATTTAGGTGGTACCGTCTTGAGGGGATAGTGTTTACTTATAATGACCAACGCTCAGAATCAATTCCATAGAAAAGGCACAAGACTTTCTTTGAAGATTTAAACCTAACCTCGGAAGAACAGGACGCATTTCTGAGCAATCCAAGAGTCCCAATGCGCCCCAAGGAAAAGATACTCTATCGAAGGGAGGAACATCCAAGCATGGAGGCACCGTAGGTGGGGCACACAAACAATCCAAGATGCCAACCCATATGATGAAGACCCATTCTGATAATATTTCAACTTTGGAGACTAGTCTTATTGATTTGGATACAGAAGACTTGGAACTTCACAAAGTATCTCATTGATGACCTGTTCTACCATATCTTGAAATATTAATGGATCGAACTCACCAACCAAGAGGAAAAAAAATATTTCATTATCTACAGAAACACAACTCAGATATTTGCTGTTTTCAAGAAACCCATATATAAAAAAAGAAGGATGTTAAAGTATTGGAAGCCCCCAAGTTAGGTGAAATTTTTATTTCACCTGCAACAGTTAAGAGAAGAGGAGTGGCTTTATATATCAAACCAGCCTTCTCTCCTAAATTACGATTTAATGATGACAAAGGTAGATTTCTGGGACTGGAAAGTATGATAGAAGGTAAAACTCTTTACACTCCTTGTAATAAAAACACAACCTTTTATCAAGATTTAAAAAGAGCTATGGAATCTAACAAATTTGGGCAATTAGCGGGTTTCAAAATTAATAAACTTAAAACAAAGATCCTCACAAAGAACCTAAGCCAATTAGAAAAAGAAGAAATTGAAAAGAAAGTGGGTATACTATGTGCACAGAAAGTAAAATACTTGGGAATTGAGCTGACTAACCATAACAATCGTCTATTTAAGAATAATTACCAAAAAAGCTGGAGGGCAATACAGAAGAAACTGGAACAATGGAAATCACTAGATTTATCACTGTTGGGAAGAATATCAATTATTAAAATGGTGATTCTACCTAAAACCCTATTTTTGTTCCAAATGATTCCAATCACAATCTCTAGAAGCTGGCCATACCAGTTCAAAAAAGACTTTTCCAAATTCATTTGGAACGAGAAGAAACCGAGGATGAAATATAAGTTGATGACAGATACAAGGCGATGAGGAGGCTTTGCAGTACCACACTTAAATTTGTACTAAGATGCAGCTTGCCTTCTGTGGATGAAGCCATGGATTCTGTTGGATGACAGGAAGCTTCTGGTCCTGGAAGGACATGACCTTCATTTTGGCTGGCATGCATACCTATGGTATGGAAAGTCTAAAGTTCAGAAGTCTTTTAAAAACCATGTTATCTGCAGAGCTCTTATCAAGGTTTGGGAAAAATATAAACCCCTGCTTTGCCCAAAATTACCATCATAGGTATCACCTGTGGATGCACTCTCCATTCCTGGACTTAGAAGATATGGTAACTGGATTACCTCTAAGGAACTGCTAAAACAAAAGGGAGATTTTACCCTGCTGAAAAACCAACAACAGCTGGTGGAAGAAGGTTTTTCAATACAATGGTTTCCATATCTGCAAATAAAGGAGAGATTCAAAAAAGACTGCCAAAATGGAGGGGTTGGACTGAGGCCTACTGAATTGGAAGCTTACTTATTAAAAGGGGAAAAACATCTACTCTCCAGGTTGTATAGAATGTTACTAACCATTAGTTTGGATGATGAGGCTATAAAGGAATGTATGATAAAATGGGCAAGAGACTTAGGCCATAATGTCTTGTTGAAAGAGTGGGAAGCAATCTGGAAAGATAATATGACAAACTCAAGATCTTATGCATTGCAAGAAAACACTTTAAAGATGGTGCATCAGTGGTACATGGCACCAAATAGACTTGCAAAGATGAATAACCAGATGAAAAATCATTGCTGGAAATGTGCGAATCAAGTTGGCATCTTTTTTTCACGTGTGATGGGGGTATCACAGATCAAAGAAATTCTGGTTTACTATTCATTCTAATATACAAAAGATTTTAAAAATGAAGATTGAATCAATACCAGAACTTTCTCTACTGGGTATATGGAGAGCTGAACCAAGGGCTGACTTCCAGATTAGAAGATTAATGTGGCACCTTACGGCAGCAGCTAGAATAGTTTTTGCCAGGCACTGGAAATTGACTTCTATCCCTATAACTGAAGAGTGGTTGGAAAAGGTTATGGAGATTTCAGAAATGGATAAGATGACTTACAGACTAGGAAATATGGTAGACGGTAAATTTTCCAAGGCACAGGAGCCACTGGCAACATTTCTACAAAGTAAAAAGATTTCTGTTCTCACTTTTCATTGCTAATCTGTATTTTCAATTAATGAAGAACTCTAATTGAAATCTATTTTTTTAAACTGTTTCCTTTTTATGTGAGGGAGCAGATCAGAGTATTCTTACTACAGTTATTTAATGTATTTATGCTCACCAGTGATTAAGACATTGGAGGGTAAAAATAGTAGAAGATGAGCTGCCATTTGTTTTTGAATTTGGAATGTTAAGGGGAATAAGTTTCATACGGTTACCATTTGACTATATAAGATAAAGATGATAGAATATTAATGGTAACAGTTCTAAACCTGTTTTCTAACAGAGCAGCTAAGTAAGATTCTCCCCTTTCCTAGGACAGAGAGGTTACTATTTTCTCTGATTGTGAGGATTTATCAAGGCAGTATCCACATTCCAGATGGAAGCATCCAAATGTTTGTAATTATTTGCATACATTATTTTGTTCAATTGACTTGTTGGTATGGTTCTTTTTCTATTTATCCCTTTTATTCTCCCCATTTTCCTTATATTTCTTCTTTATATTATTGTAATTTATGTGCGATGAGATTTGTTTCGGTATTTTTTGTTGATTTACTATATATATATATTTCATCATTAAAAAATATTAAAAAAAAGAAAGAAAGAAAGAAATAGCCACAGCCACATTCACTGGTAGGAGGGGGCCAGAAACACCATTCTCCTTGAGCCCTATAGGAAGTTTAACAATCTTTCACTTAATGCAGCTGCTGGCTGTCAAGGTGGCCTGCAGGGGCATTTACAATTGTAGCAGTAGTGCCACCGTTGTGACTATGGAGAATGACATCTCTACTTGTTAAATTCCTCCCTGCTGACATAAATACAATTAAATTACATTTTAAAGCTTACTAATGATTAACTAAAGGCTTTAACCCTTTTCTATTTAGCAACCAAAAAACTTAGCTCTTCAGCAGTTGCCAGTTGCATGTCCCTCTGAGAAGATAGGCTGGGTACACAAACATGGCCTTTTTTGCAGCAGCAGCAAGAACATTAATAGCACAAATCCTTCCAAAGAGAACTTATGTGGGATCTACCCTTCTTGAGCCAACAGGCACTAAAAAAATGTAATTTTGTAAGGACTTCAGCTCTTTAAAATGTTTCTAATCTGTTTTTAAAGAATGCTTTGTTTCTGTTCTGATTTTCTATTGGGAATATATTGTGCATTCCTTTGGAAACCATTGGAAGCAGAAAGGCCTTGAAAAATACCAACTGGAATCCTGTTTATACCCCTAAGCATTGCAGTTACAGTGCTACACTCTGAATCCTGGCCCAACCACCCCAATTCTGCATTACCAGTAAGCAGTCACTGCAATCAACAGGGGTCTGTGCTCTTGTCACTCAGGGAGCAGCTGAACACCATGTCCATCTCCTTCCATGAGTGATCTCTGGTGAACAAGCAGGACTCCTATAGCACTTCCCTCTCAATACCCATACAAAGGAAGGTGAGAATGTCAGTCAGCTGCTTCACACAATGGGGAGAAGACTCCTGTCAATGCAGGGATTCTCATGGTCCCTACATCAGGTATACCTAGGGATGAATGTATAACAGTCATGAATATATAACTCTAAGATATGCATTCATAACTGCCATAGACTATTCCAGCCACTTTAAATAAATCATCATCACCACAATTTTTTTCATAAATGGGAGGGAATGAAATTGAAATTTAAAAAAAAATTAATGTTAAAGCAAGTAAATTCTGATCTCTGCCTATTCTTTCACACATCAAGTTGATGTGTAATCAGGAGCTCTGGTATGCAAAGATAAGATGCCATCTGAGCAGTCTGCTCAATGCAATATTGGAAAAGCAGATGAAGACACAGATGAAACTTCCAGGCACAGGCTATGCCGATGATGTAGGAATTCTTGCCCACAGGAGGTGCTGTTGGATGTAGATGTTTCTCCACAATTAGACTGAGCAGTCATTTGCATGAATCAGGGCCAATTTGTGGCACATGAATTGGCTAATTCTCACCCTACAGACATGAACATTAAGGCCACAATGCAATCGTAAGCCTGCCTGCTTGGAAATAGGTTCCATTATATCAATTACAAGCAGATTTGTGGCCATGAGGCTCTAATATAATGTGTGTATTTCTTTGCAAGCAAGCCCCTCGGTAAAATGTGTTGTTCTGCACCTTTCCCATCCATCATGTCTCAAATCATATTTCTCCCTGCTGTCTTGCCAGGCGGCTGCTGAACACTTGAGAAATTGTGCCCCTTTTTGTTTCTTGCCTACAGGGAAAGGAAATATTGGCTCAAATAAGCCACGGGAGAAATTTGGTTGCTGCAACTAATCTTCCACTTCATTAGACTTTAGCAATACAGTGATCTTACTTTATTGAATGTGTTTATTTGGTTGTGCTGGTTTTTCTTCTTTTTCAAATTTCCTTAATATTAAACATGGTGCCGTTAAAGCTACAGAGCCTCACTGTTATGAGGAATGAATGAAGTAGGACCATCATGGGAAAACGGGATCATTACTGCTTTAATCTAAAATGAGCAGCCCTGGGTCATTTGGATATTTCAGATCACGAGATTAAAACTCTATCTCTTGCTGTGAAAGATAATGCAAAAGTTGCTGCCTGCGTCTTCTGGAAATCATTTTCGGGGAAGTCTCATTTGACTGCCACACACTTTCCTAGCCCATAACTTTAGTAACAAATAATACATACACACATTTTAGAAATCTACTTGAAAATGACTATCTAGAAGGGAAAAGATATGTATCATCCACTCCACTTGTTAACTAGAACAGACTACCAGAATAGCCAACAAATATCAGCAAGAGTATAGTTCCTTTTTCTGTGACTTTCAAGCTAAAGGTCGTGGAACACAGAGAAAAAAAGAATAGAGAAAGAGAAGAAAAAATACCACGCATATAAATTCTTAAGATAACCCTTATCAAAACTAGTTGAGAGGGAAACCATGGTAGCTTGTTGATAGGAAATGCAAGAAACTCAATTTTGCTTTCTCCCGTTTTATAATTTTCAAGATCTCTACATTGAAGAAATTTGCAATAATGAACCAAATGAACGTTTCAAGCCCCTTCACAGGCCAAATTCAGCTGATATTGCTATTCAGCTTGGAGGAGATCATCCTATTGTTACTTGCTATATATTTCTTAAAGATAAAGAGACTCTACAGACAAAGAAATGGCATCCTTAATTCTGCACCACAAATATGGTTGAATAAACAGAGATTCCAAATCACATTTTTAAGAGCTAAACATTCATTGCTCTCTAACTCACTGGACAAATTGGTCAGTTTTGTTTTCTCCTACATTTGAATTTTCTAAATCTCATTTTCTTTATATTGTTTTTACATAGACATTTTAAAATTTTGAAATGTTCTGATCAAAAAAACAAGCTAAACAAAATTCTCACCCATTCCAATCTGAATGTCTGAAGAGTGAGCTCCAGTGCTTCTCTAAAACAGATACTGTACTTATGAAGTTAAACTAAGATTTGCAGTTTAAGAGATGGAGCGATTCCTGATTCTCTCTGTGACAAGTTGAACTACCTGGCAGTCCTTATGTCACAGTGTAGAAAGCAGATGGGTGGGTAAAAGCAGTGGCTAGGGGCTCTGATGTCATGAGAGTGGTGAATGCAGTCCAAGATTTAGTTCAAACTTTTAAAAAGTTATCCAAGTTTGTCCAAAGTACTGAAGCTATTTTCACCCTGACTTAGCAGGGTGAATATTCAAAGAATTCCCTTCCTGATCACAACAACTTGCCAAACTTTCGTTCCTGTTTCTGTCATATCACCATTGCATATGTTGGCGCAACTGCACTGGCATAGTTCTCCATCTTGATCTTGGCCTATTTCCCTTTGGTTTATGTATCCTTCCAGCCTTTTACCCACAAGTTAGGAGAAGAGTTTTCCACCTAGAAACTCACTGGATCTTCCTTCTTGTTGTTGTTGCTGTTGTTGTTGTGTGCCCAAGTGTTACTGCAGTTTAGGCCTACTTGGAGATACCCCCAGATATCATTTTGATATCAATAATTTGGCTTTCTTCTACCACCCCTCTCCACATGTTTGAGAGTCCCCCGGACAAGCACAAACTAGGCTCGGCCACTAATTGCTGAACATTCCATTCTCTACCGAGGCAGGCCAGAAATAGCCAGATCCTTGCTTTAGGTGACCTCTCTGCAAACACCTTCATTATGTATGCACGCTGTTTACAAAGGACTCCCTGCCCCGAGCAGGCAACCTGGCAAGCTGAATACTCAGCTGCCAAGCACTCTGCATTTGCATACTGGCTAACTCTTTGTCAATTCGGACTTAACTCAATCATGCTAAATTCTGACCTTTCCAAAGCTTTGTCCCACTCCTAAGTTGCATTGTTTTCCCCAAGTATGGCATAGCCTGCAGTCACATTTCTCCCTATAAAAATCCCTGATTCCAAGACCATCCTCGGATCACTCTTGAGTTCTTGACCACCTTGCTGCTTCTTTGCTTGGTGAGCTTCCTCTCAGTTCCACGTGCTGAGCTACATCGCACCCCAGCATCGCTCTCTATCTTCTTTCCAGGCTCCAGAAATGTCAGCGGCTGGCGGAGATCAAGCAGACGCGGGGCGAGCTGCTGGAGTTGAACAGCATTTATTGGAGGGAGCCAATACACAGAGGGTTACAGCACCCCCACAGGAAAGCCCCCGCTCGAGCATACACCAGTCCCAAAGCAAAGGTTAAGTCCCAAAGTAAACGCAAGCCAACTCTCAAGCTAAGGCAGGGTTACATCACCCAAAACAAGGCAGAGTTCTCAGCCACCAGGGAGGCCAGACGTGGTCATCGGAGGGAGGGGCCGGATCCAGATGCAGGCAGAGGAGGACGCGGTAGACCGACAGTTGTTGCTCCGTAGTCCTCCCCTCCCGGCGCCCTTCCTAAGCAGCCCCTAGCCCAGTGGCGACCAGTCAGGTCCAGGCTCACAGCTGAGAGCTCTCAGCCTGCCACCTGGCCTCACAGCTGAGAGCTCTCAGCCCACAGCCGCTTCTCCAGCAGCCACCGGGACCGGCAGACTGCCTCCTTCCCCTGCCGCTGTTGCCGAAACATGGGAGGAGGGGCAGCAGTCTCCTCTGGGCTGGAGTCGCGGCTGGGCAGAAATTCCAGACTGGAACCAGTGCCTGCCCTCCCTGTCGAGCCTGCAGGTGCCTTGGTCGCTGGGGCAAGCCCCGGGCCGGCCCCAGCGATGCTAACGGGTCCATCCCCCACCCCCGCTGGAGCCTCCCCAACTTCCCGCAGGTCTCCTGGTAAGGAGCCCCGCTCCTGCGTGTCCGAGCTCCTGTCCACTTCGGCGGTGGCCTTTGAGGCGGCCAAGCCTCTGTCCGTGGCGGCAGCAGCCTCCAAGGCATCCGGGCTCCCGTCCGTGTCGGCGTCGGCCTCCAAGGCGGCTGAGCCTCTGTCCGTGTCGGCAGCGGCATCTGCGGCATCCGGGCTCCCATCTGCGTTGGTGGCAAGCTCGGCCGGGCCCATGACAAGGAACAGGTTCTGTATCACCTGAATCTACTACCCCTCTGAAAATCCTGCTATCATACTCAAACCTTTATTTTCGTTAGTTATCTGTGTGCGTGTGTTGCTTACATTGTGTGCCTGTATTTAGTAAAGATCATTCATTATTTCCTACATGGTTTGCTTCTTGACTTGGCCTGACCCCGTAAACATTGGGTTACAAGATCCTGCTGTGTTACCCTACCTCTCGTAGTGCCAACCAGTGCTCTTGACTAATTTCCCCATCTTTTGTAATTGTAAGGTTATTTAGGTGTCCCTCCCAGGACCCCCAGTAAACAGGGTAACACAAGTCTTTTCTGACTTGCAGTGACCCTAAGGTGAACCTATCACAAGGTTTTCTTGATTGGATTTCTTCAGAGGGGTTTTCCCTTGCCTTTCTCTGAAACTGAGAGACTGTGACTTGCCCAAGGTCACCCAGTGGGTTTCTGTGGCCAAGCAGGAATTTGAACCCTGGGCTCCAAAGTCTTAATCCGACACTAAAACCAGTACATCATGCTGGCTGTCCATGCTGACTCTCCTAATTGATTTGGGAGAAATCAGTTTCATAATTATTTTCAATTGCACAGAGGCTAGCAAACTCAAAATTACAGAAGTCATTGGAAAAAGTGAGTTGTCTCTATTTTGTGTTAATACCTTTTCAGTATTAGTTCAGACAAAACGCTCACTCCCACTCTGAACTCTCCTGTTGTAGACTGAAAAAAAACTGGTTGCAGATTAGCAAAAAGGAAATGAAATGACATATTGTCTGATTCTGCTTCTCCTCAGTTTTACTTTAAGTGTAGTGATTTGTCCCAATTGTGAATGCGCGTCTGATGGAAGTTGAACTCTATTTGGACTAATTTTTATTCTCAGCAATTCTTCATTACTTTGTTAGGTCTAGACACACTTCGCTCCCTTGGCAATAAACCTTTGAGTTCCACTTCTGTTGCAATTGGGAGGTTTACATCATTTACAAAGACAGGGCTACCTATCCATCATAACAACTTCAAGCAGAATTTATGATCCTAACACCAGCACAGTGTCAACATCATGAAAAGGAGATTAACATTAAGAAACCTATTGGAAATTAGGTTGGTCAGATGTACTTCTGACCAGGATAGGTGGATGAATTGCCTCTTCAAAGGTATCAAAATTAAATATCAAGGCCAGGAAGAAAAGGTAGCTATGTCAACACAGAGGGTCTTCATTCAAAAAGAGATGTGGGAGTAAAAGACCTTTCTGAAGCACTGTCACATCTCTTTATGGGGACAGAAGAAGGACAGGACCATGATGATGCTTCTGCACAATGATCCCCTCGTCCCATCCTTCTCCCATCCCCAGGCAGTGCAATCGCAGGTTAAATCATTGATAGATTTTCCTCATCAATGACCCATGATCACACCACCATCCAGTGGTGGAGTCTGGAGTGTGGGGAGGGGGGTGGCAGGGAGCATGGCTATGTTGTAAGAGGCATGACTGCAGTGTGTGGGGGCATGGCTACAGACCAGGGATCCCCAAAAACATTGCAACCCGGGGCAAACCGCCCCTGCCCCCATCCCTATGTGACTGCCACCAGTCTCTATGCAACTGCCACACTTACCTGTTCTGCTGAAGAGCAAGAAGCACAATGACAGCAGTTCCTGCCCCAAAACTGCGCTGCAGAAGGAAGCAGTGTGTCTATCATGCTCCCTTCTGCAGGGAGCTGGTCCCATGTGGAGGGCAACACAGCTGTCATGCACCCTTCCTGACAGAGCTGCTACTGGGATTGCCACCAGACACCACCACAAGAAGGTAAGCTACAGAAAGGGCCACAGTCTACAAAGTGAATTTCTTGGATTGGGATTAGGATGTATAAAGACTACTTGCAAATTCTCTCGAAAAGGGTGCCTCAAGATATGAGAGATCACATTGAAAAATTACCTTCAAGATTTTTCACCCTTCAGCAAAGCTGCTATATTATTATTATTATTATTATTATTATTATTATTATTATTATTATTATTAGCAGCAGCAGCAGCAGTAGTAGTAGTAGTTTTTGGCATAAAACCCCAATGATTTCCCATGAGAACGTGTTTTATTTTATGTGCCTCCCACTCCCCAATCTTGGTACAATGTACTGTTATTTGTGCAAAAATCAATGTTTTCAATAACAAGAACAACAAAACACAAAAATAATGAAATGTATCAAAAACACTCATATTCTCACCTGGGGTAAAGAAAACTTAAAATTTTTCATTCTCATGTGAGAGCCTGAAATACACAAATACTTCATTGGGACCATAGTTCTGTGGTGGGCTCCCTCTCATTGGAAATCTTTAAACATAGGTTGGATGTCCTTCTCTCAGAAGTGCTTTAAATGTCTATTTTTGCACAGCATGGTGTTGAACTACAGGGCACTTAGGAGTCCCTACCAACTCTGATACTATGAATCTAAAGCAGGTTTTTCATGTTGGATGTGGATTAGTGCCCTCCATTGTCCTGATGGTAGGAGCTGCTGGACAGTGGAATAAACAACTAGGTAGTTTAGCAGTTGAGTCTCTTTCTCTGAACATGTTTAAACAAAGATTGAATGGCTGTTTCTCAGGAGTGCTTGTCGTCTGATTCCTGAGTGGCAGAAGTTAGACTACATGGCCCTTGCAATATAACTCTATGGCCCTTTCCATGGTTTACCTCTGTCCTAGTAACAATGGTGACAGAGGCTCTCCCGGGATGGGACCAAGATGGAGCACTCCCCTCCACACCAGCTGCCTCTGCAAACAGAGGAAGTGTGATGGTTACACCTTTTCTTACCACAGCACAACCAGGTACTGTCCCAAGGCTGCACTGGGGCAGGAAGTACAGCCATTGTGTTTCCATCTGCACAAGCAAGGTAAGTGTGGGTGCATGGCAGGAAAGCAGCGCAATTGCCAATCATTCATAGGGAAAACCCATCAATGGCCATTTCCACACGGGGTGAGGGAATCGCCCTGTGCAGGTACTTATCGGACTTCTTGGCTCCACGCTTGGGCCCAGGCTGATCCGGAGCAGTGCATGGCTGCCGCTCCGCACTGCTCCGGGGATGAAAATGGCGACTTCCGGTTGGTTGAGGCTCTCCACCAACCGCTAAAGCTCGCCAGCCTAAAGCCCGCCCCCGGCAGATTGCAGGCTCACACTGGTGTGAGCCTGCAAATCTGCACCGAAGCGCGGGCACGGAGTGGCGCACTCCATGCTTTTGAAAGATCTTTTTCAAGCAGTCTTTCAAAAGCACACTGGACGACCACTTCAGGTCATTCCAGAGCGGGCTGAGGTGCAGAACTACACTAAGTAGGTCTGACCCAGTCCACTCCCAGGTGCAGACGTCCTCCCTGGAGGATGCTCTGCACCGTTTCTTAAGCCCATGTGGAAATGGCCAATGATTTGTGGTGTAATCACATCACCTGGGGGCAGGAGAAGGACTTGTCCAGGATGACATCATGCATAAGCATCATCCCAGCCCCATCCTCCTCCAATCCGCATGGCCAGTTGGGTGCATCATGGAGAAAAGGCCTATAATTCTAAAGGATCTCAAGTAGTGGATTTAAGAAAAAAAAATCCAAATGTACAGTGACCTGTTGCTATTTCAGGTAGCATATGGTTCAAGGATAGGTAAACCAGCAGTTTGTCTTCCTATAGGGAAACTTATATGTTCATGGTTGGTCTAAGAACAGGAAATTACCATCTTAGACTTTGAAGCACACTGCACCACAATGAAGTAACTACAATGTATCAAACAGTATAACGCATATAGCCAAATAAACAAGAACTCTTTCTCATTCCCTCTCTCCCCCTCCCACACTCCCTCTTTTCCCTCTTTCTCTCTGTTATGGGTGAGAAACAACCATGAGATTCAGTTCATATCTCAATTCAGTGGTTCAAAACAACTCCATTCTTCTCAGGTCTGAATCTGAAACCTGATCCAGGAATCCAAATCTTCATGTTTCCAATTGGCCATCATTGGCAAATCAACAAATATAATCATTTTCAAAAAAATGTTTGTTCAAACTGGATTAAATTTATAAGTGTAATAGTCCCTTCAGAGGGCATTGTGACTACCAGATTTCACCAAATAGCTATAGGGTTTTTTGCTCTGTAAATTTTTAAATTTTAAATTTAAATTTTTTTAAAAGAAACGGCTGACAAGTTTTTTCAAGATATCATTGACAGAAAGAAATTTGCATGTGTAATTGCGCCTTCAGTCAGCTTCAATTCCTAAATATGAGCTTCAATTCAACATTCCCTGAGTGTAGCATAAAGATTCTCATGCAGACTTAATATTATGCTGACCATATACCACCCTCTGACTTATCACACTACACTGTTATAGTGCTATTATTCCATTTTCACTGCCAGGCCAAAATTGCCATGGAATCATGGGATTTGCAGTTGAGGAAGAGGCATTTAGAATTCTCAGCAGAGAGCTCCAGCACCTCACCAAACTACAACCCCAGAATTCCAGGGCATTTAAAGTGGAATAATAGCATTATAACAGTGTAATGTGATAGGAACCGTACTTTAAAGCCTTGAATAAGATAATTCATCTCTCATTAGCTTAGTGGGGCATTTTCTTTTTATCCTTAGCATGTTTGTGAATCCCGATCAATGTGTTCCATTGGGACCAATGATATCAGTAAGACTGTATTGAAAGAAGCTGCCATGTGTTATTGCAACAGCTATTGATTTACTAATCCCATTTTTTTTTTTTTTTTCAGGGGAGTTGGTAAAAATGTTAAGCAATTGCTTTGGCATTTTCATTCAACAGCACCAAACGCTTCTCACTCAACAACTTTGGGACTGGGCAGCAATGTTTATAAAATAGCTTCAGCTTTGAGGGTTCTGACCCTAATAAATAGACTGATTTCCATTCATGGTGCAAAAAAAAATATTGAATAAAAATATGGAAAGAAGGAAAAGTATAGTTTAATATCAGCAGTGTAGCTCTGGGAATTGAACAGGGCCTATTTTCATCTGGACATATCAAATGGGGAACTGTACCAATCTCTTCCTCTTCCCTCTCCTTATATAACCCCTACTTTATTTCAGTCACAGCTCCTCACTGAGAGATATTCAAATATTGTGCTTTCCCATTTCCGTTTTGACCTTGCACTTCTATTACACCAAGGACTCTATTATTTAAAATATCAGCATTTTCATTTTAAAAGACTTTGTGCCTTGCAGCAGATGGAGAGGGAGGGTTTAAGAAAGCTTTGGAAGAAGGGGCAAAAACATTAAGATTCTTACATTACAGAACCAACCTTATGATTTGCCTTTTGACAGAGCTGCTTTTTTTTAAAGCCTGGCAAAGATGTCATAAGTTCAGCCAATTGCTTTATGATGCCATCTACTCATTCAAAGAAGAAGAGAAAAGAAAAACTGTCCTGAAAGACTGACAGTAGGGGAGGAAGCAATGGATAAAATATTAAGCAACCATATTTGCCTGAACAGTTTGTGTTGTGATAAACTTGATGATTTTTGATATCCTGGCAATAACAGTGATGTTTAAGATGATTAGATTCAGTCAGTTTCAGGGGGGAAAGGTGAGGAACAACAACAATGATGAAAAAGCTGAAACTGAACAGAAAGAGCCTTTCTGTGGATGGTAAAATAAAAAATCAAGCAACGACTTGAAATGATCAAAGGCATGCTTATAGACAGGCAGCCAATTAGCCAACTGAAAGATAATTTAGCCAAATAGCTTGAAGGTCTCTAAACAACTTAGGTCTCTCACAGATTTGTGTCATGTGCTCATATCTCCTAGGCAGAGACGTGTGAGTTGGCCTGTTCTTAGGATGAAGCAAACACATCAATATTTCAAATGAATTTAAGAGCCACCAGCACAGTATAAGTGAGAAATAGTAGCTTGGAAGCAACCCAGTGTAACATATAATCAACAACGCAATGCCTTAGCAAGCCAGGATTTTGCAAAAAACAAAGAAGTCCTACCAAACAGACTGGTATCAGTTAGTTTCTTTGCTACTTTTTTTCCTCAAGAGTAAAGTGACCTGCTTCCATACAGTGTAGTCGCTCACAAAAATATATAACTCTACCTTATTTAGAGTGAAATTTTTACACCTTTGAAGGAACGGCTGTATAATTTTCTCAAAGCTGCATCTGATTAATAAATTATATATGTTTCCTCTCATGTTTTTGCTTGGCTAATTCTGTATTGGAAGCACAAACTATATGAAACATCTTGAGATAAAATGTCCAGTTAAATAGAATGAGATATATATGTGATGAATGAACACAGAAAAAAAATAGCACTCTAGACACACATGAAACCTATGCTGGAAAAGCACAAAATTATATATGCATGTTTCTGAGTACTCTGTTCTAGCCTCAAACATGTCAGAAATCCAGCTTGTGAATTTGACTTTACTTTCTGTTAAACTAGACATAGTCATGAACCTATGTCAAACTCAGAGAATTTCAATTCATATTTCTTTGAAAGCTGCCATTGTTCTTTGTGAGACATTGCTTAACCTCAGCCAGAATCTTGTATGGGAGTTCCATCTCTGCTGGTGAACTTATTCTTGCAGGAATTAGAATTGGGACTTTCCACAAACTGGTCGTCATGCTAGCCACCTGAAGAACATCCTGTAGAGTTTAGAAGATAATGTTAAAAAAATAGATTTGTACTATTAAGCCTAATTGACCAAAAGCAAGAACAACTCTGGACTGAAACCAGGTGTTGTACAACTAATTAGCAAACCAGAAGGGCAGAGCATAGTCACAGAGATGACAGCAGGAGTAGCCCAAACAAAGTTCAGGTCAAGAATGCAAGTTCCAAGGCAAACAAATCCACAAAGGCAAATCCACAAAGGCAAATCCAAAACAGCATTAAATAAGCAGATGTCCAAAAGAGTTTGGAAACCAGAGCACAGCATCAAGAAAATCCATTGTCAACCCTGGGAGGAGATGGGCCAGCTGTTTGCCTTTTATAGCTAATGGTGTTACCTCAGGTGTTCCCTCATTAAAGCCCGTTTGCTACTTAAACAAGCTGAACAGTTGAGACCTTCTTTCTGGCATCGTCTCTCCCACAAGGTAAGAGTCTGTGGTGTTTTATCTTCTGATATTTGTTCCCCTTGCTCAGACCCCTGCTGTTGGTTGTTATTTTCCACTGAGCAAACTTCTGGGGAAACTTCTGCCTCAGATTGAGAATTCTCCTCCTCATTGTCAGGGTCTCCAAAGCAGGGCATGACACCAGGAACATTATCAGGGAGGAATGCAAATAGATAGTACCTGTTGCCAAAAAGAAACAGAAAATTCTATGGATGACAGACAAAACTGTTCAAGCAGTTAAGGACAGATGGGAAGCAAAAGGAAAAGGTGATAGAAATACAGTCAGAACCCTGAATGCAATTATTCATTGACTTGTGCACAGGGACAGGAGAACTCTTGTAATAATCAAACCAGATAAATAGAAGATGAGGGTAAAATTATATGCATTATTTTCCCATGAAAGCAAAGTCATGCTCAAAATTCTACAACAAAGACCTTTACCATATATTAAGCAAGAAATACCAGATATCCAAACTGGGTTCAGGAAAGGACGAGACACTGGGGATCGTATGGTAAATACATGTTGGATAATGAAGCACACCAAAGAATTTCAGAAGAAAATCAGCCTGTGCTTAATAGATTATAGCAAAGTTTTGATTGTGCAGATCATGAAAAACTATGGATTGCTCTTAACAAAATCAAGACAGAGTATGGAATAAAAGTTGCATTTTATCACCCTATCTGTTTAACTTGTACACTGAACATATCATATGTAAAGCATGATTAGACTTTGAGGAAGGAGGCGTGAAAATTGGAGGAAGGAACATCAACAGTCTAAAATATGCGAAGGGAATTCTACTACTACCACAATATAGCAAAAACATGGAACAATTACTAAAAAAAATCAGGGAAGTGCTAAAATAAGTTTATAGCTGAAGATTATGAAAACAAGAGTAATGACTGCAGAAAATTACATAACTTGAAATTAGATTATACAAACATTGAAACAGTTCAAGATTGTCTATATTTTGGCTCAATCATTAATCAGAATGGAGACTGCAGTCAAATCAGAAGAAGGTGAGGATGTGGAAGGGCAGCTAAAAAAAAATTGTGAGGGGATATGCTTATTTCAAAACCACCTGATGGAATAGTGGTTCTAGCCCCATTTTATCCAAGGTAGGTTTCCACATTACTCATGTCTCCACCAGTTCTCAGTCGTGCAAGCAAGGTCCAAAAACTCCAATTAAAGACAAGATCCTCAAGTATAAAGATTGAATACTAAAGTTAAGATTGTCCATCCCATTGTATTTCCAGTTTCCGTATATGGTTGTGAAAACTGGACAGTAAGAAAAGTTGGTAGGAAGAAAAGTAATTTGAAATGTAGTGCTGGAGATGAGTTCTTTGGATACTTAAAAAAATGGTCCTAGAGAAAATCAAACCTGAACTCATCCTAGAAGCCAAGATGACAATGTTGGCAATAATGCCAACAACTGCCTGGTACTGAAGCCTCCACCCTTACGACATTGAAAGGGTTCATACAAACATGCTGCCTATAGATAACGGACAAAGCAGTTTGATTGATGCCATGAAGACCGAATAACAAACTGCAGGGTACAGAAGCCCCTTCCTCTTGGCCAATGCTGAGTGGCTAGTAATGGCATGGATGCCAAAGAGATAGGAGAGAACAGTTATACTTCCAGTCTTTAACTGAAGTTCTTGGACCTTGCTTGCACAAGTGAAAACTGATGGAGACATGAGTTGTGTGGAAACCTACCTTGGATAAAATGAGGCTAGAACCACTATTCCATCAGGTAGTTTTGAAATAAGCATGTCCTCTCCCAATTTTTTTTTTTCATACTGGATGACTCTGTTCCACTAATTCCCACTGAAATGATCAGAAGATAGTTGTTTGGGATGCATTTAAAATAATAAAAATTAGTTTGGGAAAATAAAAAAAAGACAATAATGCTTGGTAAGCTAGAAGGCAGTAGGAAAAGAAGAAGACTGCATTACAGATTGATAGGCTTAATCAAGGAAGACACATCCTTGAATCTGAGCAGGGGGCAGGGTTGATGACAGGGTGACCTGGGGGTCACCATAAGTTGAAGTCAACAAAAATTAGCATCAACAAATTTCAGTAACAACCATATTCAGTAGAGAGCTGCTATAATATAACTAGCTAGATGTGCTGATAATGCAACCTCAGAGTCATCATCTATCACAGTCAGTCAAACAGACCTTCTCATCTCTGTATTGTACCACTCCTATTTATTTAATCAGTGAAAAAATAGATTTCAATAGAGGTGGAAAGAATAGTTTAAAACATTTGAAAAATGGTTGCAAAATTAGTTCCAGGAAACCCTGATAATTGAGAGAATTTTCACAGTTTGGGGCTTATTCTGGGGGAGGGGAGCATAGAAAACAGCGCTTTCTATGTAGACAAATTTTCTGTACAGAACACAGAATTTTCCATGCAGAAAACAAGTGTTGTGCAATAGAAAACAGAAAAACATACCGCTTTTTTCCTCAGGAAAAAACAGTTTTCCCCCCTTTTATGTACAGAGTAAGTCCCAAAATATGAACACTCTTAGAAAACTACACAGTTTTCAATTGCTTTCTCATAGCAAGGACAAAATTGTAAAATTATTTGTTTCTGCCTGTGAGAATAAAAAATTAGGAAGATCTATGTGCCTAAATGTCAGTGGAGAAGACCAGAATACTGAATTTTCCTGAACATACATACATTTAATGATACGAGCAATGCAAATTAAAGGAAAATAATCAGAGTCTTTTATAACCATCCTATTGGAACAGGAGGAAAGAAAACTGCTCATGCTCTAAAAATGTTTCTTTTGGTGCCCTCTACATACAACCTCTCACTATTCTTTCCAGAGTTCTCTCTTTTGCTATTTTTTTCAGTGAAAGAGAATTCCCAGGAAGTCTTTTTGCTCTGTCTTCTATTGATCATAAAAACTAGTCTCTTGTAGCAAATACACACTGATTTTTGTGCATACTACAGACTGATTTAATGCTGTGCAGTGCAGTACATTTTACAAAGAAACAACATCAAAGAGATTTGTACCCCTATATCGCATAATCATATCTTTTTAGTCCCAGCTGATATTCAGTTTCATTTCATACAAATCAGTGCACTCTGTTGTTCTTCCCTGTGCAAGAAAAAGAATAAGAGGAGTGGTTTTGAGTTCCCATTGAAAGAAATATAATGGTAGAAATGTGACTATATTTATTTTTATTTTATTTTTGGAATTTCCCCTTCTGTATTATTGTTAACTGCTGTCAGGGTGACTTTAACTCATGGTGACCTATGAATGAGAGATCTCCACATCACTCTGTATCAACAGTCCCACAGAGGTCTTTCAGACTCAGGGCTCCCTTCACTGAGTCTATCCACGTATAATACAGTCTTCCTCTTTTCCTACCATCTTCTACCTTGCAAAGCATTACTGCCTTTTCTAGTGAGTCATGTCTTCTCTTCATGTCCCTGAAGTGTGACAGTCTCGGTTTGGTCATGTCGACTTCTGGGAAAGTTCAAGCTTGATTTGCTCTGGAATCCATTCATTAGTCATTTTAGCAGTACACAGTATCCACAGAACTCTTCTCCAGGACCACATTTCAAATGAGTTGATATTCTATCAGCTTTCTCTATTGTCACTGATTGGCTTTCACAACCATATATATGAACTGGAAATACAATGGCACGGACAATCCTGAGTTTAGTATTCAGTGACACATCTTTACATTTATTTGTATATTTGTATATTCCCCACTGGTTCACATTAATTGTGTATTGTCAGTTACATTTGTATCACACTTTTCTTCAAGTGAGATGAAGGGACTACATATGACTCCCCCAGTCCCCACATTATCCTCACAACTCCCCCATGGGGTAGAGAAGACTGAGATAGTGAATGCCTCAGAGCACACAGTCATTTTCTTAATCTAGTGGGGGCTAGAATCTAGATCTCTCAAGTATAACACTCTAACCAATATGGGATCTCAAATGTTACAATTTCTCATCAATTTTCTCCTGCTAGACATCCCTTCTATTTCCCAGAACAGACAATAATCCTGTACAATTCCACCATGCATAAGACTATACCCATTTAGGTACTCCTCTTGCCAGTATCATTCTTCAAAGATTCTTATCTAGCATATCAATTCATTCGTGTGTGTCTCTGTGTGTATACACACAGAATTTGTATTCTGTCAAACCAACAGGAGCTACACCATGCACATTGTATACTGGGAATTGCATGAGGACTATTTTTCATCTCCCCAGCCCCCACAGTGGCACATTACAGTGCAATGGAGATCATGCTATGTCATTTCTGGTCACCAGTTTCAGATGATTTTCAGCCAGAGGAAAGTGTTTTGGGGAGAGGGGTTGTAGGATGGCAAAGCACCACACCACTGTGTCATTGTGGTGCATTAGATGCAGTTTTCAGGTAAGAAATTGACTGAAAATCACCCCTCTCCAAAACTTGAGGGGTCTAGTGTGGATTTTCAGACTGCAAATTTTGGCTTGGGGCTGCACTTTCCCCATCTTTACTCTAAATAAATATAAATGCAGATGAGTTAAGCATTGGTTCGCTATGATGTTGGCCATGAGAGTAGTTATGGAGGTAAGATTATCCTCTTATCCTCATGGTAATCTCTCATTTCATAGGGCCTGTGTAATAGTCTTCTTTGTGAAAAAAAATGAAGATGGTGATAAATGGCCTTTATTAAGGTATGGTTCCACATGCCACACACAGAAAAAAAAGGGAACCTCCATTCTAATCATAGGGCACCCAGCCCTTCAGGTTTCAGGGAGGACTGATACCTGACTGTAAGTGTGGACATGACTATAAGAAACAATATATATCATTTGAGGCATTGCAGGATGCCATGACACAATTGCACAAGTTAGAAAAGAATAGGGCCAATGGTAGTTAGAGATTAAGCAGCTTAATTGTCCTTTGATCTATCCATTTCCCATCTTCTCTCACAATCCACATTCTCTTTTTACTTAGGAAGTAAATAGGAGATATGCAAAAGCAGTACGGCAGATGAGTCTGGAAGAAGGAGGCATAAAGTGGGGTAGGGAAAATCTAATGTAAGCATGAGGATGGAAAGCACCGCACCTCAGCTACCATGGAAAGGGGTTCACAGGGGAAATCAGAAAAGAGAGTAACTGAAACTATCAATTTGGTTGGCATAAGTTTTGTAATGCATAATGGAGCAAGAGGAAAAGAAAACACTAACTTGCCACGCAGATGTAAGAAAAGGTGAAATGTTAGGACAAAATAAACATGTTTATCAAAGTTCAAGATCAGGTCTCCTAATGTCTTTACTTTTACTTTAAAGAAGTTGGGTATGTCTGTGAGTTTGATCATGACTATAAACTCTGGGGTAGGGGAATATTTTCAGCCTTAAAGCGATTAGGCTAGTACTATAAAACAATACATGCGTCTATATTTTTCTGCCCCAGGGTAGCTACTGGTACATACTGGGGAAATGTGGGGTGGAGTCGAAACTCTTCACTCCCCAGAACTCCGACATCAATCAAATTTTGCTTTTGTAAATGGATGTGGGCTGTCAGAAGATCTCCAGGGTTTGGCCATCAGAACCTAAAGGCAATAGCACCCAAACCTGATGTTTTTAGAACATAACATCCAGACTTGCTGTCCATTTGCCATTCTGGGTGGGAAATGTGGGAGCAGTAACCCAACAACATCTAGAAATTCACCATTGGCAACCATGTGTGTGTTTCTACAGATGCTGTTAACAGGCCAGTTATGGAACATCTGAGGAATCACAGAGCCCAAGGACATGCCAAGCCATTGTTTACATTCTTCTGCAAAACAAGCTAATTAAATAAATGCAGCTGGCTAAATAAAATTCTGTGTACTTTCCCCCCCTCTTCCCCTTCCCTTCCTGTGTGTTGTGTTTATTATGAATAGATCTGGGGAATAATGTAATTGCCCAAATATACTGTGAAATAATGTAACACAGAGAAATAGTGTGGATATTAAACTCTGATGATACTTAACTGAGTTAGGGAAAATTAACAAAATAAAGGCCTTACTGGAAAGGTACTTTAATAGCTTATAAAAGCTCCACACATTCCCTTGTACTGTTATTATTTTCTTTCTATTTCATTTTTAAATTGAAAGGTTCTGGAATAATTATAAAATAATATCTCCTCGACTGTGCAGATATCAATATGTTAATAAACACAATTAGTTTGACAGGAGTGATGCCAAACAGATCAGCCTGGAAACCATACAAGGGAGTGTGGTGTAATACACAGAAGATGAGGAGAAACATGAAAATCTATCAGTCTCATTTTCCTTCAGTTTCTCAGAATCCTGTCAGCATTCACAGCCCATCCCAATTCTCTTTGAAAGTTTTGTCTGAGACAAAATTAACATACCAGTATATTTTTGTGGTTATTTTTTTCAATATGTTCATGTTACGTATGCTTTTCTCCTAATGTATGCACTTCATACATATTTTTCCCACTGATTAATGCTTGTTTATGTGCTCTTTTTCCAAATATATGTGTTTGGGGGGGGTGTAAATTCTTCATATCCACCTGTCAAATTTTGCAAGCAAGCCTCAGAAATGTACGAAAACAAGGTTCACCACATTGCCATTCTGGAGAAGTATTTGGGTTTCTGACGCAAAATAGAATTCATTCTGTTGCCCATCATAGGAAATATGAAATAGATATTTTCATATGGAAAGGCAACATCTCCCCAGCCACCCACCCAAACCATTCATTTCCATCCCTAATACAGTGGCAGTATGTCACTGATTGTTTATTTATATGGGACCATTGGTGTCTGTAGAACATTAAATAATACAAGAGGAAACAGCTCTGTCAAGGGATTTAAAATATAAAAAAATGCAATGCAAGGGGACAAAGAAGGAAGTAGAGAGGAACAGAGAAATGTAAACAATATTAGATTGCTTCAATGGCATGTACTTAAGCTTAATTATAGGAGGAGTTACAGTATAGCAGGAATGAGGACCCAGCAACCTATGGAACCCCCTCTTTGTATCACCTAAGGCTCACTCCATTATCAGCAGGCCTGGCTTCCTCTACTATACTCTGACAAAGATTTATATTGATATTTCTTTGATCACACTGTACAAGCCTTGGTCAAATACTAAGTTTGCATTTAATTTGTGAGATATACACATGTAGTCTACAGCCCTTGAAATAACATTCTACAAACCATGGAATTGTTTGGATTTCTATCTCCAATGGCAGAAGAAAAAGTCTGTCATTGAAGAGTGCGTGTGGCCTTAGGAACTACCTCCAAGCTACCTTACCCCACCCCTCAATTTGGGAGATCTAACATCTGGAGAGATGTATGGGCACATCCAAAAGAGCAGATCCATGTGATCCCAATTCCTTATGAATCCCCCACAAGGGAAATTTGATGTCAGTTTTGGAGCTGGCATAAATAATTCATACAGCATCACTTAGACCTTGGTCTTCCCAGTCACAGTCTGCCATTCTCATTGTCTTTATTATGAATTCTTCAATACAGTTTTTCCATCTGTCTGCTGCTGCTGCCTTGGAAGAAATGAGTCAAACATAACAATGTAAGTCAGGGCTTTCCAAATGGTATGTTGCAACATGTTAGTGTGTTGTCTGAAAGGTGTAGGTGTGTCACTTCCCCAGACCAAGAATGAACCCCCCCCACCTGAGCCTTGGAAATGAATGTTATAAATACATCATATATTTTAAAAAAAATATAAATGAAAGGTTTTCATGAGATATGTTGTGTCCCCATACATTTTGTTATTACAATTTATGTATGTGCCCAGATCTGTTACAAAGGGTTAGTTTGACCTCTGGTTTGCTAGTAAAATTAAATTACTGTGTCACAAAATGATGCATGTCTAAAAAGTGTGTCACAGAAAAGCTCTGATGTAAGTCATAATATGTTACCTTTTTTGAGGGACAGTGTCATTTTAAAAATCCCAAGGAAAACAACAATTTTAAGCATCACGTTATTTGAGTAATACGACATTTAATCATCATTACAAAAATTCTTTTGTGGGGTTGACTGTGGCATGACTACTTTTGGCCATTGTCATGATTTTAATACATATATATATATATGTATATGTACACACACATATATAGAACGTATTGTTTTACTTCTGAATGACAACACATTGATCAGCATCCTTTTAGTGACTAATCCATGTATAAGTCCTTCTTTGAATAAAGCATGGAAAGTTATTATCTTGCCCTTGCCTCCCATCCAAAAATCTTCTACTGCTCCTGCTATTGTTGTGGAGGATGAGGTGATTCAGACCATGAAGTGTTGGCTGCTCTGGGATCTTAGGGGAAGGAAAATGGAGGTGCATTCCATTTGAGTGTGCACCTCCATCCACTCCAGCTGAGCTGAGACCAGCTGCTTCTCCATGGTTTAAACCACCTCTCCAATCCCACTCCTCCCCCTTGTAAGCAACAGCAGCTGGGAACCCTCCCAGAGCTTGATGGATGCCAGGCACAGAGAAAACATGAAATTGCATGTGCAAAGTTATGTTCAGATGTAAGATCTGGACCTTATTTGCAAAAATAAAAATACTAAGAAGGCTGCTTGGGCCTTTTTTTAATTATTCCAGATTCCAGATTAGTTGTATAACTCGTTCAATCAAAACTTTAACTGAAGTAACATCAGTTTATTATGTAGCTGATGTGCTGGTTTCAGTGAGAAATTATGAACAGCAACCAGAATGAAGGTACTTAATGAGTATACAGTGCTCCTGCCACATGTGCAAGGATTCTGTGCTCAGAACCCTCACAAAAGTGAAAAAACAACAAATAACTCCCCCCCTTGATCCCCCTCCCATTCACCTCCAGAGTTTCCCCCCTCCTATTCCTTTGCCTCTGACCCAGCGTTGGGGCTGGGGGAGAAAAAAGAAAAGGTAAAAGCTTACCGGTACTTTCCCCTGAGACAGAGAAGAGTGGAGTTCTAGATATTTCCAGTGGCCATCTTAAGAAAGGAGGATAGGAGCAAAGAGAGCACTTGACCAATCATCATCCATTACACAGCAAAATGTGCTGCCACGTGGCAGAGAGGACACATCTTCAGCAATGGGAAAGGGGTTTTGCTCACCCAAAAGGAGCAAACATCCATTTTAAACACAAGCCTCATTAGCCTGGGGTGAGGAATGCAGGGAAATGGGAGGAGGATGAATAATCAAATTTGCAAAAGTCAAACCTATGAATGTGGAGAGAGGATTGTAAAATCATAGGCCCTTTTCGCACCTTACCTTCTTCACAGTGGTGGGGGGCGGCGCTCGCGCAAGCAGCTATTTGTGCGAGCCGCTCATGGCAGCCCTTCTGCCTCCCTCAGCTGTTTTCTGGTTGCGCGAGCATCGCGTGAACGCCCCACCCCTTACTTCCACAGCGCAGCCTGGGAGCTGTAGGCTGCACTGGGGAAGGAAGCATGACCAGCCTGCTCATCTGATGCACCGCACGGCAGGTAAGTGTGCGAGGGCCCCGGGAGCATTGCGTGACCGCGCAGTATTTTTGGCTCCCAGATGAAAATAATAAAATGTGCTTGCATCCCGCTTTAGGTTCGTGAGCATCGCATGAATGGGAGTGCATTGTACAGACCAACGCTCCCATTCACGTGACACTCAAGGGGCCCTCTTGCAACAGAAACTGCGTGCGAAAAGGGCCATAGAATCATAGAGCTGGAAGGGACCAAAACAGTCATTTAGTCTAATTCCTTGCCATGCAGGAATACACAACTATTAACAGTGCTGAGAGACTGCTATCCAACTTCTGTTTAAGGTCCTCCAAAGAAGGAGAATCCACCACTGACTGGGGCAGTCTATTCCATTATAGAACGACTCTTACTTACATTATAAATGTTCTTCCTAATGTTTAGGTGGAAATTATTTTCTTGTAATTTGAACCTACTAGTTCATGTTCTCTGGAGCAACAGAAAACAAGTTCCCTCCATCTTGTACATGAAATTCCTTCAGATATCTAAAGATGGTTATCATGTCACCTCTTAGTCTTCTCTTCTTCGAGCTAATCATGTCCAGTTCCTGAAGTCGTTCTTCATAAGGCTTGGTTTCCAGCCCTTTGATTACCTTGGTTGCCTTCCTCTGGACACCTTCCAGATTGTCAACATCTTTCCTGAACTTTCTTTCTAAATCCTCTGAAAAATATTGAAAGCAGAAGGTCCCCCCCCCTGCTTTTACTTTGCAAAATAGGTTCAGAAAAACATTACAGTAGTAGCAGTTAAGCTTTAAACAAAACTGTAGTTATGTGTTACTAACTGAATGATTCCAATTTTTACCTTTCGCCTTCTTTCCTTTCTATTTTGCACATTTTATTTATTTGCTTTTCTGTAGAGCTTCTTTCCAAATAATCACTATCAAGTATGCTTTCTGGCATCTAGACCTTTTGCCTGGCAAAGTCTCATAAGAGAAGCATTAGCTTACTTGAGAAATGAATCAGCATACAATGAATGAATTCTACAAATATATGAGGGAAGAGTCTATATCTAATCCCTCTTGAAATCATGAGCGCACATAAGAAAACTGACAAGCAAAATCTTCTTATTTTCTAAACATGATGTGCATTGTATCAAGACTCTCAATTTGTTTGTATTTGATTAGACTCATTCCATCTCTTTTTATACCAAGTACCGTCTTCATGATTTCACACCCACTTCATCATGCCCTCGAACCAATACAGTTTAATATTTTATTCAGATCATTAAATAAAGCATCAATTTCTGCTCACAAAGAATCTCATGCATATTTTTTGTATGTTTTCTCTTTGTCATGAGATTCTTGGTCTATCAATGGAGTGTATCTGTCGGTGTTTCAGAGAAAAATTTTATGATCAACACTTGCTGGGCATTTCAAAACAAGGAGCTCTCAGAAAGCCTATAGCTGCTCCATAGTACCCAAGTCAGTTTCTACAGTTCATTATTGTTTCATGTCCAAAGAAAGTCAACTCCATGAAGTACACAGGAGAAAAGCTTGCCACTCCCTCCTTCCTCTGCATCTAGCTAGAACTCCAAAACATTCATCTAAAGTTTGGACAATTGTGCAGGGGATGTGGACTTTTTTCCATCTTGTGCCAGCAGGACACAACAGCACATTTCAGTAACACAATATCACATTTGGCTGCCAGTTTGGTCAATTTTAACCTGTTTGTTTTTTAGATTTATTTTTGACTAGCGTATTTACCCAGCATGGTCTGGGGTTTTTATTTTTCGCTTAAGAACTCACCAAACTGTTTTCTCTATTTCCTGTAACTTTGCTCCATATTTCCCAATGCAATCTGTATTCAGAGTTATTTACATACACAGTTTGGTTTCCTGAGGGAGTACACTGTCCTCCTTCTTGCTGCTAGGCCTCATGTCCATAGCAACTGGCCTATTTCTGTATCTGTAAATTTTCCCCATATTCCCCAATCTAATCTTTATTCAGAGTTGTTAACACTCAGAGGTTGGGTTCCTGAGGGAATACACTATCCTCCTCCTTGCTGCTAGGCCTTGTCTCCATACCAACCAGCTTATTCCAGTAACTATAACTTATCCCTATATTCCCCAATCCAACCTGTATTTGTAGTTCTTAACATACAGAGGTTGGGTTCCTGCAGGAATACACTGTCCTCCTCCTTGCTGCTAGGCATCATCTCCATAGCAACCTGTCTATTCCTGTACCTGTAACTTTTCCCCATAGTCCCCAATCCAATCTGTGTTATCTGGCAATATTGACAATTGGCTTTTGATTTTTTTTTTTCTTTCAGTTGAATTTGTGCAATGGCTTTATGTTTTTCTGGAAGCATTTTTTGTTTTCAATTTCAACTTTAAGATTCCTCACATATGGAACCCACACAATCTACTGTGTGAGGCGAGACGACCTTGTAACTATGGTCATTTCTGCACTACACTGTTATAGTGCTATTATTCCACTTTCAACATCCTGTGGAATTCTGGGGTTTGTAGTTTACTTAGGCCAAAGACCTCTCTGGTTGAGAATTCTTAAATGCCCCTCCTTAAAATACAAATCTCAGGATTCCTCAGGATGTTGAAAGTGGAAAATAACACTTTGGCCATTTCTGCACGGGGCGAGGGAATCGCCCCACACCACTACTTACCGGACCTTCTTGCTCCCCGGTTTGGTCCAGGCTGCTCCGGAGCAGTGCGTGCTCGTCGCTCCGCACTGCTCCGGTATCAAAAATGGCGGCTTCCAGTTGGTCGAGGGTCTCAACCAACTGCTGAAGCTCTCCAACCTAAAGCCCACCCCCAGCAGATCACAGGCTCACATTGGTGCGAGCCTGCAAATCTGCATAAGGGAACAGGCTCACAGTGGTACACTCTGTGCTTTTGAAAGACCTGTTTTAAGCAGTCTTTCAAAAGCATGCTGGACAACCACTTGGGGTCGTTCGGGAGAGGGCTGAGGTGCGGGTCTACGTTAAGTAGGTCTGACCCAGTCTGCTCCCAGGTGCAGACGTCGTCTGTGAAGGACACACTGCACCATTTTAAAAAACCCCGTGTGGAAATGACAGCGTAGTCTGGAAATAGGCTATGTTGTGTAGGTCACTTTAATTTTTCTCACATCTGCCTCTCAAATGTTTTCTGGCATCCTTATTGATGGTAGGCCTCATCTCCATAGTAACGGACCCAAGGCCCAAGAGGTCTCTGGCTGAGAATTCTAGATGCCCCTCCCTAAGCTGCCAACCCCAAGATTCCATAGAATCTTCACAGCCAGCCAATCATATGAGGTCAGCCAATTGTATGAGATCTTTCACCTGCGTGATGCAGACAAGTAGACAAACTCACAAACAGACAAACTTTGACTTTTATATAGTAGTTTTGGAGGAGGTTTCAGGGTCTTTGAAGGGTCCAGGAAAGCAATCTGCTGTGGTTTGGGAAGATTTTAAGCAGTTTTCAGGGGTGGGGGGAATGGCATGACAATTATCCCGGAATATTTTTACTTTTAATATTTTTTATAATATTAGCCTGAGAGATTGGGGGGGGGGTCAGCGGCCATATTCAGGGTCCCAAGGACTACCTGTGGCCCATAGGCTGCACATGGCCCACCCCTGCTCTAGATGGTCATGTCCTGCTTAGAACTGGGGTGAAGAGTGACATAGCGCTTAGACACGTAAATCTTTGACTATTTCATCCTCAACATACATGGACAATTAATTTCCATAGTTTTCTTCCCACTGTGGGAGAAAACATGCATTTTAAGAAATTATTGGAGGAAATTTGCATTGGGGGTAGTTGCAGAATAATAATATTGTGTGTGTGTGGAAAAAAAAACATTCCCAGAAACATAGGTATTTTTGTGGGGGGCAGGGAGCAACAATTGTAGGGTTTTGCACAAGAACATCTAAAGATACCACATCCTTTCTGATGTTAGAAGCTAAGCAGGATCAGCCCTGCTTAGTACTTAGTACAGTTAGTATTTGGGTGGGAATCTGTCAACCAATACCTAGTGCTATAGGCTATATTTCAAAGGAAGAAACTGGCAAAACTATTTCTGAGTATTCCCTGTCTAAGGAAATGCTATGACGTTCATGAGGTCATCATAAGTTGATAGGCAATATGAAGGTTAAAAAATGAGTTTTTCTGCACAGAATAATTTCTAGAAACACTTTAGGATGCATGAACATCAGGGGAAAACTGCACACAATTCTTCACTCTGTGAGAGTCATCCTGATGGAGTTTTCTGGGTGTCAGAAAACCCATTTTTCAGCCAAAAAATGAATAATAGTGAATATTTTTTCCACCCCTAGTGGTATACTGGGGAGAAAAAGCTGGACATTAATTTTCTTACATTAATTTTATTAACTGAATTTATCTTAGGATTCAAGCATTTGTACTATTTACAGTTTGCGATTTCTGTTATACAATAGCATTTAAAAACTGGGCACCACAGGTCAGGAAGGAAATTGACAAGCTGGAACATGTCTGGAGGTGGGCAACTAAAATGGTAGATGCCCTATGAGGAGCCTCTTAAGGAACTGGGTATATTTAGCCTAGAGAAAAGAAGATTAAGAGGTGTCATGATAGCTGTGTTTAAATGTTTGAAGGGATGTCATATAGAGCAAGCCTGTTTTCTATTTTCTACAGCATGGGACTTCATTAAAAGAGATTCCATCTAAACATTAGGAAGAACTTCCTGACAATAAGAGCAGTTCACTTGGGAGTGTGGTGGAGTTTCCTTTTTTGGAGGTTTTTAAAGAGACACTAGATGGTCATCTGTTGAGAATGCTTTGATGGTGTATTCCTGCATGGCAGGGGGTTGGACGCAATGGCCCTTGTGGTCTTTTCCGGCTCTATGATTCTATCTGCCTTTTCGCACCTTACCTTTTCACAGAGGTGGGGATAAGCGCTCGCGCAAGAAGCCTCAGCAGGAACGCTGCTGCTTCCCTGCTGCTTCAGTTCCGCAGCAGCTTCCTGGCCGCGCGAGCGCCGCTCAAACGCCCCGCCCCTTCCTACTGCAGCGCAACCTGGGAATTGCAGGCTAGCTCTGAGGCAGGAAGCGCGACCAGCCTGGCTCCCGATGCACCGCATGCCAGGTAAGTGCACACGGGCCCCGGGAGCATTGCACGACCACGCACCATTTTCGACTTTAAGCCGAAAATGAAAAGGTGCGTGCGCGGTCCGCGTCAGGCCCTTGAGCGTTGAGTAAACGGGAGTGCGTCATGCAGACTGCTCCTCTCATTTACGCGATGCTCAAGGGGCCCTCTCGCTTTAGAAACAGTGTGCAAAAAGGGAATATGAAGCAGATAGTTTATATGGGGTGATTATATAAAGTATCTGAAACTATGCTAACTAGTTGCACACTAATTTTAGAACTGGAACTTAATGGTCTTGCAGGCCTGTCCCTTTCAATGTACCTGTTTCGTTATGAAACACACAGTTAATGTGTCTCTTCTCCTCCCACTCCCGTCCTTCACTTTCATTCCATTTCTTACAACCACTTCTGCTTTCCTGATAAATTGGAGCAACACACATACACACTCACTGCACAAGAAAACAAAAGGCTTCTCTGTCGCACCTGTGTTTTTTAAAGAACTACTCTGAGCATGCACATATTTGTTTCTGCAACTCAAATTAATCATTGTGATTATAGGAATAAAATGGAGCTTGCTTCTGATGCACTGATGCTAAATGCATTTAGATGGGAAGTCCCAGTTGTTGTCAGATACAATGATATATTTTTAAATGAGAATCTATAAACATGTATATGCTGTACTGGTTTTCTTCTGGCTATAATTGTGTGGGGAGCTGAGGCAGCAAACAACAGAAGAGGAAAGAAAGGGTTTTATGTCAGTTCCAGTTGACCCTGTCAGGCCTATGCCAAAAGTGACATGGACACTTGGCCCATTCACTGCTACCTCCTACTGTGTCTGGATGATTATATGATTATAGTAGGCTGTGAAACCCTAAACTTTGGCCTTAGAGTCCAATCCTAGCTTCACTATTGATCCTGGGGTTTCAGAAGGAAACTACAATGTTCTGGAAATTTATTATCCATGTTTGTGCCCTTTTCCTGAATCATGTTGTTTTGTTGCCTAACCTCCTGGGAAATTATGCCAAAATTATGCAGGTAAAACAGATAACTCCAATTTCACTTCTTTGTTTGTTTGTTTTTTAAGAAATACACATAGAGTGATATGCACAAACAATGCCAGGCCAGGCTCTGAAGTCTGAGGGCCAAAATCTAAGACTTAAGCATGTCTCTTGTCATATCACAGGAGGTGAGTCCCTCTGATGTCATATAATATACAAGCATTGAGCATAGTTGCTTAGAGCATGACTTTCCTTTTTTTAAAAAATAGACTTAAAAAAAATTCTCTGGTTGGAAATTTCATCCCACAGATTGTAGAACAGACAGCTTAGTCCCATACAGAGTTTACAACTCATAAATCCTCGACACAGATCATCAATAATAGAGCCACAATTATTTTTATTATATATTTTTATATTATATACAACAATAAATAAAATATATGATTTATTAAAAAATACATTTTTCTTTACATTTATGAGACAGCAATTCTAAGCATCTTCTAAACCTTCCTTCATTTCTACATAGGATACAGTATAATAAACATTTCTGGTTCAATATGTACTTTAAAAAAAAACAGATAACTAATTGTCTATTCCCATTGATTAACCTTAATAAAAAGACATTCTATTTTATTTCATAGTTTCTTATTTCAGAGATCGCTTTTACTTTCAAAGACTTATGAGAAATGGTTTAATACCCCTATGTTGTATTTTGAACTGATATGTCCTCGTTAAAATGCCTCTAAAAACTTTCTGTATCAACTGGCCTTATGCATTTATTTTTAAAGAAATATGTTTAGGGGTGCCCATTCACTATTAATTTTATCATCTGTCAAGTATTTGAGCTTTTGAGTTAAGCTACCTGCAGTTGTCACTTCCTTATGATTGAGAAGCCATTGCTCAATCTTGGGGACCTCCTCATTTTTCCAAAGTTTTGGAAATTCAATTTGGCCTGTGTTATCATATATAACAAGATCTTCTAGTGTTTCTTTGTTATTGTTATATCAATTTCATGTAGCCTGCTCAATAGGTAAATTTCTGGAGAAATAACAAACTTAGTTTGAAAAATACCTGTTACTATTTTATGAATTCCAGCCCAATATTCTTTAGCTTTTTGGCATGTCCCCCACATATTGTACATCGAAAGAACCACAGGGTTATTAGAGTCCGTAAGGGCCACTAGTTCAACCTGGCCTTCAGTAACATGCAATTAAAGCATTTATGAGAGATGAGCATTCAACTTCTGTTTAAAGGCCTCAAAGTATAAAAGGTAATCTCTTCCATTGTCAAAGAGCTCTTATAGTAAAGTTTTTTCTAATGTTTAGGTGGAATTTCTTCTCTTGTGATTTCAATTCATTGGTTCATGTCCCTAGTCTCTGGAGCAGCAACATCTTTGTTGCTTTCTTGTGGAAATGTTTCCGCTTCTCAATATCCTTCCTGAACTGTGCTGCCCAGAAATGGACATAGGGTTCCACGTGAGTTCTGAAGAAGCAAAAATAGAATGGTTATTCTATTACTTCCCTCAGTCTGGACCCTACACTCCTGTTGATCGAGGCTAGAGTTCCACAAGTTCTTTTTTCTTTTTTTCTTTTCTTTTTTTGCCATTGCATCAAATTGTTGGTTCATATTTAGTCTGTAGTCTACTAAGACCCTTACATCCTTATAATTTGTCCTTCTGTCAAGTCAATTGTTACCCGTTCTATAATTGTGGGTTTTTTCCTGCCTAATAGTAGTACCCTATATTTATCTATGTTGAAATTCATTTTGCTAGTTTTCATCCAGCTCTCCAATCTCTCAAAGTCATTTTGAATTATGATCTTTTCCTCTTTTCCCCATTTTTGCATGGAGTTGTGGGTACTGCTTGAGGACCTCAAAGGTCTCCCATTTTTGGGGGTAATGGGGTATTAACTACCCCTCCTAATTTTGTGTCATCTGCAAACTTTATAAACATGTCCTCTATTCATCATCCAGGTCATTTTATAAAGATGTTGAACAAAACTGAGTCCAGAAAAGAAATGTGAGGCACCGCATTAGACATTTCTCTCCAGGATATAGAAGAATCATTGGTGTCCATACTTTGGGTTCAATTAGCCAACCAGTTATAAATCCACCTAATGATATCATTTTCTAGCCCATACTGTACCAGTTTGTCTGCACTTAATTCAATATACTGCATCCACTGTATTCCCCTGATCTATCAAGTTTTAACTCTGTCAAAAAAAAAATAAGATTAGGATGGTATGACTTATTTTTGAGAAACCCATGCTGGCTCTTATCCCTTTCTAAGTACTCACAAACTGCCTATTTCATGATCTGTTCCAGAACCATTCCTGGTACTGCCATCAGGCACACTGGTTGGTAGTTACTTTGGTCCTCTTTTTTTGGCTTTTCAAAGCTGGTGACAACAGACATCCTCCTCCAATCTTCTGTGACCTCTCCTGTTCTTGTAGAACTCTCTAAGATTATTGATAGTGGCTTTATCATTATAACTGCAACTTCCTTTAGTACCCTTAGATCCAGCTGGGAGACCTGATTCATGAGACCCAGTGTAGGATAGCGGTTGGAGCATTGGACTATTACTGTAGAGGCCAGGTTCAAATCCTGCTCAGTCATGGAACTCACTGGATGACTTTGGGCAAATCACACTCTCTCAGCCTCAGATGAAGGCAAAAGCAAAAATTCTTCTAAACAAATCTTTCCAAGAAAACCCTATGATAGGTTCACTTTAGGGTCAGCATAAGTTTGAAACGACTTGAAGGCACATGACAATAACAACTACTGGTTCATTCCAGATTTTCCTAGTGCTTTCAGACAGCTTGGTGTTGCTGATTTTAAATGTGTGCTAGCCAGAAATATATTTTTAACAATGGTTATACATAGTGCAGCCTATACAATATGTTTTTTTAAACCATTCACATATATTTAAAACCATCTTTAGTTTTGTAATGTGAAAAATTAAAATCTAATAAATCATTACAATTCCATGAGCTTAATGTTATTAATTTGCATGTTAGAATACAGTACTTATTTTGAAACCAATTTCAGATATTACAATTTGTATACAATTTCCATTGCTTCTAGACTAATTAGATATCTTGAGCCTGTGTTTTGACAGACTGAAATATATAATTTCCAACTATTCATTTCTTCTTCATCTTCTGACTGGATATGGCATATGAAGTCAAAATGGGTTTTGTTTGAGAAAATAATCTGTCAGTGATAAATTGCACTAGCAAATCACTGAGACTATGGAAATGGGGAAATGAGCATCGTTAGGACAGCCCAGAGCCTTAGTGGATTATTACATCAGATGTCAAATGAGCAGGTCCAAATGCTGAAAGGTGTTTATGAACAAATCACAAGTGTTGGCATTGTGCTGAGATGTTCTTCACAGGCCCTGTGATTAATGTGTCATGTGGACAAACATATCTATCACACCCCTAGAATATATACTATTCACTTTTGCTACTCAAATCACTGAAGGATCTGCTGAACTGTTCCACACCGCATTCCCAGAATCATTGAGTTGGTGTCAGGAAGGTAGTTTTATGTGCCCACTTGAAAAGGTTTGCTCTTTGCAAATGCTTTCAGTGATACTGACAGTTGCAGTGCTTTTCAAACTATCTGATGTGGCAGAGTGGCATTTATTTTTCCTAATGAGTTGGAAGAGATTGCAAGGTCCATTTAGTCCAAAACACCACCTGGAATGCAAGAATGCACAGATAAAGTACTTCTGAGAGATGGCCATCTAATCTATGTTTAAAGAGCTCCAAGGCAGAAGATTCTGCCAGTTTCCAAGGCGGTTTATTACATCACCAAACAGCTCTTTCCATCAGGAAGTTCTTCTTCGTGTTAATCAGAGTCTCTTTTCCTATAATTAGAATCCATTGTTTTATATTCTAATCTCTGGAACAGCAGAAAATATGAGATGATGACATCTCTTCAAATATTTAAAGGTGCTTATGATATCACCTCTTAATTTTCTTTTCTCCAAACAAAGCATCCACCGTACTAAGCCATTCCTCATAGAGCTTGGTTTCCATCTAGGTCACACCTTCTGTGGACATGTTTTAGCTTGTCAATGTCCCACTTGAACTGTTGTGCAGAGAACTGGACACAAAATTCCAGAGGAAAATATCTCTACCATACTTTCCCTGGATAATCACTTTCAATATAGTAAAGTCAGTGATCACAGGATTGAAATGCTGTGATTTTTTTTGATCAATAGGAGTAATGACATTGTTACCATGCCAAATATCCCCAACTCCATGATATGATTGGCAATGAACATTATTTAATTGGCATGCAATATACATCATACATTTATGATTGAAAAGCCATGCTGACAAAGAGGACTGGCTGCAAACATACAAAAGTAGGTCAGACAGGACCTCAGATCATGACCAGGTCATAAATCCATTGAGGATTAGTTGGAGAAGATGGTCCTCTCAAGAGCCCAAACCTAGAAGACAATAGCCACTGAAACTCCCAGACAAAGCAACAATGGCCAATGCCCTATAACCTCCTTCCTCCTGAACTTCCCCCTTTTGTTCCCTCACCTGCCCAGACATTAAGAAGCTACCATGATTCCCATCAGTGCTTTGTCACCTAATGCTAAGATCATTAGCCAGCTCCAGATCCCTTTGTTTGCTCTTGTCAGACAGCCATTAATACCTTCCCCTTCAGGGCAGAAAAAGGGTATTTAAACCCTGGCTCCAAGCTAGGCAGTTCGTAGTATACTGGTTGTAAGCTGTCACTCCTCTCCTCAGATTCCCAATTTGTGCTGCTCAAACCCCTGCTCTGATCCACATCACTTCACCTCTTGTCTTCAGGACAGGTAAATATCAACCGCTTAATCCTAACTTTTTGCTATCCAATTTTCCTTCCTATCATTCAGTTAGCCTTGTATGGTTATGAGACTGTTTGAATCCTGAAAACTGTGATTTTCCCCCAATAAAACATTATTTTAACTTTCAGCTGGAATCCCTGAGGTAGTACCACTATACACAGGTGAAAAGATCCTGAAGTTATCCCCTCCTTTTTGAGCTAATAATTCCCCACCTTTCCACAGAAGCATTGGCATTGTGGGTGACCCCTGAGTCAACCATTTTTTGGGGTAACAAGGCCATCTGCCACCCTTTTGAGCCTTCTCTATTCTCTTTGAATTTAGTTTCACTTCTCACAGTAACCAGGGAAAGTGGGTTTTTCTAGTAACTATGTCTAGTCAAGAATTAACTCTGTTACTAATGTAAAGTATTTTCCAGCACATTGGTCTTGAATGAGCCTTTGCTTGGAGAGTCCTGCTTTGGATAGAAGTGAAAAGTGCTGGCAATTATATGGTTCAACATAGTTGCCTTAATTTTTGGATTCTCATTGAGGGTGTACCTATTGTAACTGTCATGATGAGTGCTTGCCTACACTCCAAAATTTATCACTGCTGTGCTAGATTGCAGAGGAAAGATATAAGAGCATTCTACTACAGAGCTAAAGACAATTGCAGATAAATTATGTATACACTTTGATTTTACCCTAAAGGAAGATGGTTCATTTCCCTCATGGGGAGATACTTGTTCACCCTGTATGAAACAGAACAACTGTTCTCCATTGGAAATATGGTCATCTCACCCACAAAGATGAAATATATGTGCAGGGAGAGGAGGTATGATGTACTAGTGCTCTTTCACTGCTTCCTATTTGCTCATTCTTTTTGGCTGTCCAAAGAACCTCTAAAGTTCAAAAAGGAAAATCTGTCAGTTTCATGTTCTTCTATATTTGAGCCTTCAGAACTTCAAGTTCTTTCCAGATTTAATATGAAGACATTGATGAACTTTGATAAAGTCACCAAAAGAAATTGAAAGAAAATTATCTCCCATCAGCACAGATGAAATTGAATGAATATAACTCTTTCTGGTTACCTGAAAAGCTCAACCTACCTCCATTTCTAGACAGCCTTCCATACCATCACCCATTTAAACCAATTTAGTATCATTTCCTGTTGGAGATCATAGGACATTCTTCAAAATGCATTCTGCCGAACATTTGTGTGTGTGTGTGTGTGTGTGTGCATTCAAGTTGCTTGTTGACTTACAGAGACCCCATGAATTTCATGGAGTTTCCTAGGCAAGCAATACCAAGATGTGGGATTTGCCAGCTCGCTCCTCTGAAAGACAGCCAAGAGCATCTGCTTTTGTAGTCCCCTATCCAAGTATGAACTAGAGCTTACTTCTGCGTACGTGTGTCTAAAATGAAGCACAGATAATGCAGAACAGAGATTGTGAGCAAAGCATATGGTTCAATCTTATTTATTTTGAAGTAAATGCCATTTATTTCAGTGGAAGAACTCAAAGTAAGTATGCCTGCTTAGGATTTCAAACAGGATATTTTACATTGTATAAAATTGGCCTTGCAACATCTCTTAGTGACAGTTTTAAGCCAACTGTATTAAATAAATATACATTAAGGCAACAGGCAGGTTGGTGGACAGGTGCAGAAGCACCTAATTTGTTTACATCCAAAGAATATCTTCAAATTCAATTTTTTTCATAATCTAACTGAGGCACCTTTTTTCCACTTTCTAATCTAAATGAAGGCAGATGGTTGTTAAATTGTTGGTAGGGATTCATTTTAATATTCAGGATAAAATTTGTTTGGAGCAAGAAATGAAGGGCACAGGAACTGCTCTGTTGAGATGCATGACAGGATGTTTATAGCTATTTGTAATTTGACAAACAGAGCTATATTTGAAATCAGAACACACATACACATACACACACACACACACAAACACACTTCTACCTTTATGGAAGAATTGGCAGTTTTGTAGCACCAGAGTAGACTATTGAAAACTAATATACCATATGGCAAAAGAAAGGAAAAACTGAAACTTGTTCCAATAAATAGACATTACAAAAAGTCTCTATGATAAAAATAATGTGTTTTTTTTTTAAAAAAAAAGGTGGTTTCTAACCTTCCACCTTAATGTCACTCAACAGATTCCTATGAAACTATTACAAATCTATGTATTTGCCAGCATGTTAGATGAACTGGCATATATGACGCACCCCATTTTTCAAGGAGTATTTTACAGGGAAAAAAAATTTAGTACCCTGATGAGGCAAAATGTACAAGAAAGGAGGGTAAGGAGTGCTGCACCAGGCTTCCTCCACACCTCTCTTCCTGTTTTGCTTCAGCCAGGAGAACTCCTTTCACTCCCCCTCTCTTCCCTATGCATTTAGCTTTACCCATATTTGCCAGTGTATAAGACACACCCCATTTTCAGAGGGTATTTTTTAGGAAAAAAGTACATCTTATATGCCAGTAAATATGGTGTTTTTGGCCTCATTTTTAAATTGTTCCTTTGCATGCACTGCCCTTTTCTTTTCCTTAGTAGTTGTTCAACTATAATCTTCATTATAAACTTCATAGAATCTGCAGAGTTACGAACTATGTTTCATTGACAGGGTCACACATGCTAGCTACACTTGCAACATCCCTTTGCATACTTGCTCCCTCTCATCCTGTCTGAACCAAAGGATATCTGAACCAAAGGATATCAGTCTGAACCAAAGGATATCTGTGTGTGTCTAAGGATATGGTCATCCTTCATACCCATGACCAGATATGGGGACATCATTTAAAGTGCCAATGTGCACAACCCTCCCATAACAAAATTTATAGAAACACAGATTAAATCCATTTACTCATATCAACTTCAGCTGTACCAAATCAATTTTCTCTGAATAATCACTATGGAAATAACTGGCTTCAAAGAGAGAGAACTAGCAAACACTTAACCATGAAAATTAAGAACTGTTAACTTGTCAAAATTTGCAGAATGCCTATGCTGTATTTTATGTTGTGACCAAACAGCGCTCATTGTAGGCATGTTCATGTACGTGTTTACACCAAGATGATATTCTATGCTGGACAGCAGGGAGAAAACACAGATGAACTGTGACAAACCATATATCCTCAAGGATTTATGCAAAATTCAAGAAAAAAGGAGGAGGAGAAGTCATCAGTCTAATGATCAATTGGAACTTATGCCAAAAATTATGAGTTAACTATCATACTTCTGGTCATAGACTGATAAAGATTTGACTGGTTATGATTTACCATCTAGAAAGAAAGAAAGAAAGAAAGAAAGAAAGAAAGAAAGAAAGAAAGAAAGAAAGAAAGAAAGAACTAGTGAAAAAATACACCTGAAAAAGTTGCTAAAAATGGTGAAGTAAAAACTTTATCAAACTGATAAACAACTAGAATATGATATGCCAGATATAACTATGGTTGACAAAAAGAAATCTGGATCATAGACTGGCAATCCTAAAACACAGAAGAAAACTGGAGGTGAGGTTGGGGAATATCAAGACATCAAGATCTACATATGGAGATTCTGTGCCTCTGGGAAAAGAAAACCGTGTTTCCAGTAGTGATAGGTACTCTCAAGCAATTCCAAATACACTGACAAACATCTGAATGAAATCACCATAGGTAGCATCACAATAACATAATTTTTAAAAAATGGCACATTGTGTTACATCATCCAACAATATTTCACTAATTCAAATAGAATCCAAATCACTGATGTAGACCACAAGCTGAACATGAGTCAGCAGTGTGATGTGGCAACTAAAAGAAAAACGGCTTAGGGATCTGGGTAATTTTAGCCTGGAGAAGAGAAGGTTAAGAAGTGACATGATAGCGAAGTTTAAATATTTGAAGGGATATCATATGGAAGATAGAGCAGGCTTGTTTTCTGCTGCTCCAGAGACCAGGACATGGAGCAATAGCTTCAAACTTCAAGAAAACAATAGGAAGAACTTTTCCTGATAGTAAGTGCTATTCAAAAATGGAATATCCTGCCCTGGAGTGTGGTGGAGTCTCCTCCTTTGGAGTTTTTTAAACAGAGGCTGGCTGGCCATCTGTTGGGAATGTTTGGATAGTATTTTGCTGCATAGCAGGGGGTTTGAGTGGATGGCCCTTGTGGTCTCTTCCAGCTCTATGATACTATGTCCAAAACTTCAGCCAAAAATATCTGATAGACTGTAAAATCAAGACAATAACAACAAATGATGGGGGAAATTTTAACATATAGATTCCACATCAGAAACAAGACCAAGTAATTCTGGATTCCAAAGCACAGGGAGAAATTCAAGATCAACAGCTTTTCAGAAGTGTTCTTATCAAGCACTAAAAAGATTTGTCAATTTTGTATGGAAAAAGAGAACAAGGAATCAAATCTTACATGGTAGTAAGCTACTTTCTCTGATATCAACCAGTGGGTAGTCTTTTGAAATGCTACTGTTACTCATGGGTGATATAATGCCCTTAGGATGTGCCCAAAGGTCCTGGCTCGGACAATCATATCTGTGCTTCATAAGCAGTCCTGACTAGTGTCTTCCATTTCTGTGGGGCAGTAAATCTATCCCAGGATTTAATTTTGAACTTTAATGGAGGTATGCAGTGCACTAAGCCTTATCTCTCAAAAAGGTTCAGCACCTTGGATAACTCCTTTAAAATTTAGACTCTAACTGCTAATGTCCACTAGCATGGAAGCCACCAGCCACAATTATTAATAAGCAAAATGAGAAGTAACTGTGCGTCCTCATGTGCAATCACCTCATTCTTCATTTTGTGTGATCCAGAAAACAAACCAGGAAGCCTTCCTTTAACCAAAGTTCCTCACAATGTTTCAAACCAGGAAGCTAAGTTTAATAGGTTCAGGTTGCAACATCCCTTTGCTGAGTTTGAGGGGAGACTCATAAGATATAGAACTAGAAGAGTCTGGGGAAGAGACTTAGTGGCAGAGGAACTTCATGAGATCCCCACCTCCCTACAATACTGTTCTCAGGATGCCCCAGGAATCAAGCCCCCTGCACCTAGATGTTTTTCTATTACCTTTCTCTGACTCAGAATGCTCTGATTAAGAGCATCTTAATCTTCCCCAGCCATCATAATAAACCCATTGCAGCCTGGTATTGGTAAAACAATCTAGGCCCTTGACTCTAGGAGTGAGAAGGTAGGGAAACCAACTTGAAGAAGTCCAGCTGTAAGAGTCAACTTGGATCTGATCTTTATTGGAATATACCTAAGTAACTGCTGTGCATCTAATATGAAAGGGAAGTAAGAAGTGTTTCTTAAAACATCACCATTATCTTCTGCATCAGAATTATACAGGAGTTATATGAGGCTAAAAGTGGGTTTGCATTGCACAGTTTAACTATTTGATTCTGCTTTGACCCTGAGTGTTCCACCCTATGGAATCATGGGATTTGTAGTTTTGTATTTAGAATTCTTTTCTAGAAAGCCCCAGTGCCCTCCCATGAACCATAACACTACTGGAGCTCTCAGGCAGAAAATCCTGAGTATCTCTCCAAACTGCAAACATACACTCTACATAAGATGAATGAAATTATTTGAAGATATATTCATATTTGCAGACATGATAAAAAGCTTTATCACTTCATAAAACTATGTTCGTGAGCAATTTACAGAACAGCCTAGTTGCTCCCTGTAGAATAGCACTGAACAGGGTTTTTTATTGCCAAAAAAAAAAAGCTACCATCAGTTTGACATATTAGTGACTGCCTCTGAATAGGAAAGAGACAAAATGAAACAGAACAACATTTAATCAGCTGCTTCAGTCCTTGCATGTATTAGACTAAATTGTTAGTATGGACAGGTTTGATGAGGGAAAGGACATTCTGCTGACTGGGATAAGAATCACAGAGGTGCTGATCTTCCTCTACAATAATCAAGGAAAAATCAGAATCAAAAGCCTGAGAACACTATTTTTATTAGACACATGATTTGACTTAAAAAGCTACGATTTGCTATTTCCTTCCACATCTGCACTCAAAAGCCACTTCGAATTTGCTTCTTCTTCGTGGTTTTTTTTTTTTTTGTAAATGTACAAAGATATGTTTGTAATTTGGACTAAAACCTTAAATATATTGACCTGGGAATAAGCCCTTCAGGACTGAACAAGACTTTTGAATGGGCATTCATAGTATTGTGATCTTAATTAAGAAATGAAGGCAAGGGCAGTATTCTGTATCAGCTACTTAGTTAAGTATGTTTAACTAGCTAACTTAACTAAGGCCTTTTCCACACAACATTCTTATAGCGTGATTATTCCACTTTCAACCTCCTAAGGAATCCTAGGGTTTGCAGCTTCAACAGGGGCCTGCTGGCCCCTCTTGAAGCTGCAAACTCCAGGATTCCCTAGGCCATTGAAGGTGGAATAATCACGCTATAAGAGTACTGTGTGGAAAAGGCCTAAGGAAACTCTCCTGATCCAACTCCCACATTGGAGTGGTCCATGGTCATGATGACAGGATGTGGATAAAATTCTACTTAGAAGGGAAGCTTATTGGACCTTCAGATTTAATACTATTGTACCTACGGGTCTGAATGGGGACAATATAAATTGTAGTTGTTTCCTGTAATATGTTCCACCTAACACTCTCTTCTCCTGCTGTCTTTATGTCTTCATCATACATGAGAAAGTTTTGTTTGCAATTTGTTTATATTTAATCACTATATGTATTTCTGTTTTAGTATACTTTGGGAATTTCTCACTATTGATGTAAGGATGCAACTTGTGAAAATAAGTGTTTGAAACTGGGGTTCTTTAAGAAGTAGAGATTACAGGAACTTTGAGCTCAGTCAGACTTCCTAGTCCCAGCTGTCTGGAGTAATCACCTTGGCTCTCTGCTATAAATCACAGGTTTATTGCCATAGTAAGCCATTCAAAGCTTTTTGAAAAGGCTCTCCTAAGATACATGTGAGATTATACTCCTATAAGTACATATTGAATTTTTTTAAAAAAAAATCTAATAAATTTTAATAATTTTTGTAATTTACTGGTGTATTATGTTAAAATGAATATATTTTGCAGGATGTTAACAATATATTTAGCAACCTGAGGAAGACATGACTCAAAACACCTAGACATTTCCTGGGCTGGTCATTTTACTGGTACTTATAGTTTGTGGCTACACTTCAGGGACATCCTGTTCTTTTTATTTGGCCAACTCTCACAATACCAAAACTGAAGGTAATGTGCTTTCACCTGTGTTCTGATCACCAGCAGAATAGAACTCCTTCTCTCCATGCAGCTGATACCCAGGAAAGTTGGTTGGGATATGGATGTAATTCTTCACTAAGTTTCTTCTTAAAAGCAGTGATGAGTACTTTCATGGAATAAAAATAATGAAGCAGCAATTTTTTTTTTCCCACTGCAAGGCAGCCCTTGAAACCAATGCAGTTCTTGAAAGCTGTTAAGGCTATTAAATGCTCTATTTTTAAACTTTTGCATGGTTTTATAATGATTTTATGTTGTTTTATGTAGTTGATTTTAATTCTTTAAAATCTTATTGTAATTGTTCTGAAAGCCACCTTGGGTTCCACTCTGGGAGAAAGATGGTATTTAAATAAAATCAATCAATCAATAAGATCTCCAAGCACTTTATTGATGGGGGATCCAATGACCTTTTTTCAAAAAAAAAAAAAAAAAAGCACACACACACACCCTAATTTGGGTATCAGTACATTCCCACATAACTTAAGAGGATGTATGGTGTAATCTCTAATTTATGATGGAGATGTCAGTTTTGCAGAAGTGCTTTTGCCCATATTCAAATTGAATGTGCAATTAGAATATAGGAAAAAAACATCTTGGCATAGGTATCACTGGATATGAAATAAAATCAAGTCCAGTCACAAAATTGTCATAGCACTTTAATAGGTGAAATCAGAATATAGGAGATTGATTGATTGCATGTTAATGTTTCACAACATATTGTTGGTTAAGGCTGAGATCTTACATCAATATATTTGAAAGTAGCATTGAATATAGTGGGTCCTACTTTTGAATAGACAGATATTGGAATAGAAAGAATATTTTGAAATATTAAAAAAAAAAGTTGAAAAACATGTATTTTGAGTGTTAAGAAACCTTGAGGAGAAGAATCCTAGACTGATGGGAATCTTCAAAGTTCAGGATTAATGCTAGGCAAAATTTGCACATGGTTGCTTTCTATGCAGGAAATTATATTTCTACACAGAAATATTATTTCCTGTCCATAAAAATGGTTTCCTCCACAGAAAACATTGGATTTCTGTGTAAAACAATCACATAAGGATTTTTCACAGAATTAGTTTGAAATTGCATGGATTTCAAAAAAAAAACTGCACAAATTTTTAAGACATTCTCATGGCAGGCTAAAAATTGCTAAAATTACTCATTACTTTCTTGGAGAAGAAACTTGGTGAACCACATCTGTAGAAAAGCATAGGGTTGCAGTGACAAGATGGAAAGAAGTTTATCAGTAGATATCGAGAAATACAGTGTAGGGAATGTAAAGAAATCTGGTTTTTATTTTACTGTTTGTTTTTGTGGACTTTATTTTCTAATAACCAGGGAGTTATTGAAGCCACTAGGTTATTAGTTAATGTTCTGGAAACACCTCAGCTATGGGCCTTTCCACATTACACTGTTATAGTGCTATTATTCCACTTTCAACATCCTATAGAATCCCGGAGTTTACAGTTTAGGGAAGGGCATTTTGAATTATCAGCCAGAGAGCTCTTTGGTCTCAGTAAACTACAAACCCCAGAAATCCACAGGAAGTTGACAGTGGAATAATAGCACTATAACAGTGTAGTACAGAAAAGTCCTATGTCTTATTGTGAGTTTCTGAAGAATCTTAAGGTCAGTTTCTCAGCAGATGAATGAGTTCATCTACATTCTGGTGGGAACGTACTTGTGTGCCAAGACACTAGAATGTTTAGATCCCTATGGTTCATGATAGGTTAATTGGACCCTGGTTAGACTTTCCTATACAATTGTGTTTAGTGGCTTTGTTTCCTTCTCCTTGTTCTCTTGAAAATTCAATTTTGCCTTTATTGCAACCTCTCCTTGTTTGTATGGCCTTGTTCGTTTATAACTTTTGCCATCTAGACCATTTTCTAATATTGTTTGCCCATATATATATATATATATATTCCAGTGTTTATCTGTGAAATGTTGGATAGTATGTAGATGGCTTCCCAAATATGTAATCATGGAACAGACCTTGAAAAACTTATTTTTGGAGACTGTAGCTCCCAAAACCCATTGTCAATATATCTGTGGTTGGCTAGGACTTTCTGGGACTTGTAGTTCAAAAACCTGATTTTTCCAAGTCCTGTCCTGAGACAACTATCAATAACATAGATATAGATCTTAATTTTCCTGACATGAATAGTGGTAGAAAATTGGTCTACACTTAATAGGTCTCAAACAATTCCAAGCTTATAAAGAAGAGCATCTAATTGGCAAGTCAAATCCTGTTGCTGCCCTTCAAGCAGCTGCATTCCTTGTGTTATACAAGTTGCCAATTGTACCACACAGATCTGTAATAAAAAGATTACGATAGATAACTTGTACTTTGAAAGGACTTTGTCAGGATAAGCAAGTTTGTCCCCCTTGCAGAAAGTACTGAAATGGTTTACAACAATGCTTGTTAAACAGTTTTCATGGAATTAGGCCATTGTCAAATGAGATGTCAAAAAAGGAAATGAAAATGTAAGTTATTGATGTCCACAAAGTATCAGAATACCGCACAAAGCTCCAGAGTAGTTAGATGCTTTGTTCCTGGAAACAGAGAAAAGAGAGAATATATTACTAGTACTTTTAAGTCTATTTGTTCTATGGGAAAAGATGAATTATCATAATGGTTACATCTATATGTTGAAAGTAGTTACAAAAGAAAGAGCATGATGCAGAAGAACAGAACCAGATAATAGCCCTGTTTTCATCACACCAGGAGCATCTCCTTGAAGTGAAATTACATAGAAAAATACTTGAGCAACTTGCTGGAATTACCCCAAGACTGTACATATTTAGCAACAGGAACTTTCTGTCCTTACTAGGAGCTACTGCAGCAAGTTCTGTAATCAATTCTTCTATACCGAACTGCTACTATTTGCTTATAAGTTGCTATTTTCATTAAGAGCACAAATAGAAGATATCATTCCGACAAGTAATGATATCTCCCATTCCATCCCCATCATCCATGTCACCCACCAAACCCATTCAAGATTTTCTAGGGTTTCTTCTAAACACACACACACATCTCTAAGTATTCAGTAAGATGTTTTTGAATGAAGTTTTCATTCCATAAGTTCCATGATCCCCAACAAGAAGTAAAACTGCTTCTCCTTTCCTGTTAAGGATGTGTAAGATTAGATCAGGCCTGTCATGTGAGGCTATCTAGCAGTGGGAGCATGTTGAAACCCCAGATTTGATAAAGCCCAGCTCCAAGGGCTACAGCTGATTTAAAATTAAGCCAGAATTTTTTAGATAGCTGGTGATATTTCTATCATGAATTACTCCTGTCAGAAACTTGTACCATCTCTGATTCCTGTAACTTCTAAGAAAGCTTGCCAATATGCCAAATATACTACAGCAATATCATGAAAGCTAAAACTGTTAGGAATCAGCCTTCTTTTAGCAGAGTAGCAGGGAAAAAAAGTCTCAATCTCTGTGTGGCTTCCCTGAACTGAGACTGGCTTTAAAAGGCAGGCAGTTCATGTTCCAAACTTAGGCCTTTTCACATCTTACCTTTTTCCGTGACAGGGGAGGGCGTCTTGCGCAATAAGCCTTCTTCGCAACGATGCTGCTTCCCCCCTCCTTCCTTCCACAGGTCGCTTCCTGATGACGCGACCGTCGCACAAGCGCCCCTTCCTTCCTTCCGCAGGGCACTGTGGGAGCTGTAGGCTGCTTTGAAGGAAGGAAGCGCTTCCCATCCGGCTCCCCAACGCACCGCATGGCAGGTAAGTGTGTGAGGGCGGCGCGAGCGTTGTGCGAGTGCAGGCTATTTTCGGTTTCAAGCCGTAAATCAAAAAATACACCCTGGCCCCGCTTCAGCCTTGTGAGCTGTGGGAGTGCATCGTGTGGGAGTGCGTCGTGTGCAGCGGCGCTCCCATTTGCATGGTGTTCAAGGGGTGCTCGCGCAAAAAAAAAATGTGCAAAAAGAGCCTTAAAAAAGTTTACTAATGAATTTCACAATCACATATACATTGGAGAGCTTAGATCCTAACCAGCTAACTAAAAGGTTAGGTAAGATAGTTGCTTTGTTCTTAACTCACCATCTTCTTGGTGGAGAGGCAAAGCATGGTCAGAGAGAAGGAAGCAGACACAAAATGGCAAAGAGGGCAAAGAGAGAGAGATCTGAGAAATGTGGTCTTTTATCTAAGGACATTGACCCCATGGTCTATCCTGGGTCACATGGTCTGGTTACCACAGCCATGCATTTAAATAGCACAAAGAGTAAGAGTTGAGGCTTTGTGGGAAGTTGAGGCTTTGACATGCAAAGAAAAAAGAAATTCTATGTTAGCTAAGGCCCACTTGCCCTTGAACAAGAGTGGGGAGGGGGAGAGAGAGAGAATGGCAGAATTTTCCAACAATTTACAAGGAGGAAAGTAAATGTTGCCAGTAGGAAGAGACCAGAGCCATCTTGAGATATGTCTACAGTGAGCATGCATGGAGTGGAAGTAAGATTATGATGGAGGGCCCCTTGCTGAATTTACACAAGTTCTTTGGAATATACAAGCAATACGTTATTTTTCTTCCTCTCTCATAGCATTAGAATACATTGGCCATCCAAAGAGGCTGACTGTTGGCAAATTTTGCATAAAGAATATTTATTTGTATAGCACATAGACACTTTATGCAGTTTGTGGTAATAAAGCATGGTGGTGACCAGTAGTTTTAGATGGCTTCAAAAGGGAATTAGATACTTCCATGGAGAAGACCATCATCAATGGCTGCTTATCATGATGACTCTATATTAACACCAGGGGCAGAGGAGGCACACCTCTACTGAATACCATTCAAACATAATCTTATGCAGTCATTTATAAACTCTACTATGTGCAGGTGTTACACATAGAGGTTCCATGTAGGTCTAATGTAAGATTATGAATGTTTCATACCTTTTTTACTGGCCCAAAAGGCAAAATAACAATTCTGCTCAAGTATTCTTTTTTTGCCTCAGATTAGCTTACCATTGCATAAGGGGACAATGAGGATAAATCTATTTGACTGACAACCCTCCTCCATCCCCATCACTGACTTCACTTACTGCCACTGTTGGGAAGGCAACTATGAGCAGTGGGGAGTCTCCTCATGCAATTTGGATATGATTGAAGACCAGGGCCCCTTCACACTGCACAATTATAGCACTGTCATTCCATTTAACTGTCATGGTTGCACTGGGTTTTGTGGTCTGATAAGGCTGTAGAGTTGTACGACTAAGAATTCTAAATACCCCTCCCTAAACTGCAATTTCCAGGATTGCATACAATGGAAACCATGGGAATTGAAGTGGAATCATAGTGCCATCACTGTGTAGTGTGAAAGGGCCCCAGGATTCTAAATCCTATGCAGGGTCTCAACAAGAGCTTAGGAGTGTTACTTTTTAGGTTGCAACTCCCAGAATCCCTCAGCTTGCATAGCAATTGGCAAAGCCGGCTGAGCAATTTGAGAAGTTGTAAAGTTTCCAGGCTCTGGCTTCCATAACTAGAGATTGTTCTCGGATGTAGAAGTTTAGATTCCCATTGTATTAACACAGTGATGCAATTTAGGGATGAGGTAATAGGTTCTCTGTTTTTCACCTCATTAACTGAGGGGCACTATAGATGAAAACAGCTAAAATAACACTGAGAATGTTTCTCAGCTTAGTTCCTTCCCCTCTTTGTTTTGTTTTGGCAAGATGGCTTACTGACAAAGACTTTTTTTGGAGCCCAAGTAGAGTAAAACCTAGCTATGGTTTAGCAATATTGGTGTGGTCTATACTCGACATAACTAGAGTCAGAAAACCTGTTTCACTCTGCTATATGATGTAGTATCATCTCCAGTTATCCTCAGCTCTGCTCTTTGTCTATATAAAGTGTACGCTAAACACATTTCTATTATTAACCACAATGTGACAAGTGAATTTACTGAGAACAGATTGTAGAGAGGTCTGTGATGTTATTTTGTTAGATAATGAACTTATATCATTTACTTGAAGGGCACTAACGCATACTGAAGATGCAGATGGCCAGGAACCATTTTGAAAAAATTTAATTTTCCCTTCCTGGGAAGTTATACAATTACACACAAGCAATCATTTAGCAGTTTTTAATACTGGGAAGAAAGCAACCTGGACAAGACTTATTCTAGATATGTCAGCATGTCCTGAACAGCTCTGTCATGAACACCACTGTGTGAAATGACAAATGATTAATAAATAGCTCTCCGTGGTGTTAGGTGTTAATTACTGTCCTAGCATGTGATAATGGGATTCTAATACCATGCAGTGCCATAAGATACTATAACCATCAAACAACATGTCCAGTAGAAATAATAGATAGAGCAAGGGCCAGGACACCAGGAAAAAAAGAGAAGTGAGAGCAGCAAAATATTACTGCTGCTACAAGTAAGATCCAGCAACAAAATGCTAAATTATATCCATACAATCACACAAGATGCAGCCTACTCCATTTGTGCAAGAGTTGAACAAACCAGCTAGTTTAACTTCTTAGCTCTCACTGCTGCCTTCCATGAGTGTATCTCACATTTGATCAAAGTCCAAACTGAATTGGGATGCTCCAGACTAATAGTGCATTATTCCACTTTCAACATCCTGTGGAATTCTAGGGTTTGTAGTCTACTGAAGCCAAAGAGCTCTCTGGCTAAGAATTCTAAATGCTCTTCCTAAACTGCAAATCCCAGGATGCCATAGGATGTTGAACGTGTAACAATAGCACTATAACAATGTAATGTAGAAAGGCCCTGAGTCTGGTATTTTCTGAAGTGAAGTGAGTTCCCATTTTAAGTTGGATCACAAAATGTCTGCCACAAGAAGCTTAGTTAGTATTTTGAATTTAGGAAGGGCAACACTTTCTGCCCCAAAATTATGATTTTTGTTTTATGTTGACAAATTGATTGACTTCATCTTTTAATCCTAGAGCATGTTTTATCAGGGCCTCTCCAGTCCTTATGTTTCCAAGGAGATTGTGGCTTCAAGTAACAAAAGTTAATTTCTCTGATTCTTTGTTCTTTTGGTCTTCAGCATGGAGTGACAGAGCAAGGGAAGATTTAGGAATATTCAGCTTTAATATTTAATCTTTTAAACTTCTTTCTCATTTTCCTGTTAAATTCCTCTCCTCCCCTCCATCCCCTAGTGTCCAACCCCTCCCCCCCAAAAAAGCCTTTCCCCCTTTATTGATTTTGTTAATTCTGTGTATGCATATATAATACATTCATTGTATTAGGCCCTTTTCTCACGGGGTAATTAAATCTTCCCAGGTCGACCTTGAACGGGGGCCTTTTTCACCTTAGAGAGAACCAAGTCACATTTAATTTTTTTGATTCTCACCTCAATCCGCGCAGGGAAGCCACCATCCAGCATTCGTGCGCACTTTTAAAAAACCGGAAGAAATGTGTTTTTTTCCTCCAATCCGCACTCGTCATTTCGTGAAAAAGCGATGGTGCGTACTGATTCGTGCGGGGGATCAAAAGAGGGAGGGATTTAGGTGTGGCCAGCAGAAGCGACAAGACCGCCCCCAGTGCTTTCCAGTGCTGCTATCAAGGCTGAAAGGACCGTCATTAGTGGGGCTAGCACCCCAGCAATGTTCGTCAGCAACTTGTGCTCCATACACAAAACAGCAGAAACCAAGCGAAAAGACAGAGGGGGGAAAACGTCTCCAAGGTAGCTCCAAAGAAAGACGCGGGACAGGGTGGGGGCGGTTGTCGGAGGATGCGTGCGTACTGACGTCCGTGATGACACTCAGAGTGTTTCTTTTAAAAATTGAGCACAGCCAATCACTGCCAGACAGGGCGGGGAAAGGACACCTACGGGAGTGGCCATGGTAATATTGTGTGAATGCACTGATGCTGCCTAAGCCTCTTCCCTATGGAACCATGAGAACACTCCTAAAATTTCAGTCCGTGTTAGCGGGGATTAAGGGAAAACCCACCTGGATCGTAGCGGCACGATTTCTGCACCCCGTGAGAAAAGGGCCTTAGCCAGTGGATTATTTACCCTATTCTTTCCTTTTGCCAAAATCAACATTTCTTCTTCTAATTTCTCCTTTAGTATACAAACCTCTGTAATTCTTTATTGTTGTCTCTCAAATTTGAAGTCTAGATATTTTGACACAGTTTTTGCACCCAAGCTGAATTGTTTCAAAATCCAACAAGATTTATTTCGAGTTAAGGGAGAGGGAGGAAGCACGAATGAAAAGAAGGCATAACATTCAAGCCACAAAGTATTCTAGCATTCATTCCATAGACTGCTGAATCCTACTTTTTTTTCAATCTGAGTCTTTCACCATGAATGACCTGTCTGTAAACAAAAGCAGTACTTAGCATAGTGCATAATACTGTTTGGCAGAAATTGCGACCATTATTTTTGAACGCAAATTAAACCAATGCATTTTTTATTATTATTTCAGCCTGAAATAAGATTGTCATTTCATTACATCTTCACATTGTATATGTTTTAGACTTAGAAACAGAAACCAGAGATTGCAGTGCTGTCATTCACCCTGTGATGTCATTTTTTTCCTTAGCTGATGCTTTGACAGCTCTGTTAACAAGTGTTATTTTTGTGACACATTTGTTATTAGATGATGATTATCAATGATGAATGAAGAAAACAGGGAAAAGGACTGCATGGCAAAATGATACCAACAGCTTTGGCAGGTATGAAGGTTACAGAGTTTCAGATGACACAGACGCAGTATCTCAGTCTTCTTTTCCTTCTAACACCCATTTGCCTCATACAGCAGAGTGTGATACAAGAGACTTCTGCTGGACTTAGCATTCCTAGTACTTTTGGGACTTAATTCTTCTCCCATAATATCTCCACCTTGCGCATGAAGCAAAAATAAGATGTTATTAGAGAAAAAAAACTCTGAATATCTAACTCCCCAATGTTCTAGGTTTTAAAAACTGGTAGAAGAACAACCCATAAATGCCATGTCTCACCTGCAGCTTCAGAAAGTACAGGTGTAACCCAGATGCACCATTTTTCCTCCTTTGTAAAAAGCAGAATAGCTTTGCCTGTTGCCTTCTCCAGCAAGCTGCCACAGGCCTGCTTTGTTTTCAAGTGAGTGATCATAGTGGGTTCCCTCTTCTCCCCTTTGAGGATCTTGATGGAAAATATGAAAAGCTTGAGTTTGTTCCCCATGACAGAGCACTGGGCTACCAAAAGCTGGAACCTCATTGTCAGGATGGCTGTAATACTTCTCTTGCGTGAATTGACAAGAGATGTTTCCTTCATCTTGTCTTTTGGGATGGGAAGCCCAAACCCTGAATATTCTTACAGTAAGAGTCTACTTCTTTTCCCTGCCACAGTTTCCTGAACCAGATCTTAGCGGAATGTTAGGACCCTGAGGAAGGAGGTGATTCAGCACTTCCCCACTTCCATGGGTAATATAAAATTTCCATGGAGAAGGTTTCATAATGCAAGTGCCAGGACTAAGAAATAAAATACTGATTTACAGTTGGCCAGCAAAATTGGGTGCCAAGGCACCCCAACATAGCCATGCAGCTGTCAGGAGAGCAAGAATCAGTGATAGGGATCAGTCGGATAGGTGCAGAGTATTAATTGTGCACAACTTGGATTGCATTTTCCACAAAGATGACCAAAACTGATTTCATGTGGTTGTTGTTTACTCATATTGCACTTGGGACCCTCAATGGAGGCTTGCTTACCACTAAGGTGTAGTGTAGGTAAGAATGGAATGTGCAAGGAGAATAACTTTTGTAACTTTTTCCATCAGTAACTTAAGCTTGCCTTGGTTTAGTAGAATTGGATTATTTGTCCTTTACATGGGAAAGACCAGGAGACAAATAATCCTAGTGTTCTTTTATCTTTTTTTGCCTGGAGACTGGCGAAAAGGATTCATGCCAGACTATGAACTTTTCCCAGCCAGGACAGTCTTTTCTTTTTCTCCTTGCTTTGCTACAGTAGCAGCTTCTCCCCTAGTTCTCATAGTCTTATAGAAATAGATCTTATTGTTGTATCACCAGGAAGAGAAAGGGACAGACATCTCTACCTTGTTCAGGGTGCAACTGATCCAAGCAGATGTTATTGGCTGTGATAGTAGTGTGCTCCAAAGGAAATATAGGCTTCCCCATTCAGAAGAGGATATTTGCGATAAAGAAGGTAAAGGGAACTGAATGGAATGGAAATCTGTATTCACATCAGAGAACCCACACAGGGGAGAAACCATATAAATGTATGGAATGTGGAAAGAGCTTCTCTCATAGTTAAAGTTTATGTTCACATTAAAAAAAAAAACTCAGGAGAGAAGCCATATAACTGCATGGAATGTGAAAAATGCTTTAGCCAGATTGTCATGCCCCCATCCTAGGACCTAGACAGGACCCCTCCCAACAGCCAAACACAGACATATGACAGAGACAATACTTACAGCAGCCAATGTAAGTAGAAAAGGAAGAGCCCAGGAGTCTCAGAGTATTTGTATAGTAAAGACTTATTAATTAGACGAACAGCTGTGGAAGTTTCTAAGCCTATACGAAGAGGGAACAGAACAGGAGGAAGCTGTTGTAGTCAGCCATCCCTATTGGTGGAAGCAACCTAGCTTACATTCAGATTCCTTGCTCATGCTCCTAGAAACCTTGACCTTCGCCTTGTGTACAGACTTTGCTACTGGACTGTCGCTCCAGATTTACTGTGAACTCAGACTGCAAAATGATGACCAGTAATTTGCTAACAAACTAATACAAACTTTACTCATGGCTGCTGATAAGAGGCTTTAATTAGACACCTGTAAGTCTTGGCTGACTGCTGACATAGACTGGACATCTCCATTCACATCAAAGAACCTATGGATGGAAGAAAACCTTCCTGAACTCAAGGCAGACTATTTCTGCAGCATTCCTCTGATTAATCAGGAGTAAGTTTATTTTAATAAAAGAAAAAATTAATGACAACCGTAGAAAGCAAAGAGCTTGTTGCTCCACCTGTAAACCAAGTCAGATGTGGGAGTAGCCAGTGGAGGACTGGAGTTGAAATGGGAGTCAATGAGGCTGATTGTGAACAGGATGGAGGGAATCTTGGGGAGGAGGATGATATGAGGTCAGTTAAAGTCTGGCTCTTGGGCAAAAACGAGAGGCAAAAATATTGGACCAAGTGATCTCCCCTGCCCTCTTTATCTATTTGGTCTTCCTGATGGTTTCTTTGCCATGCTGGGGTTTTTCCAACTCATCTTGAAATAATTGGCACAGTCAAAATTTGTTCAATTAAGAAGGACAATATTAGTCCCTTAATGGTAGTCTTATTTATTTATTTATTTATTTATTTATTTATTTATAGAAAATGTTTCTTGGCACAAGCACACTGAAGCTGTGGGATGTAACTCCTGAGCCTGTAATCAGTGATCTGATGGCTAGATTTACTTACCTTCCTGCCTACATATTTGTATTGGGAATATAACTATAGATATAAATACAGGGCTATATTTATAAATATAAACACAGAATTGAGCATGAATGAGATTTCCAAGGAGGCATGACAAAAAGTAAAGGGGCTGTAATGCATGTAGACTGGAAGCTGTAATTTTGGTACCCAACGTTTGGAATCTTCTGTGTTTATGTGAAGGGCAGGGGTGATAGAGGAAATGTCAAGAGTTTGAAGCTGTAATACAGCCTAGGCAGAATTAGAAGTGCCTTTGAGGGTGGAAAACTAGAGAACAAGGATGTCAAAGAAACTGACTTTTGGAATTCTTAAGGCAGGCATCTTGCCAGAGGAACTGAGGAGGCATAGGTGCTGTGGAGGGAAGCTGAAACTGAGGACACATGAGTTGATGAGACTGTGGCCATTTCAGCACTAGCCTGTTATAGTGTGATGATTCCACTTTCAACATCCTTTGGAATGCTGGGATTCTTCTGGTTCACCATCCAACCAACAGATTCCTGACTACTGTATCAGAACTCCACCAGACCACGAAGTACTGCTGCTTATTGATACATCCATGAATGGGAAAAGTTTTCTGATCAGGACTTGCTCCTAGACAACCAAGCTGACCTTAATTGTATAACTGAAACCTGGTTGACTGGAGAGGGGAGTATCGCTTATGTTAGTGGGCTTCCAGGTGCAGCAGCAAGCAAGATCTGATGGGCAGGGAAGAGTCACAGTGAGCTATTATGATTCCATTCCTCTGTTGGTGTACCCTGTCTAACAGTCTCCAAAGGGCATCAGTACTGGATGGGGATCCTGTTGGTGTATCATCCACCCCACTACCCCACTGTCTCCCTGGCAGAGCTGCTGGAAGTGATTTCAGAAGTGGTGTTTATCTCCCCCAAACTTATTGTGTAAATGCATCTTTGAAAGAGGGCTATGTTCCAGCCTTTCTGAAAGAGGTACTTAATGCCCTCTTTCAAACTTTGCTTATCGACTGATTCATTGATTTTTAACACTAACAAACTAATTCACTATCAAAGCAATATATATTCAGAAAAAGAAAGGACCAAAAGAGGAAAAGGAGAAGAAAAAAGGAAAGAGAAAAAGAAAAGGCATGTAACTAAAACACAGTAGGGTTTTGACCCACTCCATCCTCACTGTAATAAAAGGGCAATTAAAAAGAGGAAAAAATATACTTCTCTACCATTACAGATCCAATAAAATAATCCTACTAATTATTAATAACCATAACCAGATTATTACACCATTAGATTTCCTATTGCTCTAAAGTCCGTAAATGGTTTCTATTCTTTCAGAAAGTCTTCAACTGGTTTATCCTTTAGAACCCACATTAATTTGGGATAACCCACATTAATTTGGGGTAACTCTTCCATCATCAGTCCATTTCCAAGTTTGAGCAAATAATATTCCTACTGTTATTGTCATGTATTAAAGAAGTAGTTCATATTCACTGTCCAATTCTTTATCTATAACATGCAAATTTTATCTTATCCATACCTTTATCTAAACTTTTCTTACATGTATATAGGGTTTCTTTGGTTTACTTCCTTGTTGTAACAATGACCAACCAGAAGTTACAGAAACTCAGGAACTGGAGCTGCTGGCAATGCTGGGCAGAAGGAGGGTCTTTGGAAATGTAGTGCAAAAATGTAGTATTTTCCATTATAATCTGTGCATGAGATCAGTGGTGACCTTGCAAAGTCTGATATAAAATATACTTGCAAGGTCTGGGATAAAAATTCTTAAAAACAATCTTCTGGTTCATGGTTGCTTTTTTTCTTTCTTTTTTGAGCTCTTCTTCAGCTGTCAACTTTTAGTTCTTTGCTGGGCAATATCTGGGAAAATTAGCTCATTTTTTTTTCTCCATGAAAAGGGTAAAAAATTTGAAGCGCTACTGTGCATCCAGATTTAATCAGAACTTGGAAAGGAGATATAGATATAAATACTGATATATAGGTATTTGGACTAAAACAGCTAAATACCTACTGCCCCAGTAAGCATGGACACTGGCAGTTCTGGGAATTATCATTCACAAATAGTCCAAAAATCTATTTAAATAGTAGCTAACATTAATAATACCTGATTTAAATATTGTTTTAATAGCACTATTGAAGGAAGGGCTCATCTTGGTCCCAAACCGTTCTAAAATTCTTTTTTCATCACTTTCTTCATCGACGACTATGAATTGACAATAGTGTTATATTGAATTTTAAGAAGACACTATCTCAGAATCCTTTACTCCTCAAAAGAAAGAAAGAAAGGAAGATTGACTTGTCTTTTCCCACCACACCCAAGAAGGTGCTGTCCTCCATTCTGCTGACCAAAAATGGTGTGGAGAATGCTGGGAAGGCCTTAGATTAATTCAGCCTTAGCTTGTACACTGGGGTTCTTTACCATTTCACTCTGTTTGTGCATGGCCAGTCATAGTCCTGTCCTTCAGAAATGTATTTAATATATTTTTGAAACAAAAATCAGGTAAACTTATTTTAAAAATTGACCAAATTCACCAAATCTTCTGATAGTTATTAATATAGGTTAACTGAGTTGAGTGAAGAATTACTTTATTTTACCTTTTCCGAATCTACTTCCAATCAACCTGAACAGAAAATCAATTTCTGTGCTGTTCAGTTTTATAAGTGTCTGAGATTCACCCTGTGTCACATAAATCCACAAAATACCTGGGATCTGTATTCAAAGAATACAATGAAATTCTTGTATAAACAATCACACTTCTGTATATTACACTAACAATTTGCTTTTTATAAGTTATATGTATAAGAAGTCTAGTCATCTTAAGCAAAATGGAATTTCTGCAGGCACAGTGACTCATAAAAGCTAGATTGAAGAGCTATAATTTACAGAAACTACTATTCTGAATCCTTAACTATAGCTGCATAGGACATTCCATAACACATACTGTGAAAGGAAAAAAATAATGAAGTGCCTAACCAGCCTAACCAAAATGGAGAAGCATTTCTCCAGGTTATACTATTGCATTCTCCCCAGAGGTAAGAAAGAGGTGGACTACAGCTCCAACAACATTCAGCTAGCTCCATTCTTCCACCTTGCTTGTTGCCATCCAGCAGTACAGACTGGAATGATTTTTTCCCCCACATCTTCTAGAAAGCAAACTTTTTCATTTAATCTGTTATGCAAATAGGAAGGAATATGAATGCAGGTTAGAACTTCAATGAGAATCAGACTGACAGATTTCCACTTCCTAGCTGGCACCTCTGACTTCCTTCTTAGAGCCATTTACTGTTTGCTGTTTTACACCAGGTAAGACTATCCATCTAAGTCAATATTCTGATTAGCTTCCTGAGCCCCTAAAGAGCTTCTGCTATATTGGATCAGGCCCAAGTTTCTGTTCTTGGCATTAAATCCAGCCCAGCATTCTATATTCACAGCCAGATATCTTGGGAAAACCCACAAGCAGTACATGAGCATGGCAGGATCTTCCCCATCATGTACTCAAGCAAGTGGCATATAATATATAAATATAAATATAATGAAAAAAAAACTATTGAGACATGGTAGCTGTAACATTAATCGCAGTATCAGAAGCATTTAGATGCCTAATGCTTCTGATACTGCGATTAATGTTACAGCTACCATGTCTCAATAGTTTTTTTTTCATTATATTTTGTATTTGATTTTGACTTTGATCTCACATAACAAAGAAACAGTATATATGTATATACATTATACCCATCCAGCAATTCCAGCAATTCCAACTAAACACATATATATATTAAATCTTCGAATCTTCAGAGCAAAAAGAAAAAAGGAGACTTCCTCCCGCAAAATGGTACAGTTAGGAAAGAAAACCTTTAGTACATCCTCTCTCCAACTTACATTACAATTGATACTTGATATTTTGTACATAATTTTATAAATACTTCCGTTATAATAATGTCCTTATAATAATTTCTTTAATTTCACATTTTTCTACCCCATTCCCTTCCGTATATATTCTCTCTCTTCCTCTTTGTCTCTTTATGCCCCCTTAGGTAGTGCCCGGCCCAGAGAGAATTGGTTTTGTTTTATAAACTTATATTAATTCTTTAACTCTTTAACGTAATTCAATAATGGTTGCCATACCGACAAAAAAGATTCTTCTCCTTTATCCTTTAAATAATGGGTTAATCTGTCATTTTCCATAATATCCAAGATCTTATCCCACCATTCCCCTTCCTCCGGTACTTTCCCTGCCTTCCAATATCTTGCATAAACCAACCTCCCTGCTAGTAACATATACCATATCAGTTTTGCCAATCGATAATTTTTCACTGCATTTAGCACCATACCCAACAAAAATACCTCAGGATCCATCTCTATTTTCAGTTTTGTAATTTTTTCCACTCTTACACATAAACTATGCCAGTATTTCCTAGAAAGGGCGCGATTCCACCATAAATGAATAAATGTACCTATTTCTTGCTTACATTTCCAACACACATTGGATGATTTATGATTTATTTTAGACAATCTTGCCGGGGTGAGATACCATCTAGTCATCATTTTAAATGTTTGTTCCTGCAGAGTGTAGGAGTAACAACCCCATAATTGTTCCCACTTCTCTAACATAATCACATGTCTGACATCTCTTGCCCACTTGACCATATAATCTTTAATCACCTCATCTTCCAATTTTCATTTCAAGAGCATTTTATATAATCTGGATAAAAGTTTCTTCTCCCCTTTGATTAAATTCTCCTCCAGTTCTCCTCTTTGTAATTCAAATTCCCCTATTTTCAGATCCTTCCTATATCTTTCCCGAATTTGTAAGTATGCAAACCATTGTATTCTATATCCCTCTTGTATTAACTGATTCCTGTCCTTCAATATTGTCTGAGGGCCCCGTTGATGTAATAGTTCTCTGTAAGCAGACCTCTCTATTTTGTTTCTTAAAAAAGGAAGAGAAAGAGATTCTGCAGGAGAGATCCAGAGGGGGATCTTGGGGCATAAATATCCCCTATACTTTGACCATATCGAGAATAGAGATTTCCTAAATACATGGTTTCCAAAGGATTTCTGAATCTCGCTTTTCCCATGCCAGAGAAAACCATGCCAGCCAAATACTAAATCAAATCCCTCTAAGGTCAGCAATTTGCGATTATTCAACAATATCCAGGGGCACATCCAGGCAAGGCAGGCCGCTGCGTGGCATAATTCAAAATCAGGGACTGACATTCCTCCTCTCTCTTGTTCATCTATTAGGGTCTTATATTTTACATGGGGTCTCTTGCCATTCCATATAAATTTCCACAACTCTTTCTCGAGATCCGTAAACCATCTCTTTGGAATACTTATTGGTATCATTAAGAACAAAAACAGTACTTTTGGTAGGATACTCATTTTAATCAATGAAACTCTCCCCATCAAGGAAAGTTTTAAATTTCGCCAGCCTTCCAACTTCCTTTGGATCTCTTTTAGCAAAGGTACATAATTATTTTGAAATAACTGCTTAGCCTTATTAGTAATTTGGACTCCAAGGTATTCCACTCTTTCTACACACTTCAACCCGGAGATTGATTCAAATTTGTCTATTTCATCCTTCTTCATATTCTTGCTCAGTACTTTGGTTTTCTTTCAATTAATTTTAAATCCAGCCATCTGACCGTAATCGTTAATAATTTAATTTAACTTTTTAATTTGTACGATCGGATCAGATAAAAAATAACATCATCGTCTGCAAAGGCTTTTAGCTGAAAAGATACCTTTCCCGCTTTTACCCCAAACGCTTCTGGGTGGTTCTTTATATCTCTAAGCATCACTTCCAAGGTGAGAATAAATAATAAAGGTGAAAGTGGACACCCTTGCCTTGTTCCCTTATAGATTGGAATCCTATCCGATTTCTGATCATTTATTTTCAAAAAGGCACTTTGTTCAGTATAAATAGCCTTCACAAATGATGTAAATACTTCGCCAAATTGCATCTTTTCTAGTACGTCTAGTATAAATTCCCATCTGATGTTGTCAAATGCTTTTTCAGCATCTAAAAATATTAACATACCTTTAACCTCATTATGTACTGATAGATATTCTAGAATATCGACCACCATTCTAACATTGTGGCGCATATGTCGACCCGGAAGAAATCCTGATTGGTCTTCATTAATGTATTCTGTCAGAATTGGCTTTAATCGATTTGCAAGAATGGAAGTTAAGATCTTATAGTCCGTGTTTAGTAATGAGATGGGTCGAAAGTCCGTACAGGATGGCTGATCTGATTCTATTTTTTTTTATAAGACTCATGTCTGCTTCCTTCCAACTTGTTGGGATATCTCCCAGAGTGGTAATTTCATTAAATAGAGTCTGGAGGGGTTCAGCTACCTGTTCCTTAAACGTTTTGTAGAATGAGGCCGTAAAGCCGTCTGGGCCAGGTGTCTTCCTTTCTTTCAACTGGTCAATAGCATCCATAACTTCAGATATCTTAATAGGCGCATTGAGGTGTTCTTGGTGTTCTTTCTTCAAAACTGGGAGTCCTCTAGAGCTGAGATATTGCTGTATCTTATCTTTACTTACTCCATTTTGTTCAGAGTACAGCTTATTGAAATAGTTTCCTAATTTTTTCATGATACCTTTTTCTTCAGTTATACACCTTTGCCCATCTCTAATCTGTGTTATTAGATTCTTCTGTCGTTCTTTCCTAATTTTATTGGAAAGCCATTTCCCAGACTTCTGAGCATGTTCAAAATAATATTGTTTGCTATATTTAAGGTTCCTCTCCATCTCTTCCATCAACTGTATCGATAGTTGCTTCTGTAATGTCCTGACTTTAATAAGGGCTTGAATACTTTTTGGCTTCTTCTTGAGCCACTTCTCCGCCTCCTGTAAAGTGGTAAGAAGATTATCCACATGCTCCTTCTGTTTTTTCTTTTTTTCCCATACCTTCTGTGATAAAATACCCCGCGTGTATGCCTTCGTTGCGTCCCAGATTATGGTTGGCTTAGTTTCTCCATTGTTATTAAACTGGAAGAATTCTTTCAATTTCTCTCTACATTCCAATACAATTGTTTGTTGTTTCAAAATATCTTCATTCATCTTCCAGAATTTCGGTCTGAGGCCTTGTTTAAATGTAAGTGTGGTCGGAGAGTGATCACTCAATATTCTCGGCATAATTTGCACCTCGCTAACATCTATTAGTAAAGATTTCAAAACCCACATCAGATCTATTCTTGACCAGCTGTTGTGCCTATTAGAAAAACAGGTAAACTCTTTCATGATAGGGTTCCTAACCCGCCAGATATCAAATAGCTGGAAATCCTTAATCATCGTGGAGAATTCACTCTGTATCTTCCCGTGCTGACCCTTACTTAAAGTGCACAATGATCTATCCATACAGGGGCATGGAACTCCATCGAAATCTCCCATGATCAAAACGTCCGTATAATCTTGTTCACTCATACATCATTGAAGGTCTTCAAAACACCTCTTCCCCTCATTGCAAGGCACATATATCCCAACCAGGAGAGTTCGCTTATTCTTAATTTCCACTTCAACCCCCACAAATCTTCCTTTACAATCAGCAAATACTTGCTTGGGCTTTAACATCGACTTAACATACAGCGCAACACCTCTCCTTTTAACCCATGCAGAGGATACAAAAAGATCTCCTGAACATAGTCCTTCTAAAACTCGTATATCAGCTCCTTTAATATGAGTTCAGCATCCGTGGCTGTGCTTGCTGGGGGTTCATGGATGGAGCCCGCTAGATACATTCCCTCCTCTCCTTCTCTCAAGCACAGAACTGCCCACTTCCATTTCTTTACGAGGTTCATCACTTTCTTCCGTTTAACTACCGAATTCAGACCGTTAATATTCCATGATATTATCTTCACCATCACTTCCCTTTCATCTTTTGTACCATCGGTTCGTCTGAATCCAAATCTATCAAACTCGTCTCTTGGTCCTGACATTTCTCATAATCTATCCTTGAGTTATCCACTCATTCTTTAATTCTGTTCCTCTTCTCTCATTTATTTTTGTCACTGGGTATCTCTAATCTCTGATCCATTCCAGCATCACTAATTCCGACTTGTACATCTTTCATCCTAGCCATCCAAGTCAAATCTGATCCATATCTAGTTAGAAAGGCATTCATCTTTTCCAATGAGTTTATCCTATGTCTCTGATCCTTAAATTGAAAAATAACCCCTTCAAGTCTATCCCATTGAAATCTTATTTGACATGATTTGAGCTTTGCAACTAGCACAGAATAATCCCTTCGTTTCCTGAGAATTCTGGCCGGGACTTCTCGTAGCAAAATTAATGGTCTACCTTGATCAGTCAGGGGAAATTTACTATGCTCGTCCAATATTCTATCCTTCACCAATCTTTTGCTAAATTGGACTACCACATCTCTAGGTAATCCTCATTTCCTTGCTATAGCAGATGGCACCCTGTATACTGCGTCTATCTCTTCCTCCATCATTTCTTCTTCTAATTCGAGGTGCTCTGCTAACAAGCTAATTACTCTTTTAAGAGTATACTCTTCCACCTTTTCCTCCAATCCATGTATTCGAATCCAGGCGTCCATCTGGCTTTGTTCTACCAATGCCATTCTGTCGAGTTGTTTCTCTACGTCATTCACAGAAGTATCCATCTTCTTCTTTAGGAGTTATATATCTTTCTTATTTTCATCAATTTCTTGTTTATTAGATTGAACTTCCTGTTTTATCTGAGCCATTGTCTCTTGCATTTCTGCCATTTGGGATTTAAGGTCTCCCAAATCTTGCTTTATGGAGGTCATTGAGGACCTCATTTCTTCCATAAAGCTTTTCATATATTCCAGAGGCCTGTCTATTGACTCCTTTTTTGTCAAACCATCGCCCCCTCTCGTTTTTCCTGACCTCATCTTATCTTCCTATATTGGCTTTAATATAATCTATTGACAGTCAAAACGGCTATGATTGCCTCAATTAATTTATCCTCCAATCCTCTTTTTAAGATATTACAATAATTTTAAAGATATCTTACTCTATCTGAATTTAATATCCTTCTAGTTATATCTTTGTAACCTTTATAGTACCCAGTTCAGTCCTTCTCATATAATTGTACTTAATTAGTTAACTATGAGCCAATTATAGTACAATGCTCAGTACCCCCATCAAATATCTAATCAGTTATTGAATTTCCCCCTTAATACAATATAGGTATTCCTTTAGTATTCCTTTTCCCAGTAATCCAATGTATTATCATTACTCAAGTATCATATAACTCTTTCCATTCCAAACAGATAAATTACATTGGTTTAAAAATATAAACATAAATAAGGAGAGGAATATAGTTGTATATCTATATAATTATATAATAGCAATACATTTCCAATACCCCAACAACACAATCCATAATTTCCTACCCTCCTACTCTTTTACTAATAATCTCCCTTAATAAATGCTTATTTCAAGCGGTGCTTTGACTTTAAACTTTACAGTTTAGGAGTTCCTATTTGCTCCTTCTTCCGTCTTTCTTCATTCCTCTCAACAGTCCTGTTATCACCTCTTCTTTCACTCCTTTCGCTTCTTTTCCTATCGCCTTCACTTCTTTTCCTATCGTCTTCTTTAACTTCGTGCCTCACCTTCTTCCCCACAATATCCAAAAGATTTCTCCACCACAAAAGGGCTTGAAAAAATTCAAAGAGTTTTAAAGTGAAAGTTGCCTCACAGTCCTCAATATCTCAAAACTCACAGTACTTAAAAAGGGAGAAAAAAAATCAAAAAGATTAATCTCTCTATTAATTTCGTAGTAGGATTGCGAGGTTTTGGGGTAATAGCTCTCTCTCTTTCCAATAACCCCCCCCCAAAAAAGAGAGAGAGAAAAAAAACCTCTCTCCTGGGGTTTGTTTGCCTTTAGTCTTTTAATTAACTTGCACAAAACCACCAAGCTGGTCTGAGTCCAGGACTTCCACAAAAAAAAGAACTAGTAGAAAAAACACACATACCAAAAAAAAAAACCCTTCTTCAATAACTCAACTCCTTTTCCAGGGGGGAGGGGGGATATGCTCCCCACCTTCACTCCAGAGGCCAACTTTGCTGCACCACTTCACAGTCCTCTTCTAATCCTTGATATTTCAAAGCTTTCCCCCAGCCTATTCTCGCCCTGTCAGGCGAGAACATACACTGGCAGCAAAAAGCCAAGAAAAAATAAAAAAAGAAAAACTCCTGAGCCCAGTTGTTGCCACTGGGTCTCGTCGGAGTTAGTGCTTGTCAGAAGAGAGCTCCGTGGCAAGAATATGGGGCAGAAAACTGCCCACTCCGACGCCACTGCGATAGGAGCTAAGGGGACCCCGGTATCGCACCCTGATGTAGTTGCCGCCAAAGGTGGAGAAAAAGCCCGGCCCCCCACTAACCAGCTCCTTCTTCTGCCTGTATCCCTTCCTGGGATATGGACTGGTTGCCTTACTGATTGTAGGCAACAGCTGGTGGCAACAGCAGCTCTTGAGAGCTCCAAAACGCGGAGCTCTTGCAAGCCGTGCCTCCTCGCTCGCGTCCAGAACCGGAAGTCATGTGTCAATAGTTTTTGATAACTTTATCCTTTGGTCTAAGTCTGTCCAAGTTAGGGGCCACCACTACATCTCATACATCACAAGAATGGAATCTGTGATCTGACAACTGTTTGGTAGCTTGCTAAATCCTGCTACTCATATATGATTTTGAGCACAGATATCATCACAAAGTTAAATTAAGACATTTTGCTTGAATGTTTACGTCATTGTAAATGACTGGCTTATTCCCAAAGACGTATCATTTTTCCTGTTGAATTGTTCTTAGTCAGTGGCAGGTCAAATACTCAGATCTGCAAAACATACAATAATTATACATGTCATATGAACACTGCTGGGGAAAAGAAAAGCTGTGTAAAGACAACCTTCCCAAGGTCATGCAAAATGTCTGCGATGCCACCAGAAACAAGATCTAGTTGACTACCTAAACATAAGCCAATCTTTCCTTGCCCTCAGGAGTGCTAAAATGCAGAACAGGTTCTTGGAAATGGCAAGAATGATACTACAGAGATAAAGAGTCTTTTCAGAGTTTGAATTGCAAAATAATGATCAAAGCAGAGAGCTTTATCTGGGAATTGATGACTAGCTAGGAGACCTCATTGCTAGAAGCTTTGCCTCAGGCCATTAACCTCCTCCAGTTATTATTTCCCAAAGGAAATGTCTTATGCCAAAGGATGTCATTGCTAGAACCTATTTGGGTCCTAGTTTTCATCCCTGTACTGTAATTTTTCATTATGAATGGTCCTGCTTTAGTAATCTGGGTGACCAAAAGTATGTATTTCAAGACACGAGGCATCTAAGGAGATATGTAAGATGCTATTTGATGATTGAGAAAACAAAATTCTCATTTATTAAAAGAAGTATACAGGTTTATTACTCCAAATTACTTAAGATTAATGTAAAAACACGTTTATGGTTACACTGGTTTAGTGGAGCAGAATTTAAAATAACAAGGGCTGAATCTGAGAACATAAAAGCCATCAGTTTAGATTGCAATCTTACACACATTTATTTGAAAGGATTGAACTTCATGATGGCTTATTTTCAAGTAGATGTATACAGGATTCTGGTGTCAGAGGGCATGATTAATTATGTATTCCAATTAGCCATCCTTACATAAGTCACATTGAAATGAATGGGGATTATGCAGCAAACCATTCTACAACATTTCACTCCCCTTAGAAGCATGCCATAATGGAAGGGGCAGACAGTTATCCACTCCCACTGTGACTTCACAATGTTCTTTGTTTCTACCTGCCCTCAACTAACCCTAAAAATAATCAGGCCCCATAGTTTTAGAGACAGTGTGTTAGACTACAGCTCTGGAGATCAGAGTTCAAATCCTTTCTCAGCCATAGAAACACACTGGGTAACCTTAGGCAAATCATACTCAGACCCAGAGGAAGGGCAAAGGCATGCCGTCTCCAAACAAATCTTGCCAAGAAATCCCCATGATAGGGGCTTGCCTTAGTGTTGCAGTAAGTTGGAGAAGAATTGAAGACACACAACAACAACAGCAACAACAGCAACAACAACAGCAACAACAACGAATAGAAGAGTGACTTTTTTGGAGTACAACAGAGAGAATCTCTCAGCCAAGATGGCTACTGGCCAAGTGATTACTCAAAAAATAACTTTTCCATAAAACACCTTGATTAGAGCCTGTCAACAAGTAAGTTATCATAACCAATGAAGATTGAGAAGAACTAGAGATCTGTGCATTGTCCACCCAAGACCCAATGAATTCTAACATTTAGGGCAGCCATCACTAGCCATTGCATTTTACAATGCAACCACTATAGAAATGCAAGGTCAGATTAGGGAGAGAGCAGCTTTGAGCTCTAAAAATGAATTTTACATTCAAATACATCAAAAATTAGATAGGAGTTGAGAGTTTGAAAGAATTCTAAAGGACTCAGTACATCCTGGTGCTTCTTCTCCATCAGTTTTCCTCAACCACTCAAAGGCAAAAATTCACCATGATCAGTGAGGACTCAGAATAGCCTCCTACAAATATAGCTTCTTTCGTACAACAGTGTACACAAAGAACATATTATAACACAGAGTTACGCCGGCACTCCTTTCATGCAGGTTCATGGGCATCCTGTTTCAATTTTCATGCTACCTGAAGAGAAAAAATATATGACATTGTTTTACAATCAAGAAAAAGAAAAATGCTCAATGCTGGGCTTCTCACATAGAATCATAGAATCATAGAATCATAGAAATGTAGAGTTGGAAGAGACCACACGGGCCATCCAGTCCAACTCCCTGTCATGCAGGAACACCCTCAAAGCACTCCCGACAGATGGCCATCAAGCCTCTGCTTAAAAACCTCCAAGGTAGGAGACTCCACTACTCTCCGAGGCAGCAGATTCCACTGCCGGACAGCCCTGACTGTAGTTGACTGTACATAGTTGACTGAGGCTTCCACCACTTCATATCCTGCCAAGAATGAGTCCTTTGATGACAGTTTTAGGAAAGTAGGCAGTGGAGGGTAGATGGGAAACAGGAAGGAGACAGGAAGTGTGTGCCGATTACAGGTTATATTCTTCCTGATTCTATTTTATAACAGTTTGGTGCTTGATAACCTCCCCTTACTGAGATTTTATGATGGATGGATGGTTGGATGGATGTGTCCCTGAAAATTAGAAGTCTGTCCTACAAGGGAAGGAACATTTTCAAGCAACTGGAGGAAAGATTTTGGTACAGGACTAGGTATACTATTAGATGTATAGCATGCAGATTTAACCATACAGTCAATTACTTCAAAAATAGTTGCATCTTTAGGGCAAACTAACGATAAAATTACCATTTTTTTTTAAGATGTGTTGTCCCAGGTCATGAAAACACCTGCTTGTAAAAGCATGTGATTTTCCTCACCTATTTATTTTGCTTTAATTGTGCTTCGTTGAGATTCATCATTGCAACAAAAACTAAGTTAATTTGCAAGCCTGACTGCTGAGGCATGCATCTCTGAGGATACAAGTTAATTGCAGTTAATTCTCTTTAACATTTATTTTGACATTTTTACCTTGTGTATAAGTAGGTTATCTTCCAATCAGTTCTTGTGCATATGCTATATGGGAACGAAAGAAAACAAAAGCAAATTGTCAGTTCCTTCAGAGAGAAGCACAAGTATGGTATAACAGGTTCACTCTACTGTGAAGCTTCATTAGGCGCTTCATCACCATATTGGAGAGCACAACAAATATATGCTATGATAATTACTATGGGTGTGTGAGGAATCTGTTTTTATGGAATTTTATGCAGTCTGTGCTGGGTCCACCCTCTCCAGACCTGATACACTTTGAAATCTAGACTCCTCAAGCTAGAGGATAGGTATGGGCGTCTGCTAAAATATTAATGTCTAAAGAAAGATAAGTGCTTTTTTTTTGGACATTTTGAGTGGCTACAAAAATAGAGTTGTTGTGTGCCTTCAAATTATTTCCAACTTATGGTGACACTAAGGCAAACCTATGACAGGGCTTACTTTACAGGATTTGTTCAGAAGGGCTTTGTCTTTTCCTTCCCCTGAGGCTGAGTATGATTTGTGCAAGGTCACACCATGGATTTCCATGGATGAGTGGGGATTCAAACTTTGGTCTCCAGAGTCATAGTCCAACACTCAAACTACTATACCATGCCGGCTCTAATACCATGCAAATACAACTTGAAAAATGCACACAAAATGTGTACATTTCTTTAAAATAAAAAATAAAAACCAGAAAATGTGAAATTTTGGCCAGACAGAAAAATTGACAGAATCAGACATGATCTGGAGAGAAGGATGGAAAAAGCAGAGGTTCCCAGATAGATAGCCTAATAAATAGATTCCTGATCATCAAACACAGATTAAAACAAATACTGATATTTAAACTAGCAGTGATTAATATGAATATTAGCACTGATTCATATGACTTGAAGTGCAGATCCAACTTTAAAACCCAACAGACATTTATAGTAAATGTATAGATGAAAACTGCTTGCTCCAATGGTTCAACCAAAGTGTCATTCGTAACAAATGCTGTGATTTCTCTAAACTGTTATTGCATTATTTCTAATAATAACTCCCCAAAGTGTGGGGATTAATTACAGTTTTCAATGCACTTAGCACCTAGTAACTTTCAAATATTAGGATATTCCTTTTAATGACAAGGTCCCTTCTAAAGCTCACCTTTCCAATTTTCTGTCCTCTGTGCAGAACTGCAATGATGACAGCAGGCATTTAGTATTTAACATTCTGCAACCAGCAACTATCTCTTCATTGGTTATGAGGTATAATTAACTTTTAGCATCATACTGTTTAAAGATCTTTGTCAAAGGATTTCATCCTTCAACAGCCCCCTAAAACTCAGTTCACTGATAGTGAATATAATTAGCATGTAAAACTGAAAGCCCAGGAATACAAGGTAGATTTGAAATCTATCTGTCCAACAGTACAATAGTGTCACCAATTAGCAGCAAATGTTTATATTCTACGTGGATATTATAGAGTACGGGGAAAATCATTTCAACAGAAAGCTCAACAAAATGAAATCTGCTGGAACACTTCTGGCATGAATGATATCTGAAAAAAAGACACTAATAGTTAGGAAGGAATTGTTGTTTTTGTGTGCCTTCGAGTCAATTCTGACATATGGTGACCCTCAAGTGAACCTTGTTGTTGTTAACTGCCATCAGGTTGACTTCAACTTATCGTGAGCCTATGAATGAGAGATCTACAAGTCACCTTATCATCAACAGCCCTGCTCAGGTCTTGCAGATTCAGGGATGTATCTTCCTTGATTCAGTCTATCCATCTGTAATGCAGTCTTCCTCTTTTCATACTGCCTTCTACCTTACCAAGCATTACTGTCTGTTCTAGAGAGTCAGGTCTTCTCATAGTACAGCCAAAATACAACAGTCTCAGTTTAGTCATCTCGGCTTCTAGTGAGAGTTCAGGGTTGATTTACTATACAACCCATTCATTTGACTTTTTAGCAGTCCTGAATATCCATAGAATTCTTCCCCAGTACCATTTTTCAAATTAATTGATTTTTTTCTGTCAGTTTTCTTCACTGTCCAGCTTTCACAACCATACATAGAAATTAGAAATACCATGGTATGGGCAATCCTAACTTTAATATGCAATGATGTGACTTTACATTTCAAGATCTTGTCTAATTTCTTCATAGCTGCCCTTCCAAGTCCTAGTCTTCTTCTGATTTCTTGACTGCAGTCTCCATTCTGATTAACAACTGAGCCAAGGTATGGACAATCTTGAACTGTTTCAATAGCTTCATCATATACTTTAAGGTTAAGTTAAATCATCTGTAGTCGTTATTTTTGTTTTCTTAATGTTAAATTGTAAACCTACCTTTGCACTTTCTGCCTTGACTTTCTTCAGTAATCATGGGTTTCTTGGCGAGATTTGTTGAGAGGTGGTTTGCCTTTGCCTTACTCTGAGGGTGAGAGAGTGTGACATGCCCAAGGTCACCCAGTTGATTTCCATGCTCAAGCAAAGAACCAAACCTTGTTCTCCAGAGTCCTGGTCCAACAAAACACTATTGCTACCCCAAAATGCCAGTGATTCAGAGGTCTACCCACAATGCCAGTGCTTCCATGAAACAGTGGGGAATATTAGCTCAAAGGGGAGGCCTGTGAGAGGGGGGTAACCTAGCAGGATCTTTTACACCTGTGTATACTGGTACTAATGCAGGAACACCAGCCAGAGATCCGAAGAATATTTGTGTTATTGGGAGAATTAACAATTGCATGCACACAAGATCTACTCTGTCTTGCAATCACACAGGGTGAGCTGAAGGAAAGGGAGGAAGAGCTGAATAGGGTGAAATGGGTGATATTTGCCTATCTGTAGAGGAAAGATAAAACCATGTGGCTCAGACTAGAGTCTGAGGGTTGTACCAGAATGGGAATCAGAGCAGCAGAGTGATGGCCTACATCCAGAGTACTACAAGCTGGCTGGCTCAGAGCAAGGGTTTAAGTTCTCTTTTTCCATCTTGAGGGGGAAGGTGTTAACGGCTCTCTGGAAGAGTAGACAATGGGATCTGGAATGAACTAATGGCCTTAGCATTAGGTGACAGAGGACTGATGAGAACTGTGATATCTCCTTAATGGCAGGACAAGTGAGGGGACAACAGGAGACTTTTGGTGGACAAAGGAAGAAGGTCAATCAGTCATTCCATGGAAACAGTTTCAGGCACTATAGCTTCTAAAGACTGAGTCATTGAGGGACATTTGCAAGTCCATTATCACCATAGCTTCCCTGGCTATGACCTAGCCATGCTGTGAGGTCCCAATCTGACCTAGCTTTGCCATGCAGGTGTGCAGCCAGTTTCTCCTTGCCAGTAGGCTTCTCTGCCATAGCAGGATATAATATATAATTCATGCTAATTGATATCTGCCAATTAAACCATATCATGGAATGAGGCTGTATGGCCTGGTAACACTATACCACCCTGGCTCTGATGGACTGAATATTTCCCATTATTCATTTCCTGGCCAAAAACAATTGATTCCTGAAAGCAGCCATTGATCCATCTAAACATTATGAAGAATTTCCTGACAGTAAGAGCAGTGGGACAGTAGAATGTGCTGCTTTGGAGTGTGGTGGAGTCTCTTTCTCTGGAAGCTTTTGTACAGAAGCTGGATGGTCATCTGTCAGAAATGCTTTGATGGTGTATTCCTGCATGTTAGCCGGTTGGACATGATGGCCCTTGTGGTCTCTTCCAACTCTGTGATTCTATTATTCCTCTATGATTTCTCTGAACCTTCAATGAGAAACAGCTAAATATACAAGGAGAGGCACTGAGCCTAGAAATGATAAATAAGTAGAAAATATGGTATGGAAAGACCAGGGCAACCCAGGGAGATGGAGTGTTACATAGTCAGGATACTGTGTTCCAGTTATGGAAAAGAGGGCTGTATTTTAATTTTAGTCACAGTGTTTTAATATGGGAGTTTTGAGATATCTCTTTTTGTTCTTTGTTGAAGTTTAGCTACTGATTCAGATTCCAAACAATGTTGGAGATGAATGTTTATTTACATGATTATATACAGCTCTATAGGGGGGCTCTGAAACACAGGCCTGTAGCAGAATTTATTCACCTGTGCAGAAAGAAAAGGAAGGGAAGACCAGATTGTCCTTAAGGGGACAACACACCACTAATTAATTGACTCTGCCTTTCCCGGTGCCTTCTGAAATCTCTCTCACTCTGACTGTGACTGCAAAAAAATTGGTGAGAGATATTCCACTTACAATACAAGAACCAGAGGCAATTTACAGGAATTTTTTTTCTTCATGTGATATGCAAGCATCACACTCTTGCTCCTTAGCATAATTACTAGGTTTTTGCTTTGTATCACTGAGATAACAAGAGGACAAAAGGTGGGAAGGAGGTTGAAATCATATAGTCAAATTGCCCCTTTAACCCATTAGCTTTTTCAAGTACTTTTCCGAATGTTGTTCTTCCACATTTCATTCTTCTGTGTGATAAATATAAGGAAATAGCATTTTTTAAAAGTGAAATTCTGGTTCTTTTTCCTTCCTTCCCTTCCTTCTTTAAACTATTTTTATTCTTTTAGCAGTGGGCTAAATCCAGCATTAATCACCTGTAGAGGTTAGGCATGGAGGTTCTCATAAAGTGTTAGAAGGATGATAACAACTTGGAAGAAATTGCATCTATGCTGGCGAGCCATACCCAGAAGCTTGGATGCTACAGACCATCACAACACAGTGACAGAAAGCAGATTGTCTTGAATATCTATTTTCTTGGTAATGCACTATGGTTTGGGCAGATTATGATTATCATCCAATGGTAGCAGATGAATCACTCACAGTATAATCTTATTCATGGTTACTCAGAAGTAAGGTCCATTGTGTTCAGGAAAGTTAATTCTGTCTCATACATCAATGAAAAAGTCCAGGAATCATTTGAGATCCAAGATTAGCAACCTTCAAAACACTGAGAACAAGATTGTGTTAATTATTCTTTTATTATTTATTCTTACTGATTACTTACATGACTTAAGTATATACATATCACTGGGCCCAGAAAAGCATCTTCTGAGGCCCAAGAACAATAAAGTGGATTCTACAATCTTTTAGCAATTTACTAAGACATCTATTTCCCTTGAGACTTCTGTAAGCTAGTTACAATTGGATTTCTATAGCTTTTTGTCATACCTTTCCCTGTCTTTGTTTTTCTCCCAATTAAACTGTAAAGATTAATATCTGTACGTGACCAAAGGATCATTTAGAGTGCTAAGCATCAGTAATAAACTAACCATTTGAGGATTAGGACAGTGGGGAGAAAGAGTGTTCTCTTGTCGCAGACCACTGATCCAGGAGATTCACAGATTGTGGTGCATGGCAGCTCTTCATCTGACTTTGAAGAGTGTCTGAGAAAAGAAAAAGCTATAGAATAAAACTCTACATCTTTCTTTACTGCGCATTTTTGATGCAAAACCTGGAAGTGGATTTCTAGACTAGTTGAATGAAATAGACACAAATGGATAAAGAGCAGGAGTGGTTGGTGGCAGTACCTGGGGAAGTATATCTGCTCCTGGTTTTAGGCTGAAAAGGATCTCTTGATGATGCTGAACCCAATCTCCTGAACAGAATGGAACCTTAGATATCTTCTTTCAAGTTTGGGCTAAAATCCAAATCAGAGTCACCATCCCACTGACACTGGGGACATCAGGGACCACTGCTTAATGGCAATGCATGCCTGGACATATTCATACATACTCACACAAACACACACTTTACACAGCCTTGTGCAATTTGGCAGCTTTCAGAGGTTTTGAACCTCTGCAGCTTACTGGTAGCTTCAGCCATCAGCTTCAGCCAGCTTTCTGCAGCTTACTGGATCCCAGATGCATCCCTCGGGGATCTCTATAGAGACTCTCCTGGGAGGGGAATACAACAGGAATGCTCCCCTCCACACTGGCTGCCTCCCTGAATGGAGGAAGCACGATGACACTGCCTTTTCCTTCTGCAGCAGAGCCAGGCACTGTCTCAGGCTGTGCTGAGACAGGAAGTGCAGCCATTATGCTTGGAGGACCTCCGTACCTAAGGTAAGTGTGGGAGGGTGGCAGGAAGGCTGTGCAATCACTGGTCACTGATGAGTTTTACTGCCTGGAGACGGGAGAACAACGGGACCCGAACGATGTCATGCATAAGCGTTGTCCAGGTCCTGTCCTTCTCCCACCCCCAACTCAGGACAGCCTCCTGCAGAAAGGGCTTTGGTGTGCAAGGAAAAACTGGAACTTATTTCAAAACATAGGATGGGTGCATCAGAGACTGCACATCTTATTTAGTGACGTGAATCCTGACTTGGCTCATGTGATAAACAAGGAAACAGACAAACAACATATTCAAAAATATAACCATGTTAGCTTGTTTTGGCATGAGAAGACACAAAGAAGTCCTATAGAACCTTTGAAACTAGCTGAGAAAAAGAAATTTCTAACATCAGAAATGGACAGTGAAGACTCATTGGCTTTCCAAAACTCTCACTCATGTTGAGAATCAAAACTGATAAAGTATAATCATAGGCCAGTTCCGCACTACACTGTTAGAATGCTATTATTCCACTTTCAACATCCTATGGAATTCTGGGATTTGCAGTTTAGAGTGGGATATTTAGAATTCTCAGCAAAAGAGCTCTTTGGCCTCAGTAAACTACAAATCCCAGAATTCCACAGGATGTTGAAAGTAGAATAATGGCACTATAACAGGGTAGTGCAGGAATAGCCATAGAATCACAGTGTTTGGGAGGGCTGAAAGGACTGTCTAGTTCAACCCCCTGCCATACAGGTATGCACAACTACAGCACTCATGAAAGATGTCCATCCAGCTTCTGTTTAAATGCCTCCAAAGAAGGAGAAACCACTTTAATACAGATCCTATATTAATCTGCATATTTGGACCCTCCCTGACATCAAAGCTGTGTAGACAATTGTAACGAATGCCTACTCTTTAAAATTTATTACTACATCACTGGTGAGCATCTGTTCCAAACTACCAGCACAAATGGTAAGCATTGCCATAATGCTGGCACAAAAGACTTAATTCCCAGGGGCTTTGACCCATAAGATTGAACCTTAAAATTAAATGTTATTTAGCATGAACCTCCTACTGGAGTTATCTCAGGACTATGAATTGGATTAATAAGATTCATTTGCGCAATTTTAAAAATGCATGAACTTATGGCATTCTATCTCATTAAAATTCAAAACTAAATAAATAAGGAATAGCTGTGGCTCTATTCTCTGTATTTTTAGATTTGAAGGAAATTGAGGCATATGTTAAAAAGGAACCTGTGTATAAATGATTTTATATACAAGGCAGAAATGCACTAATTTTCAGAATCCACATTATGGTAGGCCTGGTCTATAGTCTTTAAATAATTTACCAACTGTTTTTTTTTTTTTCCTTTAAACATAATGAAACTACATCACATTAACTCATTGGCAGCTATGGTCATAGCTTTTTAAATGTTTTTTAAGGATTTAAAAACAAAACCACTAAGGTGCTTTTTTTAAAAAAAAAAATGGCATACCTTCTAGTGTCCCTGGGCACACAAAATACCTGCTTGAATCTAGACCATGGGTGACCAGTTTTGGCCCTCCAGTTGTTTTTTACTGCTACTCCTAGCATTTATCACTAGTGACTATGCAGGCAATAGCCGACCTGAGGGTCACAATTGCTCATGTATGACCTAGTTATTTCCAGCTTGGTGCCCAGATTGCTGAACACAATGCTTGGACAGACTGCAAAGAAGAACGAGAAGGAGAAGGAGAAGGACGCAGGGGTTTTTTGTGTTTGTGTTGTAGCGCTAGTTCAATGTTCAAAAGTAATCTGCTTTATTTAGAGCAATTACAAAACTTATGCACATCTTTGCCATGGAACAGCCCTCAGAAGCTATGGCAGAACCCTTTTTCACACTTGGTTTGGTGTAAGCACTTGAAAGTTTCAATCTTTTCTAATTATTATATAAAATGTTCTCTGAGCTTTAAAACTGGCCCTGACATTAGGTGGAGTGGCTGCTCCAAAAAGAAGATTCTGTCCCAAAAGAAAGGGTAAAAAAAAAAAAAAGGCTAGTTGCATACTCAGTTACTTTGCTATAATTCTGTTTCTGTTTTTACAGCCAAGGATAGCAAGAGCTACTTATGAAATCATCTGCAATATATGCCAAGATATGTTGGCTTTTCCCAGGTACTGTGCACTTTGACTCAGGTCAGTGGAAAGTGACGTATTCTGTTCTACCACAGGCAGCAAAATCTATTTCATGAAACATCCCTGAATGTTCTGGTGCAGTTTTCAGCAGGATATTAATTATATATTGTGAGAAATAATACCTGGATAAACATCTATTAAAATATGCATTAGTGATGTGCATATATCCCCCTCAGACCTCAGTCCCAGTGCTTCAGAAAGCAGCCAACTTCTGCTCAGGACAGTTTAGGTCCTGAACTTAAGCTGAGAATGATTCAGTCATCCAATAGTTCATGCCTTTTGCTGGCTGCCATAAAAATGCCAAAGAAAAGAAAAGAAGCTATAACATCTGTTTTCTTTGATTTAATATGCTTAGTAACCCCTTAGGAGGGGATTGCACCTATCATAGTGCATATGAATAGGCTCACCATTTTTGTGTTACATGGTTTAAAAATTGTTGTTTACATGAGACTGCCAATAACATTTTTATATCCTGGAATAACTGGGAAAAATGTAGGAATCTACACTATTTGCCTTTTCCAGGGGAACAAGGCTGCAAAGTTACATGTTAATATTTGCAGATAGTTTTGTGCAAGAACAACATTTCCATTTTGACAGAATCCAAAAGGAGAAAAGAGATATTTTTCTCTGTTCTTTGTGGATCTGTGCTAGGTAATTGATATAAATCACAGAGGTGGTTCTAACTTATAAACCTGCACAGAGACAAAAGGGTAGGTATTGTGATTCATGTGGAAGATGGGTCCTGAAAATCTGGCAGAGTCATACTCTTCTCTTTCTTGGGTGATGGGGAGTTATTTCCATTAGAATAAGACCCATCTTGGAAGGGTCACTGGGCTAAAAAAAGATGCAATTTCCCACATTATGATGTCTGAAAACCAGTTCAATATGTTTTAATAGTGACCTAAGAACACTTGTTTATGGTAGCACGGTGATTGGAAGGTCCCTTGTAAAACATGCCCTTGAAGTTGGACCTGCCTATCATTCAACCCCATTTGTTTGCTTCCTTCTCACCCACCCCAGAAGCTCTTCTACAGAAAAAAAAGATGGTAGAATCCCATTAGTGAGAAAAACACATATAACTCAGGGTAACAAGTGCACATGTCTTCTTATGCTTACTGCAGAAGGAGCTATTCAATATCCAAAAATTCCTTCTCTTGAGACCTGCCAAGTTGGGGGCACTGCTGCGGCCATTTTCTGATCAGGAAGTGGAAGAAAGTTATCTCAGATAACCAAAAAATGGTGACCGGCCATTTCTTGTTTGCCTGAGTCAACTTGCTCCACTCAATAAATTGCCACAACAGCAGTACTCCTCAGGTTTGACATCTGCCATGGGGAAAAGAAATAGAGCTGTGCAGGGGGAGTTTTTCACTCCATATGCAGCAACACAAGATCTCAACTAGTCTTGTTGACAAAGACAAAAGACTACCATCAAGGCTAAAGAATGGCCAAAGCTTAAGGCTTCCAGCTTTGGTCCTGTTTGTTTGAGGAGAGGAATTCTCTTTGCCCCAATACATATAAGAGGTGATTCTGCTCACACCTAGCTGTATCTGATACATATCTGGAATATGTAGTTAACATATTTTGAGGGTTATTTTTTGGGGGGAAAAGTAGGTTAACATGAGATGGAATGGAATAGAAGTATTGATAAAGACTTGTGAAAGTCACATGGACCCCAAACAAAAAGATTTGTGCATGCCTTTTTACTACTTTAAAAAAAGAGAGAGAGAGAGAGAGAGAGATGTGTTAAGACATATGTAAAACTATGTGAATGATTAACTGGCTGTGTGAGAAGCAGGTTATAGTCACTTCTTTAGAAAAAGTGTTGGATTTTTTGTTATTATTGATGATCATGATGATACTGGGCAGATTCCTGCAGATGTACTTCTTCTGCTATTCTGATTTCCCTTGGGTCCTAGTATACTTGCCTTCCTGCATGAGTTTTGAATTCACATTGTTAACTCCACATCATGTGCATGTGCTTTCACATTTATGAAGAAACAAAACATGGACAAACCTTTTTTGAATGATTAGCTTGAGGGAAAGCAAACTTCTACCATAAAGAACTTCTAAATGTAGAGGAGGGGTAGCTCAGTTACCAAACACACGCCTTACACACCTAACATCCCAAGTTAAATTTCTGATGTCTTCTGTTAGAACAGGTGTGGGCAAAGTGAAGCCCATGCATTTTTGTGGTCCTCAGGCATTCCCAGGGGTCAAAAATGCCTTCAAATGTCCTCTAGGCATATGGGGAAACATTCTGACATATTTTTGAGCCCATTTGGGCCATATTAGTGCCAAAAAAGTCATTTTTAAATATGTGGAAACTTTTTAAGGTCTGTTCTGGGCCTAAGATGGCCCTGGGGGCCAAAAAGCTGATGAAAATGCCCCCACAGCTCCTACAGGCGCATGGAAGGAAAACAGCATTTGTTTGCAGTAGGGAAGTAAGCCCCTCCACCAATGTTTCCTGGGGGAAGTAATGTGCTTCCCTAAGCTCCTGCAGTTGCCCACCCCTGGTTTAGAACTTGACACTAAAGATGAACACAGCCAGAAAGACTTGTTTCTGCCAAGCTGATCTTGGTGGTGGTAGTCTGAAACCCCTAACGTAAAATTGAACTAAATCTTAATGAATCTACATAGTCCTAACCATTAAGTACAGAAAGCATAAACTTCTGGATGACACCAGGAGTTCTTGACCTTATCGTTTTGTTTCAAATAGTTGATAAGCCAATGCTTATTAGAGGCCCATAGGGAACAGACGGAAGTAACAACCCTCCTTCATTCTTGATTTATTACCAGGGGCTGTACTTGAGTAGTAAAGCACATGCTTTACACGAAGAAGGTCCCAGGTTCAATCCATGACATTTCTTGGTAGCACGGGGGGGGGTGGAATCTACATACCCTCTAACATTTCACAAGTGAAAATCAAGACATATAGTCAGTGTGTGGTTAATAGGATGTGGTCAAGCCAGAAGAGGGCAAAAGTTATTAATAATATTAATGTTGATATAATAATTGTAATCATCATCATCAACAACAACAACAACACAAAACTACTAATTTAAATCAGAGAAACACGAATTTATACAGAGTTTAGGGGAAAAAGAAAAAATCAGTAAACACAATACTCTATATTATGGTCTATACATGAACATAGCACAATTAACAATAAATATAAATAACAATAAATATAAATAAACATATCCACAGCAAAAGGAAAAACGAGGAAATGATAGGATCACTGCGTTGAGAAGATGACCGATTAATAAAAGGGGGAAGTGAGAAGATAGAACTACTCAACACCTCCTACGCCTCAGTTTTCTCCCAAAAAGATAGAAGTACCCAACCTGGGGCGTGGGGAGCAGGTGAGGAAGTGAGGGAAGTGCAGCACAGAATAAGCAAAGAAGTATTACAGGAATATCTGGCTAAACTAGATGAATTCAAGTCTCCAGGGCCAGATGAATTACATCCAAGGATATTAAAAGAACTGGCAGAAGTCATTGCTGAACCACTTGCAATAATCTTTCAGAACTCTTGGAGAACAGGAGAGGTCCTGGCAGACTGGAGGAGTCCAAATGTTATCCCCATCTTCAAGAAGGGGAAAAAAGAAGGCCCAAATAATTATCACCCAGCCAGCCTGACATCAATACCAGGAAAGATCCTAGAGCAGATCATTAAACAGTCAGTTTGTAATTGCTCAGAAAGCAATGCTGTGATCACTAAAAGCCGGCATGGATTTCTCAAAAATAAGTCATGCCAGACTAATCTTATCTCTTTTTATGATAGTGTTACTAGCTTGATAGATGAAGGGAATGCTGTAGACGTAGCATATCTTGACTTCAGTAAGGCCTTTGACAAAGTTCCCCATAACATTCTTGCAAAGAAGCTAGTAAAATGCAGGCTGGACAGGGCTACTGTTAGGTGGATTGGTAATTGGTTGACCGACCGAACCCAAAGGGGGATCACCAATGGCTGCTTTTCATCCTGGAGAGAAGTCACAAGTGGTGTGCCACAGGGTTCTGTCCTGGGCCCAATCACTTGGATGAAAGAGTGGAGGGCATGCTGATCAAATTTGCAGATGATACCAAATAGGGAGGGGTTGCTAATGCGCCAGAGGACAGGATCAAAATTCAAAATGACCTTGACAGATTGGAGAACTGGGCCAAAGCTAACAAAATGAATTTCAACAGAGAGAAATGTAAGGTCCTGCACCTAGGCAGAAAAAATGGAATGCACAAATATAGGATGGGGGACGCATGGCTGGATAGCAGTATGTGTGAAAGGGATCTAGGAGTGTTGGTATATCACAAGCTGAACATGAGTCAGCAGTGTGATGCGGCAGCCAAGAAAGCCAACACAATTCTTGGTTGCATCAATAGGAGTATGGTGTCTAGATCAAGGGAGGTAATGGTGCTACTTTATTCTGCATTGGTCAGGCCTCATTTGGAATACCGTGCCAAATTCTGGGCACCTCAATTCAACAAGGATATCAACAAGCTGGAACATGTCCAGAGGAGGAGGGTGACCAAAATGGTGAGGGTCTGGAAGCCATGCCCTATGAAGAACAGCTTAGGAAGTTGGGTATATTTAGTCTGCAGAAAAGAAGGTTAAGAGGGGACATGATAGCCACATTTAAATATTTGAAGGGATGTCATGTTGAGGAGGGAACGGGCTTGTTCTCTGCTGCTCCAGAGACTAGGATAAGGAGCAATGTATTCAAGCTGCAGGAAAGGAGATTCCACTTGAACCTCAGGAAGAACTTCCTGATGGTCAGAGCTGTCCAGCAGTGCAATGTGCTGCCTCAGAGTGTGGTGGAGTCTCCTTCTTTGGAGATTTTTAGGGAGATGCTGGATGGCCATCTGTTGGGAATGCTTTGATGAATGTTCCTGCATAGCAGGGGGTTGAACTCGATGGCCCCTGGGGTCTCTTCCAACTCTATGATTCTATGATTCTGTGAGTCTATTCTATAATGCATTATTCTAAGATTCAAATGCCTTTATCAGACCTGCTCAGAATTACAGCTTTCTCCCAGATCCACTGTATGAATTCTGTATTCATACCCCTACGCCCATACACATACCTAATGCATATTATAGATCAGGTCAAATGCCACCTTTCCCATAAAACAACACTCATGTGGTCATCTTGAGCCAATCATAACTTTTCAGTCTAACCTACTTCACAAGGTTGTTCTTAGAATAAAACTGGGGTGATGAAAAATAACATGTAATACTTTTAGATCTAAGAGATAAATGGAATATACAGTCATTCCTCCACATTCGCTAGGGTTAGGGGCACAGGGCCCCCATGAAAGTAGATATACCGTGAATAACTTTAGCCGCCCCCCAAACAATATTTAACACACAAAAAAAAGTATGATCATCATATTCAACCCACCATGGATTCCTTTGAAGCATCAGAGGTCCTTCACAAGGCAGAAGTGGGTGGCTGGTGGGGCTTACTGCCACCTTCACTGCTGCCCCACACCATTTTTAATAGGGACTTACAAGCCTCATACCCAGTTTCTCAGTCTCACAAGGTTTGCAGTCCCCATTAAAAATGGCATAGGGAGGTAGCAGGGGTGACAGCAAATAATCTGTGAATAATCAAATCTGCAAAAGTGAAACCTGAAAATGTGGAAGGCTGACCTGTAATTAGTTAAAGATACATAGTCGGAAATAACCAGTCGCATAGGAACATGGGGGCAGGGGAGCGATTTGCCCTGAACAGCAATGTTTTTGGGGCATCACAGCCCATAGCCATACCCCCGCACACCCTGGCCACACCCCCATGCACCAGAGCCACGCCCCTACACACAGTAGCCATTCCCCTCACGTCATAGCCCCACCCCCTCCCGCCCCCCTCCACACACTCCAAGCTCCACCACTAGAAATAACATAATGTAATAAAGAAATACATGCTTTCCAGTGGCCTTTGTTAATATCTCTGGCTACAATCCAGTACATATTTACTGAACTCATTGAGATTTGCTTCTGAATAGGCATGCATGATTGCATTGTTAATTTAAATAGAACAGTGTTTTTTGGGGGGAAACCTCTCTTTTAAATAAGTGCATATACAGTCAGCCCTCCACATTTGCTAGGGTTAGGGGTATGGGAACCTTGCAAAAGTGGAAAAATTGCAAATACAAAAATATGTGTGTGTAGGTGGGAAATGGGGCTGAGGCATGGTAGGGACAGTGGACACCCAGGGTCTAAACCAGGTAAGAGAAAGGAGAGAAAGGGGGTAGGTTAGCATGGTGGCCTGGCATGATGATCCTCTCTTGCCCATCTCTTTCCTTGGGTGTATGTGTGGGAGGGTTTGTAGTACATCGGGAGAGGGTTTAGGGTACTGAGAAATTCAGCTGCAAGCCATCCTTAGCTGGTCGGGCAGAGGCTAGTGGAGGAGGAGGAGGAGGACTAGAGGACCAGAGGCAGCCTTTTAAAGGACTTGATCAGTGCTGCCAAGAGGTAAAGTTCCCCCAGAAAAAAAGCCCATAGGTGAGGGAACAAGGCTTGGAGAAAGTCACAAATGATCAAATCCATGAACGTCAGACCCACAAATGTGAAGGGCCAACTTTACAGTAAAATCTCTCCCAATGTTTGACTTCTACAAGTTACAGCTTCTTTCCTATGGCCCTGTGCAGCCCAGACACATAGCGAGGCTTAGAATATCAAAACCCGAGGAGGTAGAAAGAAGAAAACCTCAAAGATTTAAAGTTTAAAAAGGAATTTGGAAATGCATGGCACAGTATGTTCTGTTCCAATGCTGGAAAAGGCTGGACCAGTTTTGCTTTTGTCTGTTCTTACTAGGAAGGGACAATTCCATGTCTCTTCCATGCCATATGAGGAGAGGCTTAGGGAGATGGAGATGTTTACCCTGGAGAAGAAAAGGTTAAGAGGCAACATGATAACTATGTTTAAATATGTGAAGGAATATCATACAGAGGTTGGAGCAAGCCTATTTTCTGATGTTCCAGAGACTAGGACGTGGAGCAATGGCTTCAAACTTCAGGAAAAGAGATTCCATATAAACATTTAGAAGAACTTCCTGGTGGTAAAAGTTGTTCAACAGTAGAATACACCGTCTTGGAGTACGGTGGAGTCTCTTTCTTCGGGGGGTTTTGAACAGAGGCTGGATGGCCATCTGTCAGGAATGCTTTGATGGTGTACTCCTGCATGGCAGGGGGGTTGAACTTGTTGGCCCTTGTGGTCTCTTCCAACTCTATGAGTCTAAGATTCTAATTTCACCCCTCCTTACTTTGATTGCATCAATTAAGGGCAAGCTACTTCTACAGCTTGAACTCAGACTGCAGCAATTAAAGTAAGCCAAGGACAAATGGAAAAGTGAAAGGAAAAGAGAGAAACTGGGACATTTTAAAAGCAGCTGAGAAAGTTGAACAGCAGAGGATGACCAGAGCCATCTATGCCAAACTGGGATATACTTCTGCTGCTGCCACACCATGCCAACAATGCTGGAACTGGGCTAGATGGATCAATTGTTGGATGGATCAATTTATTGATGGATCAGTAAAGAAGCTTTCAATATTATTTATTAATGGATCAATAAAGAAGCTTTCTACATCCCCAGTATCTAGTCTTCAGAGGTTCTGCCTCTAAGCCTTAACCCTGAATTTCTGTATTACAGTGAATTTTTTTCTTAAAGGACACTGAGAGAACATTTCTGCACTGCTGTAGCCCCAGGAGACACCAGCAACTGGGACAATATTTTTGTATGCAAGCTCCCCAGCTCCTCTTAAACATCTGCTAATCCATTTCTTTGAGAAATGATCTTTAGAACAAAGAGGATTAATGCTGCTCAGCTAATTCTAAACAGATTGAAACCTGTATTAAAGAAGCAACAAAAAAGGAGGGATAGTGTATCTATTATTTCAGGTATGATGATTTAACTTTAATTAAAGAAAAAAGAAATCCTAATATCAGAACTTCCTTGACAAAGGCTTAAATCATGAAATAATCCATCCTTATTTTTCAAGTTTTATATATCATAGCAGGGCATAGGATCAAGCTGTTAGCCACCCTGTTTCAACTAGACTGGCCTGCTCTATTTTTCCCCCTAACCCTAATAAGCAGAGTTTGGAAAATCACTTTTTAAGGTGAACCATGCTCTGTTTTTCAGGGTGTAAGGATCAGAAAAGGAAAAAAAGAGGGGAATTGTTTAAGATCACCAAAGACCTTCAAGTAACTGCAGGTGGTAGAACTGGAAGAGTTAAGGTCAAGGGGAGGGAATAGGGATATATCAGGATATAAAAGGAAACATACATTTGAAAGTGGGTTTTTTTAAGTGTTCCCTGTTATATCATAAGAAATGAATTCAAAGGAAGGCAAGGTAACATTATGATCTTAATACAGAGAGTTAAATATGTGAACGTTAAATATCTGTGGAATGTGGAAAAGGAACAAAATCAAAGCTTTCCTATGATGACTTGTACGTTAATTTCCTTGCATGGAGATATGTTTAGATTCCAAGTTTCGCTGTTCTTCTGCAGAAGAAAAGAAAGCAATTTGCAGCTTCACATAGAAGCACCGCCACTTCCAGTTCATTTGCGTTTCATCTTGATTATCAACACATTTGTCATCCCCCTGTAATTTATTCATTATCTTTAGCAGAGGAATAAGAAGCGGGGAGGGGGAAAACGTGTGGAAAGGAAAGGAGGGGAAGTAAGTGCACTTGTCAAAACGTGAAACAGATGCTTCTACAATGATTGGAGACAATTAATGTTCTCAAGAAGTATCAACAGGCAAAGGGTTGTGCTGAGCTTCAGATTTCTCCAGAAAAAAACAGATGTCTGAAGATTGCAAATACAGATTTATTTTGTAATTATGCAAGAAGGCTGTCTCTGGCTTGGAATGAGCTGTCACATTTCTTTTTAAAGAGCAGGCTGTGTTGCTTCCCCCCCCCTTTTTTTTTTTACATCTCTGAGCTAAACAATAATAAAACAATAGATCAGAGACCAAATAGCTGGCAATTTGCTTTGGAAAGAAAAGACAAAAGAGAAGCTGTTCTTTCTTTTGGGTCAGGTCTACATACAAAGAGAACCAGTGTGGTTTGAGTGTTGGACTATGACTCTGGAGAACAGGGTTCAAATTTCCATCAGCCATGGAAACCCACTGGGTGGCCTTGGGAAAGTCACATTGTCTCAGCCTCAGAGAAAGGCAAAAGCAACCCTCTTTTGAACAAATTTTGCCAAGAACCTGCCTTGTGACAGGTTCACCTTAGAGTTGCCATAAGTCAGAAATTACTTAGAGGCAAACAACAACAACTACACAACCAGAAGCAGCAGTGTGTTCATGAATTCATGAACTGGAGAACCCATTTTTCAATTCTATATATGTATACATGGGTGATAATTTTGTAGCTCCTCCAGCTGTTGTTGGTTGCACCTTCTAGCAGCCTCTTGGTCAGTAGTGGACAATGCTGAAAGTTGCAGTTCAACAATAGCTGAAGGGACACACAATTCTCACCCAATCCTGCGAACAAAAAGAAAAGAGATATGATCAAGAAGAATTATGCCATTAACCTCTTCCCCAGGAAAAAAATATATGCTACTACCACTGTCTCCCCTTGCTTTGAAGATGGACTGTGGGGCCAATTTTGTATTTACATCACTTTGATGTGAGAGGCGGCCTACAAAAATTGCATATGGCTGACAGGCAATGGGATGAAGCCCCTCATCTTCTCTATAGTGCTTGAACCTCATTGCCCATTAGGAGGTACAGTATGGGCTGAAATTACTGTCAAGCTGGGCAGGATTCATTCGTTCATTCATTCATTCATTCATTCATTCATTCACCTGCTTCCCCGCTTTGGTGGGTAAGATTGACCAGAATAAGATTAATCTTCTAAGATCATCAGTTATACTATCCTGACATTAAGCAGAAGGGTGGCCCTCTTCTCCCATCCTCCTGGCAATGAGGAATATCTCAAAAAGTAAGTTTATGTGTCTGCATTTTCTTCCTTTGTTAGACTTTGTGGGTTGTTGGTTTATTTTTTTAATGTGAATGGCACACATGATCTAACTGAAGTTATGGTTAATGTATCATTTATCATGTAATGTAATGTATCATACTTAATGAGATCACACTTGTATCATCACAGGGTTTGCCCTGTGGCTTTTAGATTCTGGCTCTGAAATCTCAGAGGCTAGGATTGTCCTGGCTTGGCATTAAGTAGAGCCCTTTTTCATAGTGAGTTTTCTAAAAAACAGAATCCTTGTCAGGGAGATCCTGTTTGGGCTTCAGGAGACAGCACAATGGTTATTAACCTTTTCTTTACCAGATACTCCCTGTAATTTATTTTATTTTATTTTTTGCTGGTGACCCCCAAGACTTAAGATTTAAATATTCAAATTTCTATTTAAACATTCAAATATTTATTTACTAAAGTCTTCTGGAGACTAGGATTCAAATCCCTGCTCAGCCACTGGGTGATCTTGTGCAAGTCACATTCAGAGGAAGGCAAAAGCAAACCCCCTCTGAACAAATCTAGCAACAACAACAACAAAAAATCCACCTCTTTGATAAGTGCAGCTTAAGGTTGCCATAAGTCAGACATGACTTGAAGGCACAGAACAACAAAGTACCCAAAGTGCGCTGTTGCTACCACTGCTGTTGGTGTTCAGCCAGCAGGGGATCCCCGGCTAAGAATCACTGTGATAGCATATTTGTTGAGCCACCTAAGGCATTGTTTTTAAAGTGAAGTTTTCTCAGAGTTATCCCTTTGATGCCATGAAACTAAAAGGGACAGAGAAAGGGAGTCCACTTAAGTCCTATCTTGATCACCCAGGCAAAAGGATGAGGCTGACAGACAAATCTTCCTTTCTTTCAGGGCCATAAGGGGATGTGGGCAGGAGGAAGACTAGCTATGGATGTGAGCCATGGGACACACCATAAGAAGGGCTGAGGAAGAAGAAGGAAAGCTGAGCTGGAGCAAGCTGCTGGGGTTTCCATATTGGAGGACGCAAAGAATAACAGTTTTGATGTTCATTAATTATTGTGATTGTTTTATTTATTAATGTGTTTTAAATTATTGACATCTGCCTTGAGTGACTTTTTTCTTGGAACAGCAGGATAAAAAAAACAGGATTAAAAATAAAATTAAAATAACATAGGTGAGTTATAGCAGATCTATGTCAACATGAAGTAAAAGCTGTTGCTTGTTTTTCAGAACTGAAATTGCTTATAGGCTCTTGTCTCTTCATGAAGATGAGCCTTCTGTGATAGCTTTCTGTTTCAAAATGTGCGTATGGGCACATTCACACATCATACAATCTTCCACCTAGTGTCTGAAGTGGTATAGTTCTTTCTAACACCTCAGGACTGTCCCATTTTATTCACCTTCCTTTGGATGTACATAGAGAAAGAAGCCTTGGTCAAAAAGTTGACAAAAGTATTTATAAATGTAATTTGCCCAGTCATTCATTTCCACCAAGCAGGTGGCATACCATCTATCATAACTAGCACAGGATTCATCTTGCTACTATCATGTGGCTAGCATGATGATTATTCATATCCAGAGCTTGGTAATGGACCCAATAACTCACCGTTTTCTTTGTTTTAACTTCCAGTATAGCCCCTGTGTACCACCTCTGCTCTTGTGACAGCATTTTTGTAGAGACCCTGTTTGTTTGTCACTTGCTGCACATCTTCAATGCCTACCCATGTTGACCACATGTTCATATCTGCTACTTCCTTCACATGGCAAGACATTGACTTCGTGCTGAATATATTTGTTTCCCCCACATTAGTCCTCAGGTAGTATCCCATAATCCTAACAAGTTTTCTGCTTGGCATCCTGAATTGACTAATATCTTAAAGAACCCAGTGAGTACAGACATTCACAACTGCAGGAAATAATCTATTTCAGGACTATATCTAAAAGTTTCTTGAGATTTATCATCTAGGCTCTCTGGAAACAATTTATTCCCTTGCTACTGCACTTAAAAATGTTCATCCATGTGTATATGAAATGTTTATATAATACCATATGTCAAACATTGGAGGTTATACTATAATGAATCCATATGTGGAAGATCCCTGTGGATGTGGGAGGAAATCTATCCTAAAGCAAAGATAACACATGCCCTCCTTCCCTCCCCATGTCTCACATTCTTTAGGTTGTAAGCCTGAGGGCAGGGAATTGTATTTTCATGTGCCTTTTCTTGTAAAGCATCATGTACAGTGATGGCACTAAATAAACAAACAAACAAACAAATACAGCAACAATGAATCCTTTGGCACCTGTTCTTTAACTGTATCACTGGAGGTGGATGTAAAATATGAATGAATAAAACAAGCTTTGAGCAGTATTCATTTCAAACACCACCCTAAACACAATTACATTGTTGGTCTAAACTAGCTGGGAATTATCTATAATCAAACAGCCTTAAGATCATGCAGCATATCTGACAACAAGGAGGCAAAGGTAATATGGACAAAAATAATAAAACTTAGTAATTACTGAAGACAAAGGAAAAACTAATGTGGATTTGCTTGAGCTAACTTAGAAAAATCCTTGTATCTCTCTAGAATTGTGTGCTTCAGAACTTTCCTCCAGAAAAACAAACTGATACAGCCAAAGTTACATTCAGAATGTGTTTTCATCCCTAACATATCAAAGTTAAGGATCTTCCGATAGCAAGGACTGAGGACTGGGTTATTTACATGAATGAAGGTTGTAGAAGGCCAGTTTTTTGCCTAGGCTGCGATGTCAATCTAAATATCTGGCTAGGAATCCTAGCTGGATGGAAAGTTCCCCGGGCACATGCACAATGTAGGAGTAAGCTGGCAATGTGTATGGTACCAGAATGTTCTATTCTGATCAGATTCTGGTCTGTCAGAGTGTGGGACAGAAAAGTATTTCTTTCAATAAAGTTGGATCCTTGATTTACTGGCACATCTTTCTAACTTTTCCTGAAGTTACTGGGAAAAGCAAGTCCTCATTTGCTGCTGCTAGCCTGGTCAGGAAAACATTGCAAGCTGAAACACCTATCCATGAGCAAAGACATTCAAACTTGTCCTGCCATTTGCAGCAGCAAGTTAGCATACATGAGTACATCGTTATGTAGCCCTGACTTATGACAGGGTGAAACAAAATATTCTTTTGGTAGCGAAGAGGACTACCACTAGATATGGCGAGCTCAAGTCCCTCTCTGATGATGAAGTAGCTCATCAGTAATACCTGCACCAGAGACTGGAGCCTATGTCTTAATAACTACATTAAAATACATGAGAGGGGGTGGCATTAAGGCAAAATGTAAAATACATTTTCTCTAAATGAAACTTGTATCATTCAGGGAGCATTTTCATGGAATCATTACTGTATTGCTCTTCCTGCTTTCACTGCTTCCCCCACATGACAGGCAGGTGCAAGCAAGAAGTGCCATGGCCAGGACCACAAAGGAGAGAGAAGAGGGAGCACCAGGAAGAGGAAGTCTGCATTGCACTGCACTGCCCTATGCCACAGAATTTCCAGAGGAAGGAAACTGTAGAGGGGTGTGTGTGTGTGTGTGTGTGTGTGTGTGAGAGAGAGAGAGAGAGAGAGAGAGAATGAAATAATGGGTTCAGTGTATTCAGTAGAAGGGGAGAGACAGACGAAGATGAAGAGAAAGGGCTTTATCACACAAGGGAAGTAAATCTCACTTACTGCAGGATAACAGTGTCTTTGGGTAGGACTTATCACACTATTTCATTCATTTTCTGTTGTTCTCTTGGTGGGAGACAGTTTGGATTTGCCTACTTCATGTGATAAAGACCAAAGACCAAATCATGTATAGAGATGACCAAGGTACATAGGCAACACTAAAAGGAAGAAGATAGTATAGCAGTGTATGCAGGCAACAGTGCACCAGAAACAAATAGCAACAGTGACACAAATACTGCCAAAAATATGTGAGAAGGAGGAGGGGAGCTTTGAGTTTATATGTATAGATTTTGTTTATTTTTGTTTATTTATTTGTTTGTTTCCTATATCTTTCATATGAATGAGTGTATCCCTTGCTTGCAAAGAGCGCTCAAACAGGGGAAAGGTGCCAAGGCAGTTGAAAGCAGTGTGAGTAATCAGTTGGTCCCAAGTGAGCCTCCATAAGTCCTTCATCTTCCCTACAATAGATGAGTTCCACTTTTTGACCATTTCCACTTTCTCACGGTGCTCCAGACCCTAACGTCAGATAAGTGTGGGAAGCCTATTCACTCACATATCCAGTGGGGTTCAAATTAAAACTGGATATATCTCACCGTGATTGTACCCGCTGGTCCCCACAAGAGTTCAACATGTTAAAGAATTGTGCCAGAAGATTCAAATGAACTCTTTCACATGCTAAAAGGATGCATGAGGAACACTGAAGACCATACGCAGTGGCCCTGACCCAGCTATTGAGGTACCTCACATGTGATTAATGCAGCTCACTGGATCAATATACACAATAATTCTAATAATTATAATATTCAGCCAACAGAACATGACTACCACATGCATAAGCAGTGGGTGAACATGCCTAGCAGTCATGACCACACACCCCAATATATGAAGTGTGTTCTTCTGAACACCTCATAAGCACAGAGCAGTGTATGTGCAACTGTACTATCTAGGTCACTGAGAAATGGAGAATTCTGTATCTATATAAAGGAGATCAGTATCTAGTTCTATGCAGGTGAATATGGGTTGAAGGCTAACAAGATGTACCAGTGACAACAGCCATAACATAAATCCATATGCTTCTTTCCTACCTTCCTCATCTTCACTTACATATTCTCTTCCTTCCAAGCATAGTTACTTGACTCCACTTCAGTATGATCTCCTTTTTTTCCTCCAGCACATCAGGAACCTGAATAGTTGTCCTTTGCCAGAAAAATAAATACATCCTTTGCTATCAATGAAAAGCAATCATCAAAATACATGGGGTTTTTAAGAAAAGAAAATCCCTTTTTTGAAAGAAGTAGAAAAATCAATAACAAATAGAAATGCACTCATTAGCAACATTCGTGTCAGTGCTATATTGCTCTATGCCCCATGCGGCTTTCATCTTTCCGCTCTGTGCTCCATCAATTTATTTTTCTTTTTTTCTGCATTTGTATTATCCAAAATGATCAAACACAGAGCATGCCCTAGAAAGTACACCAATTAAAAACCTCACTGAAGTTTTCTTAAGCATGTGTGCCTCCAACATAATTGGAATAATAAACACATTTTTGATAAGCTGCTGTTTGGATTTCACTAAAAAATAAGAGCATCACCTTCCCACATACTTGAGGATAGATAGATATTCATAGTTTTTTTGGCTCCTTTATACAGCAAAAGCAGCAGTGCTGAAAACATCTGGGCCATCAGCTCTACAAATCAATAAGGAAATTCTGCCTCCAGTCAGGTCAATCAAAGCTTGATTGTTGACTTCACAGCAGAAAGAATTTCACCCATCAAACAGCTTCCTCCTTCCTCTATGATCAAGGCCAGATCAAGGCCAGAAGAATCCAATGGATCACTTTTGCTTCATCCACTTGAATCAATGGCAGTATTCTGGAGACCTTTAACTGATTCCAAGTGATTCTCCCCTTCCTCAGTAATCCCCTCCCAGATTATTCATGAAGGTTCTCCCAACTTTCTGGAGAGGTTTTTCTGGTAACATTGGTGGCTCTATGGGTAGTGGAAGAGGAGAGACAAGAACTGTTCATTCCAGAAATTTCCTTAACTTGAGATATGACTCCATGATTGTCATTTGGTTGAAGATTGCCATCTATGCATTGATTTATTTGCAAATATTTGTGTTTTGTTTTTTAAAAAAATATTTTATTGAAAAATTAAACAAAAAAACCCTACATGACAACATACAATCTACACATAACCACTTACAAACATACTAATACACATAAATAAAAATAATACAAATACTATATACTAATTACGTAATTGATGACCAAACCATAGAGAACTTCCCCCTTGAATGAGATACAGCATTATTATATTCTCAAAAATATCATGAAATAAACCTCCCCATATAAGAAAGGGAGAAACTGGTGTTCCGATTGTCATACATCTGTGTCAACCTCTAGTTGAATAACAACAATACCATTATCCAAAATAACTTCTTGTTATCTCAAACATAATATTAATGGTATTCCTGCACATCCCTATTCTGTCGAAGAAAACCAATCACATCAAAAACTTCTCCTTCTTCCACCTCCCTCCACAATATTACCTGGGGAATACCACCAATAATTTATAGTTACAAATATTAACAACAAATTATATCATTCCTACTTAATCTTTGAAGACATACTATATTACTGAAATGTAGCATATTCCCCCATGAAACTAAAGACAGAATATTTTAATTTTAATTTAGTTTATTTTAAACTATGTCCAAGAAGGGATCCCATAATCACTCCTAAATACTCAAAGCTGAAGACCATTGGTTGGAATTTCTTTGTTTTGAAGAAATACTGTAAACAACTCCCAGGCCTTATAAAACTTACTGTCCATCATGTTTTTCAATCTATAAGTCATTTTTTCCATCTGTGCAATTTCAATAACTTTCTCTAACCATTCGTCAATGATGGGGATATAAGTCGATTTCCAGTATTTAGCATAGACAAGTCTGGCTGCCACGATCAAATGCTAAGCTAATTTTTGGTACAGAAATCCATACTGTTATCTGCACCAAAAATTCCCAATAAAAAGAATTCTGGAACTAATTCAATTTTTAGTTTCAATTTTTTTCGCATATTAGCTCATATGGCATACCAGAATCTCTTTATTTGCAAATATTTGTAAAGCTCTTACATGTAAAGATTTCAAGCTGTTGTACAAGAATCATAAAACATGCAATGTAAAACAATGCACACATTAAATATGCAATATCTTTGTTGTTGTATACCTTCGAGTTGTTCCACCTTATGGCAATCCTTAAGTGAACCTACAATGGGGTTTTCCTGGCAAGATTTGTTTAGGAGGGGTTTTCCATTGCCTTCTCTTGAGGATAACAACGTGACTTGCCCAAGATCACTTGTTGGGTTTCCATGGTTAAGTGAAAATTCAAGTCCTGATCTCTGAGACTTCGAGTCCAACACAGACCAATATACCATGCTGGCTCTCATATAATATCTATATTATCAATTACTTATAGTAAAATGGATGACAAATTAGCTTGTTTTCAGTAGAAAACTAAGCATAAGACATTTTGATAGAGAAAATTCTACACTGTAGGAACCTTCATTCTGGTCCAAATGACATAGAAAAGTCTTTAGAGGACACAATGAAGATGGCAATTTAAAACCTAAAGTGGCTTACAGAGGTGTTCACACACCTACATTGATTTCTTCACACTTTTTTGAGTTATTATCTGGAACTGAAATGGATTTAATAGGCATTGTTACCACTTGATATACCAAAGATACTCCTGTGGTTTTCTTCTCACCATTCTTCCATAAATCCCAGTTTTCTGCAGTATCTGGGTGATAGTTGTCCATAGACAGTAGACAGACTGCTGCAGATTTCTACAGTTCCTGCAGAATTACCATTGAAATCACAGTGGCTTATTTGACCAGTGTACTTCTTACACAGTCACTGAGTTTGGATGGATGACCTTCTCTATGCAGACTTGCAAATTATCCATTCTTTAAGAATGGATATAACAGTGTTCTAGGAGATGGTCATAGCTTTTTTTTTTTTTAAAGCCCAATCCCGACTGGTGTTTCTGCACAATGTTATCCCAGACTTGTCCCATAACTCCTTGGTCTTGATGATACTGTCTGTACACACATGTAGCCATCCTTATCTTGGGGTTGTGCTACTGTTCAGTGAACATATAGTAAAAGAACTGTAGATTTATTCTTTAACAAACTTTGGGGCCTTCCAGAAACTGGTATGCTCAATCCAAGATCACGTAGCACTGAAAATGTACAGGGAACATGAATCCATTCAACTAGTTATGTGACTTCCTGAGGCAGTGATTTGCACCAGGGCTTTTTTATTATTATTATTTTAAAAAATACTTATTAGCCTATTATAATATAACAAAGTCAATATACATACCATGTCATAGCAAAGGATGTGAATACTTACACAATTTACAAGTAGCAGGGTTTTTTATCTATAATTTTTGTGTCACCATAAAAATATTTTGCACCTTCATAGTACTGAGTGCTTTGTCTGCATCAAGGAGCAACAATTTGAATTAAATATGTTTCATTTCAAGGTTGCAACACAACAAAATGTACTAAAATCAAAGGGAATCTGAATGTGTACGCACACGTGAAGCAGGCTACTGTGGGTAAGGCTGCCATGCCTCCAGTTTGGCCAAGTTTTATCTGGATTCTTGGCATGGCACTCAGTGCCTGTCTGGTACACCATCTGGTCCAGCTTCCAAGCTTTCATTTTTTTAAAAAATTAGTCTGTAGCCCTTACAGACGCTGAGATATGGAGCAAAATGTGGAGGCGCTCTTGTCCTGCTTAAGGGTTAGGCACACACAGCAGTTGCTGGGGGGAAGAAATTTATTCAGAGCTTTTGTGGATATTGAGAAATAAGTCATGGACATACATCAGATAGCAAAGCCTCTAGCAAAGAAGCTCCTTTTTGCAAAGTCTTTTTATGCCTGGCCCTCTCCCACTTTCTTGTTTGTGATGATTTGAAACAAACTTCCCATGTGAGATTGCAGTAGCATGTCTGTAGTAAATAATGTATTAAAGATTTAGCTGGAAGAGTAAGATTCTGCTGCAGCCAATCAGCAGTAGTTGTGTGTGCCTGCCAACAACTGGCAAGGTAAACAGCAGCTGCCTCCAGAATCCCTTACTGAGCAAACCAGAGACAAAGAAGGAAAGCAGATAAGTCTGCCTCAAAGAGGTACTCATAGCAATTTTTAAAAAAAAAAAAAAGTATAGATCTATTTGTCTGGCCACCAAAACAGAAATCATAAGCGGAGATTGGTGAAATTAAAAATAATACTTTGATACATTTTAGAAGACTTTCAGGTGGTCTCTAGGAGGTTCAGAATCCTAGCTTACCTGACCATTGTTTCATTTCACATTTGTATATAATTTTGAATCAAACTTTGAATCAAACACTTTGATCTGTTCTATTTTTTTGTGGTGTAGGACACTATTCCTATACTTTCCATGTTATGTTTGCCTCTGGCCCAAAATTTTCTGCTAAAGAGTTAATGACACATCTACTTCATTATCTGATACATCCTTTCAGTAGATCAAAATGGGTAGGGCTCATCCACTCTAACACACATGCCATTCACACTCATATATGCACATCCTTCACAATCTCAACCATACATGGACGCACATCTCTCATACATACACTAACTCACCTTACACAACACTGATACCATTCGCTCTACCCGCACCCACCTGCTCACGTCACTCAGACACATAAGCACATATAGACATACCAGACAGTATGTGGAATGTGTGGCTGGCAAGGAGACTGCAATGAAGGGCAGTTTCCCCTGACAACGTGATACCCCAAAATGTGGGTGACTCAGGGATCCACTCACAATGCCAGTACTTCCATGCAAAGGTGAGCAATTATCAGATCAACATGAGGAGGCCTGTGAGAGGGAGGTAAACCAACAAGATCTTTGATATCAACAGTCACAGGATCGATTGCAGGAAAGAACCAGTGAGATAGTCAAAAGTAAACTAAAATGTGTTTTATTAAGGGAAGTTCAATCACTTGCACACAAGATCCAAACAGTCACAGAGCAATGCAAGGCTAACCAAAGGTAAAGTGAGGAAAGGTTGTTAGAGAGACTTCAGGGAGTTGGGGATATTTACCAGTCTAGAAGAGCAGTGAAGAAGCAGTGATGTGGCCTAGACTTGTGTCTAAGGACAGTACACAATCAGGAATCAGAGTAGCAGAGTGGCTGCTAACAATCAATACACTGCAAGCTAGGTGATCAAAACTGGGATTTTTTATACACAATTTCTACCTGGAGAGCATGCATGTGAATGGCTTTCTGGTCAAGTAAACGGTAGAGTTCACCGAGTGGACAATGTGGTCTGGGACGAGCTGATGGTCTTAGCGTTAGGTGACAAAAGGGTCTAATGGTTGTTTGACAGCTCAGTGTTTGGGGACATGATTGAGTATAATGGGATAGATTGCAGGGTGAAGGGAAGAAGACTTGAGACAATCAGTGATCTGATGTGAACTTCCCAGTCACTATTGTTTAGGAAAGCAGAGTTGTTAAGGCTAGCAGCAGCCTATTATCTTCAGAGTCTCCTGGTGATTTCCTGACTGACTTGGCTGTGCCTTGGGGGGTTCTTCTTGACTTAGATTTCATAACACAAGTGTTCAGCCACTTTTCCTCTTATCCAGCAGGGTTGTCCAGCCATATCAGAGTATAATTTATATATCAATTTCAATGTATGTCAATTAAACCATATTAAAGCATGGAGGTGTACAGCTGCTAACAACTGCTGCTCAGCACAGCAGAACTGCAATATAAAGGTGCTCCTAGCTCTTCATGGTGGCAGCTCCTCTGTGAGTCACTTTGGGTCACCCAGAAGGACCATCTGTTCTTCTTATCTATAAGGCACATATACAAAACAAGTTGTCTCTGAATTATTGTGGATGACAAGAGCCTTGACACATCTCCACCCATGATAAGAAAACAATAAAGCATTTGATGTCCTACATAACAATATGGAATTAGATTTCAGCAATGTGATTTTGATTGGAACAAGAAAATAGAACATGCTCCTGTACTCCCAATGGCTTGTATATGGATACCTAGACTGTAATAATTAATTACCTTTGATTTCCAAAAGATTATATTGCTGGGTTTCTGTCAACGAGAGATTTACTTTTGGATATTGGCCTGGCTTTTTCTGATTACTTTTTAATTCACAGAATACCAGTTTTCAGCACAAGCCCCAAATGGGTCATCTTCATGCGATGAATCTTCCTCTGCTTGAATTAATTAATAGCTACAAGGAAAGAAAATGGCCATTTTGCAGCAGCTCTGAACTTTTTCAGCTTCTTTCCATTGACAGGGTCAGATACGCTGCTGTCAAAACAGGGGGCCACTTAGCTTTGCAATGCCCCATTCTACCACCAACACAATTAACTTCTCTAAAAAATCAATACTAACTGGACAATAAATGGAAAACAATTATACGTAGCAATCAGCTATGTTTGTTAGTGAGGGCTCTTTGTAAATCCTGCAAATGAGACATAGTCCTGTTCAGACAGAGGGCTTCCTGGCACCAGATTTGTATTATCAACAGACTTACTGCTAGAAGGTCTCTATACAGAGAATTGGAGAAGGTATTATTTCATCACAGAACTTTAGAAGTTCTGTAGTACCACACTTGCATTATAGAACTAACCATTTTCAAAAGTAGTATATATTATGGAAATGTATACACAGAAATGTGCAAATTCATTAAAAAAAAGTTGGGAAATGCATTGTATATTGTATGTCCCAAAATAATATCTTATACCCCAAATGATAACTGAAATTCTACATCAAGGAAAAAGACCATAGTTTTACACAATTTTGCATTAGTGAATTACAACACTGTGCAACTGAATGTGCAAACAAATGTGAAATGCCCAAGTGCAATGCTCAGTACGCAGATGCATGTGCAATGCCCAAATTGCACCATAAGCACAGTGGTGCTGCACACACAACTCTGTTTCTGCAATCTCCAATTGAATATGGCCAAAAAAGCACAACTGCATGAAAGAGCATGTACATCTGTAAGTTGCTAACAGATGGCTAGCCAATGTTAGGAACTACATTCTATTATATTGGGAAATACAGTGAGTGAGGAAAACTGCTTGCAAACAATGTGGATATTAGACAAAAATCCAATAAAATCCACATATGTGTGATTTATATGTCTTTTACCAAAAACTGAAAGTTCAGAGTAAACAACATGCAAAATTGGAAAACAAACTTCAGCCAGTGTGGTGTAGTGGTTTGAGTGTTGAACTATGACTCTGGAGACCAGAGTTTGAATCCCCACTCAGTCATAGAAACCCACTGGGTGATCTTGGGCAAGTCACACTCTCAGCCTGAGAGGAAGGCAAAGGTAAACCCCCTCTGAATTAATCTTGCCAAAAAAACCTCATGATAGGTTCACCTTAGGGTCACTATAAGTCAGAAATGACTTGAAGTCACACAACAACAAAAATAACATCCATACTTCAAAGAGACTTATCTGCAGGATATGTTCTGCCAGTGTTTCAGAACACTAAGGATGAAGCTGAAACATGAAGTATTCCAGCATTTCTCCTTGTGAGAATTTCTGATGAAGTATGCCTTAAAGTCCTGTAAGTAATCACAGCCTACACATCTGAATGTCTGGAAGATTTCATGTATGCATATACCATTAACTTTGCGTTTCAATGATATCAGATGCCCATAGCGGCAGAAGGAGAGAAAAAATTTCCAAGACAACCATACCAAATGTTCAAGGCCCAGAGGCATCTTAGTTCAGCAAAAACACTTGATTTACCACTCACCAAGTACTGGAGCATCATGAAAAGAGTTCATCTTCTTCCCTGCTTGACAACAGAGCAAAGCATCTGTTACACCTCATTTTAAATAATATCTGATCTATCACTGTACTCAGTGGCAGCCTTAGTTTGTTGTATATCATATTAACAGACAGGTGAAGGACCCAGGAGCTTGTATGATAACAGTAAGTGCTAAGAGGAAATAAGCAAGATCATGCTGGACCATGGGCCTTCCACAAACTGTGGCTGCTGGATCTGAAGGGAAATGAAGGGTTTTAAAAATGCGATGAACGGAAGATGATTTGTAAATGATGAGGCTGGAAAAGCCCACCTATTCTATCAGAGTTCGGCCAAATATTCTCATTTCCTTGCCATAGTTACAAGCCCTTACACATCCCATCCTGCTAGTTGACAAAATTGGAAAGGTATATTATCTAATATATAAAAGTCAAAGTTTGTCTGATTGTCTGCGTCTGTGTCAGGTGAAGACCTCATATGATTGGATGCTTAAGAAGATTCTGTGGAATCCTGGGGTTTTCAGTTTAGGGAAAGGCATTTAGAATTCTCATCAGAGAGCTATTCAGTCCCTTGAATAGGCCAGTTGCTATGGAGATGAGACCTAGCAGCAAGGAGGAGGGCAGTGTATTCCCTCAGGAACCCAACCTCTGTATGTTAATAACTCTGAATATAGATTGGATTGGAAAATATGGGGGAAAGTTACAGGTACTGGACAAAACCGTTTGGGGAATTTGAGACACAGAATCTCAAATCTTTCTAACAAGTATTACCTATGAGAAAATAAAATCCCAGGCAAAACCTGGTACACATGCTAGTTTTCATATAAAAACTAGACTCTTATGACAGTAAAAGGATGCAGAAGCAGGACACTGGTTATAAGCATGGGCTAGGTCAGGATAGCTCAACTAAGTTCAAGAAGATTAGGTGGAAAAGCCCAGAATTGATGGACTTCCAGTAATCTTTCGATAGTACAGGCAACCAAGATAATAGTAAACAAAACTGCCTAGGTATGTGCACATTTCCTATAGAGACCCTCCTCACTTACCATACCCAACCAAGACATTAAGAAGCTGTCAGGACTCTGATCGGTGTTTGTCACCCACAGTAAGACGATCAGCCTGTTCTGGACCCCTTTTGTTTACTCTGCCAGACAGTCATTAACGCTCACCCCCTCAGACTACAAAAAAGGGTATTTAAACCCCAGTTCCATCCCCAGAAACTCATTGGGCATCACTCAGCACATCAGTCCCCAGATTCCTGTGCTCTGTGCTACCCTTGGACTGAAGTCTTCTATTTGGCCTTCTCATGGACCAGTAAATATCACTCTCTACACCTAAAATCTCCCTCTATTCAACTATTCTAGCTTCTCCCTTCACTAGTCTTGCATGGTTCATGAGACTATGGTTGATTTCTTGTGTGTGTATGTCTGCTGATCTAATATATAAAAGTCAAAGTTTGTCTGTTTGTTCATGTCAGGCAGAGAAGACCTCATATGATTGGCTCCAACAGGCAAGAAGATGTCATATGATTGGCTGCTTGAGAAGATTCCATGGAATCCTGGGGTCTGCAGTTTAGGGAGGGGCCCTTAGAATCCCAAGCCAGAGAGCTCTTGGACCTCAGTCAAGTGTGCCTGTCTTTACTAGACCAGTTGCTATGGAGATGAGGCCTGGCAGCAAGGAGGAGGAATACAGTGTATTCCCTCAGAAACCCAAACTCTGTATGTTAATAATTCTGAATACAGATTGGATTGGGGAATATGGGGAAAAGTTACAAGTACTGAACAAAACAGTTTGGTGAATTCTTAACAGGAAAAAAATGCCTTATTTAGTTACTAATAATATTTTTTAAAAAGGAAAAAAGTCATAACTAATACTTTTCATCCTTTCTTATCAAGTCTTTCCAAAAATTGTAAAGCTACCTTAAGGTATTTCTAACAAGTATTACCTATAGGAAAATAAAATCCCAGGCAACGCCAGGTACATACACTAGCTTCCAATAAAAACCACCCTGCTTAAACTTTTAACTCGAGTCCTACAGTTAGTACTAGTATACACAGGTGAAAAGATCCTGCCTTTACCCCCCTCTCACAGGCTTCTTTTGAGCTGTAATTCTACCAATTTCTAAGGAGATGCTGGCACTTCTGGTGGACCTTACGGTCCCCCATCTTTTGGGGTAACACCATAGTACAACTAAGATAGCAATCATAATCGTGGTAAAGATCCTTGATTTCCAAAGCACTGCCATCTCAGTCCAGCCAGGACAGGTGATGCAAAGGCAGGCCAATTTGAAAAACAAACAAACAAACTCTCCAATTGGTGGGCAAGGGTGCAAGTGGGCTCTGGATCTGTTGTAATCCTTATCTGCCCTGAAATGCTTCCCAGAACTCTCATATCACCAAACAGAACAACCCTGGAGGTTCCTTTCCTCCTATAGCCATGTTTTTTGTTTTTTGTTTTTTAAAGGAATACCAGGAGCTGATGTATGGACTCTTCCACCTCATCCTAACTCCACAAAGTAAGCTTTTGGTGGGTAGAAAGATTCCTCAGTAAGGCCATGAAGGACAGGTTTTAAACCAGGGGTTCATGAGGCAGAAGGGCATTGATATGTTTCAAGGAAGAGGGTCTGTAAACCAAGTGCAAAAATGATTTCTTCTGGCTACTGAAAATGTTTCTTGTCTCAGTTTATTTTAAAGTAAACTTTTAGTCTTAAAGTGTTCGTTATACTTCATTCCAGACTACTTTATGCGAAGGCAATCAATTTCCAATATGTGCTCAAGTGCATTTTGTCTGAGAGGGTCCATAGCTTTCATCAGATTCTCAAAGAAGACTGTGCCTCTTAAAAGATAAGAACTACTGCTATTAACAGTGAAATTAATACTACGAAATATATCTCTCCCTGTTTACCATACTTATCTCTGCTTCCATTTCTGTCATCTTCTTCATTTGTTTTCCTAGTGTCAAATTTTGCATTTCATCATCCTCATCATCTTAGTTATATTCCCATTTTTGTCTGAAATTGTCTAAAACTGAAAGCTTCTGATTTACAGTGGTGTGCACTCAAACATTTCAGCTTCAGGGAATTTGAATAGCTACAGGCCTTTTAAACTGCAGCTTTTTTCATGAAAAGCTTGACACTGGTTGATGAATGTATTTTAAGTTTTTGAAAGTGAGACACTTTTCCATCATGATTGCGTAGATACAGCTTGGCCACTTGAATAGAATGTGCTTTGACATTTTGATTCTGAGTCTGGAGGGACCCTAAAATTATGGTGACAGCCATATGAATCAGAAATAATTGTGAATATTAATTAAAGCTACCAGTTCAGACTCTTGGAAATCCAAATGAGAAAAAGTTTGGAGATTACTAAATATTTCTTAATGAAGCATAAAATAGCTAAAAAATCATTAGCAGCATCAGAGGAAAAAAATAACACCCTAAGTGGGACTGGAGTGTTCACATTTATAATATAAATAATATTATAATATATTATTATTATTATTATTATTATTATTATTATTATTATTATTATTATTATTATTATTATTATTATAAACATTTATCATATTTATCATTCTTCTTCCAAAAGGTTCATGAATGAAATCACCATCACTTTATCCTCACTACTACCTTTGATGTCAACTGCCCCACAATTTGTAACTAATGTCAACAGCAGGAATTGTGGGAGAATCTCCCAGTTGGTGAGATTCTGTAGAGTTAATTTACTTAGGTCTAGAACAGCAAAGTTGGATATTCTCATTTATACAGAATGTGAAATCATTAAGGTTGTTAATAATTTGAAAGATCTGTTTGACATATGGGAAGAGAGATTTACTACAATCAACTCTTTCAGTTTTCATGTTAAATATGCAGAATTTTCAACAAAAAAAAAAGTCATACCAGCCTAGATTCTCCAAGCCCCACAAGAAATTTAGTTATATATTGCCTTTTTTCCGATCTTGAGATGATGTGACTCATTGGAAAAGGCTATAATGCTTGGTTAAGTAGAAGGCAGTAGGGAAAGAGAATGAGCAGATTATAAGTGGATAGATTCAGTCACGGAAGCTGCAGTCCTGACTTTGCAGGACCTGTGAGCAGGGCTGTTGGTGACAGTGAATTTTGTAGGTCTCTCATTTCATACGTATGTGTGCCTTCACATCACCTGTCAACTTACAGCAACCTCTTGAATTTCACAGAATTTTCTTAGGAAAGGAGTACTCAGAGGTGGTTTTACCAGTTCCTTCCTCTGATATTCATTGTCAGTCTCCCATTCAAATACTAAGCAGGGCTGACTCTTCTTAGCTTCCAAGATCATATGGGATCTGGTGCCTCTAGAGTAAATTGACTTGATGGTGAATAACAACAAAACAACTTTCTCCCAGCACAGGACTAAAGGCAGCTTACAGCATAAATTGAAACAAATTGATCAGCTAAAACCAAGCTGTTATAATGATGGAAAACAATTAAATAAGCAATCATATTAAGACAAAGCAGTCAATTAAAAGAGCTTAAAATGGGAAAGAAAGAGGTGCAACACTCTGTATAAAATGTTTTCCTTCCTATATGAGACCAAAATGCCAAGCAGGATTTTGTATGTCATGTTTTTGCATTTCACACAAACTGTCTTTGTGCAAAAATAAAAAGAGCCATTTCCTTTTGTGAAGCTAAGCAGAAAGAGAGAGAGAAAGAAGGGGAGAGAAATCACAAAAGGGCCGGTTCGTTAATCACACAAACATAAGCATCCCATCCAATGCTACTGCTTTTACAAGTTCATACAACTAGTCAATCAGCTCATTTTCCCCAGTTCTGTACATTTGGCAGAAATGTACAGAAAACAACCCTGAAAATGCAAAAGCTTTCTTAGAGACTAACACACACACAAAAATCATCATCTCATAATGAAGATATTTTTTTCCTGTTCTTTCTATGTTCAGGTGAGAATGAACCATTTTAGAATGTACATTCCTAGTCATCAAGCAAGCAGGGGTCTCTGCCTGCAGCAGCTCATCCTGTTCTAACAATCTAACTCCTACACTTGGTAGATCTGATTTTGCCTGAGGTGTGAAGAAGCATGTCCAGGACTACATATTTCGTCATAAAACCTTCACCCACAAACTTAGACTGTATCTTTAGAAAAGGGCAAGATAGAGAAGTCTATAAATGTATACACAGTTGTAATACCTCTGACGTACAATGTGCATTAGACTGCATCAGGATGAAACTTTTTAAACTACAAACCTTCCATATGAATACTCTTCAATAGGAAAAAAAAATAGAAGGCCTATTTGCAATTCTACAAGAGGATTAGCTGTCGGCCAGGAGCAGATTTTGGAAAGCGTTGCCAGAAGCAGCATAAGGAAATGTGTATTATGCAGGACTCAAAGGGCATTTTTACATGTGAAATCTAAGTTCATTTGTATTTTAATTGGTCTATTATCCAGATGTAAAACCAGCATTGTGTTCAATATATTTTTGGTCTCTGTTCTGTTCCATGTTAACAACACTTCACAAATAACTGCATACATAACTATCTGCAAAGTGGAGATTCTGCTGCCATTTGGATTTCCTAGTCAAAAATATGAATCTCAGGGGTTTGTAATGCTTCACTTGAATACAAAATAAACATTAAAGCCCCTGAGATTTTCTTTTGTTCAGATTAAATCCAGATTAAATCAGAATTCAGCTCTTCCCTCATCCTGGCCAATCAAATCCCACCTGGTTCTTACCTATCTGCTGTCCTCAGCTCTCCTACTTTCCTACCCACCCCATCCACCCATCTGTTGGCTGCTGCTACAATAGAACACAAGAGCAAGGAAAGGCAGGAAAGAAATCCTGCTGCTCCTTATGCCTTTGTACTTTCTAACTCAACAAATGCTGTCCAAATCTGATTCTAACATGGATTCCTCACTCATCTATACTGTAAATACCTTCCACATCCTCACCTGGGAATTGACTGGGCAGGTAGAAGATGGAGCAAGCTTGTTTTCTACTGCTCCAGAGGCCAGAGCATGAACCAGTGGAATCAAAATACAAAAAAGCCAGATCCTACCTAGACATTAAGAAAGACTTTTTGACTGTAACAACACTTCGAGCATACAATAGACGGCATCCAAAGATGGTAGACCAAAGATGTATCTAGGATGGGGCAACTGGGGTACGTGCCTTGGGTGCCAATGCCAGGTGGGTGCTACAAAGCTGAACCCCCACACTGTCCTGACTGGGCTTGGGCCACCACACCACCACACACACACCCCGGGGTCCTTCCTGAACTGGTGAAGGGGGCGTGGCAAAAGCAGCAGCCTTCTCACCCACCCCCACCCCCCTCCTTGCCAGGGTCCTTCATGACCCAGCACAGAGGTGGCAGCAGCGGTAGCAGCAGCCCTCCTTCCAGCTGCCACCCCTCCACTGCCCCCTGCCCTCCCCCACCCCCACCAGAGTCCTTCCTGGCCCAGTGCGGGGATGGTAGCAGCGGCAGAAGCACCTAGGAGCGCAACTTCCATGCTTGCCCTAGGTGCTGTTGAGCCTAGATATGCCACTGTGGTAGACTGCCCTTCACATGTGCTCCCTCTGATCTTCCCCCTCCCATGTCAGATGCCCTCCAGCATTACCTGGACTCCCTAAAGCCTTTGGTCCTACTCCAAGATACAAACTGCAATTGATATTCACTGCATTGTTGCGAATCATAATTTTCCCTGGTTACAAAGTTGCAATAGCAAAAGCACACTCTAGTTCTTCTTCCTAGAGGTTAAGCTACACAGGGTTTGCTAATATCATCATGGTAGGGGCCAAGCATCCTGACATATCTTAAATTCAGGCCTCCACACATTAGCTGAAAGCTCTAAAGTGGGGGTTGGGAATATAGTCCCTAGCATTGTTCACGAGTGGCTACGCTAGCTAGAAGCTGCTGGGAATTACAATCCCACAGCATCTGAAAGTCTGCATGATTCCCACCCGTCATCTAAAGAGCAGCCTGTGTATGAACAGCTAGTCTAATGTGAGGGTGGGGACATGGCTTCTTGCTGTACATGTATCCCAATTTCCAATGCTTATATAGATCAATGTCCTAATTCCTTTCTCTAGAATCATCTCATATTCAAAGCTTCGAAAGTAGGAACATTGCAGTGTAGGAGGAGCTGGACATTTCAGATAAATTTGACTATTTCCATCTGCAATCAGCTACTATATACCTTTAGGCCATATTGCTTAACTGCATTGAGCACTGTTCTGGGACCATGCAAATTTTTTATGTAAACATTGGGCTGGGAGAAACTGACAAATAAACAACACCCCAAAGCAAATCATTTTAAGAAGTTGAGAAAAAAAATAGTTTCATCTTAGGCTAATAAAACTGCTTCCATCTTAGCTTTAACATTCTAAGACACTTTGTATAATATGTGGGTGGGATTTTTTTTTTTTTTAATTTAATCATTTTGCCACAGAGAGCACACAAGTAAGCAACCTTCTAATTCCATCCCTAAAGGAGATTAATCATTTTCTATTGTTAAGTAAAAGGCTTTGCTGTGATTAAAAGAAATTAAAAGGCATTCACTGGTGGAATCACTCCAGTCAATAAAGTAATTAGGGTCATGACAAATGAAGGAAGAGACAGACTATGATTTCAATGCTGAGAGAGTCAGGAAACTTTTAAGAAAGTGATTGTCTCATTTAGCCAAATGTGAACCTGCATTGGAGTTTATGTTAAGCAATTAATTTTAACATCGACTAAGTATGGCTGTTTTCAACAACAGCAGTGCTATGCATTTGATGTATTAGGGGCAAACTACATGCCACATAAAAGAATTCTCAATCTGTTGTTCTTGTTACCTAAATGCAACTGTGAGCACAAGTATAACAGTTAATTTAACTAGTACATAAGGAGGAGACTCTGAAAACTTTACCTGCAGGCCATTTTCTGATTAAAATCATATAACACATCTGCTTTATCATCCACAAAGAAAAACATTTTTCAATGTGTAATATTCACTCTTGGACATCACACCCATGGGCCCAGCAAAATCTAGCAATTCTTGCAATTGAACAGATTTAATATATCTTTAATATCTCATAGAAACTGAAAGGGAAATTTTCAGGATTCCAGTAAAGCCCTCTATTCAAACACTTGTACTGAGAGCAAGCCATTGATAATAGAATCATAGAATCATAGAAATGTAGAGTTGGAAGAGACCACATGGGCCTTCCAGTCCAACCCCCTGCCATGCAGGAACACCCTCAAAGCACTCCCGACAGATGGCCATCAAGCCTCTGCTTAAAAACCTCCAAGGAAGGAGACTCCACTACACTCTGAGGCAGCATATTCCACTGCCAGACAGCCCTGACTGTCAGGAAGTTCTTCCTGAGGTTCAGGTGGAATCTCCTTTCCTGCAGCTTGAATTCATTGCTCCTTGTCCTGGTCTCTGGAGCAGCAGAAAACAAGCCCTCTCCCACCTCTACATGGCATCCCTTCAAATATTTAAACATGGCTATCATGCCCCCTCTTAACCTTCTCTTCTGCACACTACACATACCCAGTTCTCTAAGTCTGTCCTCAAAGGGCATGGCTTCCAGGCCCCTCACCATTTTGGTCACCCTCCTCTGGACTTGCTCCAGCTTGACTATGTCCTTCTTGAATTGGGGTGCCCAGAACTGGACACACTATTCAAGATGAGGTCTAACCAAAGCAGAGTAGAGTGGTACCAGTACCTCTCTCGATCTAGACACCATACTCCTATTGATGCAGCCAAGAATTGCATTGGCTTTCTGGGCTGCCACATCACACTGCTGACTCATGTTCAACTTATGGTCTATTAAGATTCCTAGATCCCTTTCACACATACTGCTATCCAGCCACATGTCCCCCATCCTAGGACCTTACACTTCTCTCTGTTGAATTTCATTTTGTTAGCCTTGGCCCAGCTTTCCGATCTGTCCAGGTCATTTTGAATTTTGATCCTGTCCTCTGGCGTATTAACAACCCCTCCCAATTTGGTGTCATCTGCAAATTTGATGAGCATGCCCTCTATTCCTTCATCCAAGTCGTTGATAAAAATATTGAACAGCACTGGACCCAGGACAGAACCCTGTGGCACCCCCCTAGTCACTTCTCTCCAGGATGAAAAGCAGCCATTCGTGATCACCCTTCGGGTTTGGTCAGTCAACCAATTACAAATCCAACTAACAGTAGCCCTGTCCAGCCCACATTTTACTAGCTTCTTCATTGATATTTTAACCAAGGTGCAAATCTCAAATACCAAAAGACACTGGCATCATAATAGCTAATTATTGTACCATTTCTTTTTAAAAAAAATCTAGGTTCCATTTTCACAGAATTTTTTAAGCAGGGATGGATAATTTTGGCTCTCATAGAGGTGTAGCTATAAAAGAAGCAAAATACTTTCCTTCCAAATAAGAATTCTGCCCCTCCCCAATGAAATTTTCTTACAGTCCCCAAATTTTTAGCCTTATGGTAACTTAAAACTTCAGTTGAGGATTTCAAAATACAGTTTAGGCATCCAAAGAAAAAGGGGCAGGCAAAGTTACTAAAGGTACTTGAACACAATAAACATAAGTATTCCATATGTGGATAATTCTGAGTGTCTCCCTTTCTGCAGCACTAGTAATTTGGAGAATGAAAGGAAATTTCATTGAGGGGAACAATTCCTATTTGGAAGGGCAATGCACTCATTCCACCACCACCACCCCGCCTCCATAGCTACACTCCAACCAGAAGATACTGTTGTGGTGTTGTTGTGGTGTGCCTTCAAGCTGTTTTTCTGTCTTATGGCAACCCTAAGGAGAGTCTATCTTGGGGTTTTCTGGGCCTGAGAATGTGTGATGCGCCCATGATCACTCAGTAAATTTCCATGGCTGGGCAGGGAACTGAACCCCGGTTTCCAGGGGTTCAGTCCAACACTCAAACCATTACACAACGTTGGCCATTTCCGCACTAGACTGTTATAAGCGTTATTATTCCACTTGCAATATCCTATGGAATCCTGGGGTTTGCAGTTTCGGAAGGGGCTGCCTGGCCCCTCCCTAAACTGCAAACCCCAGGATTCCATAGGATGTTGCAAATGGAATAATAGCACTATAACAGTCTAATGCGGAAATGGCCATTGACTCATTTCCTCTATATACTACTGGGCTGCAAATCCTAGCATACCTCAGTATCAGTTTTGCTAGCTGAAGTTGATGGGCACTACAATCAAACCACATCTGGATATCCACATCTGCTTTAAAGACCAGGTAGAAATCATGCAGCCCTACATGATGTTTGGACTGCAGTTTCAAGCATTCTTTACTGTTGATTATTTTAGCTAGGGTTGCTGGCAGCTATAGTCCAACAGTTTCTGAAAGGCTGCATGATTCCTAGACATGTTTTTAAAAATACTCCTTTCCTTGGCTTGGCTTACCATTGGACTTAGAATATCTGAATATTTACATTGAGAGGGACATGAAAACCTTCCTGAAGAGCCGACATTTTCATGTGGGGTTCTAAATGTATACTAGTAACATGGAAGACATTCCAACACCTTTCAAACTTGTTTTGTCACTCCTTTTACAGCATGGAAAGGGAGATGAGAGCTTGCTGTATTGCTGGCAGCAGCCAGTTACTCCATGGTTTGAAATAGGGCCACGCAGGCCTCAGGAGTAACACTCTCACAATGAGAATAAGTCTGTGTTCCCAGGATTAATACATGGCAGGCCCCATGGGTTCTTATGTTCAAGCCAAGAAATTCACATTATAGTTGCATCATTAAAGAAAAGAGAAAAACTGTTCTGTATAGCATTCTGTCCAGGAAACCCCTACTCTAAAGCTTTCCAATAGCAGTATTTATAAGGCTTTTAAAAAGACTTTAGTATGAATAATATCATCTCATAGTGGATCTAAATAAAGTAGGTATTTGGAACTAAAGGCCAAATAACACACAGCAACATCATTTTTCAATTGATGAGACAAAGAGTATGACTGCCATGATGACAGAAAGAGCTAAATAGTATTCAAATGAAAACAAAACAGCCACCAATCCTTCAATGATTCTGCATACTCTCCAACTGTCCCAGTCTGGCAGGGACAGTCCTCATTAATCGTCTCTTTTCCCACTTTTCCAGCTGCTTTTAATATGTCCCAGTTTCTATCTACTCCTCCCACTCTCCTCCTTTGTCCTCAGCTTATTTCAATTGCTACAAACTGAGTTCAAAGTGCAAAAATAGTTTACACTTAATTAACTCAATTAAGGATGGAGAGCAGAGCAGAGGGAAGACACTCCCCAGCAGGCTCAGGCAAAAGCAAACTGCTGCCGTTTTTTTCTAGCTTGTGTTTTCTTCCTCATTTTTATCTTTCACCATCTTGACCACATTCTGATGTTGCTTGCCCACACATGTCCCAATTTTCATCTGTGAAATGTTGGAGGATATGATACTGTTGTGTGACATACATGATATTGTTCCAGCAGATTCTGTATATGGTGAGAGGGGTTACTGTGTCTACTTTTCAGTGTAAAAGGATTGAACTTCCATTTTGGCTCTGAGAGATTAATTGTGCTCATTTTTGCTGAGGTAACAGTGGTACTGAGAACCAGCATGGTATAGTGGTTTGACCAAAAGACTAGGACTAGGCCATGAGAATCTACTGGGTGGCCTTAAGCAAGTCACACACTTAAGCAAGGCAAAGGCAACCCTTCTCTCACACACAAGCAAATCCTTCCAAGAAAATCCATGATAGGTTCGTCTTAGAGTTACAGTAAGTCAGTGCCATAACAGTGGCACTGCCTATTCTCAACCTTCTTTGATACAAATTATTTTAATTTCCCTTTTCTTAAAAAAAAAAATCAATCAAATGTTTAATTACCACATTATCAGCCTCAGTGGAATTTTAATACATAACAGCAATTCTAGCATTTGAAGGTTAGCAGCAAAGAAATGACTGTTTTCTCACAATCTCTTTTTGGAGCATTTGGAAATTGTGATTCTGAGCATCAGATCCATTGGCCATTTCCTCACTAGACTGTTATAGCGCTAATATTCCACTTTCAACATCCTATGGAATCCTGGGGTTTGCAGTTTGAAGCCCCTCCCTAAACTGCAAACCCCAGGATTCCATAGGATGTTGAAAGTGGAATAATAGCACTATAACAGTCTAGTGCAGAAATGGCCATTGTTCCAATAGATCTGAACCATGGAGCACACAGAGACTTTAGGACTCCCTATAAGCAGAGGAGTACCCTAAAGGAGATCACACACTCCCAAGGAAGTCTTCGCTCATGAGGAGCACTACTCCTGATGATCTCATGATGAGGACATGACAGGAATTCTAGAGCAGAAATAAAATACAAGCAAACCTACCCATATTTAAAATATTAGATTTCAAAAGGCTGCCATTAGCTCAAGGAATGGGGGACAGCTCAACTTCTCAATGTTGTTGGATTGCAACTTCAATCAGTTCTATGCAGTCTAGCCAATGGTAAAGTTTAATAGAGTCCAACAACGTTGGAAGTCTGCATGGTCCCCAGTGTTGCTTTAGATGCCTTTGGTGTAGGCTATTTATTCATTTTAATTTTTAAAAAATTTTATTTACTTATTTCAGTTTTAGTAAATGATGATGGGCCCCTCAACTAGAATGCACAAGTACAGTATTCAGTACTATCTCCACTATTATCCATTTTGCTATCTGATGTTTTTGCTTCATAAATAAGCATTTCACTATCTATTTTGCCTCAAGTAGGTGTCAGATTTTGAACTATATCCCCATCACCACCATGATCTGTTGTATTGTATTCCCACACCCATATATGTCCTCTGTGCTTTTCTCATTATTCACATTGTCAGGCCTAACATTTCTACACAGCCAACTTCAGCGCATAATGGCTAGACAGGGCTCGATCATCATTTCTGCTAATAACTCACCAGCTGTAAAATATTATCCAAAAAGAAGTAAAGAAGAAAGATAAAGCAGGAGCCCTTTTATTATCATTCCTATTCTTCTGCTAAATTTTTATGGCCTAAATATTATTCTGGGTTTACAAGATTCTGTCTCTTCTCCAATATGCAGCATCATTTCAAAAGAGCCATATCTACCAGGAAAATGAAAAACAGAAATGTTCTGAGAGAAGGAAGACAAAATTAAAGGCATAAATCCAAATAATAATGGGATGGGGGTGTTAATGTTATGACAAGCAGGAAGTACACTAAAAGATTAATTGAGTCTCTTACTGTAGTTTTTTTTTTTAAGGGAAGCAATGATGGAAAAACTAGCTGGCAGTGCTTCCTTGACTTATATTTTCTTGCCAGGAACATGCGGATATTTTGTGAGTGGTGCCAATGAATCATATTGAAGGCAATGGGCTCACACAACATTGTTGTTGTGTGCCTTTAAGACCCTAAGGTAAAGATATCACCTGGTTTTCTGCCGAGGTGTACCTAGGGTGAGGCACATCGGGTACGTGCCCTGGATGCCAATGCCATGGAGGTGCAGAAAAGCAGTGTTGGAAGTGGCAGAAGAGGAAGAAGTAGCCCTGGAACTAGGGACACAACTTCCACAATTGTTCATGTTAGATACCCCTGTGGTTTTCTAGGATTGAGAGTGTGTGATGTGCCCAAGGTCACCCCACTATATTCTAAGATTTGGCAGGTGGCTATTTGTGAATGGACCTTTACAGTGGTAGTGTTACCATGGTTATGCTATGTCTGGTGAGAGCACTAGATATCTCTTGATGCCAAATAATTTGGCCTTTATGTGACCTTTCTCTGCCACCCTACTCCACGTGTTTGCAAGGGCCACCGGACGAGCACGTAATAGGTACAGCCGTTAGTGGTTGTACATTCCAAACCTCATTCAGGCAGGCAACTTAATGCCTCTCCGATGCTTTAGGAACCACTCCTTCTTGCAAACCCGCCTTGTTCAGTGCAACTTTACACAAAGACACCCGGCCGAGTGCAGAGCCATTCCTTTATGTTGGGCCATTTGCATACTGGCCATACTATTGTCATCCAGCGCTAAGCTCATCATGTAAAACCTGACCATTTCCAATGCCTTTGTCCAGCTACAAATTCCCTTTATTCTCACCAAGCATGGCATGGCCGGTAGGCAAAGTCCACCCTATAAAAATAAGAACCCGATTCCGAGCCTTCCTCGGATTACCCTGGATTTCCATCCAGCCTTGCTGCCGCTCTGTCCAGTGAAGTTTTCCCCTCAGTTCCCAATAACTGAGTCTGCCTCCCTTCTTGGATTACTTCGGAACACTCTGGACTGCTATCCTGCCTTGCGGTCGGTTTGTCCAGCGAGTCGCCCCCCTCAGCAAATCGCGCCGAGCTTTCTTCCCTGCAATCTCCACTTCTCTCCAGGACTACGTGAAAAGGTGTCGCATTACCCACTCCCCCGAAAACCTTCCATTTCTATTTCCAGTTAGTGGTGTGTATGTGTTGTCTTGTCTGTTGTTTGTCTTTTAATAAAATCGCTATTATTGTTACTTTAAAACTTGTCTGGCCACTCTTCTGACCTGACGCTGTAGACATAGGGTTAAAGATCCTAGCTAAAGTTACCCCGCCTCTTGTTAGCTTAAGAGAGTGCTCGAGTCTAATTTCCCCCCATCTTGTGTTTTTATTTGGTAATTTGGGTGCCCCTCCCGGGACCCCCAACATACAGGGTAACAGTAGCCCTCCAACTGAAGAATTCATTGCCCTCTTTAGAGAGGCTTGACTGGTATCTTCTTTGCCAAATATTCCGGTGCTAGACAAAGACTGCTTTTTTCCCCTTACGTCTTTACTTGCTATATGTTTTTAGTTGTGGTTGTTCCTTTAACAAAATATATAAACAGTAACCCTTCCACATTCACGAGGGTTTAGGGCACAGAACCCTCGTGAAAGTGGAAAAACTATGAATCACACCCACCCCCGCGATTGCCTCTGGCCTCAGCATTCCTGGGGGAAGAAAAAAGACAAGATAAAGGGCTTACTGGTATTTTCCCCTCAGACAGAGAAGAACAGAGTTCTGGTGTTCTAGCTACTTCTAGCAGCCATTTTGAGAAAGGAGGGGTAGGAGCAAAGAGAGTAGCTGACCAATCAGCAGCCATTACATAGCAGAATGTGCAGCCACATAGCAGAGAAGACATGCCTTCAGTGGGGGTGGGGGCACTTTACTCACACAAAAGGAAAGAACAATCCATTTTAAATACAAGCCTTGCAAGTCTGGGGTGAGGAATGCATGGGAATGGGAGAAGGAAAATGGCAGGGGGAGGCAAGCACATGCCTCGGGAATAATCAAGTTTGCAAAGGTCAAACCCATGAATGTGGAGGGAGGAGTGTGTGTATGTCACATTGGGAGCTTTTGTCATAACTTCACCCCTTGGAGAACTCAGACAAGGAAAAGAAAAATTGCCAAGAAGCTGTAGCTTCCTCTGAGTCTGAGGGGACGAGGTCTAAGGCAGTAGAGGATCCTGCTCCCCAGTGGGACATGGCAGAGTCTACTGATGCTGAAGAAGACATACCCCTGTCCTTCATTGAGGGAAAAGAGGCAGAAAAGCCAAACTCTATGCCATTTAAGTAATAAACACTTACCCAATTAGCACTAATGAGATAACTGTGACCTTGAAGGAGCTGCTCCTTAATATTGCAGATCCTAGCTTTAGTGCTGACAACTGTATTATCTTTGGTGTTCCTGTTTTTTCTTGACCCTGGTCTAACTACATTTTGGACTATTCTGTTTACTCTTTGCTGGCTCATATACCTGGACTTGTGACTTGGGACTTTTCCGCACTTTGGAGGGGAAATGGGGCAGTCCATTACTTACTGGACTGGCACGCTTTTCCTGATGATCCACGACAGTCCAGAGCTGTGTGTGCCTGCTTTACACACTCTCTGGTGACGAAAATGGAGGCTTCTGGTTGGCAAAGGCTCTCCACCAATCGGAGAAGCTCTCCAGCCGGAAGCCCGCCCCCAGAAGATCTGCAGACTCCACACCGGAGCGTGCCTGTAGATCTATACTTTATAGAGTGACGGGCTGGAGCGCACCGCAATATTGAAAGTCCTCTTTTAATCAGTCTTTCAATAGCACGGGTGACCAGCAGTTCTGGGCGTTCCGGAGCGGGCTGAAGTCCGGACAAACAGTAAGTAGTCCAAACCCAGCTCGCTCCCAAATGTGAATGTCCTTGTGGGAGGATGCACCAGCCCATTTCAAAAATAAAATGCGGAAAAGGCCTTGGTGATACAACTTTTGGAGTGGCTAAAGACCACTCCCATGCTTCTCCCTGCATCTTGCTCAGCTAACTTGTGACTGACCCATACTGGACTGACCAATTGACTGCTTCTTTACCTAAACCTACTGCTGTGGGCACTTCCTGCAAAAATAAAAAAGTCTGGAATCCTGCTGGTTACTACCAGTTACAGTAGAAATACTGAAGTACCAGATGACGGATCAATACATAAATAAATCTAATTGAGCCAATGCCTTTACTTTAGCAGGGACTGACAACAGAAACTAGTCCATCATGTAGCTTATTTATCTGTTCTCCAGAATTTATATGCTACTTTTCATTTTAAAAATTCTAAACTGGCTTACCAATAAAACCCTGGACATTATAGAAGGGATCTGGAATGGAGAAGCAGTTGAGGAAGAATTTCTAATCTTTCTTCCATCTTTCTTTCCTTTGCTCCAAATCATACAAACATATACAACCCCCATCCACTCTCTTGTCCCATGGAAAATTCCTAGATTATCTATGAAGAAATACTTGTACCTGAGGATGATTACAACAAACTATTCCAATCGGACTATAAAGTAGTCTTTGTGGCACAAAGCAGCCTCATCATTGTGTATGAACCCACTTTTACAGCTAATTTTAAATGTTCCAGCTTCTCTTTCCTCATCCCACTTTCCTTGTTTGTCCTCAGTTTACTTCAATTGCTGCAAACTGAGCTCAAAATGCAAAAATATTTTGCAGTCAACTAAGTTAGCAGGAAGGAGGGGAGAGGAGGATGTGGAATCTTGCCCTTTCCTGTAGGTCCAGGCAAAAGCTAAATGTTGCAGCCTCTTCTAGCTTGTGTGTTCTTCCACATGAACAGATTTTGCCCTCATGATCACATTCTGCTGTTGCAAATTTTCTTTTACCTTCATTAACCATGCAAAATGAGAACTTACTTGCTCAGAAATAAGCAAAGAAAGGTAGTGAACATCTGCATTTCGGTGAAAAAGTTGTTAACGCTGATAATGCAGAGAGCTCTTCATAATTAGGGATTATTAGACAGACAATATGGAAAGACAGATACAATTTTGCAGCTAATGAGTTTGAAGGCAAGGAAGCTATTTGGTTGCTTGGTCTGGGTCCTGCCAAGAAATGTTAAAGCCTATTCACTGTGACCATTAAAGGGCTATGTTAAAAACTGAAGCATACAGAGAAGGGAGAGATGGCAGCTCTCAAGCTTTGAGTGAACTGTGAAGAAAAGATACATAGCAGAGATTATGAGAATGGAAAGGCAAGAGGGAGCATAGGGATGGAAAAATAATTTGAAGACAGTTGAAAAACAGGTTTCTTGAATATCAGGAAACCTTGAACAGGAGAATCTTTGCAGTTCAGGACTCATTCTGGATGAAAAATATATGTGGAGAGGAAGTGGTTTGCACAGAAAATTGTAATTGTGCAGTCAATAACATTTCTGTGGAAAATATCTTTCCTTTGCAGAAAGCAGAACTTTCTGCACAGAAAATAACAAGATGCTACCACTTCCCCATTCCACATACAGGTACTGAATTTGGTAGCTGAACCTCACTTCAGCAATGGTGATGGCTTAGACTCCTCTGCCTCTGCCACTTTTGAGGGTAATTAGCCAGGTTAGGGACTGCAGGAGGTCTGAGTGTACATGGTTCTGCAGACTAGCATAGCAAAGCAGCCACAGGGCTCAGAAGGAACAGCAGAGGGTCTGCCTTCAGCATCTGCTGCCTGAGGTGCGTGAAAAACACTGCCCAACTTGCAAGTTACTGTCTCTAGATTGCTCTGATTTTGTAATAAGGGAATGGATTCTTAATCTTGTGTTCATGTGAGTTCTTAGAACTGTGGTTCTTTGGGTTTCAGGTTATTCATCAAGGTTTTCTAAAGTTAAATTGTTCAGTCAGTACATCTTGTCCCCAATGGGAACAGAGGTGCTATGCAGTAAACTAGTAATCAGTCTTTTACTTGCTTGCTGGTGGCTCATTTGTTTAGAGGACAATTCTATTTTTCTGTGAACCTTTAACTGGAAGAATTCAGTGAAGTAACACTAAACTGAACATTCTTTACAAAATTCAATAGATTATGACATTTAAAACACAAAACTAAAAGTGGCATCCCTTATTTGCCTCTTTTCTTTTCATCACTACCACCCTCCACACAGGTAGCACCCCCTCACCATTGATGGCTGACGTTGTTATCCTCACAGAAAGTCCTACAGCAGTGCAACATAATGACTACATACCCCCCAACCATCCCAATTTAGCAGTTAATTCTCTGTTGTCCCCCCTTGTTCAGTTGCTTTTAAAATGTACTGATTTGTCTTTCCTCCTCCCACTTTCCCCCTTTGTCCCCAGTTAATGTTGGTTGCTGCAAACTCAGTTCAAAGTGCAAAGGTAATCAATTAACTTGGCAGGCAGGAGACAAAGGGGTGGGATCTTGTCCCTCCCAGTAGGCTTAGGTGAAAGCAGACTGCTGCAGCCTCTTCTAGCTTGTGTGTTCTTCCTCATTAACATCTTTTGCCATCTTGAACACACTCTGATGTTGCTTAGCCACAAGAACCCTGGATTTCATCTGGGAAATGTTGGAAGGTATGTCACTATCACCCCCAACCTATATATGCCTCTTTTTGCTCTGTCTCTCTCTCACACACATGGCTATTCCATGCCTTATGGAGGGTGGACAGGATCAGAGAAGCCCCTAGCTATGTACTGTAGCCAGATGCAAAATGATTACATCAGTGTTGAGATCTTCCAAGGTCCTCCAGAAATCACAGAACTACTGTAATCATTTTGCATTTCTCAGAATCTTCTCCAATCCTGCATGGTCCCCACAAGGCATGGATTGGGAGGGGGGTCCTCATAGACTGCATAATATGTTGAGGGGGCATTGGGCACTGTGAAAGGAGGAAGGGAATACCATCCTCTGCAGCACCTTAAAAAGAACACATACATATATAAAAGAAACTTATGTGTACATATTCCATCAATGGAGCTCGTAGCTCCCATATCAGTGGAGTGATGAATCCAACACAGGCTTTGGTCTGTATTTTAAAGGAGCTATCCAAGATGTTAAACCTATTTTGGCAGTAGACTTCAGCACCTTGGATAGGTTCTTTAAAGTTCAGACTAAAACCTGGAGCAGATTCACCATCGAACTAACATGGGAGCAACCAGCTGCTATTGTTAACATACATAGTGTAGCACCAGGGTGGGAAGCAGCAGTCCTGCAGATGTTGTTGGGGTATAACTCCCAGCAGACCTAGCTCCCATAGCCAATTATAAGAATGCTGGAAGCTGCAGCTCAACAAGATCTGGAGGGCCACACCGTTCCCACCTCTGTTCCACCACATGTGAATTAACATGCTCTTACTGGAAAGCACTCACTTCTGATATTTGGTTTTGAGGTATACAAGTTCCCAAGATTTGCAGGAGGATTTCAACCCCCTCTAGTTTGCGAAGGCATTGCCGCTGGGGTATCTCGAAGCCAGATTTCTGCATCATGTATTAATAATTCTCCTATTTAAACAGCAGATGAATAATCAGAAAAAGATCATATGCCTTGAAGCAGAGGGGGAGAAGAGTGGCAGGGAGGGAAGCCTCAAGGGGCCAAGCCCTCTACCATCCGTCACCAGCTGTAGTCTCGGCGGCAGGAGACAGCCTCCTAATAGAAGCCAGCTAATTTCTTTAGAAATATCTCATTAGTCCCACCCTTCCCAGGCTGCCTCTCTATTAAAATGTGATAAATGAATTCTGCCATTGCCAATTCCAGTCCTGTCCCCTTAATGAAATGAAGATACGTCATGCTGGCAAGCACTCAGGATAGAGATAATTATTCATGGGCCAGTGGAAGTATTTCAATCACTGAACCCATAAGCGCTCTGCAGATAACAAGAGATTGGCTCTTTTCTCCCCCTTTATTGCCCTCCCTCTTTTCTTCTGGAGGACTCTGTGAAGAAGGATCTATGAGCTCCTTAATAAAAATCTCTCTCACACTCACTTGTTTTAGGAATTTCTCCACCCCAACCTGTCCTTTATTAGAAAATGTTAGTAACAAATTGGTGCTGATGGAAGCAAGTGTTCAATATGTCAGCCCTTTCTCAGTGTGGAATTTCACCTCAGGGCTTAATGTTTTTGAGTCAGACTTCAGCAAATCTTAACTATGGAAGGACCATTACTGGGAAAGGGAGGAGATATTGCTCTCCTTGTTTAAAGTCTCGCAGTCCCTGATACTTTCCAATAAAGGACCTTGCCTAGCAGTGCAGAGGAGAACTACATTTGAGGTCTTCCTTACAGAGCCACACTACCAGTCAGAGAGATTCCAAAATACATATTGCAGTAATACCTTTATTAAGCTTACCAAGAAGACAAAGAAAAGAAGGAAGGAAGGAAGGAAGGAAGGAAGGAAGGAAGGAAGGAAGGAAGGAAGGAAGGAAGGAAGCCTTAATGAAATTTTTCAAATGAAAATTAGTTCATCAGGCACAGATTATTTTTTAAAAAAAATGTAGGGGAAATGGTGCTATAGTCACATAGTCTCCCTGCCATCTTCAGAAGGTATGAGAAGAAGCATATGCAGAATATAAAATTAGGCTCTACAGGCTACATCCCCAATGCACCTGGATTTGTTAGGAATAAGAAGAGTAGTAATGGTATAGCAGTAAAATTTAGATCTCCCAAAGAATAATTAGTTCTAGAAACATTACCTTTTAACTACCTCTCCCAAAATCCACTAGCCAGGAGGGGCCATTGAGGGGCCTAGACTATACTACTGATCCAAAAAAAGTATTTTTTTTCAAGGTCTAGACTCAATATAGGTAAAGTTTGTTTATTCATGGTTTTAGAACCAGTTCCAAAATCAAGATTCAGGGCTGGAATATCTGAAGTGCTAACAACGGAGACTGAGCACTGTTTCACAAGGTGACTTTCATTCACTGAGAAATATGTACACCAGAGCTCAAAGTCTACAGCCATTGTGGTGCTACACAGAGACACTGTGAAATGTAGGCTAGACACATGAGTGCTACCAGTAGTATCAGCTGTGAGGGCCCAAAGGACAACCTGCTAGAAGCTGGTATAACCCTGGCTCCCCCACTGCTCTGTTTCCTGAAATCTGAATTTCTCACCCCCTCCTCTCCTTACCAAATGTCAAGAAGAGAATTAACTAGTCTGTTTTTCTTCCTTTTTTTCTGAAATGTTTATGCTAGGTTGCTACTTTTGTTGGGAGTGACTGAAATATCAGTCCACCCTTGTTTCCCAGGTATATAAACACAGAGCTGAGATTGGGCCTTGAATCAGGTTGGGAAGGAGTCACACATACCTACATATACACAGACACAGATATGCATAATTACTCTTGGCCAAGAGGGAATATCTTCTCAGCCTCATCAGCTTGGTTGCAACTGTAATCTGATCAGATGAACCAAGCTTTATTGAAAAAGCAGGATTTTTATAGGTCTTCCAAAGGAAGAGAAAATGCACACACAGAGAACAGAAGATAGACCATTCTAACATGTTTCTGTAAACAAATACATGTCCTCAGTGAGTTACCTTGTTGATGTTTGACACAGTCTTTGCAAAAAGACAGAATGGCTTTTTTAGAATTGCTTAGGAAATCAGACTAATCCCCTGGAAAACTTTTTACCCCTAACACTTTCACTATATCACAAGCTCAACAAATGTAAAGTCCTATACTTAGGCAGAAAAACTGGAATGCACAAATATAGGACAGTACATGTGAAAGAGATCTAGGAGTCTTGGTAGATCACAACATGAGTCAGCAGTGTGATGAGGCAGCCAAGAAAGCCAATGCAATTCTTGGTTGCATCAGTAGGAGTATGATGTCTAGATCGAGGGAGGTAATGGTACCACTCTATTCTGCATTGGTTAGGCCTCATTTGGAATACTGCATCCAGTTCTGGGCACTTCAATTCAACAAGGATATCGACAAGCTGGAACCTGTCCATAGGAGGGCAATCAAAATGGTGAAGGGTCTGGAAGGCATGCCCTATGAGGAAAGGCTTAGGGAGCTGGGTATGTTTAGACTGCAGAAGAGAAGGTTAAGAGGGGACATGATAGCCATGTTTAAATATTTGAAGAGATGTCATGTCGACGAGGGAGCGGGCTTGTTTTCTGCTGCAATGGATTCAAGCTACAGGAAAGGAAATTCCACTTAAACGTCAGGGAGAACTTCCTGATGGTCAGAGCTGTCCAGCAGTTGAATATGCTGCCTTGGAGTGTAGTGGAGTCTCCTTCTTTGGAGGTTTTTAAGCAGAGACTGGATGGCCATCCGTTGTGAGTGCTTTGATGGGTGTTCCTGCACAGCAGGGGGTTGGACTGGATGGCCCCTGGGGTCTCTTACAACTCTATAACTCTATGATTCTATGCCTCTGTAAAAAGTAGAGTAATCACTTATAAGCCCCCTGCCCCTCCCCATAGAATAAGGCACAACCAAAAAGCAGTCAAGAGGAACCAATCTGTATAAAATTTGCATATGTATTTATAGTTAAAAATGTATAGTTAATTATTGCAATGTAAATAGAATTACAATATATCTCCTGATAGTAAGGAAGATTGTATCAATGTAGCTTGTGCATCTTCTCAGTCTGTCATCTGGTCTATCCTGATGCTCATGGGCAAATTTAAGTATAAAACCAATGCTTCCATTTTCCCTTCTGTTAGATGATAACAACTTCTAGCCTCACACCCAGACAGTGACATTTCCATGTACTGCAAAACTTTCAGACTATTGAAGCAAAAAAAAAAGGTAACAGGGAAAAAAGTATCAAAAGCGAGAATATAGAAATGTGTTCCTTTAGTTAAGTCAAGTGGATTTATATAGCTCACCTCTTTTATTATTTCTGTCTGTTCTTTTCTGCTCACATGAACAAATGGCTGCATTTGAGTTCATAATACATGCACGTCCAGGCACACTGAAAGTGCTGGGTTCCATTACGCATGTGCCCACTGTCAAGTTCTGCTACCCATGTACACAGAGAGCTGAGTTCCAGAGGGCATTTCATCTATGGCAGGCAGTTTGTGGGTCATGATAAAGTCAAGAATTTGACTGACTTTTCTCTTAGCTCTTTGCTCTCAACAAGCCTGAAGAGTCTCCCTCTGCGTCTTGCTGAATTCCACAGCTGGCTAAACTAGGCATTGATATCTCTTCAGCTATATTTGCATTCAGTTTCACATGAGCTGGTACCACCATTTCCCAGTACAGCTCTTTTTGAGGGAGCTAGGAAGGAAGGAGAATCAGCAGACATGAACTAAATGATACAACAGACCAAATAAATAATATCAACATATATTATATCTCAGGGCAGCAATGATTAAATAAATAGTTATCACAAAACAAGAGACAGAGAATATATCAAATCTCCTTATTTCTCATTCCTAAGTCACGTGAGATTGATCTAACTAATACATTTAGGAAACAAGAAACAGCCTGAAGGTATAGTAAGAAATCAATGTAGTATTCCACCTCTAATTTGAACAACTGGATTCAGCCAAGCTTAGAAAAGAACAAAGTATCCAGAGCTATACTTCACATCTCCATTTTGAGTCAACAAATGACTTTTCCAGCTCAAATGGCTGGCCAAGGCAGCAGAGACACTGAGTGTCACTGAACATGTTGGAGTTGGTAAAAGGATCCTAATAAAATTAGGACAATTTTTCAACCACAACACTTTGTATCTCAGCACTTTACTAAGCTCACACATTATTTATTTGATAGCTTGGTTGATTGATATCCCACCTTACTCTCCAAACTAGAATTCAAGATGGCTTGTATACTACCCAACTCCCCCTACAAAAACAGTCAAGAGCTTCTGTTAACCCTAACTCTCTGTCTGCTTATCATTAAAATAGTTATAGTCTATTTCCATTAAAGTGTCCTATGTAGCTCATAATATATATTACAAGCAACATGAAACCAGTGTTGCCCATTAGGTTTGCCCAAATCCTCAGTCAAATCCATTTTAGACCAGACTTGGTGCTTTCTGAGGGGAAGCATGCTGGGGGAGAAGAAAACTGCCACTTATTACATCCATGTCAGTACCCCAAATGGTGATTTGGGAAGGGTACAGGTTACATTCTTCACAGTGTCAAGAGTGGTTGGATGCTGTAACAAAAGGAACAAATCCACTTATTGAGAATGTTAAGAGAAAATCCACCACATTCATTAGCATATTTTTATAAAGAAATTTTACAACAAGAATGTGAGGAAGAGACAGTTAAAGCTGCGATGATACAATGGGCACAAAATGTTGGACACTCAATACAGTTAGAATGGTGGGAACAGAGCTGGCAACGTACACAGAAATTTACTGCTGCCCAAAATTTAAAAGAAAATTACTATAAACTATTTCATAGATGGTACATGACACCAGAAAAATTAAAGACAATTTATAAGACAGGTACAGTTCACTGTTGGAAATGTCAAGAGAACTCTGGAACACTATTTCATATGTGGTGGTCATGTCCTAGAGCACAAAAATACTGGAAAGAAATACACAAGAAAATAAATTCAATTTTGAAGACTCAATTCGGGATGACACGCGAATTTTACTTGTTAAATACGACACACACATTAGATGGAACGCCAGCTAAGAGGCATTGGAGAATTATATTGTACATGGTGATGACGGCCCTATTGAATATGCACGGCTTTGGAAAAATGAAACTACACCCACAATGGAACAGTGGTGGACAGCTTTTATGGAAAACAGAAATGCGGACATACTCACACAAAGATTGAAAGGGAAATCAGATGAGGATATTAACAAAGAGTGGAAGATTGTTACAGATTTGGGTTGAGGGTTGACAGAGGGTAATACATTTGTCATGATAACAATTATTATACAGTTAATAGTTAAGGAAATATCATGTAACAAGTAAAGTAGAGATATATAGCAGGAACTAACAAATCATAGATTATTAACATTTTATTGCTATACGTGGTGTAATAAATAGAGGGAATATTAATAATTGTAATCCAGAAAGGAAAGGAAGAAGGAACAACATTACATGTAAGCATTGCAGAAATTATTGTTTGTTTTATTGGTTGAAATGTGGATAAAATTATTTTTAAAAAAAGAATGGTTGGATGCTATGAAAGAACCAAACAGACTTCAGGCACCCTCATTATGGTATTATCCAAATTCTGGGACGAGGCAAAGCCATAAGCTAAAAAGCAGGATAAACCATGGCCCTTTCCACACGAAGCACATGAAGCGGTTCATGCTGTTTCTTACCATGTCTGATCAGATCCAAATAAAGTTGGCTTTCCCTCGTTTGCTTCTGCACAGCTCCTCTTTATGTTTCCTTTTGATTCGGAGCAGTGCAAGTTCATGCATCTGCACTACTTCAGCATTGACCACTCCCACTACTCCCCTCACCCCACCCCGGCGGCTGTGATTGGCTTTTTTTCTCTTTTGGATTTGTACATTTGTATGCACCTATGTAGGAACATATTTGCCACTGTATAAGATGCACTTCCCCCCAAAATGGCTTCTGAAAATGTGGTGCAAATATGATAACTCCCCCTACTCAGGCAGATCACCTGGCAGGGCAAAGTTGGGAGAGTGATCTCGCTCCCCTGCTCATCTCTGTCCTGCCGCCGCACAATCCTTCCCCAGAGATGAATGGGGGAAGGAGCTTCTTACACACACACACACTCCCTCCCTCCCCTTCCAACCTAGGCAGGAAAGTTTCCTCATGAGGAGGAGATCAATGGGGGGAAGGAGCTTCTTACACACACACACACAGCCTCTTCTTTCTGCCTGGGCAGGGAGGTTCCCCCTATTCAAGCAGATAGGACAGGAACTGGGAACAGAATACTAAAATATATTTTCCTAAATAATATAGTCCGAAAATAGGGTGCTCTTATAAGGCAGTGTGTCCAATGCCGGCAAGTATGGTAAAACATTTGCAAAATAGAAAACAGCTCTCTCCTTTTAACATGCCTGTGCTGTGTTTTGTCCGGTTACTCCATTTTCTAAAGTTTGCTGAACAAAACAAAAAATGGTGCCTGCCTGTCCTTTGGTGGGTGGGGACAGCTGAAGAAGATGAATACACCCACAGACCACCCTCCACTGCCCACCAATTTGCATCCATGCGAATGTACGTATCTGCACCACTGCAAAAGTCCGAATCTGCCTGATCTTAAAAATTGTTTTGGATTTCTTCCAGTTTTCAAATAGCATGCTTTCCCACCACATGGGGGCGCATTAACTCAGGATTACGTGTGTAACGATGGTAAATAAAGTGAACCTAGTTCGTTCTCATGTGCAGAAGAGCTCCGTGCCAAAACACATTGACCCACGTTAATGACCCCATGCAGAAAGGGCCCATGAAAGAGTGGTGTCTGAGATGGCAATGCAAGGAAATGTTGTGATGGAGAAAATAACCCCAAAAATTGTGTGCTGAAGAACGGGACATAGTAGCCTGACAAAAAAAGCATTGCTAGCAGACCAGAACCTGGAACATACTACAATTTTTTTGTTGATGATCTCACTTTTTTTTTCTTTTTTTTTTATTATTTATTTGTATCCCGCCTCTTCATATGGTTCGAGGTGGCGAACAACTTACAAATAGTATGTATTTCGAAACATTTCTATACATGCCCCCAACAAGCTGGGTACTCATTTTACCAACCTGTGAAAGGATGGAAAGCTGAGTCAACCTTGGAGCCGGGCAGGATCGAACTCACAACCTTGTGGCTTGCAGTACTGACTTTTAACCACTGCGCCACCAGGGCTCCTTGTGAGATACATGCTACAAATTTTGTTAACAATGTCTAACTATTAGTAAGCTCTGCTTTGCCCATGTTTGCTTGGACAATAACACTCATGGAAATGGTTAATTCTAAATCTTCCTATGTCACAACCCCAATCTGCATCCTTCTTGCAGATATAGGCCATTTCCACATGACAGGGCTGTCCTGCTATGGGGACAGGATGGCAGTGGTCAACTGGTCATGCTTCTGCACAATGTTGTTGCCAGCCCACTGCCAACCAATCCCCATGTGTCATGCTCATGGGGTATTTGCTAAACAGATGAAATCCATTTAGTGCCCACAATCACATGATGCTCCCATATGTATCTGTCCTACGGAAGAGCAGGAAGCATGATGGTGACACTTCCTTTCCCACTGTGGTAGGAAGATGTGTGACTATAGAATCATAGAATCATAGAAACGTAGAGTTGGAAGAGACCACAGGGGCCATCCAGTCCAACCCCCTGCTATGCAAGAACACCCTCAAAGCACTCCCGACAGATGGCCATCCAGCCTCTACTTAATCATTCTCACATTTTCTTCCACAGGGAGCCAGTCCTGTGCAGAGAGGAGCATTTCTGTTGTGCTCCCTTCCCTGCTGGGACTGTGACAGGACGACTTGCAGGAACCTTGTTGTGCAGAAATGCCCATAGTTTGAGGCATGTGTGTAATGGTTTTAATGTAAAAGAGATTTATTCATTCATCTCCATCACCATAGCTAGACTGGTCTAGAGCAAGACAGGAACAGTGTTGAGAAGGGCATGTATTTCTTATATAAAGCAAAGCTTTATTCTTCTTCAGCATAAGACTCCTACATTCCAGGAAAGTAACTGTTGATGTGGATGTGAGACAGAGTCATCCACTTTCCAGGACACATTGCAGCTATTAGCACCTTAAGAAATTGCTACTACTTCAATTGCTAACATTTCTTCAATTAGTACTAGGAAGGAAACGATATATTCTTCTTCGTTAATGCCTCTTGTCTCTTCATGTTATTTGCCTATCCATTTTATCCTTCCTATTCCTTCCCATTTCTGTCCAACACACTTCCTGCTTATATCCAACAAGGAAACATTGCAGCTTTGTCCAATGTGTCTCCCAAGAGACTAATTCCTCTAAAATTGTGCATAATTGTAGACTTTGACTCTCAGTCTCTTCCTGAGGGATGTTACTTTGTCAAGGAATTATTGAATTGATCTTCATAGAGTTTGCCAAAGAAAACTTTATTTGGTAGTTATAGGAAGACCAAAGTATTAGATCTTTAAAAAAAAAAGGAGAAAATATGGAAGCAATAAAGCCTCTAATAGGCAGTGAAGACCACAAAATTAAGTATAACAGTAGAGCATGAAGCAGTCACCATTTTGACTAAATATGATGCACAGCCCAAGCTGATGCATGCAGAAACAAGGAACAGTGTTTATTGAAGGCTTTCTGAAGAGGCATCATAATCTAATCACCAGTGCCTTCTTCAGATATTTAAATAGTGTAATTGTAGAAGGCAGATGAGGATGCATGCTCAGGGCCTTACCTTCTCCATCCCCCATTGAGCTCCCCATATTGATGAAGGAAATGCAGCTCACATTCAGTTCAGAGGTATGAATATCTGTCAGCTTCATTTTCATTACACTAGCACTTTCATGGTATTCAAGTTCTGTACTCAGATATGTCTTCCCAAATGGGTGTTTGTATATGGTTTGGTACCTTCTTTTCCAAATATATAGCTTCTTCATGCATTTTAATGTATGCATTCTTACACATTTTTCCATCAGGTAAAGATATTTTTCTGTGCATTTTTCAGTGTGCACATTTGTTTGCATATCACTAAAAAGAAACAAGGGAGAAAAAAGAATCAGAGGCTTATAGTTTCCCCCAGTAACATGAAACTGAAAGAGCACTTTCATCTATAGTCTCACAGACCTACAAACTGAATAAACTGAATAAAAGATCATGGATGAAAATTGTTTTCCCTGAGCCCTACCTTAACTAAATGTACTTTCAGTTGTCTCCCAAATGGTTTCATTGATCTTATGCAGTATTGCAACCATGTTTATCTAAAGGTGGTTGCAATTCTTCTCCGCACCTTCTCTGTGGAGCTCCCTTCTCACAGGAAGATCAAGGTACTGGGAAGAAAGCTGGGATAGCAGAACTATAACTAACAGTGTGGGGTCAAAATGAAGGCACTGCCCCCACAAATAAAAAATCTGCCTCCTCAGCTCTAATTTTCCTACATTGCTCAAAATTCCAGCATTTCAGTAACTTAAAATATCAGTTGAGTATTTAGAAGTACAGCTGAGGCAGAAATAGGGCAGTTAACAAGGAATGTGAATACAGAAAATTTAAGTGTTCTGTGTGTGAATGATGTTCAGTGGCTCATTCCCTGCAATAATAGAAATTTGGGATTGAAGAAAAATTTCATTGAGGAGACAATCTTCTTTTTTTGTGGGGGGATGCCATCACCTCCCTCTAGCTAACCCCTATTGAGTAGTATGTCCAGATCCATCAGCCCTTCAATAACTTGAAAGCCTCCACAGTTACTTGAAAGGTTAAAGAAAGTTTAGGCTAAATTTAGCATTGTTGCACCGACTTATGGTGACCCTATCAATTTCACAGGGTTTTCTTAGGCAGGAATACACAGGGGTGATTTCCCATTGCCCTTCTCTGAAATGTAACCTACAGCATCTAGGATGCCCTGGCAATCCTCTATCCAAGTACTAACCAGGCCTGACCCTGCTGAGCTTCCAAGATCAGATGGGCTCAGATGCCCTCAGGCTACTTAAGGCTTCACTATCCTGCTCTTAACTGGAGACTCTCAAACAATATTTCAACAATTATAAAAACAACTTAAAGCAAAATAAAACTAGGCTATAGATTTCAATGTATTATTTTATCACATTTTAAATTGTTTTATAATTTTTGAAGTATTGTCTGAGATGTCTTAGAATACAGCAATAATATTTCAGTTAATATACTTTTGCACAGAGTATGTTTGTATGTACACATACATACGCATACAGAGGAGAAAGGGGAATGTGGTATAGCAATTTGAGCATTCGACTACACTTCTGGAGACTAGAGTTCAAATCCCCACTCTGCCATGACCAATCCACTGGATGACCTTGGGCACATCAGGCTCTTTCAGCCTCAGAGGAAGGCAAAGGCAAACCTTCTCTGAACAAATCTAGCAGAGGGAGAGAAAGAGAGAGAGAGAGAGAGAGATTCAGTGTTAGCTTCACTTGCTTCTGTGTCCCTTAAAAATATCTACAAGGGCTGAAAAATCATCTTTAAGGTCCAATATTCAGATAGTTTACTTTGTGGGACTGATAGCTAAATTGATAGTTTGGGGGCCCCAGTACCTCTCATCTTGCTCGTTTCCCTGGTTCACTGTTCTAGGATCCATTCTGGAGTCTGAAACGACTGTAGCTTCCGAAGCATCTAATCACATGTATTTTCACCCTTTAACAAATATTTATTGTTGCTTCATGTCTTTCCTTGAATAAATAACAATTAAGTTCTTTGTTTCCTGTCATGCTCCAAGCCAGTTTCCTAAATCCCCATGTACGGTCTCCCATATGAAGTCAAGAAGTCTTCGAACAGTGAGAAAAGGCAGTGGAGGAATCTAGAAATGTTCAGGTGAAAGTTGTTTGTAGACCAAAGTGAGGCCTTAAGGACTGTCAACCTGATACCTCTCAGTAGCATGAATGACTCAAAGCAAATCCTTCTTTTGTTGAAGTGGGTTTGGTGTAGAGCGAAAAGGCAGAACAGTAAGCAGCTGCCACTCAAATACACATCCATTCATCAGACAAAATTACTACCATTTGGGATAACATCATAATAGCAGATAGTCAGAGGATCAATGTCTCCCACTCTAACAGTAAACACTTGGCCTGTTGTGCAGCAATAGGAGATAATATCTGCCTGGGATGAATTAAAGTCCAAGTCCACTCTCATTATCCCTTTTCTCACAAGAAGCACACATGAAATCCCCTCAGTGAAAATCCTAATGCACTGACTCTGAGGAATCCAGGTTAGGCCGGAAAAATCATTGGTAGCGCCATAGGAAATAATTGATACTTCCACACAAATGGCAGAGAGTATACTGTGACATTATTGTAGAAATCCCCTCTTAAAACACATACAATGAGAGGCTGATGTTATAAGAACAATAATTCTAAGGATTGGTTTGGGGCTAAATGTAGAAATTCACTTACAAACACATATGAAATGGTTACCTTCCCCTATAATTCACATTACTAGGATCAATACTAAAGTCTAAAGGGTCTGCACATGCAGGGGCACATAACCAGTAATTTAAGACACATGGTCTTCTGTCTTTCATTTATTTTTGATTGGCACATAGATGCTACCATAAGCTAACTTTGTCTAGTTATTTCCCTCCACACTTTATGGCAGGAGTAGGGAATGTGTGGTCCACCAGATTGTTGAACTGCAACATGGCTTCCCTGCAATGATTATGCATTTAAAAGGAGGGGGGCATGTATAAGGTACCCATAGTCTGCTGATGTGTATTCCCTTGATGCTTGCTATAATGTATATAATCCATGACCATTTCTGCACTACACTGTTATAGTGCTATTATTCCACTTTCAATATTCTGTAGAATTCTGGGGGTTGTAGTTTACTGAGGCCAAAGAGCTCTCTTCCTAAACTACAAACCCCAGGATTCCATGGGATGTTGAAAGTGGAATAATAGCACTATAACAGTGTAGTGTGGAAATGGCCCATGGTACTTGCTACTTTGCATCTCATGTAACTGCAAAACTGCTAAGTGCTGCTACAATGTATTAAATAGCGGGAAGCAAGGGCTTGAAAGTGAAAGCAGGAAATAATTGGGGAAAGAATGTTGTGAGAATGGAATGGAGTTGAGGTAACCGGGAAGACTCAGAGGCAGGTCAACAACTGTTCAAGGTTAAGCAATCCTGAGACAGGCACCAGCCTGGGAAAAGGAAAAGAAACTGGGTAATACTGTATTAAACAATAAGAGCTTCTCATGCAAGAATCTGTATTGATTAAATATAAAAGTGTGGGGTGTCTGTACTAATCAGTTTCAGCAACTTCTGTGGAAGTGTGCCATTGGTACTTATGTTAATCCTGTGAATAAATTACTGTTAAGTTCAGAGTGTGTTCTCAGAGTGTGAGTTATCCAGTACATATTAACCAATAGTAAGAAATGATAGGAGCTGCAGTTCAACAACATCTGGAGGGCCAAAAGTTCCCTGTTCCATATATATAGACTCTATCACCAATTGTGGGGTTCACATGAATGCCCTCACCCATTAAAAGCACATGCAGGAGTTTTTGGACATCCCCACAAGCCACCCCACATCCAAATCAGTTCCGGATTGCAGATGAGTATGAATTTGCCATATGAGCACATTAACAGAAAGAGAGAGAGAGGAATTGTTTTCATGAGAGGAACAATCCTGATTATGCAATGATTCCACTTCATAAAGCTGTGCTCTACACACGAATTGCATGGCTGGCAGAAGATGTGACTGGCAGAAATGTTAGTACTGGGATATGGATAGCCCCACAATGCTGTCAATATTTTCATTTAAAATATGTGGGGACTGATCTCAAAGCATATTACCCCTTTGCTGGTTCTATCATCACACTGTCCTTTTTTGCCATCACTTCTCCATTTCATTGACTGGACTGGCAGGACCACATGATAACAAGAACATCTGACAACATGATTGCCATTTGGACAAAAAATGGTGGATGGTTAATATAGGAACCCTAATTTTTAGGATAACAAAATCAATAATTAATAGCGATGAAGGAATGAAATGAAATGGATAATTTTAGGTGATTAAATGTGAGCATAGCTTTGGATAAGAGCACAGTCAGAATCTATACATTTTATGGAGAGAATCTGACTTTGGGGTGCTGTTTTAAGAAGCAATTCCATCATGAGTATAATTTCTAGTACTGCCCTGCTTCAAGATCTCATCCTGTTATGGCTTTCAAAAGCTGTTAGCAGTTCCCTCTCTTTCACCTCCATCCTTCCCAAGTACAAGATAAACATAATTTCTCTGCGAGCAAGCTTATTTGTTTATCAGTTAGGACTGGAAGGAATGTGGAGGTCCCACAGAGAATATGGGCAGTGTCTGAGAGAGATAAGAAACCATTTTTTCCAAACCATGAAGTCCTCACCATTGAAGCAAATGGATGACAGCTTAGCAGTTCTGGCTGTAGCCAAGCATTTTGTAATTTGCTTTACAACCCTTACTCCATCCCAATGTGACATAAACCAGTGACACATATTGCGGAAGCCTAGGGCTAAAGCAGCAGGGCTCATGTTGAGTCAAAATTGCCTTTCACAGCTCCTAGCTATACAGTCTTTGGCTCATGCAGCCAGGGTATTCAGCTCGCCTAACAGACACTGCACTACACTTCATCTTCAAAGTGTTAATGTACAATGAAGGGTAAAGTCATCACATTGCATTAGCACTATCTTGAACAAGAACAGTTCCACTTGACAGACTCCATACAGCACAAAGGGCACCCATTTAACAGAGTCAGTGCAAATCCTTCCATGACATAGCAGAGTCCAAATTCCTATTACAGCACAAGAAAGCACAACTGTTGACTTCCTGGTATCATTTTTAAATATATAACTGAAGATATTTATACACACTTCTACAAAATTACTTGCCTAACCTGTAGTGCATCTCATGTATAGAAATGTTTCGAAATGCATGCTATTTGTAAGTTGTTCGCCGTCTCGATCCATATGGAGAGGCGGGATACAAATAAATAAATAAATAAATAATCTCAGAGTGGAACTACAAGAGTGGAACTGTAGAAAGTTTGTACACAAAAGAGTATTTCTGTTTGAATTCTTCTCACTCCCATATATCATGAAATACATACATAAGCATGTGGTATGATATCATTATATGTCAGTATGTCATCATTTTGAGAAAACTTCTGTTATTATTTGTATAAACAGTATGGGCATGATTCAAAGGGGTGCATAGGCCCCAAAACTCAGCATGTTTTCAACAACTGTTTTTTTTAAAAAAAAAATCCTCTTGACATATCACAAACTGCTTCTAAAACAACACCCTACTTTGTCTGGGGTGTAGTTCATTCTTCCCTCTCTACTTGATGAAGAAGAAAGCAGTAATCATGCTTTTTTATCAAAGTCACAGTCCCTTCTGCAAAGCACAGCAAGTGGGAAACCCTTTATAAAATGTACTCTAGGTTTCAAAGATAAACATATCAGTCACTCAACATGACTCTCCTCTCTTCCCCAGCTCAGTCAGTTTTAAAGAAGTGAAACTTGAGATCTTCAGCGGGAAGAACAATGACTGCTGATTTGGCCCGAACTCCAGTCATCATACAGATACAATGCACAAGCCTATTAACTAAAACCTATCCATATCTGCAACAAGTGTCTATAGCTATGCATATAGATTATTATCTCTCTATAATCTCTCTATCTAGACACGTAGAGAGAGGGGGGAGGGAGGGAGGGAGGGAGATGGAGAGAGAGAGGCACAGACTAGCTATGAAAATATTTCCAAGATGTTTTCTTTTGTACTGCTTTTGTATGTAGTGTTCAGCTAGTGCAGGAGCTAGCAATCTGCCTCTGACAACTGTCTCTCATTTCTTTCTGAAATTCCTTTAAAAACTGTAAATATGTAGTATTTTTGCCTCCTCCTGTATTATACACAGTTCCAAGAAATCATCCTCATAGGATATTTATTTACTTGTTTATAAAATCAGTTCTTTACTCCACAGTTGTTTTCACAGAGCTCCTTACAATCAGAAAAAAAACAAGCAGTGAAACCATTAAATAAGACTGACTGCAACACCACCAAAACAAGCACTGAAAAATAACAAAGCAGGACACAAATACAAGGCAATGCTATAAAAGGGGCATTCAAACAAAACAGTGTTTACCTGCTGCTTGAACACACAAAGAGATGGAGACAGCTGGATGTGTCAAGCAAATGAGTTCTATCTTTGGGGAGTTGCTGATGAAAAGAACTGATAATCTGTCCCTGACATCCAAACCTCACAGGGTGGAAGAAAGCAGTGAGAAGCAATTCTTGTCGACCTCAGCTGGAGGTTGTGATCTTTATGCCTAGGGCTTTAAGATTCAGAACTGCCATCTTAAACTGATCCTCAAAGCAGATAATGCTTCTAAGATACATGGAACTGAAGGGAGTATAATCAAGGCCCAAGCATCATTTTGGAGGCCTGGGACAAATCTGTCCCTTCTGACTTCAACACTCAGGCCCTTTCCACATGTGGAAGGGGAAACGGGGGGAAACGTGCTAAAGCGGAGCTTACTGGCAGCTGGGTAAGTCCATCACCATGCGGAGCTCGCTGCTCCGCAGTCCTCCGGTGTCCAAAATGGCAGCTTCCAGCTGGAGGAGGCTCTCCACCAACCGGAGAAGCTCACCAGCTGGAAGCCCACCCCTGGCAGATCTGCAGGCACGCACTACTGCATGCCTGCAAATCTGCACCGGAGCGCAGCAATGGAGCTGCACGGGGCTGCGCGCTCCATGCTTTTTAAAAACCTCTGAAAAGAGGTTTTTAAAAAACACACCACGCCACCAGTTCTGGTCGCTTCGGAGCAAACTGAGGTGCGGAACTACGAAAAGTAGTCCGCCTCAATCCACTCCATGGTGCAGACGACCTCCGTCAGACGTCACTCTGCACCGTTTTAATACCCTGGTGCGGAAAGGGCCAAAATCTCTCATCCCTTGCCTACAGTTCACGAGTCATGAAGATTTTGTTTTAATTCTGAAATTAGTGTTTTATATGTTAGTGTTATATACTATTGTATAATCCTGAAATTACTATTGTATATTCAGAAACTTTGCTATCCTTTTGTTCAATAGCACCCACTCTGCAAGCCTAACAAGTTTACTAATCATTTAGTAACTTTGCAGACATTAGTAAAGGGATTGTTCTGGTAGTGTCTTGATGCTGCTGCTGCTGCTGATGATGATGATAATAATGGTGAACCAGCATCCTGCTGAGCAATTATGAATAGATAAACTAGGCTTCCACATTTGTAAATGTTCAGTATTCATGTTTACAATTGGTAGATGTTACCCCCACAACCTACTTTAACAGCCAACAGCCACACCAAGCAGCAGAGATCTGTTCTGCTGGTTATCAGAGCACATCAGGCCAACATCTCCAGGTCCCTCGCTGCAGCCACAGCTAGGTGACTTTTCATAAAATTTGGAGGGGATATTTTGTTATCCCAAAATGGGTGACTCATGGGTCCACTTGCAATGCCAGTGCTTCAATGAAACTGTGGGGAATATTAGATCAAAGTGGAGGCCTGTGAGATGGGGATAATCTTATGACATCTTTTACATCTGTGTATACCAGTAGTAGTGCAGGGAAAAACCAATCAGAGATTCAAAAGTAAGCTTGTTGGTTTTATTGGGTGAATTAACAATAACAACACACACAAGATCCATGCAGTCTCACAATTACACAAGGCTAACTGAAGGAAAATGGAGGAAAGGTTTGGATAACAAGAGTTTAGGATGAAGTAGGTGATATTTACCAATACAGCAGAGAAGAAATGAAGCAATGTGGCTTAGACTAGGAGTGTGAAGATAGCCCAGTTCAGGAATCAGAGCAGCAGAGTGATGGCAAGCAGACAGAAGTACTATGACTTATCTGGCTCAGAGCTAGGGTTTAAATATTATTTTTCCTTCCTGAGGGGGAAGGTATTGATGGCTCTCCGGCAGAGTGAACAATGGGGTCTAGAGAGTGGACAATGGGGTCTGGAATGTTCTAATGGCCTTAGCATTTAGTGACAAAGGATTGATGGGAATCATGATAGCTCCTTAATGGGGGGACAGTTGAGGGGACAAAAAGGAGAGTTTCAATGGACAAAGTGAGAAGGTTGAGGACAATCAGTCATTCCGCTGAAGCAGTTTTGGGTGCTATTGTTTCTAAAGGTTGAGTTGTTGAGGGACATCTGCCAGTCGATTATCTTCGGAGGTTCCCTGACTGTGACCTAGCCATACTCTGAGGTCTTGATCTGACCTAGTTTTGCAATGCACACATGCAGACAGTTCCTCTTTGCCAGGGGGCTTCTTAGTTATAGCAAGATATAAGTTATATTCTATGCCAATTAAGTATTTTGCCAATTAAGCCATATCATGTAGGATGGTATAACTTAACATATAGGCTATGTGGCATACATGGAATTGACTTTGAGAGTCGACATACACCAATTAATTTTTTTTTCCTCATACAAAGTAGTGTGTTTGGCCACAGATCAGAAGACACATGCTGTCTCATGGGAAATATAGACTACTGCGCAATATGAAGAATACTTGAGCATTCGAAGATAAGTTGCCGTCCTCCAGAGCAATTGGAATTGAGCAGTCATTTACAAGGGTTAATGATTCTCCTGATCAACACAATGTATTGTAGGAATAGTTCACACTTGTTTGCAAAGTTGGACCTAATTTTTTTTTCAGGTGCAAAATTACACAACAGAAATTCTCAGAAAGGTCTTTGTGATACTTGCAAAGTAAACATTTACAAGCATCTTCCATTTCTCCAGATATCTGGCATCATATATTTCAGAAGTAAATAGAATACAAAACAAATACTTTTGTTACTTTGAATCTGTGCTCTACTGTGGAAATCATATAGTCTAGAGTTGCGTCAGAACTATGCCTGTAAAAGAATTGAGGTTCTGCAAATCCTACCAGAAAAAGCAACAGTGTTTGTTCCCATTGTCACATGAATCTTTGCTTCACTTTGCCCACCAGACATTGCTCCTTTCTTGCCTGAGCACAAGTGTTACCGCATTAATTCAAAATCACACCAGGGTTTTTAGCAGCAAAAAAATGTAAAGAATTTATTAAATGATTTTCCCTTGTACAAGAGGGGAGCAGTTGTGTATCAGGCACTAAAAATATACTACTCCAAAGAAAATGACTAGACACAGGTAGCTTTATACCCTGCTAAGCATCCATTACAGAAGCAAGAAATGCTAATTATTGACTAATTCAAATACATGCGTATAGGAACTATGTCATGAATACATTATTATGTCAGCGTACAAGCACTACGCATGGTCCTAGAGGCAGTCCCAAATTCTAATACCAGACCCCTCCCTAGAGGTGTGATTTTTAATATTAAAATGAAGCTTTATGAGGCTCTCAGTCACCAAAGTTCATCTCTTGTGGTCACTCCCCCTCCCCTTGGCCTAGTTTGGCCCACTCCGGATGCTGCAACCCAAAAAGTCTGCCTCTCTTTCACACCTGTAGAGCCGACTCAGTTAGTTATCTCTTTTACTATCTACCATTGCTCTACTTGGCTTCCTGTCATTCTAAGTTCTACAAGCTGATTTTCCTGTTATCTGCATCCAGCTGCAAGCACAAGCATTCTTCTTGTTTTGCCTGGCCCCGCTGCTCTCTTTCCTAATTCAATGTGCCTGCTATTAAGCTATTGATTAATTATTTCCTAATTATTATGCCCCTTCACAAGGAACTCTGGGACTTGTATTTCATAGTACAACTGGAGTGGCAATTGTGCAAGTCTCCGTGTTGTTGAACTGCTGGTTTTTAAGGTCTGTACGTAGTAGTCTTTTAATGAATTTTAATGTTTTTAACATTTAATATTCTAACTTTGTAATTTTAATCCCTTTTTAAATAACTCTTATATTTATACTTTCATTAACAAATTTGTACAGTTTTATTCCTTTTCTTCTTAAATATGTTGTTAGCCATCTTGAGTCCCATTATTGGAAAAACAGTGGGATATAAATGAATAAAATAACAACAACAGCAGCATAATAACACTGGCAGTGCACAGTAGGGCTTCAGGGATCTGCAGTTCAACAACATCTGGAGTAACACAAATTTCCAACCACTACGATTCATGTCAAATAACAGAAAACATGACTCTCTGTCTCACATTGTCCTAAATTTAACTGAACAAGCACAAACTTTCTAGTCTAGAGATAAATGTTATGCTGGAACTGCACTAGGAGGCCTGGCAGTTCAGAATGTTGCTTGCAATTGCTGTAACACTACATTTGATTGGCTCTGCAAATTCCAGATTTGGACATAAATACAGGAAATAAGTTTCTATAAATAGCTTCAGCAATCATCTACAGTTCATCATCATTACCTTCCCTTATAATAAAGGGGTTTATATCCTTGATTTTCACATCCTTTCCTGTGCCCTGCTAAGTATCTTTCCCATCCACATATAGTGATGCAGAATACATCAAGCATAGATTCTTTAAAAAAAAAAAAGGCAAAATATAGCAAGGGATTGTTCCATCCAATCTGGAGTTACACTACCTGAGGATGCTCCCACACACACACACCCTTTTCCATATAACAACACCTTCTTTTTCATACCTCTTTCCTTCCTTATCATAGCCTTGAAATATAACAACTCCAAGATACTCCACACATATGTTAAGTATACACAGCCATTCCCCATACATCGTTTACTATTCAGAATCTCTGTTTGTACATGGTGTTGCCAAAGTTGCTGGTTACGTGCCAGTGATCACTAGGGCCTGATTTTAGCCCTTTCTATGCCTTCTCCAGGTATACAGTACAAAATTTCTCCATGTGTTCATGTATAGTATACAATACAAAGAGGAATGGGACCGTAAAAGTGTTTCTTCACATTATACACCTTATTGCTCTAATACAACAGAATATCTGCAGAGACCCAAACAAACCTATGATCAGTTGTGGGTGGTATAATAGCTCTGAGATACTCCACATACATGCCAGTGCAATGGTGAATCTGTTGAGACAGTAGTGCAGAGCTTTCCAAACTGTGTGTCATGACACATTAGTGTGTCACTGAGGTGTGCAGCTGTCTCACTCTAACATAATAGGTGGAGGGACCATCTCTCCCGCTTCTGCCCCAGGAAGAGGAAGACCCTGGGCAAGGGTGGCAGCTGGCCAGGCTCTGGTGGAGAGGCTGCCTCCACTTATTGAATTATTTACTGAATTACTGTGTCGTGAAATGATGCATGTCTAAAAAATGTGTCACCAACATGAAAAGTTTGGAAAGCTTTGCTGTAGTGATCTCTCTAGGAGAGTAATCAAACTGGCAAGACAGAAGCTGGACAAAACCAGCCTCATGTTCTTTTTTCACCCACACACATAGAGTCTAGCAGAGAAAAGAAGACAAGCTTAGTCTTCTTTATAAAACATATAAAAGTAGTTCTACTTATTAAGATTTTTGCACTCCAAACCCAGAATCTAATGAAGAAAAGAGAAAGAGAAATTAAAATGGCTGCAGATTAGAGTGATGCAGGAAGAAAATAGGCATGGAAAAGCAATCAGGAAGTCTCTAAACGGGCAGTCTGTAAACCAGCAAATGGGGAGTACAGCCAACCCTCCACATTCTCTACAGTTGGGGCAGAGGACCCCTGCAAAAGTGAAAAAGAAATGCAAATATCAACATATGTGTGTTTCTGTGGGAAAGAGCCCAAGGCATGGTGGGGACAATGGAAACCCAGAGTCCAGACCAGATCAGGGAAAAGGAAAGGAAAGGGGATGTGTCAGCATGATGGCCCTGACCTGTTCTTTCTCACCCATCTTCTTTGGGTGTGTGTGTAGGGCATTGGAAGACGGTTTATGGTGCTGAGAAGTCAGGCAATGATTCATCTTTAGCTGACCAGGCATCAGCTGGTGGAGGAGGAGGAGGACCAGAGGTAGGTTTTTAAAAGGAATCTGTGGCCTGATCAGAACTGCAGAGTGAAGTTTCCCTAGAAAAGAAGTGCTTCAGGTGGGGCACGGCACTGAAGAAACTCACAAATAATCATATCTGTGAAATTTAAACCCACAAATGTGGAAGGCTAACTGTATATACACATAATGGTTATTAATTCTAACAGAATCTCCTATGGGTTTCATCTGTACTTTAAAGAAGTTATCCAAGGTGCTGAACCTTACACCCAAAATAGATTCAGCATCTTGGAGACTTCCTCTAAAGTGCAAACTAAAACCTGGAGTGGATTCACCACCCCACTGGCATGGAAACCACAATTCAGTACTGGCAATAATTATTCTTCAGTGCTGTTTTAATTAAAAACAGACTCAAACTGAAATCTTCTAGTTTATCTGGCACTGCCAAGCATCCTGTGTAGCAGCAATTCATGTACCAATGTAAGGAGGGTTCTTTCCAGAGCAGCAGCAACTAGCCGAGTCAGAAGGTTCAGAAGGTTCTTCATGGGTGGAGCTTTGGACTTGTATTGGATAATTATTGCAAGGAAACAGACTGGCTAGGATAAGAACTAATCCTTCTGTGTTCTGTTTTTCTCAGATTTCTTGGACCAGATCCCCCTAAAAGAATTTGATTAAAATAACCCAAAAATCCAAATGCTTTCTGAGGCAAGCTGGAGGGAGTTCTCCTTTCCAGTATCCATGACACAGAAGTGATTTCAAAACAAAACACAATGCACACAGCCTGGTTGTAATTCATACTTGTTAAAACCCAATATCACACAATTTAGTTACTTTATTTTACCTCCACATTTATCATTCATTGATTTATATATTAATTTGATTTGGTTCAGCTTTCTCTTCTTTGCAGTTAATTGCTTTACCACTCTGGAGAATTCTTGCTTTAAAAAAAAACACAAAGATAAATAGAATCATCCATTGTTCAAATTGTTTTTAATTCCCTTTACTTTTGAAAAGCCATGTTATGAGACCGAAACCTAACAATTAAAAGAGTAATAATTCTTGTCAAACTCAAGTTACCTCCTGGCTATCTGGGGGTTATTAAAAAAGAAGGATAAGGAACAGAGCATTAGGAATAGTAATTACTTTTGTACACATAACTTTGTTTGCAATTGAAAATTCAGATGAATAACAACTTTGCCTCAAACATATGCTGAGATAGTATTATAGGAATTTTCTTTGACTAATTGATTTACAAAGTTCCCTTGGTCTACCAAATTCACAATTAATAAACATTCTTCTCAAAATGAATGTTCCAAATCTATAATCACTTCACTGGTAGCAAATGCCATGGAATTCAATGGGATTTACTCCTAAGAAAGCATCAGGGCCAGCATCAGCACCCAGCATCTTTGGGAACTATGAGTGCCGTGGTAAGACCCACTGCACTTGAAACTCCTTTTTTAAAAAAACTGGCCAGGTACTCTTGGCAGTGTCAAGTGGCTGAATCTAGCCTCACCATTCATCCCAACCAGGATTAATCTGGACACTCTAGGAAATTAAAATGACAATTAAACTCAGGTGCCCAGAACTGTTTGGAAGGTTGCCACTGCAGCCATGTAAGCCCACCACAGCTCACTGACAGAGGAGTAACTGACCCATCAGAGGACACTTTGGGCTCTCAAGCTATGGGTTCTCACAGATATGCATGGTCATAAAATGTAAATGAATGGAGTTGAAGGCAAATAGCTTTTAACCTAGCAACAGTTTCAAATCTTATTACATAGAAGTGGATGAATCAGTCTTCACTCAAGGCTGTGACCCAGAAACGACATCACAAATGGATGACAAGTAGCCTTCAAGAGAGTCAGCAATTAGCTGAGATTGGGCTGCCAAAGAAAGAGGCTGATGGCTCCAGGAAGTTGATGGGGTGGAGGAAGTGGAGAAGGGAAAGAATCAGTGTATTACCCTAAGAGGTGGGGGGTGTTGGGCTCCACTCACAATGCCAGCATCTCCTTAGAACTGGGAGGAATTATAGCTAAAGGGAGGTCTGTGAGAGGAGGGTAACAGCCAGATCTTTTCACCTTTGTATACCAGTACTAACTGTAGAAAAGACTCAAGTTAAAGTTAAACAAAGTATTTTATTTGAATTGGCAAGCACACAAGAAATCAAACACTCTTAAGAACCACATGAAGCTATCAGAAAGTGAAGTGAGAACTGTTGGAGAGAGAGAGATTGGGTCAAAAGGGTGATAGTTACCAGTACTGAAGAAGGGATCATAGCAGAGAGATTCAGATAGCGTCTGAGGGTAGCACAGTGGAACAGCAGTCTGGGGCATTACATACTGCATACTACAATTGGTTGAGGTTGAAGCTAGTATTTTTATCCCCTGTTTCACACACTGAAGAGGTGTGTTGACAATGCCATAATGGGTTTCCCACAGGACTGACAAAGGGGTCTGGAATGGGCAGATTGCTTAACTCTGTAGTGACAAAACATTGATGGGACTCATGACAATCTCTTAATATTCAGTTAGGAAGGTGTATAGGGAAGATATCCATAGGTAAGATCAAGGGATAGTCTCTGATTGCTCACCAATTCAGTCAGTTTGTCTTTTATTGTATTAAAAAATGCCAAGAACCTGAAGTGGTAAAGGGATTAGCACAAACCCATCAGCGTTAGGATTTTCTGCATAATCCTATCTGACCTGTCATGAACCTGAACACATTTCTAGTCAATGTAACCCAAATTTATCCAGCCAGCATTGACTCTGATCATGTTTTCCAGTTATTAATAAGTCCAAATTATGAAAATTGCATATTTTGTAGGAGAGGTGGTAGGGTATGGTGGTCATGGACAGCTCTCCATCCCTGTAATGAATAGAAGGAATTTATGAGACAACTGTCTAGAAAAAGGCAATCTAAATGGAAGAGATTCTCAGCCACACGATGGCAACTTCTTTAGGAAGACTGACAGAATGTCAAAGCTAAAAACTTAAGTAAATAAAAAGAGACTGAATTGTGACATATTTTTCAAGAAGGGTCTGGAAACCATGCTATTATGAGGAGTGGCTTAGGGAGCTAGGTATGTTTAGCTCGATGAAAAGAAGGTTCAAAGGTGACATAATAGCCATGTTTAAATACTTGAAGGGACGTCATATTGAAGGTGGATCAAGCTTGTTTTCTGCTGCTCCAGAGACTAGAACACAAAGCAAAGAATTCAAACTACAGATATTTCACCTAAACATCAGGAAGAAATTCTTGATGGAGCCATTCAGTAGTTGAATATGCTGCCTTGCAGTGTGGTGTGGTCACCTTCTTTGAAGGTTTTCAAACAGAGGCTAGTTGGCCATATGCTGGGGGTGCTTTGAGTGTGCGGTCCTGCACGGCAGGGGGTTAGACTCAATGGCCATTGTGATCTCTTCCAACTCTTTGATTCTACAAGCTCAACTCTTCTTTACATTTGAAGGAAAGGATGGACACCTGTGATATGGAACCATCTTCCATACTAGTACAGGCAATAGCAAGACTATTTCTTGTATTTACCTTTTGACTTCATAATAAACAGAGTAACTGATGGTCTTGAGAAATAATCAGATGTCATCTGAAACATAATGGAACTGCCCAACACCATTTTTCCCTATAGAGGACTTCTGTTGGCTGGGTGTCGATATTAGAGAAATTAACTTAATGTTCTGAAATGTGAGAATATTCTCCACCTTGGCACAGCCTGAGGGTGGATTGACCCTGGATTAAACAGTGTAATATGCATGCCAGTTTACAGTCCTGCTGCTCAGTTGTGCTTCTGTGCCATGTAGCAAGGCAAAAATACAGAAAAGGACTGATAAGTTATGCTCCCTGAAGATTCATATTATCCTGCCTTGCCCATGTTAGATCCAAATCCCTTGGCACATGTCCTTAGCAGTCTGCAGCCAAGTCTGTTCCTGTAGGACTACAGGAATAATCAATTCAGTATTACTGTGGATGGATTAGGAAGGGCGATATGAAAGCAAAATAGACAGATTAGATAAATAGACCTAATATGCATTCAGTGTGTATATATTGACGTGCTGCTGCTGGAAGAAATACATCAAACACTTAAATCTCATCATAATTTCTTGCACATTTTAAATGAATATCAGCAGAGAAGGAAACTCTAATGAAGTTATTTTTTCCAGCTGAGATGGAAGCCTATAGCTTCTGAACAATTTAGAGTACAAAAGAGAAGATGCTGAAGGGATATATGGGTTTCAACTGACAAACTAAATTTCTTCACAGAGGGACTGAAACAGATACATAACAATTATGCAGAGGCTAAAAGCCTAACCCAAACCATTGGTTAAAAATCAAACACGCTATCAATGAAGAGACTGAAACAGGAGATGTAAGTGCTCATCTGATTTGGCAGACTACTTCCCATTTCTTTATTCCTTGTGATACAGTTTTCCATGAGAAATCCATCTAAAATTGCCTTAGCATAGTGGTTGGGCTGTTGCATATGGCAAACTCTTTCACATCTATCACTTTTTATTTGTATTAGCCCCAGCTGTGGACTTCTGTAGTACACATGCACACACAAATAAATAATGTACCTCACTGCAACAGTGGCCTTGTGAGTCTCAGCTTCAGTGCCACATTTGGAAAACTAAAATAAGAAAAGGAACACATAGACATATAAACATGACAATAAGTATAATCTTGCTCAGCTTGCTGAACTTCCACCGCTTCATAGTTTCCCTGGACTTCAGCTCAGATATGGGCATGTGGGGTGTGTGTTTTTTTAAAAAAAGATACTTTTTGCCACTTGGCAAAACAGTAGAAATGACTTCATTATTTAGTATTTAGATACCAAGATGAATTCTAATCTGTTAAATTCTTAATTATATTCATCTGTTCCTTCAGCTTTTCAAATACGTATCTCAGATTGTGACTTTCATAAGATCATACACACTGGCCTTGTTCATCTCTTCAAACCACACTCACTAAAATGCGGAGAGTGACAAAGCGGTTACATCAGCAGTTCCCCAACTTTCACATATGTCTTTGATGGAAGGAATGGTCAGAGCTCCATACTTTGCCGAAACCAGCCCTATTTTAAGAAGAAAGGGGAATAAATAAAGACCATTATCATGATCAATAGCAATAGCATAGACTCCCTAACAGGCAGTGCCAGGGACAGACTTTTCCGTGTTCTGAAGCCTTTGAAAACATCTTAGCTTCATACCAGGGCTAAACAACCTGTGATCTTACATATGTTGTAGGATTGCAGATTCCATGAGCCCTAGCTAGCAAAGTCAATGGTAAGTGGTGATGGGATTTGTAGTCCAAAACCTCTGGCAGACCATAAGTTTCCTGCCCCTCTTTTATACTCTTACTTCCGTGTGTGAATTTTATTCATTTACATATTGAATGTTAATATTTATGTCATCCTCGTGCAATTCTATGCTTCATTTTAGTTCTTCCTGGTGTCCTATGCTCTCTTGCAATTCCATAAATCGTGAATGCAGACATTTAATGGATCTTAGATCTATGCACCTCCAGTATTACAGCTCCATTTATGACTTCTGCAAAATGAAAAAAAGTAAAATATGCAAAGTGTAGCTATGACCATGGTGGCTGGAGAGTCCTGAAACTTACAATCTCCCCAAAGAAATTTTGCCATGTTCTAATAAACCAGTCCCAGCTCACCATCCATAAGACAACACTGACTTTCCCTTGATCGTTACAGAGTAATCCATTGATTCCCAAAGCTTCTCTTATTTTAATAAGCTCATGCATGATGTATAAGAAAAAATATACAGCATGGCATGTAGGATGATGAAAAGATGTTAAATAATTTACCATATTCCTTCCTCTGGGATCTGCTCGTTTGTCCCTCTAAAATTTTAATATCTTCTTGGCTATGAAATGTCTTTACTTTGGAGAGAGCTAATCCAATATTTAACAATAATAAATAGACCATTATGGTTTTAAATATAACACGCACTGAACCCACTTGTCCTTGTGATCACATGTCTGTTTCATTTGTACTGTCTTTCAGAGAATGAAAAAAAACCCAATCATAGCACAGAAGTAAATATTTCAGCTGTAACAGAGTGGACACTGGGTTTTTTGCATTATTATCTGGCTTTGAGTTTTTAAAAAGAAAATCCTAGAAGGCAATACATTGTATTTGTTTCTCTTTGAAAGACTTTTGAAATGATTTCATCCCAAAGATGCTAAAATTATTTACCAATTACTCTGTATCTATTACTCTGTCATCTTTCTTCTCACTAAAACATTATAAATCTATTCTAATGAATCTTTGAAATGTCTCCAGAGGGACTGGTGGCACTGAGGAAAAAAAAGGTGACCCCACCACTTACTCAAAAGGCATATCTGATCTTTCATATAAACTTGTCAACAAATATAAATGATTTTCAGTCTTGTTGCAGCTGTTATTTTTTCCCTCAGTATCTTTTCTCTCTCTCTCTGTTCAGCCTTTTCCATGCTCTTCTATTTCTTTTCTCTTAAAAACTGTCACCTACCACACCAGAACTGATGTTTCTAATTGCTGGAACTGATGTGGAAGCAGAATCATGGGCAAATGGAAGAGCTTTACAAACACTTCAGGATACTGTGGAGGTGGGATGGGTGTTAATTAGTTGCTTTAAAATGAAACAGAAGAGAGCTGAGTGTCATATAGCAAAACACTTCTCCTACCCTAGAATCTACAGTCAGAGGTTAAGAGGAAAAAAAAATATTATGGTACATGTTTCCACATCACATTTCCAAAGAGCTATGATAAAGAAAACTTTTATGGTCTGTTATTCAAGGATTGGAATGTACTAAAATGTCTCATATGTTCTGTTAAAATTTACTGAATGCGAATCATAGAATTATAGGACTGGAAGGAGCTTTGTACACCATCAAGTCAAAGTCCCTACTCAATGCAGGAAATTTGGCTAGAGCATCCCCTGGAGGTAGCTGTCTAGACTCTTTTTGAAGATGTCCAGAAAAAAAAGACCTCACTACCTTTCTGGATAAGTGGTTCCACTGCCAAACAACTTTTACTGTCAAGACGTTCCTTCTAATGCTCAGTTGAAACCTACCATCCTCTAACTTAAAACCATTACACCTGGCCCTACCCTCTGGTACAGGAGAGAACAAACCTGATCCCTCTCCACTGTGACAGCCCTTTAGATATTTAAAAAGTACAATCCTATCCCTCCTCAGTCTTCTCTTCACAGGGCTGAATATGCCCAACTCCCTAACTTTTCCTTGTACCATCACAAAATCACAGAATAAGAGAGTTGGAAGAGACCACAGGAGTCATCCAGTCCAACCTCCTGCCATGCAGGAACACACATCAAAGCACTCCCAACAGATGGCCATCCAACCTCTGTTATAAAGCATCCAAAGAAGGAGACTCCACCACACTCCAAGGCAGCTGAACAGCTCTGACCATCAGGAAGTTCTTCCTGAGGTTTAGATGGAATCTCTTTTCTTGTAGTTTGAATCAGTTGCTCCTTATCCTAGTCTCTGAAGCAGTGGAAAACAAACCTGATCCCTCTTTGATATGACATTCTTTCAAATATTTAAACATGGCTATCATGTCCCCTCTTAATCTTCTCTTCTACAGAGTAAACATACCCAGCTCCCCAAGCATGCCTCCCTCATCAGGTATGGCTTCCAGACTCTTCGCCATTTTGGTCACCCTCCTCTGGACGTGTTCAAGTTTGTCAATATCCTTCTTGAATTGAGGTGCCCAGAACTGGACATAGTATTCCAGATGAGGTCTGACCAAAGCACAATATGGGGGAACTATTACTTCCCTTGATCTAGACACCATACTCCTATTGATGCAACCAAGGTTCATGTTGGCTGTCTTGGCTGCTGCATTACACTGCTGACTCATGTTCAGCTTGTGGCCTACGAAGACTCTTGGATCCCTTTGTTCTCCATACCACTTGTCATCCTTGTTACCCTTCTCTGAACCTGTTCCAACTTGCCCTTATCATTCTTAAATTGAGATGCCTTGAAATGAACACAGTATTCCAGATGAGGCCTGACTACTGCAGAATATAGTGGGACTATTACTTCCCTCATCTTGGAAACAATGGTTCTGTCAATGTAGGCAAAAATATTATTTGCCTTCTTGCTATAGCATCACACTATGACTCATGTTCAACTTCTGATCAACAATAATCCCAAGATCCTTTTCACTTGTATTGCTACTAAATCAAATCCATTTACATTAAAATTGGGTAGGAATATTTTTATTAAATTAAGTTGTTGTTGCATTAATTGTCAACATTAACATTAGACCCTTTAGGACTGAATGTACAAAATGGTATATAATACTTTGATTGAAACTGTTGGCCACATTTTTTGTAATTGGCTCATTCCAAAATCCTCTCTTAGGAATTTAAGTTGCTGGTCAAGATTACTGTCTGAGGCTGATGGGGTTTGTATTTTAACACATCAGGAAAGTGTTAGGTTGTAGAAAACTGACCTTGAAACATAGCATCTAATAATACTCTGCAATTTAATTTAGCCATGGATAGATTACATCTCTGCTCTTCTTGCCACCCCCAATTTTCTTCTGCAACACATATTCCATCCAGTCACCATCACATATGGCCAGTGTGTCCACTCTGCATTTCACTGCCCATCCTCCTACAGCTGCTCTGATCTTAACAGCAGGTCTGTTGATACCAGACTAGATTCAAGCACCAACAGAGCTTCTATTCAACTTGAAGCAGCTATGGGATGAGCAGCAGTGAAATCCAGGTTAGATTTATTGTGCTTGTAGGAGCAGATGTACTGGTCACTTCTATTCATCCTTCAAACAACATGGATTACTTAAGAAAGAATGGTATAAAATGGGGGGAGGAAGCTTCAGAATGCCTTTAAGGATCTTCCAGAAGAGACTAATGTGTTGGGAGGTTGTGCTATTTGTTGCTGTAGTTCTTGAAGGCGGGGCTTAAAATATCTCAATGATATTTCTGGCATCCTGGACTATTTTTTGACAATTCCTGGGACCAGCTGCATCATTTTATTCCCACCCTCAATTGTGTTTCTTTTTGATTCTGAGAGATAGCAGGAAAGAAGTATATTTCACTCCACTCCTTTATGTTGTTGTTGCATGCCTTCAAGTCGTTTCCAACATGGTAACACTAAGGCAAACCCATCATGGGGTTTTCTGCGAGTATGTGACACACCAAAGGTCACCCACTAGCAGTGATGTAGACTCAAGTCGATTGACTCGGACTCAAGTCAGACTTAAGTCACTTCAGTGACTCAACTTGGACTTGACTTGGCAAAAATTACACACTGACTCAACTTGACTTGAGACTTGCATATTATTAGTGACTGACTTGCTGCACTTGGTTCAGTAACATAACATGTTCATTCAGAAACCTTACAACTTACTGGTCACATGATGGTCTGCCTGAAGCCCAAAGTGTGGACACATTTCTCAGAGGGAACAGCAAACAGGTTAGCAATGGGCTTGAGGAGGGGTTAAGGTCTGCTCAGCAGTGTTTCCCCACTATATATAGGAGAAGCTTTCTAAAACTTTTCCTAGAAGCAGAAGGCAAGACTCATACCCAGAGTGCAGGGTGTGCATCTCAGAGGGGAGCAGAAAATGTGTTAGGCAATGGTCTTGAGGAGGAAGGATCCTTCCTTCTAAAACTCTTGAAGTTTCAGTAATGGGGGATAAGAAGGATCCAATTCCCACTTCCAAAGCTGCAGATGGCAAAATCACAAAAGTAGAGGCTGACTTGACTTAAATTGTTAAACCTGACTTTATTCAACTCTGTCCAGAAATTCTGGAGTACAGGTTGGGGTATAAAGTTGGCTCCCAGGCTTGAGACTTGAATTAAAAGTATCTTACAAGGCCTTGAGACTTGATTTAAGACTTGACTTGAGACTTGGAGTAAAAGATTTAAATACATCACTGCCCATTAGGTTTCCATGGCCAAGTGGGGAATTAAACCCTGGTTTCCAGGGTCATAATCCAGTGCTCAAAACCATTATACCACACTGGCTCTCCTTTATATTATCTTAATTCAGTTACAGTGCGTCAGTGAAATTACACTTTTGCACTATAGCACTATAACTCTAAAAAAAAAAAAGCCTTCAAACCATAGGATCACCTCAGCAAACTATCTCCCAATTTTAAGAAACCTTTAGAAGACCCTGGTGCAGATCCAAAAAACTGCTGCAAACATTCCCTAAAAAGAATGAGATGAGTAAATGCAGAGGCAAGAACAACCAGGAAAACCCAAGAAGATATATCCCAAGACATCATGCTTCTTTAGAACAATCTGGAAGAGCATTAACATGTCAAAAATTTTATTTAAAAATAACTTTTTAAAAATAACCAGAACACATTATTAGGTACATCAAAACAACTACTGTCATTGCAGCTCACTGTGTTGCTTTTGGAATGTAACCATGTCACATCCTCATATCTCCCCACCCCCAAAAAACTCATACCTTCATGAAGGTAACTACAGTATTTGAAGCCATTCCTTTCCATCTCTCCTCCTTGTCTAGAAGATGCAGGGGACAGAGGTAATACGGAGCAGAGAAGCAGCAGAGGAAGGAATATTTAATTCTTCCCTGTTCTCTACTTTTCAGTTGCTACTTAACCCATAAGGTTTTAAACATGCCTTACCACCTTTTCTTCCCATCCTTTCCCAAAGAGCCACTGGGGTTTGTTACATAGATCTGCCTCTGACACGTGCTTCTAAATAATCCTTGTCTGTCCACTGGCTTTCTCAGTTCCTCCTGGGATTAAAACTGTTTCAAGTCACTTACAACAGGTGGATGAGAAACACTGACTTTCTTACCCTCATGTCACCAGAAGACAGATGAGCCACGCTAAACATTTCCCATAATCCACTGCTGGCCTCTAATTCATCATATTTTGCCTTGACCAGCACTTCACTGCAATACATTATTAACAAGTCATAATGCATCCGCCACACGAAACACAAATGGGTTCAAAAGGTGACTCTCAGCCTTGGATGTCTCCAAGCTGCCCTTTTCAAACGTAGAGGGAGGGGAAAGGAAATCTTTGCTTATTTTATAATTTATTCATCCTCCTTAATGGAAATGATTTTCAAAAAGGAACTCAAGTACACAGCATGTAAACTCAGCTCTCTTCCCTCTCTTTTAGATCCAAGCAAATGTCTACTTTTAACAATCATTTAGCAGAACCAGCAAGCTAAACTAATTGCCACTGGTCAGCAGTGAAAATTCTCTTGCTCAGACACATTGATTGCTAGTTCTCTTTGCAGTTTCCTTTAATTTTGCAGAGGGGCTGATTTCAATGTTATGCAGAAGAGAGGGTGGAACAAACAAGCAAATGGTAGTAGAAAAGCCACAAGGTTTCCATGCTAGAAGCTCATGAATATGGAAACTCTGGGCAGCTAGTGGTTTCCAGGTGTACCGCATGGAGTGTCTTGTCACCAATTAATGAGCCACCTGGCCCAGTTTTCCGGCATCTAGAGAACAGATGATCCTGGCAATCGGTACCACAGGTTTTCATTGCCACTAAGTACACAACAAGGGGTGGGGAGAGAGGAGAACAGCTGGAGAAGAGACCAACACAAATATAGAGGTTACCTCCTGCAAAAGAGAGCAGCCAAATAACAGCACTGGAAATTCTGAGGCAGAGTTTGATTCTGACTGCTTCTAAGAGTGACAGTAAATACCAAAATGTTCATGTGAAATCTCTGTCTGTACACATAACCCCAAGCAACAAAATCTAAGCCATCTTCAGTCCTCAATCATTATCAACGGTCCTCAATAGTTATCAATAGTTATCAATTCCAGGATGCCCCATAATGTGGGAAACAATACTACATGTCAAGTGGCAACAGTGTAAAACTCTAAAAGTTACATTTGTATCCCGCCTGCCTTCCAATGATCTCAAGGCAGTGTACATGACAGTCCACTGCCTCACACCTTTCCGACAACAACCCGTTCCCACAAATTCATTGGTTTCACATTGCTGATGTGAAATACTTTTGATGCCATTTTCATGCTTTCTTTCTTCATCATCTGCAGTCCTAGCTAATCAGGGTTTACATAATGAAGTTACAGTACTGTATAGCCAGTCCTGCTGGGCAGCAGAATGATGGCAGTGAAAATTAAGAAATGAAGCCAGGGCATTATTCTAAAGAAGGGGATACAGATAAAAAGACAGCATGACTCCATTGCTATGGTGTCACTATGCTATGGCCTGGCAGTTTCATAAGAGACCAACAATGATATTCACCTCAAACCAGCTCTTGGCATGTGTTCAGTTGCAATGGAATATGGATAGGTTGTGCATGTGAATTTGCATCTTCCCTCCAAAACAAACAAACAAACAAAAGTGGTGTGGATGGACAGCATCCACATTTGGATGTGCTTGACGGCTTTCAATGAAATGCACATTTAGTTGTACATTCAAATGTTCTGCCATACCTAGGCAACTATGTACAAGACAATATTCTGGTTTAGGAATAAAGATGCAACAGCCCAGTTGCCTTGGGAACTAGGATGCACTCTCCTCGTTTCCCCCTTCCAAAACTTGGAAACATTTTGCCAAAGGGGTACAAAAAAGAAGCTTATCAAGAAATAGAACGAGGTGTTTTTAAATGAGGGACAAAAAGGTGAATGTCATTATAATACTCCCACCCTATTCAAAATCAGCGCTAGTTTCATGCTAGCATGTCTGATTCATTCAAATGTATTCTTACAGCACCCTCTTCTGGTCAATAAGTAAAAGAAATGAAGTTGATTTGCTGAACAATATAATGCAAAAGGCAGGAGGTGTGGTCTGGTAAGTTGTTAGAACCTTTAGAGACGTAGAGAGTGGTAAGGATCAAAGCACAGTAACAGTAAGAGTAAGAATGGCACACAAACACTCACATATGTCTCCAGAAATACTGAGATCACTTTCATGATGTTAAAGGAATGAGAATACCGACCAACATACTACTGATCTATAGAAATTCCAAAACAGAGGACCAGTTTTGATGACTTTGACAAATGGGCAAACTGTTATTGTTATTGTTAAAAAATAAGTAGATTCAAGTTAATCAAGTTACACATTTGCTAAATCCTGAACAATAACAGCTCAATAGACATGACTTGGAGCCAGTACACACTGTGCATTATCTGTTCTCTTTCTTGATTTGCTGAAGAATATAATGCAGCTTTCTTTTTATGGTGGGCATCTCATTGCCTACCACCACAACCCCATATTATGGATGCTTGAAGAGTTCACAGCTTTTGCAAATGTCTATATAGAACTCCCTAACATTTGCACCTCTACAATGTTGCAACATAGTTAGTCTTTAACAGTATAAATACATCAAAATATGATTTAAACATTATTGAAAGATGACATAAAACTTATCCTAGATGGCTATTTTTAAAATGTGGATTAAAATAGAAACTGAACATAGTGGAAGGATGGGTAGCAATACACTGAGTCAAATCATTAGTCTTTCTAGTCCAGTATCATTGGTATTGACCAGTAGTGAGTGCTCAGGATTTCAGTGAGCTATATTTTTTTCAACCTCACCTGGAGATGCTGGGGATTAAACTGGTGACATGCATACATAAGTTCTCTACTGCTGACTCTAGTCCCTATGATGTATGAATGTGACATGGATGAGACAAAGATTCGTCCATACATACTCCATGCTGGTCTCAAGTTTTCTTCTGAGTATTACATATCTATAAGGTCAGACATCTGACTGGGATTATGTAGAGTGTAAGAGAGAGCCAGCGTGGTATAGTGGTTAATGCATTGGAATATGATTCTGGACGACTTTGGGTGTGTGTCAGCCCCAGAAAACCCTATGATACGTTTGCCTCAAGGTTGCCACAGGCTGAAAATGATTTGAAGGCACAAAACAACAACAGAAGGGAAGAATTAGATAATAACAATCATAACTAATACTAGGAGTTGCAGCCAGGATGAACGGGGAAATCATCATGAGGAATAAGACAGCATAATGGATAGATCGGCCTTTGTTTCCAAGGAAGATTCTTTCTTATTTCCATTTTAGTTACCTGTTTTCCAGCCTCGTGAGAAATCTGCATATGGCACGGACTTTTATGAAGGAACCCAGAGTGCCTGATGAAAGTCTGTTTTAGAACATGCCTGCCTTGTTCAAAGCATGTTCACCTAGAAGTTGGCTATCAATTACCACCACAACCAAAGCTTGAAAGAGTTATATTCTTGAACCACGGTCCCTAATTCCCTTTGCCAACAATAGCTGCTGGGGAGTCTGGTAACTGTAGTCTACAAAGGTAACTTTTCCCAGCTCTGAACCAAACATATTCTATACCTGCCCTTCAGGGGAACTGAAACCGTGTCCCCAAATCTGAAAGCTTCAATGGGAATAAGCTTTTAGCTTTTTTTGTACAGGCAGAGGTGAAATCAAGAAAGCCAGCCTAAGTTGCATTTGGTTACCTTCTTTTCCGTGAACTACAATTCTTAGCTGGTTGAGTGCATGCCCTGAAAACAACCTCAATCCAACACAATTCATGTTCATTAAAAACAATAATCAGAAATCACAAGAAAGCCTTGAAGCAGACAAACTAGAGCAAAATTGTATTACAAATAGGTTGTGACGAGATAGACATGCAATTAAACTTACCTGGGAATAATAATAAATTATCCATGAAGCTTCAAAGGAGCCATCAAATCATTACAAGAAATAAAAAATAACTACTGCGAGCATGCTGTGCTATGAAGAAACCATTAATTAGTTACAACATCAGTCTCTCTCTTACACACACACACACATTCACACACACTTACTCACCTATTGCTGAAAGTATTCGGTAATGTCTTTTTACAACACTGGTCAGTCAGTAATTTTTCCAGAGTGCTTATCTTAAGAAACAATGGGAAGTAGTTGACCACACTTCCCAAAATGAGCTGCTGGCTCAGGTACCTATCACACTATACTGTTATACCACTATTATTCCCCTTTAACTTCTCTGGCTGCACCCTGTGGAACTCTGGGGTTCATAGTTTTCTGAGGCAGTGGAGTTCTCTGGCTGAGAAATCTAAATGTCTCTTCATAAACTGCAAATCCCATGATTCCATGTGATATTGCCATGGCAGTTAGAGTAGAATAATAGAGCAATAACAGTGTAGTGTGATAAGACCCACAATTATAACTAGTGTCCCACTGATGATTGTGTTTGCCTTTTTGTTGGTTTTTAGCCTGTGCTTCAGTGCAGAAGTGACACTGTGCAGCCTGGGGTAGAGAAAAATATGGGACCACAACCATCCCATCCCCTCAAGCAAGTCAGAGTGCATTGCAGGCATAGTCAAGACTGGTCAGGCTATTGGGTCACCAGAGATAGGAAATAAAAAAAAAAAAAACATTGTGTCTCTCTATCTGGCAGTAACATCATATAGTTAAATACCATAAGGCTATCTTAACCAGCAATTGGCCTATTTATGTGGCCTGATAGCCTTCAGTTCTGTCCCTGTTCTGTCTGTGGTTCTAATTGATCATGAACAACTTCATAGCACAAAACTTTCTAATTTGAAGAAAAAAAGATCCTTAAAACAGTGAGAGTCTGCTGCAGTTTTCTGTTACCACGTTGGAGCATAGCCCAAATGGGCTTTTTTAAATTGATATTCAGAAGGCTGGAGGTTCCGCATTACCATTTGTTGGCCTTGTATTATTTATATCTATCTGAGACCACATTCTGCCTGATCCCAAGGACAGGGAGAAATGTCAGTGGACTTGTGGCCCTCTCATTATTGTTTTTGGGTCATCATATAAGATATGTTCATTCTGCAATCCCCTTGCCTTATTTACATTCCTACCTGCTTGTAGATTGATTTTATCTTTAATACTTTCTAGAGGTTTAAAGGATTGTAACCATTCTCCAACTTTTAATCCACTAATCCTATTCACACATAACATTTTTAGATGTACATCCAAGATATCTTTAAGTGTAACACCTGTGAATGTAACATTTGCCACTCAATGGCAAACTCAAGATTTATTTTTATGTTATTTACTGGTTTATTTACGTGGCATTGCCCAGGGTTTTTATTTTCCTCTTAAGAATTCACCAAACTGTCTTCTCCATTTCCTGTAACTTTGCTCCATATTTCCCAATCCAATCTGTATTCAGAGTTATTTACATACACAGTTTGGGTTCTGAGGGAGTACACTGTCCTCTTCCTTGCTGCTAGGCCTCATGTCCATAGCAACCAGCCTATTTCTGTACCTGTAAATTTCCCCCATATTCCTCAATCCAATCTTTATTCAGAGCTGTTAACATTCAGAGGTTGGGTCCTGAGGTAATACACTGTACTCCTCCTTGCTGCTAGGCCTTGTCTCCATAGCAACCAACCTATTCCAATACCTGTCACTTTCCCCCATAGTCCTCAATCCAATCTGTGTTGTCTGGTGATGTTGATGTTCTGGCTTATGATTTTTGTTGAATTTGTACAATTTTCTCTCAGATTTATTTTTATGTTATTTACTAGCGTATTTACCCAGCATTGCCTGGGATTTTATTTTCTCATAGGTAATACTTGCTAGAAATACCTTAGGAATTACCTTACCTTACCTTACCTCAGGAATTAGATGCGGTTGAAATACACAGATTTGAGATCCTGTGTCTGTAATTCCCCAAACTGCCTCGTCCAGTATCTGTAACTTTTCCCCATAGTCCTCAATCCAACCTGTATTCGGAGTTGTTAACACACAGAGTTCTGTTTCCTGAGGGAATACACTGCCCTCCTCTTTGCTGGTAGGCCTCATCTCCATAGCAACCAGCCTGAGCTTTCTGGCTGAGAATTCTAAAGGCCTTTCCCTGAACTGCAAAAACCAGGATTCCATAGAATCTTCACAGCCATATGAGATCTTCGCCTGTCTGACACAGACAAACTTTGACTTTTATACAGTAGATAAAACAGGCTAAGATGCTGTCATGAATTCAGAATTCTTCTAGATACCATCTTTGGAAGTTCTGGCATACCAACCCATAGAATATGGCACAGTATGCACATTAAAACCTCATTTATAAAAAGTAGTGAGCTCATAGGTCTGCTCACATAATTCAAAGATCATCTATACTTTGCAGAGACACAACTTTCAGTATAGAAGGTCAGCAATACAGGTGAAACTGGTTTCAAGGAAATGGTATTAGCCTTCATTTCAGGCTGAGAGGAAAACACTCAAAATCCCTAGTCTTTAACAGGCATCTTTGCCTTTCTTTTACATGGACTTGCATACGTGAAACTACTGATTTTCTGGAAAGAAAGAAATTAAGCAAACCCCTGTTGTTAAGTTTGTATTAGCAGATCTTCATGGGAAGCAGCCTGTATAACCTCCATGAATTAAACACAGTAACAATCAAAGGCCTTTGGCACCAGCTGAGGATTAATGACCAAATGGAAACATGATGGCTTAAGGCAAAATTGAGCAATCATTAAGCCAATTCCCTAGGAAATGCGGAGTGCCAAGGTTATTGCTATTACAGGATTTCTTTGAACAGGCAGAGGAACAAGCAAACAAACAAAACAAATTAGAATAACCATTAGTTTTGCACCAATGCATTCTAGCAAAAATATATAATATTTTGCAGGAAGCATGTGAATTCTACACGCAAAATAAAATGCTCACATAGGCAGAAGACTCCCTAATAAAATATGGTGTCTTCCAACCTACCTGCTTGCATGTGTGTGTGTGAGGGAAGGGAGGGAGAGAGAAAGACAGATCTCTCACACACATGAGATTCATGGGTAGGTAAGTAGGTTGCATAACCTATGGCAAGGCAGACAGAGAGGTCACATGGCAGGAGGTTAAACTAGATGGCCTTCAAGGTCTTTTACAACTCTGTCATTCTATATGGCTATTATTGGTTGCCAATTGGGAACCTATATCTTAGGATAGCAGGTTCAGTTCAAATGTTTACTTATTTAATGACTCTATTTGTCCATCTTAGTAACAAAACAAGTTTGGGACTCAGATCCACATGTTGTTTATCTCCAAGGTAGCAGTGAAGCTGGAATTAACCACAGCTTTGTGTGTGTATATGTGTGTGTTTGTGTGTTTATGCATGCACACACAGGCACGCCTCTTAGTCTTCTGCTGACTTATGGCAACCCCATTAATTTCATAGCATGTTCTTGGGAAGGAATACTCAGAGTGGTTTGTCATAGCCTTCCCCTGAAATACAGCCAATAGTAAGTTCTATTCCCCATCCAGGTACTAACAAAGAGAGACCTGCATAGCTCCCAAGATCAGATGTGATCCAGTGTCTTCGTTGTATTTAGGCCTGTCTACCACAGCCACAGTCTTTATTGTTACAGTAAACATTATGAATACATTGGTGATTTTTAACTACAGTTTTAAAAGGTGTTGTTAACTGCCATCAACTCAACTTTAACTTATGGTGACCCTATGAATGAGAGATATCTGAGTCACCCTATCAACATCCCTGCTTACTTCTTGCAGACTCAAGGCCATGGCTTGAGTTCTGTTTAGCCTAAACACTCTAAAGACACCAGATCCCATCTCATCTTGGAAGCTAAGCAGGGTCATTCCTGGTACTTGGATGAAAGACTGCTGACCAATACCAGGTGCTGTATGCTATATTTCAAAGAGAGGAACTAGCAAACCACCTCTGTGCATTCCTTGCCTAAGAAAACCCTGTGAAATTCAACATAGGTCAGCAACTTGAAGGTACACACACGAACACACACACACACACAAGAGTTCTATTTAACTTAATGGGATGTATGTTTGAATATGCAGTTCAAATGGCTACACCGGTGGGGGAATCATTTGGCCCTCCAAGTGTTGTTGGACTGTGACTCCCAGCTTTCCTCCTCACTGTCTATACTGGCAAGGGCTGCTGGAAGTTGTAGAGTTTACACAATCCCAACTAGGCTATCCCATGAGCTCCAAGCTAGCAATACAAATGGTGGCAGGGGTGGGGCAGCCAAACGTTCCTTCAAGAAACTACATTCGGCTCCTGACTTAAAATGACTTACTTTATGTGGTGGTTTATAATCTGGCAGAGTACCACATCCATAGTACAAATCCTTAACATTCACTAATTAATAATAAACGAAAGGGTTTGGTATGATTCCCACTTAACGGTTTGCAAAGACCTCATGCAAGCATATTTTGATATTTGTGGCAAAGGAAGGAAGGCTTTCTTTCAAAGTTTGCTCAAGGCAGCATGTTTTTCTTGCAAGAGAATCTTCATGAATACTGGCTTATTTCTGCCAGAGTATCTACTTTAATTATAGCATCTCTTCCTCTTGCTTACGATAAATGTAATCACAACTCATTATTTTTATTAGAATTATTAAACAAAATGATCTTCTGAGTTGGCTTTCTGTAACTGATTTAGTAACCTTAAACAGCAGTTGTGACCATTAATGACCGATCTAGATGCTAATATGGTGCTTGCATTTGTTATCGCTTTATGAAAATTATTGTTGTAATAAACCCACATGGTTTTCCAAGTGATTCCTTTTAATCTCCTAGCAAAAACAAATAGCTAATCTCACTGAATACTTTACATTATTAATCCATGCTGCTGAAATGCTTGGAAAGGCATAACAGTTGGTAGACTTGCTGGGACAAGTTATTTCAGAAGTAGATAGTACATTCAGGTTGAGGCTTATTCTTAAAATCCTCTAGGTTTAATGCATAGTAAAACCATAGCTAGCCATATTTAGTGCACTTTTAATGAGTGCAGAATTTAATGTTGTGAAATTGGGCTTGAGCTCTTATCAGTTCCAGATTTGTGCATAGTGAAAGAAATAATAAATACGCCCTCATATGACGAAATTGTTTCTACTTTTCTAATTTTTTTATTTTTTTTATTTTTTTTATTTTTACATTTATGGTCATTCTATGGGGCCTCTTAAACTTATCAAAGCTTAGAGAAGGGCTGAAGAACATGTGGCACCTCACATGCTGTTGAAGTGTGGTAAGACATATGCTAAGTGTAGGAGATTACAATTAGGCACAAATCCGTCCTGTTAGCAGAAATGTCCTTGTTCAGTAGAATTCTTTTCTGCCACCAAATCTCAGATTTGCCAGCAGAGCAATCTGCCAGTAGAAATGTTGTGCAGGCTAAAATGCTGCTAGCAGAAAAGCTAAAAAAGGAGGCAAAGAAGGAGCGAGATGAGGTAGGAGGTGAGTTAACCAGATCAAAATCACCTCCATCTCAGTGACTGTCACAAAGCCAGTATAAAATTAGGCACGAGTAGGGTGGGAGTGGTCATAAGACATTTCCCACAGCCTAAGGCTATCCTTTGGTATGAATTCAGAACATTTTCCACTGCCCTAGTGTTGACTGAGCAAGCCCTTCTGTATTTTCACCTATTAGGATCACAATGTTAGGTGGTAATTCCCATGATCCCTCAGTATTGGTTCTGCTGGCTAAAGCTCATGGAAGTCCATGAAACCATGGAGGGCCGTGTATCCCAACCCTGGTTTAGAGTCTGAAGATGTCTTAATCCAATACTGATTTTTGAGATTGTCAATTCAGCATAGTTTAGTTTCTTAAACGCTAAAACAGGGATGTTGCCAGCAAAATTTGTTGCCATATATCCACTGTACATTCCCTGAATAGCCAAATACCTGTTGCGGGATATCATAGATTCACAGAATTAGAAGACAGCACAGGGGCCATCCAGTCCAACTCCCTGCCATGCAGGAACACCCATCAAAGCACTCCCGACAGATGGTTATCCAGCCTCTGCTTAAAAACCTCCAAAGAAGGAGACTCCACCACACTCTGAGGCAGCATATTCCACTGTCAGACAGCTGTGACCATCAAGAAGTTCTTCCTGAGGTTTAAGTGGAATCTCTTTTCTTGCAGCTTGAATCCATTGCTCCTTGTCCTAGTCTCTGGAGCAGCAGAAAACAAGCCTACTTCCTCCTCAACATGACATCCCTTCAAATATTTAAACATGGTTATCAAGTTCCCTCTTCTCCTACCCTTCTGCAGATTAAACATACCTAGCTCCCTAAGCCACTCCTCATAGGGCATGGCTTCCAGATCTTTCACCATTTTGGTCACCCTCCTCTGGACACACTCCAGATTGTCAATATCCTTCTTGAAATGAAGTGCCCAAAACTGGACACAGTATTCCAGATGAGGTCTAACCGAAGCAGAACAGATTGGTACCATTACCTCCCTTGATCTAGACACCATACTCCTACTGATGCAAGCAAGAATCGCGTTGGCTTTCTTGGCTACTGCATCACACTGCTGACTCATGTTCAGCTTGTGGTCCACGAAGACTCTTAGATCCCTTTCACAAGTACTGTTATCCAGCCACTTGTCCCCCACCCTATATTTGTGCATTCCATTTTTTCTGCTTAAGTGTAGAACCTTACATTTCTCTTTGTTGAAATTCATTTTGTTAGCTTTGGCCAGCTCTCCAATCTGTCAAGGTCATTTTGAATCTTGATCCTGTTTTCTGGCATATTAGCAACCCCTCCTAATTTGGTGTCATCTCCAAATTTGATCAGCATGCCCTCTACTTCATCCAAGTCATTGATGAAGATGTTGAATAGCACCAGGCCTAGGACAGAACTCTGTGGCACCTCGCTAGTCACTTCTCTCAAGGATGAAAAGCAGCCATTCATGATCACCCTTTGGGTTTGGTCGGTCAACCAATTAGAAATCCACGTATTTGATATCTATTTGACATCTTATCCACCTAAATGATATCTTGTGCTATTTAATTTCACTAATAATGAATTGCCATATGATCACCAGTTCTGAAACCAAATAGCTATCAATATCTATTAGAATTTGTCAGAATATAATAAGTTCCATGGAATAATATTTAGCATTCCAGATAATTTGGTAGCCCACGTGCATTGGTAACTTGGGTTGACTGTATTGCTAGTTTAAATGTGAGCATACGGAGGGTTTTAAACTGTGGCAGCTGGTAAGAATTTACATTTGACTGAAAAACAAAAAAAAGATCAATGTGTAAAATATGCAGTTCTTTCTGGCTGAAGTAAAATTCACGTTCAATATCTGATGCATATTTGATTATAAGCATTTGAAATTCAAATGGCAAATTTGACATTTGCAGTTTGAGGGAATGCCTCTCCCCATATGTGCCTTCTTGAGGGGTTCCTCTTCTCTGTGCCACCAATGCACTATGTGGGGACATGGGGCAGGGCCTTTCCAGACATGGCACCCAGACATGGCACCTCAATCATGGAATGCCCTCCCCTTGGAAGGCCAATTGGCACCAAAATTGATTTCATTCATGAGCCAAGTTTAAACTCCTAAATTTTTAGCAATCTTGTTAACCTATTAATTATGTTGAATATATTTTTAGGTTTATTTACATTATTTTAAAAAAAAAATTGGTTTAATTTTAATTCTAAGTCATGCCAAGATCTTTTGATATAGGTCAGGGTAGAAATATTTTAATAATCGTTTTAATGGACTTTGAATTCAATTTACAGCTACCAAAGTAAGCGCTTCTTCTTACACAGGGGAAAAGTGGGAGAAGAGAGAAACTGTGACATTGTAAAAGTAGCTCAAGAGGTGGAATACAGAAGGTTAATTAGGACTGTCCCCTCCAAATCAGGCCAGTTGGAGGATATAAAGTGCGTGCCCATATATTATTCCACATTTTTTAGACTTGGGGGTTTCTTAATTTGAATGGCATGCTTCATGTTGATGCTTCATGTATCATGCTCAATGACATCATCTTTGTAACAGGACCTACCCCTGTGACATCAAGGGGGGGTCATCCCTAGGTCTCAGGTCCTGGGATAATTCTGAACTGGCAACATTAGATTAGAATCTGTGATGTCATCATGATCTCCGCTACTGCTGACTTATGTTGATTGTGCACTACACACATAGGTACTGTGGGGAGCATCATTGATACACAATTTCATGATTTATAGGAAGAGCTGAAGTCACCAGGAGAATGTTGAGGGTGCCTGGGCATTTTTGTTCATTACTGCTTGCTTCAGTCACTACTGTTTTGTTTTCTACTTTCCTATGAGGCATGTGTATGAGCTTGAACATAAACACAGCACACATATCGGATAAAACTGCTAATATCCTAATCAACATGGAGACTGATGGAGCTTATAGAAATCTAACCAATATGGCTGCTAGAGTCAATAATATTCTAAGCAATATCTCTGGAGTCAATAATATCCTAACCAACATGGCTGAATTCAACACTGTAACTGAAATTTATGAGTTGTGTATTGTATTTTTAACACTTTTCTAAAGACTCATTAAATCTCTTTTATGTGTAGCTTTCCCAGCCATGCTACCATTAACTAGAAAAAGAGAGAATAAAATCCCATTTACAGCCTTGCTACAATCACAAAGCAATTCTTGCTTGACTGATATTCTTCTTATGAATTATATGTATTATAAACAAGTATGGCAAGCCATCCCAAGGTCTTCTCTATTAAATCCCATTAATGAAATGCACCACTTAGCATATATGAAACCTAAGTGATTCCATAAATTTCAAAGAGAAGGCTCCATAAAGCAAATCTTTGGAGGGAGCAAGCTAATGAACTCATCCTACCCCCACCCAAAATACTTCCAAATTTCAACATTAGCTGGTTATGAAATTTGAAAATAGGAATTCTTCAGAAAGGATCAGTGACAAGGTAAGTACATCACCAAGCAAAATGCTACCTCTCCTCCTTTTCCCCCAAGATCCAGCTATCTGAACAAGCAGCGATGCCTTGTGTTTCGAATGCCTTGTTGTTGATTATGGCCCTTTCCCCAACTTACCTGTTCTCGGTGCTGGAGCACAGGGATCACGCGAGCAGCCTCTTGCAAGAGGCTGTCACGTCCCTGCTGCTTCGGCACCACAGCTGCTTGCTGGTCGCATGAGCGCCCCACCCCTTCCTACCGCAGTGCAGCCTGGGAGTTAAAGGCTAGCGCTGAGGCAGGAAGCGTCACCAGTGCGGCTCAGGAGGCTGCGCACGGCAGGTAAGTGTGCTCCACACCCCTGAGCATTGCACGACTGCGCGGCATTTTTGGCTTGAAGCTGAAAATAAGAAAATCCATTAGCGGTTCGCGTCACACTCTTGAGCGTCACATAAATGTGAGTGCATCATGCAGACCGCTCCTCACATTTACGCGACGCTCAAGGGGCCCTTTCGCTTAAGAAACGCTGTGGGGAAAGGGCCCAAGTTTAGTGAGAAAATGGTATTCATGTACAGTGAGGTCCAACCTAGATAACATCTTTAACATGCAATTGCATTTGTACATATTTGGTAATTTTAGAACACTTATAGCAGAAGGAGGTCACAACCCAGGGAACGTTTCACACTGTAAAACCATAGTGCTATGATTCTACTTTAACTGCCATGGTAACACCCCATGGAATCCTGAGAACTGCAGTTTTGGCAGGGGCATTTAGAATTCTCAACCAGAGAGGTCTAGTGCCTCACCAAACTTCAAACCTCAGGATTCCATAGGATACACACTGGAAGTTAAAGTAGAATCATAGTGCCATGACTGTGTAGGCTGAAAGATATTGACTATGATCCCAAAGAGGAGGAAGGCAATTTGATTCTACCCACCGCATCTTTCCCATGACAATACCAGCATACACAACTATTTGACCCCACATAGAAAGTGCTAAGGTATGCATGAGGTAGAATGGGTTCTCATTTGCCATTTGCCTCTGTTCATATGATATCTGGTCTCAGCTAGATGATAATTCAGTGGTCAGGGCATATAGCTGTCTTTCATGTTCTCTTCACTCAAGTTCTGTTTAGAATCTGGAATTCTATATTACCTGCTTGTATTTGTGGGGTGTGATATATGTATTAGATACTCACTGTTCGCTTTGTATACCTTGTATAGAAAATGTACATGTGCAATCACCAGCTGCAGCTTTCAGGTCATAAAAATGTAGGTAGATAGATATAGATATATACATAGACAGACAGACAGATTTATTTTAAATACTGCAATTAGAAGATTGATATCTATGTACATACAACTGAACCAAGATTCTTTTGTGTGGTGATTTATCAATGCACAGGAGTCTCTGTCTTTATTAATAAAATACCTCACAAAAATATTGTTGATGCAATTGCATGTGAACTCACACTGTAATCTTGCAACATTCTGTTAATGCACTGGAGAGCATTGGAGTCTATTGGTCATGTTACAAGTAAAATATGGAAATAAAGGTCTATATCCACTTGCTAGTCTAAACTGAAATATTCCTATTAAACCAATTGCTAAAGTAGGATAAACCCATTAAGTTAATTGCTAAATCTGAATCAGTTTGATTCAGTGGTTCTAACTCAAATTGGGCCAGCAATTAGATTTAGGCCATATTCATCAAATAGAATGTGGTAGCAACATATTCTTACTTTTATTGGGAATACATTTTTACAAATTCTCCACAACAAACCAGAAAGAGAGGGAAATAAGGCACTGCAAATGGAAGGATAAAAGGAAAGAATTTGGGAAGTTAATTTCTAGCAACACAGGCTTGCTCAAACTTTCCAACAGTCATCTCTCCTTCAACATTCTGCAGGTAATGTGTGGAATGCAAGTTAACCCTTCAAACAGATCACAATTCTTTGTTATAATGAGTAATATCTAAACTAATCATTCCCAGATGATGACTCAAGTCTTGCAAGAGAGTCACATAACCTATGGAACTAAGAATCATTGTACAGCAATTAATATTTACCAGTGAGAACAGGGAAAGGAATTCTAAAGTCTAGCTTCTGTCATCAGAAAGGCAGTATTTGGGGCAGAAAGCCAAGGTTTGGTATGATGAAGAACAGACAGTTAAGAATAACATGTTGGGAAATATGAGAGATTTTACTGGATCTCTCAAGTAGAGTAACCAACTTGGCAAGGTAGAAGCTGAACAACAACAAGTACCATGTTCACAGTTACACACACAGGGCCTGCTAGAGAAAAGAACAATGCTTGGTTTTCTTTGTAAAACAAATAAAAGTAGTTTTGATTACTAAAACTTGTGCATAATCAAAGACAAAGTCCAAAGGATGAAAAAGGGAAAGGGCAAGGGGGAAAAACACACAAAATGCCTGCAGTTTCAATGGATGCAGAATGAGAATGTATATGGTAAAACATGCAAATAGTAAATGACCACAATGGAAAACAGCCATTAGTGATCATAGCCATACAAAGCTTTCTAGCTATAATAGAACAAGCCACAATGCACCATTGCTTTGTTTTCAGAGCAGCCCTCCCACCGGAGAAGCTAGGCTTTCTGACGTGACCCATCATCACTTGTTGTTGTTGTTGTTCAAGAGGCTTCTTTACTTCACCTACGTGCTTTCTTTCTTTGGTCTACATCTGGCATAAGTGCATCAGCCTGGATCTTTTTCAGATATCCCCCAAGCACAAGGTTAGGATCAAATCCATGTGTAGGCTTCTGGACTGACCTGTCCAAAGCCCAGTATGATCCAGAATGATCCCAGTGTATCACTCATTCTTGGAAACCTTCAAGCAACAAACTTGACAGCTCAAGCATACTGATATAAACAGCCTGTACCACTGAATAGATGTTTATGGATGGAAAGAAATTTTGTTTATGGGTAGAAAGCAGCCTTTTTGCAGCTTACAAGGCTGTTGCAGGAAAATGTATGCCCCCTCTCAAACAATTTGGACATTTTCGAAGGTTACAGGGCATTTCTAAGAAATACATACAAAAGAATGCACATATTGTAATAGGTGCATGGCCACACATATCTGAAAGAATCACAGACATTCACTTTAATTGAGGGAGGAACATCGTGTAAATTAGCTAAATTGTGCAAACACATGCACAAAGTGGGAAAATTCCATTTTGAAAATTGTGGGAATTTAAGTCAGAAGGGAAACAAAGTCTTAAAATCTCATATGAAACAATGGGAAATGAGATTCTGAAAAACTCATTGAAATCATGACCAAGGGCCCATTCAGATGGACTGAAAAGACCAGAAAGTCCCTGGTTTTGTTCTTTTCTTCTCTTCTCTTCTTAAATAGAGAACTAGATGACATTTTCCCCAGCCCAAAGTCCCAGCATTAGAAGGACTTTTCATTCCCACTCACAAGGTCAGTTTAAATTAACCCTGTATTTCCCAAAATGAAATGTATTGTTCTATGGCTGGCTGGCTGTGTTATCCCAGAACTAGCTAAGATGGCTGCCACTGAGAAGCACAGTGATTATTTCCAGGAGAGCAGATACAACAAAGATCAGGAGGGGAAAAGAGGAATTCTACCAAAAAGAAGAAAAAGATCTTGATGCTTATCTAGGGCAATATTGCTAAAACTAGAGCCTAACTCCTGAATAATTCCTAAATAATAATTAAAAAGGGCACTGTGGAAATTGGTGAAAATCAGTTTCTGAAATGTTGCCAGAGTCTAGATGTGTTTGCATAAATGCAAAACAATGAATGTATCAGCAAAATCAAAAGAAAAGGAACTAGAAAGTCTCAGATCTTCCAGGGACTTTTCCCCCCTTTTGGATAAACTCGGAGAGATTTCTACATCCTTAGTGAATGTGCATGGGCACACATCCAAAATGGGCGGACCAAAACCAGTATCATCTCCAACACCCTCAGAAACAGAATAATAGCTGTGTGGAAATGCAGTTCCCATGTTTTTCTCCCTCTTTTGTGACATAAATGTCACACAAAGAGACCTTATAATATCTTCAAAGAGAATACTATATCCTGTAGATTTATGAACAATGCAGAAGACCTGGAAGGCAATTATGTGCTCTTGTTTTGAAGTGATGGTGGATATTGTGGGAGTTCTGAGTCTTTGGAACGGCCACACAAACATGCACACATCGATGCATGTTCTTGCTGATCACACTTCAAAGAACCTAACAATAATGCCTGTGGAAGCTAGAGGGATTATCCTTCATACTTGAAAGTGACACATCTGGCTCACTAGAATAAGGAGGGGGGAAGCCTTGACAGAACTGAAAGGTAAAGATCTGAGTCAAAATGCACAATGCATCAGCCTGCAGCTTTTCTTGAAAGAAGACCCTGGGTAAGACATGAAAGGCAAAGAAGAAAAGAAGGAAAAAGGTGTTTTATTTGAATGAAAGGCAGCATATACATTTTAATGAAACTCAATTCTCTCTAATTCGGTCACATCTGTAAAAAAAATGTATGGAAATTTATGGGCTAACGATGAGTTTGGCAGTAATGAATGCCTAATGTATCATTACTCAAAAGCAATGGGGTGGGTATTTGAATCCTGTCATTACACAGCATTATGAACGCCTTAAGTGCTGAATGCACAGCGAGATTGCACACACACACACACACACACACAAAATGGGCTATGTAACATGAGATGGAGTTTCTTTAATCTGTTCATGAGACATGCACGTAAAAGAGATGGAACAGGCTGACAACAAAAAAGAGGAAGCCAAATTAATCACTGCATAATTAACATTTTTACTGTTTTAGTCCTGAAAATAAAACCCAATTGCAACACCATGGCTCACTGGTTTCATCTCTGTGTAGGGATGGGGGGGTAATTTCTGTGTGCTTTGTTAGGTCACACATGGGTAGAATTGCTCCACATTCATTTAAAATAATAATTTTATACTATAAGAGTTCTTATAAGAACACTAGCATATTTACCCAGTGTTGCCCGTGATTTTATTTTCCTCTTAAGAACTCGCCAAACTGTCTTCTCTGGTGCCTGTAACTTTTCCCCATATTTCCCAATGCAATCTGTATTCAGAATTATTTACATACACAGTTTGGGTTCCTGAGGGAGTATACTGTCTTCCTCCTTGCTGCTAGGCCTTGTCTCCATAGCAACTGGCCTAAGGGCCACGAGCTCTTGGCTGAGAATTCTAAAAGCCCCTCCCTAAACTGCCAACCTCAAGATTCCATAGAATCTTCACAGCCAGCGAATCATATGAGGTCTTTTCACCTCACACAGCCAATCATATGAGGTCTACGCACGCCTGAGGAAGACAAATAGGCAAAATCGCTCACAAATGTTGACTTTTATATAGTAGATAGTAGTAGATTCTGTTTAGAATTTTACGGAATAGAAGGTTTTACTGGGAGAAATGGGGCAGGGAAATCCTCTTCTGCCAGCCTAGCAGAAAAAGCCTGGATCTATACGTCTTGTTACAGCCAGCTATTCTAGATAGGAATGTAAATCTTCATCCACAAAATTCCCATAATGGTCTCACTGTTCCCAGAGAAGCAAAGTTTTTATGTGAAATATTCTCCCTATGTTTGCTGAAGGGTTCTAGGAATTATTATGTGCAGAAATACACACAATTTTCTGCACTTTTCTGCAATCATGTCTTTTGTGCAGAAAAATCACATGTATTTCTGTGTATACTAATTCCACCCTTCTCCCAAACACTATAGGAAATGTAAGTATCAGACAAAAACCATTCAGAAATCTAGTTGCTGTATTATTCTTCCTGATGGAATTTCTTGGGTGTTTGGAAGTACTTTTCTCATCTTCAAGACGATTAACAAAAAAAATATTCTTTTCATCCCTAATTATGGACCATATCATCCATTTCTTATGGAAACAGCTGTTTGCTGTTTGATCGGAATGAATGGGTGGGACTTTCTCTTTAGCAGATGATATGGGATGTTGACTCAACCTCTCAGCTAAGGGTATTCACTTTAAAGTTCTTATCTGGCTTTAAAGGAGCTATCCAAGATTCTGAACCTATTTTGGATATTAGTAAACAACTAGCATCTTTGAGAAAATTCAGTCTAAAATCCAGAGTGGATTCACTGCCCTACTGACATGGGAGACACTAGTCACCACTGGCTACAGGAGTACCCTTACTAAGATCTGTCTGTTGATGTGGACAGAAAATAAGTTCTGAATTGCACATAACTGGGTACAGAGAAAGGGAAGCTGACTGTTAGCAAAAACTGACTGTTAAAAGTCTGGAGGGCATCTGGATGTCCTAGACAGACAGTGGATTTATTGCTTGTATGAGTGTTTGAGTTGTTTCCCTCCCCTTATACATATTGTATATACTATACTCACCTGTCAGTCCCAAAAATCAGAGTTGGGTAATGCTACTGATCCAGTTCATGTTCATTTTTAAAAAATGTACTCTTGGACTAGAGAGTGACCTTCTTTTTTATGTGTCAAATTTATTTCTATATATATTTATTGAAACGATTAACAAACAGAACTGAAAAATACAACATAAGAAAAACATATTGGCTTCTGCCTCTTTTAATTCCCAAAGATAAAACTGAGCTGCATATAAGATGGCATTTTAGATCACTCTGTTTCCAGCATTCTTCAATGTAAATTTATTTATAAATATACATACTGACTCACTGTGTATCTTTATACATAAATTAGGTATTGCAGAAATACCATACATCTCCAGTGATCTGTTGTCAAAAAGACAGCCAAACCCCTGGAATATATCACTGTCAGGGAGAAGAAGAGCACAAAACAGTATGATACACAAGTTTCTACATGCATTTGTTATATTCATACATTAAATTGTTGTAAAACTTTTGTTGTTGCCATCAATTCAGCTTTGACTTAATACGATCCAAGAGCCCCTGTTATCAAGCAACCCTACACAGGGCTTACAAACTAGATGCCATGTCTTCCTTGATTGAGTCAACCCACCTGTAATACAGTCTTCATCTTTTCTTACTGCTTTCCACTTTTTCCCAATGTTATCATCTTTTTTAGTGAGTCAGATCATCTCATGATATGCCCAAAGTACAAGAGGTCCAGTTTAGTCATTTTGGATTCTTATATATCCTTAAAGTCTCATGGGTGAACCCATTGCACGTGAAAACTTCAAAGCTTTTTTTTAATGGTGGTGGTCTTGGTGCTGATGGATTTTATACTTTCCTTCTAAGATGAGGAGGAATCCTGTTGGTTATAAACCAATAAAACAAAGCAGTAAAGAAAGAGTTGCTACAATTCTTTTAGAAAAATGCATAAAACTCAGACCCCATAAAAATAACCAGTAATGGTAAAACAATCAAGTTATTTTTTTAACAAAACTCACTGAGTAGAAGGAATGAGACAGATAGCCAAACCAGTCTTGTCATCAGTGCAACGAGGCATCACAACAGAGAAGGCCCCAACAATAGTTACCAGTGCTGCCCACAAAAGCTTAGAAAGCAGGAACACTTGTAATGAACCATCATGGGAAAGCTATAATGCCTTTTCTATGGTCATTAAAGTAATGAAGAGAGTATATGAGAGGAGTTACTCCTTCAGATATTCAGTATCTATGCCATTTAGTTCATAAAAGGCCATAGCTACCAGCAAGTTTCTGATCAGAATTCAAGGTGCTTGATGACATTTAAAGTCCCAAATGTCTTGGGACTTTGATACTTCAGGAGGAGCCTCTCTGTATATGCACCTGCCCAAGATTGAGGTCTACAGATAGTGGGCCCTCTTTGTGACCTGTCAGTGAGGTCAATAGACTGTGTGGGGATGAGGGTGAGGGCCTTCTCAGCTGTCACAACTGGATGGTAGAATACCTTCCCTTAGAAGCCCAGTTGCTTCCAATGAAACCAAGTAAAAACATGGCTGCTTATAAACACCTTTGGCCTGTACCAATTTATCTCCAAATGCTAACACGCATGATTTCAAAAATATTTTAATTTTTAGAAACTGTTTTAACTTACCATTCATACTGGATGTATATTTCGTTTATCTGATCTTACTTGTATGCTTTCCTGAGATCTTCTGATATAGAGTGAAACAGAAATATTTTAATAAATAATTTTTTAAAAAAATAAGCAAGGGCTTTGAATCGGGCCCAGAAACTCAGTTTTATTGTTTGAAAACTAGAGTTATATAGTTTGGAGTGCAGAACTCTTGTGAAAGTGGAAAAGCCATGAATAACTACCCCCCCATCCCTCTCCCATTCCCTTCAAGAGCTCCCACCTTCCATTGCTTTGCCCCTGGCCCTAGCACTCCTGGCAGGTGAGATAGAGAAAAAGGACAAGGACAGGGGATTACCAGTACTTTCCCATGTGACGGAGAAAAGTGGACTGCTGAGTTCCAGTGCTCTAGATACTTCTGATCATCATCTTGAGAAAGGAGATTCCTCCCAGGGGGGAGGGTTAGGAGCAAAGAGAGCACCTGACCAATCAGCAGCCATTACACAGCAGAATGTGCAGCCACATGGCAGAGAGGACATGCCTCCAGCAGTGGGAGTGGCAGCTTTGCTCACTCAAAAGGAAAAAAATGTCCATTTTAAACACAAACCTCACAAGCCTGGGGTGAGGAATGCAAGGGAATGGTAGGAGGGGAATGGGTGGGGAGGCAAGCATGTGCCTCAAAAATAAGCAAATTTGTGAAGGTCAAACCTGTGAATGTGGAGGTAGGACTGTAGTAACACCCTCTAAGACAAAGCTAGGAAACATAGGCCATTTCCGCACAGGGTGAGGGAATCTCCCCATGATGCTACTCACTGTCATGAGCCAGGCTGAACAGGAGGAGGAACAGGCTGCCGATTCAGACAAGGAGTCTGAGTTGGACGTGGGGGAGGCCTTGAAGGGAGAAGGGGCTCCTGCAGAGGCAAGGGAGGGGCCTGCTAGTGACTCCCCAGATGACCCGGGGCCGATACCTACAGCAGAGTGTCAAGAGTCCAAGGCTCCTGGTTCGACAGAATCTGCTGCTTCTGATTCCAGCCCGGAGTTTGCAGCTGACCGTCCCCCCACGTTTCTCCAAAGGCGGCTGGAGAAGGAGGGGGGGTGTAGATCAAAGCGCTTGCAAGAGAAGTGCTTGAGATCTGAGGGATTCCAGCTGGGAGCCAGGTCAACGGACATTTGATCAGCCCCAGCTGGGTTAAAGACTATTTAGGCAGACGCTGGGGGGAGTTAAGGTATGGGGCAACAATGTCATTCATCCACGACTCTGTTTCCTGTCCAAGGGCTTGATATTTCTGAGTTCTTCTGCCTACGTTTGTTTTGGGTGACGTAACCTCCTTTTACTTTATAGTCTTATTTATTGCCTGTGCTTGCTTTGGGTGCTGTAAACCCTTGATTAATTTACAGTCTGCTCATTAAAAGGCCATTAAAACTTCAGTTGCCGCCTCTGTGTTGCTTGGCCTCTGTCTGACACTGACACTCACTGGACTTTTGGGCTCCCTGGTCCGGTCCATGCTTCTCTGGAGCACTGCATGGCTGCCACTCCACACTGCTCCAGGGACGAAAATGGTGGCTTCCAGTTGGTCGAGGCTCTCCACCAACCACTGAAGCTCGCCAGCCTAAAGCCTGCCCCTAGCAGATCGCAGGCTCGCACCAACGCGAGCCTGCGAATCTGCATAAGGGAGCAGGCTCGCAGTGGCACACTCTGTGCTTTTGAAATACCTGTTTTTAGCGATCTTTCAAAAGCACGCTGGACGACTACTTGGGGTCATTCCGGAGCAGGCTGGGATGCGGAACTACGTTAAGTAGGTCTGACCCAGTCCACTCCCAGGTGCAGACCTCCTCCCTGGAGGACGCTCTGCCTCATGTTAAAAACCCCGTGTGGAAATGGTCATAGTGATAGGAACCATACTTCTGCCCTACTCACTTGGCTAGAGAGGGGTTTCACCACACAGAAGTTTGGCAGCCACCATTGAGTGGTCAAAATTCTGCTGCAAACTCAACAACATTCAGTGGGTTGGGAGAGTGGCAAAGCAACTTCCTGCACCATAGACTTTCTGGGAGACACTACTGGGTTTTTTGCCACCACATTATGATGATGTATTTTTTCAAGGAGTGATAGCAGCCAGTGGGAGTAGGGGCAGCTGTTAAAAGAGCCAGGAAAGCCCACTTATACCATGGACCTCAATTTGCCCATCCTTGCTCTCAGAAATATCTTCCCTCTGGTGGAAAACTTGTGAGACTTGCTCAGGCAGCCTATGTGAATATAATTCATTGTAAGTATAAACCAAAAGCTGCATGCAGGGCTTTTGTGAGATCACTAAGAGCTTAAATAAGAAATGAATTGAGGTAATGCACAAAAGAGGACAAATTAACATAATATTAAAGCTATTGATGTCACCACCTTCTATTAAAGTTATAGCTATGACTGGATTTTTCTTTCAGCCACTAAACTAATTCCATTTTTTTCATGGGTGGTGGTGGTCTGTGCTGCCTCATGCTGTGCAAAGACTGATGAAACTAATCGGCAAACAATAGACAATTAACTTTTAAACAGGCTGAAGGCTGCTAAAACACCAGGAGCTACTTTACCACTTTTAGCATGTACTTTCCCATCTGGAAAGGCAGACCTGCCTGGCTTTAAAGAAGGCAGGGTACCTAAGTGTATATGCCTGCCTTCAAATCACCTGTTGACTTATGGCAACCCAATACATTTTTTTCATAAGGTTTTCTTAGGCAAGGAATACTCAGAGATGATTTTGTCAGTTCCTTCCTCTGAAATACAGCCTACAGCACCTGGAATTTCTTGGCCATCTCCCATCGACAGTCGCGTGGGGGTGGGGAGGGAATTAACGCTGAGGCATCCTGGCCCGTAGCCACACCCTTGCACACCCTGGCCATGCCCCTGCACACCCTGGCCATGCCCCTGTATGGCCTGGTCATGTCCCCATGCACCACAGCCACACTCCTCGCACTGTAGCCCCGCCCCTCCTGCCCCCCTCCACACACTCCAAGCTCCACCACTGCCCATCCAACTACTAACCAGGGCTGGCCCTGTTGAGCGTCCAAGATCAGATGGGATCTCTTACCTTTATAATATTTAAGCTTTGCACTGTGAGCGTAGTTACCTGGAATTAATCCCCATGGAACTCAATGAGACTTGGTTTTTGGAGACATACATAGGATTGTGGTAAAACAGAGGTGACGCAAAATCTAGGGCCATTACCACACTATACTGTTACAGTGCTATTATTCCACTTTCAACATCCTATGGAATCCTGGGGCTTGAAGTTTAGGGAGGGGCATTTAGAATTCTCAGTCAGAGAGCTCTTTGGCTTCAGTAAACTACAAACCCCAAAATTCCACAGGATGTTGAAAGTAGAATAATAGCACTGTAACAGTATAGTGTGGAAACGGCTTAAGTAATATCTAGGCTCTTCTGAACTACTGCAAAGAAGTAAAAACTCTCACAGCAAATCCTGAAGTTGGTGTCTCTTGGCACCACCTGAGCATTTATACACAGTCTGTAAAAGGAAGTAGAAAGAAAGAAGCTATATGGTATGACTGATCATCATTCAGGTCCCATAACACTGTGGACAATTAGACAGTCATCAATACTCTTCTGTGTCCTTGTTCACTATTGGCTCTGCAGACCTGCATGGACATGCCTTCTTTTTTAAAGGTACTGTTTCAAAAATCTTTACTATGTTACTGTAAATGAACCTGTGTTCCCCTTCCCACCCAGCAAGGAGGAGGAATGTCCAAGAAACTCAGCTGAATTGCAAATATAGAACCATATGTGTGTTTCAGGGAAGGGGGTACTGCAATGCATCCTAGAATTAAATGGAAATAAAATTTTCCTGGGGAATTGCTACTGAATGATCCAGAACACACCAACATGATCTGGTTGGTTTCTTTAAAAAGTCCAAGAACTACAGCCCTTGTGTTTGCTCTGCATGTTTACCTTGTATACTTTTAAGGAGTGAATGGTGCCTCCTATTATTAGGGAAGCAATGTTAAGCCTTCCTGCAGAATCCTAGCCTAAACTCTGCACCTTCAAATAACTCCCACTACTCTCCATTCTTGCATTTTTAAAAGAAATTCTTGAGTACCTGAATCAATGTTCTATGTAGTCTTTAAGACTAGTGGTTATTTGGATACATTACTGTCTGGCTCAGATACACCTTTAGTCAACTTTTTTTTGGAAATAGACAGGAGGAGTTGTGTATGCAGCTGTTGCTTTTGGGGTACACTTAGAGGATAGTGGAGTGGAAAGGATTACTGAATCCATGCAAATGGAATCCCTTTATATAAAGTCCCTTTACATAAGGGACTTGAACATCTGCTTTTTCAGTATATTTTGGGGAGTTCTGGAACCAATTCCTCATGGATACTGAGGGCCCACTATACCAAATGGCATTGGATGGAGCTTCAGTCCTCCCAAAGGTCAAAGATTGAAAAGTTGATCTTTCTAGAAGTACTGCAGACTGTGAAAACACAAATGGTAATAGCAGACACTTTTATCACCTTTTGGTTGGAACATCCACTGTGATTCACTGCATTAAAAATGGACCACCCCTGTTATGCGCCACTAGTTACCAGTGGACTAGACTGCCATAATGCATATGCTCCTATCTTTGAAGAAGACTCAAAAACTTCTGCTAATATATCAATTCTTTATTTATTTATGGCATTTATTCATCACCTCCTGAACCACCAGGGGCTCCAAGGTGATGCACAGTAAGTGAAACACTTGAAAGAGATAACATAAATACTATACCAGCTGCAGTGGCAGCCAGTGCATTTCAGGGTTCAATTCAAAGTGTTGGTCTAGGTTATTTGAAATGCCATCTACATTGATATTGACCTAACCACACTTTAAAATAATCTCAGAATGCCATGTCCACTGGCCCACCACATTAATATCAAGAAAATTAGTGGGTGCGACAGAGCAGAGCTCGCAAGTAATTGCAAAAAAAAAAAGAAGTTTTTGCCTACAACTCCCATGTCCAAGTTGTTGCAATGCATTCAAATAACTAGTCAATTGTAATTAATTCTTTTTCTTCATAACTAAGAGTGAACTATTTCATTATGATTATAACTTTACAAGGAACAACATATATCTTTTTGTACTACAATGTCAACTTTTAATTACTTTTATAGTTGCAGAGACCTGGCCTCACTAAATGGTTGTGGGGGGCATAATATGGTTCAAGTTCTGGGCCTCAAAGTTAAGATTTTCAAATCAACACAACTATTTTGCTAGTGATGAGTTCCTTTTCAAAGTGAGTAATTATGACTGGAGCTTTAGGAGGAAAAATATCACTAATTACTTTTTAAAAGTAGCTTTCAAAGCTCTGCTAGAAAGTTAGCCTTCTCAGTGATGGCACCTACCCCTTGAGATTCCCTCCCAAGAGATCTATGTCTAATTCCATGTGTGGATACTTGTAAGAAAACTATAATAAGATACTTGATCTCTCTAACTTTTATCAGGACATAGTTATCTTATTTTCTGTGCTTAAATATTTGAAATTATATTGTATACTAACTGGCTTATTTTAAAACTGTTTAGATTTATGTTTTTTTAATTTGCTTCATACTGATAAAAATGAGAACATTTGTATATTGTGTTTCTATTATATATTAACCATCATGCCACAATGAACAGGCTACCTGCTCTTAGCTGTTTTGAGGTTGAGCCTGGTTACTACCTGGATGGAAGATGTTCAGATGAAATGAGAGATCTCCACCAAGGGCTGGGAAAGAGTTGAGCTTGAAACCCAGGACGGCCACTTCCTGTCAAACATGATCATATTGCCCAGGACTTCCCAATGGTCTAACTCTATATCCCTATTGTTATTTTCCTCCTATGACCTAAATCACCTTGGGAAGATCCTGGCCTTGAAAATGTGAATAAATATATTAAATAAATAATTCATTCATCTTGTAAACTCTGACAACATCCTAAAAGAGGAAGCAATGCCTCATGTTGAGAAAATTTGTACCTATGGAACCTGAATCACTGCAATTCTTCTGAAAAGTTGTTTACTACTATGATAGAACTAGATGGCTCTCCTATTATTCATTTGGACTAATTCATTTTTGACTCATCAAAATGTCCATCCACTTTTCTTCAGCTGAGGTACAGATAAATATACATTAATTTCACTGCTATGTTTTCTATTCCTTGATCTCGTGCATGGATCATATAACTTTATTTAATGCAGTAAACAACCCTGTAGGAACAAAGAACATTAAAGGACATAAAATAAGGTCATTAACTCCAGAGTATTACCTTGGCAGGTTATTCATCTTATTACTGAATATGCAGCTGGAAGTTTTTGCAGGATAGTTTAATAAAAATTTAGTTAACTGGTTGGCAAAGTGTTTTGCATTGCAACAAATAAATTTAGAGAAGGAATTTTTTTTAAGTTCTCTTAATGTATATGTGAACGTGCCAAGTAAAGGAACAGAGGTTTTGTGAGTGACAGTATATGTATCATGGAGGGCTAAGAAGTGGGGCACAACCCCAAAATCTATAGTGTTATTCAGAAGCACAAGTGAATTCATATGGGATTAGTGACAATTTGTTTCTGTTCCAATGCAAAGTGATGGGAATGATTGCTATTTTTATTGTACCTATAAAAGTATTGGTGTCCTTCCTTTTGGCCCTCAAAAAAGGTAATAAAGAAACTGGGACAGGCCCTTACTTCCCCCAGATTGGTGTGGCAATTCCCAGTGTGATAAAGTGCCCTCTCTTTACTGCACAGCTCTGACTCACCCCACCACAACATCACCTTTGTCTAAAAGGGGACAGGGTTTTCAATGTTTATTTAAAACCACTTAATAATTTTATGGTAGTATGTTTTCTGTATTACTGTATGCACTGTATACAAAGGCCATTTCTGCACTACACTGTTATAGTGCTATTATTCCCCTTCCAACATCCTGTGGAATCCTGGGGTTTGCAGTTTAGGGAGGAGCCTTTAGAATTCTCAGCCAGAGAGCTCTTTGGCCTCAGCAAACTGCAAACCCCAGAATTCCACAGGATGTTGAAAGGGGAATAATAGCACTATAACAGTGCAGTGTAGTAATGGCCAAAGATAAACTGTAACATTTATTAATATGACAATAAGAATAAGGTAGCATATAAGAGTTCATACGCAGATCAAGAGTCATACATTTCCATAGTGCACTTTTTAGACGATGTAACAGGTAGATCTTTGCTCAGAAATGGTTAAATTCTATCTTTAGACTTTCATAGAAGGCACAATTATCACATAACAGCACTTTGGTGAGATTCCCACCAAAGACTCAACCCCCAATCTAGGTCACACTCTCTGACCAGATTCTAAGGTCCAATTACTCTTCTGCCTCTCACTAGGCTTCCACTGAGAGCTAAACCTCCCAAAACAGCCACACTGGCTGAGAGAAGGACCCTATGGTTCTCACTGAAGGAATCAAAATATTCACAGGTACTTGGATTTATATCAGTTTCTCTCTCAGTCACAAACCCCTCCCATACACTACTGAGTTGGGTTTCTCTCCTGAGGTGCTATCTAGCAACCTGCTTTCAGGTTCCACTGGCTCTTTAGATAGTCACACCACCAGAACTTCATCACAGGAATACTTGCATACCTGTGAATGTTTGTTCCTATTCACCAAATTTGTGATTAGATCCAGATTAATTCAATCGAATTTAATCTCCACTGAAATCAGTGGGACAAGTCAATCACTGCTTAATTTCAGTTCATTCCAATGGGAACCCACTGCATAATTCTGTGCATATGCAGGTGGGAGCAAGATCCATTGATAAAATGGGACTTACTTCTGAGTAGATCTGCATGGACTTGCACAGTTGAAGTGCAATCTGAAATATTTGTCTAGAAGCGATCTCTTCTGAACACAATGTGGCTTACTTTAGAGTAGATATACATAGTATTTAAGGATGGTAAAATACGATTTGGTTTATCATCATGTAGGTAAACTGGAAAACGTTTTTTAAAATCCGATACAAGAAACCACAAGATGCCAGAATTCTTGTCATGGTGGTAGTGGTATAAGAGAAAATTTGCCCATCTTTGCAGTAGGTTTTGCACACTTCAAAAAAACAAAATACTCCAAAATCTGATAGTTAACTTTTTTTTTCCCCTGGGGAGAAAACTTCTGAAATTTTTCAAAATGTTGACACAGTGAGACACGCCATCAAAAAAAAAATCCATTAACTCGTAAGAGTTTCTTTCTGAGAGCACAAAAAATGGAGAGAGTGTGGGGTTCATGGGATTTTTTTCAGTGAATTTTTGCATTAAACCCTCTTTTTTTCAAAAATATTCCACAAATATTCTTTTGTTCTTGTACACAAGATAAAAACAGGTAGAAATATATATCATTAATCTCAGCAATGATGAGTTTTCTCCACATCTCTAAATCTGGATGCAGCTCATAACCTTTGTTCTAACCCAAGCTGATTGAAAGAAAGGGCCTTATTTTCGGCACATCTGTACAACCTATCCACCTATCCTGTCGGGTCCTTTGAGAGTTAGCAGTGCTGTGTGTTGTCACCCGCTTTTCTCTCCCTTCTTTGGAAACAGAAGCAAGTGCTTCTGGTAATAAATAACTCTGGCAACCAAGAGACCTGCTTCTTCCTTCAGCTGGGAACACCAGCAGTGAATCACAAACAGTGGAGGACACAAGTGAGGGTAAAAAAGAGAAATGTACAAAAAGAAAGTTTTTATTCTAAATGAGAAAATTGGTATGATTTTGTGAAGCCATCAGACACCTCCCCTGGTGCAGTGAACAAAGTTATGAAGCTACAAAATTACTTTTAAGACAACATTCAGCTGAGTTTAAAATGAAAAGGAAATCCCAACACAACGTGCTTCACATGATCTCTATTGTATTCAGATTGAAGTTGGTAATGTGGCCCATAGTTTCCATACATGAATGTTGGGATTCTGTTGCCTAGACTCAACCATGCTTCCCCCAGAGTCAGATGAAGGCAGGAAGAAACCCACTGCCTCTGAATTAGTCCTCCTGTATACTGTAAGCATCTTGTGGCACTTTTCTTTTAAATCCTTAGATCCTAAGCAACCAGAAGTTTCCAAACCCTACTGTTTTATAAAGAGGTTTAGTTGGACAAGATGCATCTCTCAAAATTCTTAAAAGATTGGCTGTGCTGGATTCAACAAAGGCAGGATGCTGTCAGGAAGACAATGTCAGAGGGTTCCTACAAGTATTTTTATTTTACATTAAAAATCAAACGTGTTCGGCATCATGACTTTATGCATCAGTTTTAACTCACTGCCTTCAGTGATGATTCAAATAAGAGGTGTATCGATTGATGTATTTCTTTCACACCAGTAGCAGACCTTTGCATTCTTCATGAGCACAATTATTAGAATGATCTTCTACTAGAATATCAATAAAGTGTCCTTTTAAACGTTATAAAGGGATGCTTGTTCCTATGTCAAGGAGCAACTTCCAAATCTCAGCCTGATGTTTGATTGCTTTGCCAATGGGGGAAGAAAACAGTTATGTGACTGCTGTGAGCTGCAGGCTAACCAACAGGTAAGCTGAACTTTTTGAATGATCTCTGTTCCTCTCAAACTGTGTGGAAGGCTAGAATTGGCTCAGTGATCCACAAATTTGATAATTGAAATTGCTGTCATTCTGTGAAGCTGCCTGTCATTCCCAAAAAGTTTCAACACATTTAGTTTTAACCATCAGTCCAGTCAATCCAAACCTGGGTCCTAGTTGTTGCTGAATGTCAACTCCCATAATTCCTGGACAGCATGACCAATGGTCAGGGATGATAGGAGTTGTATTCCAACAATGGTGGAGGTGGGGAGAGATTGAAAACCATTGCTGTTGCCTCTAGGATTCTAGACAAACTGGGAAGACTGATCTGAATCCTACTGTTTGTCCAGACTGAAGCTAACATAGAACACAGGATTTACCTATGACAATTAAGTCAGGGAATCTATTCTAGTTGGGACTAATCAATAAAAGCCAGGGCTTAATTTCCAACACCTGCTCTGCTATAGAGCTTATTAGGCAATGCTAGGCCATCACTGTCACTTTCTGCCTAATTAATTCCATAGGTGCATGCTGTGAAGTCAGTTCCAAAAGTTCATCAGTGGGCCTTGTCAGCTCAAGGCTTTCTTTCTATTCCTACTGGCTTTCACTTTGCTGAAGATTATCATGTTTTCCAATCAGCCATGTTGCCTCACGGTGTCCAAAGTACAATAGCCACAGTTTAGTCATTTTGGCTTCTAATAATGCTCAGGCTTGATTTGGTCTAGGACCCACTTGTCTTTTTAGCAGTCTGTGGTATCCATGGAACTCTCCTCCAGATCCCATTTCAAGTAAGTCTCTTTTTTTTTTCCTGAAGCTGTCTTTACCATTCAATGTTCACCACCATATACAGATATCTGAAATATTATGGCATGGGTATTCTTGACTTTTAAAAAGATATTTGTTTACATTTGAGGATCTTATCGAGTGCCCTCATACCTGCCCTTCCAAGTATTAGTTTTCCACTGATTTCTTGACTACAGTTTCCATTTGGATTGATGTCTCAACCAAAGTGTAGACATTTTTTAATAATTTTGAGGTCTTCATCATCAGTGTTTAAGTTATGCCAATAATCTATAGTCATATTTGTTAAAGAAAACTCAGCCTTGTCTGACCTCCTTGCCAATTGGAAACCATTCTGTTCCTCCATATTGTGTTCTGATTGTGGCCTAGAATGTTTTCAGTTTGGATTTCGATAGTTTTCCAAAACTTATTTACTTTTTTGCAAGAGCACTAGAGGTGAAAGAAGGTACCTGTTTCCAAGGCACATTTCCAACATTTGTTATCCTGTTTCTTACACATCTTAAATAGTTTATCTGGGGTTAGGTACCACTTATATTGCATTTATACAGATTTTCCCTAGTGTCTTGACAGGATGTGTATTTCATCCTTAAAGTCCAAGTTTTAATTGTTTTACTTTGAATAGGACTCAGCCAGTTATTTGCTTCCTTTGTTCTACCATACTGCCATGATCTTCCTCTTTCTAACCCTCAGCTGAAGTACTGTATACAGTTGTGAGCACCACAGTTTAGCAAGATATTTAGAAGCTGGCACATATCCCGAGGAGGATAACTAAGAAGGTAAATGGTCTGGAAACCAAGTCAAATGAACGAGGAACAGCTGAAATAATTGCATGTGTTTAGCCTGCAGAATTGTAGACTGAGAAGTAGCAGCTTCACATATTTGAAGAGTTTCACAACAAATGGTTTCAGCTTGTTTTCTGTTCCTCCAGAGGATGGAAGCAGAACTGAACCAATGGACTGAAGTTACAAGAAAGGAGGCTTTTGCTTAAAATAAAGCTTCTGACATCAAAAGCTGTTTGACAATGAAGTTGAGTGTCTTGGAACATAGTGAGGTCTCCTTGGTTGCAAGCTTTGTAAACAGGTTGATGGCATCTGCCAGGGATGCTCTTTCCTGCAGTAGTAGGGAGCTAGACTAAATGACCCTTGAATTACATACACAGTCTACAGTTCCATGATCCTTTGAACAATAAGAACATCAGTGTCTCCATGATGACCATCATCATCTCAGTCAGATATCTATCTGGGCTGAATTGTTCAATATGTTCTTTATTGTTATCTTTCCATGATTTCCCCACCCCTCAGCTGTTATTATGTTTTTAGTGTCTTTAATATTTGAAAACCACACTGACAGTTGTAATTTGAAGGGTCCACAATTACCGAATGCTTCAACAGGCTACTGCCAGAGGTTATAACCGAGGCTTTCTTTGCCACTGATAAAGCATTTATAAGCATGTTTTCTGTTCAACAATTCAGTGAGAAAATGGACAGAACAGAGACAAGCTTTGCCAACACCAAAGAATGAATGGTGTTAATGCAATGTGTTGCACACTCCGTATTTGGGACAGCATTGTGACAATAATTTTCTATGCCAAGACCTAGTTCTGTATTATGTAAGGCATGTACAAAAATTGCCTTTTGTCATGTTCACAGAGGAATTTCCTCTCAAATAAATAACCTGAACCCAGTGTGGAGATGGGTTCCATATCAGAGAGTATGTTGTCCTTGCATGGTTTTTAGCTCCAGTTTTTCTTAAGAGCAAACATGGCATTAACGACATCAATCATTCTGATGTGTCGCTTGTTCATTTTTTGTATATCATCATTGAATTTCTCCCTCTCTATTTATTTATTTATTATTTACTTAATTGTGTGTGTGGTTCTTCTACTGGGGATAACATTATGACAGATATCGGGACTTTTAATTAGATGTTTAAGAAGGGAAATACTTACTACTTATATAAATTATGTGTAATCATAGTTCAGAGTTCATTATATGCATTGACCAGAAAATTTGGGTAGACCCCTTGAATCAAACTGAACCTTAAATCAACACATAGCTAAATTGCATTGATTCAGTGGGTCTAGCTTAGTGCAGACTAACCTAAATAAAACCAAAACTTTTTAAATAAATGGACAGAATGCAAACTAAGGCAATAGTATTAGAGAGATCTACTGTGTCTAATCCCAGTTTGCGCATATGACCTACATTTGACTAAGTCTGCATAGCTATGAATGCACTTCAATAACCTATAAAATCCAAAGTTTGGATCCTTACTGTGACATAAACTTAAAAACTACTTAAAACTAAGGTACTCTTTTGAAATACATCTGCTTCTGTTTCTAAGCTCTTTTGCTGCTGGTGCATTATGGGAAAAGATTAATAGGATTTCTTTTTCATTATCAGCATTGTCATTATCACTAGCCAGAATTCTGGCTGGGAAACATGGGGAGGAAGAACAAGGACTGTTTAACTACAGAATCCTGCCCTGAGCAGGACTGGACTGTGTAACTTTCAAGGTCTCTTTCTACTCAGTGATTGGTATTTGTTGCCACTAATGTGGAGTGGTATCTTCAGCTGCATGATGGTTTCAGTTACATAGGCCCATCTATTCGTTCTTTTTGCATCTAGGTCCCCCACTCTGCCACTGACAGACAGACGTTTTCAAGGTAGGGGTGAAACTGGGATGAATCATAACATAAGATATACTTATCCATGTTGCCTAAATAATATCTTTGTTAAAGACATGCCCCCCCAATAGCTATAATTTCCTGGCATTTTAGGACTTGTGTGAACATAGAAAGTACTTCGCACAATGTTAAAATGATTTCTGATTAGGAAGGTATAATGTGATTCATCTGACCCAGTCTTAACACAGGACCACAACTGTGTTTCTGTAATGGAAAAAAAAATGCTGCATTCATCTGGCACTGTGTGGTTTGGAAGAAGCTTGCATTACAAACTAAGAATCATGGCTTTCCCAAAATGGGGCCCTTTTATGTGTAAGGATGCTCATAATTTGCCAACATAGTAATGTACATTCAGACTAATACATCTCTAGTATCTTCTACCAGCCAGTCACCTTCTCCAATTGTGTATATTTTGTTATTTTCAGTTTATGTGTCCTTATTCCTTCCTACAATGCTACTATCAAAGGACTTAGTCCTCACACAAGGAGAATTTATTGTGACAATAAAAATAAAGCTCCTTCTTCCACCAACATTCACTGTTCTGAAGACAGAGTGAATAAGCTTGGGGAATTTACAGTAGTATACCACTGGGTCATTGTACCAAACTGAAAAGTTGGCTCAGCAGACAGCTGTAGACAGTAATAAAGAAAGGTTGCCTAAGGGAGGAAACAGAGCAGCTTGATTTGTTGAGGGGGAAATGTACATTATTCTGGAGTGTGACAGCCAGACGTTAGGCTGGGTTTGTATTTTGACCAAGCAGAGAGTTTGTCAGCACAGCTATATTCGTGCTCTCATAAATTATTAGCTTGAACAGAGCGCCCAAGGAAATGCATGTTTAGTTAGCACTTTGGAGAGTGGGCATTTCACTTCACACTTTAGAAAGGCCTCTACCAACTTTGTTTTTGAGAGGATCATTCGGAAACAACAAGCAAAATTCATTTTCACTTTGTGAACAAAACATCAGTGCCCAAGAAAGACAGTCTACATAACAACAAAAAGGCTATAGGGGCATGGGGGAATTGGCCTTTGTTGTTATCTGTCCCAATCAGTGTCATGGCCTGCTTCCAGAGCATGGACTCTGACTCAGAGTCTGAAACAGAGGGGATACCAGAGGCTGAGACAAGAGGCATGCCAGGACTTGCTGTACAGGACAAGGTTACAGTGCCAGAAACAGAGCAGGGGACGGTGCCAGGTCCAACAGAGAGTCCTGCCTCTTCAGATATAGAAGAACACTTACCTCGACCCAGATTCACAGAGCACAGGCAGCAAAGAAAGAGCCAGCGTCACTCTCTCAGAATTTATAACCAGCAACAATCAATCAAGTCACAGCTGCACTAGGCTTCAGGCCTATTTAGCTGATGTCCTTCCCCTCCAGGAGTTGTCAGAGCTTATCTGACCTTCTGCACTGCTGGATGCCTTAACGAATGCTTGGATTGACCTTGGATACTCCCTTGCTGTAGAACCCTGTTGGACTTTGTTTATGTTGGACTTTCTTTATGACTCTGTGCTTACTGCCTGGAAGTATGCAACAAACTGGGAATTAAACAGTTTGTTTTGTTTGTTTTATCAGCTGTACCAGGACTGAGATAGGACAATTGGCTTGTGGCTCTCCATATGGTCATTGTAACCCAGGGGCCTCACAAGCTAGAACGTTGGTTTCATTCCAAGGGAAGGTGACATGTCAGACCTTATAACAGACTGAATTCTCTGTCCCACTTGCTCATAATAAGTCAGGAGGTCAAACAAGCCACATTAATTTTTTATCTTCTGTGAGTCGAAGGCTATCTCAAATATTAGTCACATCTATTTGTGGGCAAGTATTTCACATTCAATTGGCTTGCAATTTGGAACATTCTCTGAAGTTGTGATTTGTTGACAGAAAAAAAAAAGCATGTAAAGGCTGCTGATGGGAGATAGGGATGATGTTGTGTGCCTTCAAGTCATTTCTGATTTATGGTGACCCTAAGGCAAACCTATCATGTTTTTTTTTTTTGCAAGACTTGTTCAGAGAGGTTTGTCTTTTCCTTTCTCTGAGTCTGAGAAAGTGTGACTTACCCAAGGTCACCCGATATTCCATGGCTGAGTGGGGATTCAAACCCTAGGCTATAGAGTTGCAGGCCAACGCTCAAGCGACAACACTATGTTGGGTCTCAGGAAGTAGAGCTATGAATTAAAATAGTCCAATAAACAGGGTTGCTCCTGTTTTCTGCACCTTGATATGACAGAGGAGAACAGTAGAAATAAGATGATGTAAAAAGAGAGCAGCTCCAAACCTGTCACACAATTAAATTATTTATTCTGTTGTACTTACATCCTATTGTCTCTTCAAAGAACTCAGTATGGTTGCCTTCCCTTCACTACAAAGCTGTGAATCAGTTCAGGTTGAAGAATGGTAATTAGCCCAAAGTCACCAGTGAGCTTTGTGATGACATAAAGACTTGAATCTGAATCTCTCCAGCTCCAGTGCAGTACGCTAGCCACTGCATTATACGGTTGCTTGCATAATGTATAATGCTAAAAGGAAAGAAATATTTCTTCCTACGTTTGTACATTTTAAAATGTAACCTTTCTTCTTTAGAAGGCATATATGGTGGTACACAATTCTGGAAACAAAAAAGATACAGAACCCTATGATGACTAAAATAATGGTAACATTAATTTATAAACCCATGGGAGGCCTTCACAGTTTAACAAATTAGCACTTGATTTCAAAATGGTTAAAAAGTCTAAAGGAACAGAGATTTCCTTTTATGCGTAAAACCCTATGGCAATGTTGTCTAGCAAGCAAAATGTCAGTGCTACCACCAAGTAAGTTCTCATCTGACCTCACATAAACTTCCATCACATGCAAAAAGAAATATGAAGTCCCCTTATAATATACTCATACTAGGAGGCCTATACTTTTGGTCCTACACAAACAGCAGCATTAGGCTTAGAAGACAGACTCTGCATAATGGCAGAGGCAGTAACAGCTCAGTATGACATAGCTGAAGTATCTTTTCTATCTGCTAAGGGGAACCAGGAACCCACGTATTTACTCCATGCCACTGATATTCTTGGGTTGCCCTGCCCCCTTAGAAGAAAGATGTGGCCAAGAAACGCAGGGCAACATCAGAGAGCTCCACAGGCAGGAAACCAGCTTTGCTCCATCTCACCTTTCTTGTGCAAAAGGGAATGAAAGAGTGAATAATTATTAGTAAAGTCAGGACTCATCTAGTTTCTGGAGTGCTGGATGAATGTATCCAGCTGAGTCCTCACCTCAGTTTTGCTGCCCCTCAACTTCAATGTATGAGGAAAGAGGAAAAAATAAAATAAAGCAAGCTCCATGGCCAAACTACTGACTGGATAATCTTCATCCAGCACTTTAGCTGGAGCCAATGTTTTAGATGTTACAGCACCACCACAGAAACTGGGCTACCCCTCCCTTACCCAGTCATGGATTCAGCTCATGGACTTATCCCACTGTCGTAACTTTTATTGAAGGCACAATGGATAAGGCCAGTCATTCATGTCTGTACCATGAAATATGCCAGCCAGATTTAGGAATCATGATTGCGTGATAAAGAACCACGCAATTGTTCCTGACCCTACAGAAGGTTACAGTAATGCCATGGGATAAAGCTACAGAAAGGCTGCTCACATTTCTATTGGTGTAACATGTAATCATCCTTAAGTCAGGGATAAGAGTCACATAGCCCTCGAGATGTTGTTAGACTGAAAATCCTAGTATTCTTCATAGAATCACAGAAATGTAGAGTTGGAAGAGACCACATGGGCCATCCAGTCCAACTCCCTGCCATGCAGGAACACCCTCAAAGCACTCCCGACAGATGGCCATCTAGCCTCTGCTTAAAAACCTCAAAAGAAGGAGACTTCACTACACTCCGAGGCAGCATATTCCACTGATGGACAGCCCTGACTGTCAGGAAGTTCTTCCTGAGGTTCAGGTGGAATCTCCTTTCCTGCAGCTTGAATCCATTGCTCCTTGTCCTGGTCTCTGGAGCAGCAGAAAACAAGCCCTCTCTCTCTCCTCTACATGGCATCCCTTGAAATATTTAAACATGGCTATCATGTCCCCTCTTAACCTTCTCTTCTGCACACTAAACATACCCAGCTCTCTAAGTCTATCCTCATAGGGCATGGCTTCCAGGCCTCTCACCATTTTGGTCTCCCTTCTCTGGACTTGCTCCAGCTTGACCATGTCCTTCTTGAATTGGGGTGCCCAGAACTGGACAAAGTATTCAAGATGAGGTCTAACCAAAGCAGTGTAGAGTGGTACCAGTACCTCCCTCGATCTGGACATCATACTCCTATTGATGCAGCCGAGAATTCATCTAGGTATGCTGGCTTGGGCTGATGGAAGCTGAAATCCAACAAAATCTGGCACACCACATTTTACCCACCATTGAGTTGAGTTAACCATAGGCAGAGACCATAGCTCAGCAGAAGAGCTCACCACATAAATTCAATCCCTTGTATGTCTAGTTAAAATCAGATAGCAGATGACAGGAAAGGCATCCACCTAAGACCACAGAAAGTTAAAGTAGATAACAATGGATTAGATAGACAAGCAGACTGATCTGATATAATGCAACTCCCCTGTATTCCTAAATAAGATGTTCAGGTTGCTTCAAACTTTTCATACCTGGCCAGCCAATTGTATGATCACCTGTATGAGAAATATGTACACTTATATATATTTAAGCTTGTATATTGTCACTACGTGCCTTCAAGTCATTTCTGACTTATGATAACTCTATGGTGACCCTATCACAGGGTTTTCTGGGGCTGTGTGTGTGCAACACACCCAAAATCACTCAGTGAGTGTCTATGGCCAAGCAGGGATTCAAACCATGGTCTCCAGGATTGTAATCCCATGCTGAAACTGCTACACTATACTAGCTCTCAAGCTTGTATATTTACAGATTTAATTTAGCATAAGCAAGCTGATAAACAAAGTGAGGCTCCATGCTTTTATTTCCAGGCCCTTCAACACAATTTAGAACATGGGAGAACTGGAAAGATAACCCACAGTGGTATATTAGTACACTCTGTTCAGAAGTAAGCCCTCTGGAGTTCACTGAGACTTACTCCAAGATAAATGTATAGTAAGACTGCAGCCTTTAAAAGGTATCATGACAATTGTTTTAAAAAAGGAAATATACTGTGGGAGGCATGCATTGGGTTAACTAAGAATATGAAAGAAAACAAAAGAACAGGATTAAGAGAGGAACAAAAGGTCTGGAAAATGGGATGTTGTTAAATATATTAGGAAAGGAAATGAAAAAGCAGAAAGAGAGGGGAGTGATGAGCAGAAAGAGATCAAGGAGCTCAGATCTTCCTAAGGAGCATCCAGTGTTTGAAGTCCTCAAAGATAAGACACCTTGTACAATCCTCTTCAAAGATAAGAGTACGGAGCAAAAGGAAGAGGAGACGAAGGCAGAAAGAAAAAGGTGAAAGCAGGCTGGAGTATGGAGCTATTACCTAAAAATGAAAAGGAAAAAAAATGTACAGACTGTGAGAGGTTTGTCCTGAGAAAGTGCAATAACTGTGAACGGCAAAAGAAAATTAAACCACCTGTCCTACATCATCTTTCTGAGCTGGAGGAAGAAAGTGCAGTCTCTTTTATTGAAGGTAGATGAAGATCCATAGATCATGAGCAGAAGATTGAAGGAGAGGGCATGTGTAAAATGGTGCCTGTTACAGTTCATTGTATCTTTGAGATGAAGAAATCCCGAACAATCCTGAAGACACAAACTGCATTTTGCTGCCTCTTACCATTCAAGACAAATTAAATGTGCATAAATGCATGATGTCCCTCCAGAAGAACTGCTTTTGGATGGAGTAGTTTATAAGAGAGAAATAGCGGGTATACAAATGACTTACCTTGTCTGAGCTTCCTGATTCTCTGGTGTGAATCACCATGTGGAGAAAGGGCAGGCAGGGAGAGAATACGCACCGTTTGATTCCACTTCTATACTCTAAATGATATAGAATCATAGAGTTGGATGAAACTGCAAAGGCCATTTAGTCCAACTCCCTGCCATGCTAAAAAACTAAAGCACTCCTAAGAAATGGCCATTCAAACTCTGTTAGAAACCTCCAAAGAAGGGCTCACCATCATCTATCCCACTGTTGAACACCTCTTTCAGTAAAGAAGGGTTTGCTAATATTTAAATGGCATCTCTTTTCATGTAATTTAAATTCATTAGTCCATGTTCTAGTCTCTGAGGCAGCACAGAATAATCTTGTTCCATCATCTACATGAAATCCCTTCAGATACTTAAAGATACTTACCATGGCACCTCTTAGTGTTCTTTTCTCCAAATAAAACATACCCAGCTCCCTGTGTTATTTATCATAAGGCTTTGTTTGCAGATCTTTTAACATTGTGATCATTCTCTCTGGACATGCTCCAGCTTGTCAATATCTTTCTTGAACTTGGTGCCCAGAATTAGACACAGTATTCCAGGTGAGGTCTGACCAAAGCAGGACAGGGTGGTATTATTACTTCCCTTGAATTGGACATTATACTCCTGTTGATACAACCTAGAAGTGTGTTGGCTTTTTTCCCCCACAAATGCATTCTTTCTGAATGCATTTGTGGAATGCATTCTTTCCATTCTTTTCTCTCTCTACTTCTTTCTGTTTAAAACCCATTCCTTTCCCAAGCACAATTCAGAGTGCACATTAAGACTTATAAAGTCCTATATAACCTATCTGGGAGATTTTGTCTCTCTTTATAATTCTGCTTGAGATCTGAAATCCTTAGAAAAGGGCTATATCTCTCTCCACCATCATCATACGGACATTTGGTGAGGTTCAGCTCACTTGGTCTGTTCCCAGACTGTGGAACTTGCACAGGAGCCTAATCTGGATCCCTCCATGTTCTCCTTTTGCCAGCAGGCAAAGACCTTGTCGTTAGACAGTTTAGCCTGGAGAAGCAAAGGTTAAGAGGTTACATAATAGTCATGCTTAAATATTTGAAGAGATGTCATATGCAAGATGGAACAAGCTTGTTTTCTGCTGCTCCAGAGACCAGGACATGGAACAATGCCTTCAAACTTGAGGAAAGGAGAGTCCACCTAAACATTAGGAAGAACTTCCTGATGGCAAGAGCAGTCTGACATTGGAATACAGTGCTTTGGAGTGTGGTGGAATCTCGTCCTCTGGAGGTTTTTAAACAGAGGCTGGATGGCCATTTGTCATGAGTGCTTTGATTGTGTATTCCTTCATGGCAGGGAGTTGGACTTGATGGCTCTTGTGATCTCTTCCAGTTCTGTGATTCTATGAATTGGTTGCTGTAGGAGAGTCTCTGAATGGTGTCCTATACTTTTATTTTCATTTTTATTTTTCTCAGATTTAAACACTTTTAAATTGTTTTAAAAGTGCTGGCTTTAATAGATAGTTTAATTGTTTTAACATTTTATTATGATTATTGTATATATTGTGATCCATGTTTGGCCCCCTATTGGGCAAAAAGTGATACATTAAATAAACAAATCAGTCAGTAATAAATAAATCAGTCATCAGGCCATGGTAAAGATGTCATACCTCAAGTTTCCCTTTGGATGTATACCTGATGTCTCCCTTTGGAACTCTCAATGTTTCAGAAAGAGTTAAGCTAATACAATAATTCTTACACTGGGGCCTGGTGACCCCCTCTCCCCAGGGTCTGTGATGCCCTAGCAGGGGATCTGCAAAAGGCTCAAAGGCTGCTCAACGCATCTCCTCCCCCAAAAAGAGTGGAGACACAGTAGGAATCAAGGCAAAAGGAGGCTGGCTGGCTGGTTGGCTGGCTGGGCCTCCACCTTGCTTGTCATATGGCTGCTTCTCTGCAAGGAGGAGGCAAACTCAGAAGTTGAGTGATAGCAGAGCTGACAGCCAGCCAGCCAGCATTTGCCCTTCTTCTCTCTCTGTACCCTATCACACTACACTGTTACAGTGCTATTATTCCACTTTCAACATCCTATGGAATCCTGGGGTTTGCAGTTTAGGGAGGGGCAATTAGAATTCTCACCCAGAGAGCTCTTTGGCCTCAGTAAACTACAAACCCCAGAATTCCACACAGGATGTTGAAAGTTGAATAACAGCACTACAAGGGTGTAGTGTGATAAAGCCCTCTTTCTTCCTCCCCTCCTTTCCAGAGGAAAACTGTCCAGGGTACTATCAGAAATATTCAAAAACCACCACCACCACCCTCTCTTTGCCTTCTTTACCAGGAGGAGAGGAGACTGAGACAGGCAAAGGAAGGAAGGAAAAGGGGTAAAAAAGGAGAGTCAAAGACAAAAAGGGTGGTTAAGCAACCCCTCTATGACAGACTCCAAGTGCACTTCCTTCCATTCATGAGTGTACATGCTTTCATCTGAATTGAGTAGCAGCTTATTTTACCAGTGGTGATCCCTCACTCCGATCGCCAATGTCTTGTCAAGGGTGGCACTTGCTGCAGCAGCTCCCACTCTTCTAATTTGGCCCCATTCCATTCTGCTATCCTGTTTCAGAATTGGCTGCCATGCTGCATTGAGGGATCCCATTCTTAGGGAAGTCTGCATTTACTTATTTCTCCTTTCTCTCCCAGTTTGAAGACCTTTGAGAAGTAATTTTAAATAAATATTTGATGCACTTGAGGGTTTTAACTCTTGAGTTAAGTCTTGGAGGTTCGCAACAACAAAAGATATTTAAAGGTGGTCCCTGGCAAAGAAAAGGTTAAGAACTACTGGCCTAATATGCTGCATCACTGTTGATTGTGGTTTTGCAAAGAATAGCCCTGCGTATGTCAAAAGGAAAAGTAGCATACTTCTCTGAAACTTGAGATGTGCAGGCATTTAAAACAGACCTCTCTGGTAGTTAAACGCACAGTTCTTTATAAAGGTCTTTGGAATAGTGCTGAATAGGACTATTTCTATTTATATGCCAAAGAAGCAAAGCAGTTTAAGAGGAAGAAGCTTATACAAAAGTGGCCCAAAACATTGTGAGGGTCATAGTAAAGTGAAAGGGACAAAGAGAGCTTTCCTTTTAACAGATTGTGAATGCTGAAATTTCAGATCAGTTCTTTTATGTTGCTGGGGTTGGTGAAACTGTGGTACCTGCATAAGCAGGTCAGTCTTTTGATTCTGTCACACTGGCTACTACTCAACCCTCTCCTTGTCATGCCCCACACTCCAGTTACCATCTTCCTTTGCTCAGGCCACACGGTTTGCCACATTATTGGATGATTTTGTTTATTCATGTAAATATCCCATATTCCAACAGACTGGAACTCAGAATGATAGTCCTTGTATTTTAAAAAAGTAATCTATACAATCCTAGAAATGATAGAGCAATTGATAGACCAGCCAAAATGTATGCAAAGTATCTCCCTCAAAGGTTAGAGGACTTGACAGAAGACAATCCTCTATCAGTAGAAGAAAGGAAGTAGGTTGCAGAAAAGTTCTACCACTGATACCTGCTTCACATCATTTTATCTCATAGCTAACATAATAAAAGGTGCTCAGCTTCTTACTGGGTACATTTGACTCCATAAATATAACTCATTTGGAGGATATTATCAGATTATGAAAACAAACATTGATTTGAGATCATTATTTTTAATTACAGGAAGCCTGCATTTTTTGACACGCTGTTATCTGATGACTCGTCCTTTCAGTGCTTCCAGCTTAAGGTCAAGTTCTATTCATTCAAAAAGGGTTCTGCTCTTTCATCAGTTCTTCTTGTCCATGGAGGCTTACTTAGGACCGCTTATGCATGCACGTTGCTTGCAAAGCAAGCTGGGTGAGGGGAAGGCACCAAGCCAGCTGTGAGACTTTACAAGCAGCGCACATGCAGTCAGTCCCAAATTAGCCTCCGTAAGTCCGTCATGCTCCCTATAGTATAGTACATGTGTTCTGTTTTTCAACCAGTTCCATTTTCTGACAATACTCCAGCTCTAACCTATCAGATAATTGAGGGAAGCCTGTACAACACTTTATTTAGCTCCACATTGTCCTAAATTGTGTTCCATGCCCTCCAACATTTCATAGATGAATAATGAGGCATGTGGCCAAGCAACATCCAAATGTGGCCAAGATGGCAAACATTCAAATCACACACACTAGGAAAGGCTGTAGCAATTTGCTTTTGCCTGAGTCTACAGGGAAGGCACAAATTCTGTCCCTCCTCTCCTTTTACCACTGCTGAGTTAATTGATGGCAAACTACTTTTGCACTGTGAACTCCATTTGCAGTGACTGAAGAAAGCTGAGGACAAAGGGATTAAGTGGGAGGAGGAAAGAGAAACTGGGCCATTTTAAAAGCAACTGAAGAAAGTAGGATATCAGATGATTAATTGGGCCTGTCCCTGTCAAACTGGGACAGTTAGAGAGTATGGTGTTTTTACTGATGAAGTGGTGGTTATGTGACTTCAAGTCTTTTACATGTTATGGTGACCCTAAAACAAACCTATCATGGAGTGTTCTTGGAATGATTTGTTCAGAGGGCTTTGCCATTGCCTTCCTCTCAGGCTGAGAGTGTGTGACTGGCCCAAGGTCATTCAGTGGGTTTCCATGACTAACAGGGATTTGAACCCTGATCTCCAGAGTCCTAATCCAACACTCAAAGCATTACACAATGCTGGCTCACTGATGAGGTTTCCAACATACTACTGAGCATGGCAAGACTTCTACCTAGCATCAATTTTCAACTTTTGTATTAAATGACATTGTTCCAGTTTTGTGCCATCAAAATTTGTATACGCTCAACATTCAGTTGAGGTCTGTAAGTGTTTTTTTTTTAATGCAGATGATTTTATTTTATTTTCACCATCTCAAGTGGGTTGAGAAAATTACTGAACTGGTTTATAGTGTGGTGTGTACAGAAAACATTTTATTTATTAATAGTACTAACTTTAAAGTAGTGATCTTCAATAGGAGGGGGGGGAAGAACAGATAAAGTGTTGCCTTGGTAGGATCTGTTCTCTTTCAGGTTCTTGGACTCCATAAATAAAGAAAAATGAACTAAAATCAGTTATGTACAAGCTTTAAACAGATTTTAAACAAACTTCAGAATCTTTTTTACCTAGGTCAATGCATCCAGTTTTGAATGTTTTTACGGCAAATGGGATTCCAATACTAATTCATGGTAGAGGTCTGCAAATTGACCAGAGTCAAAAGGACGTAATATCATGTTTTGTCTATAATTTCAGGGTTATTAAGATCTATTCTGTTTATTCAATCTCAGCAGAGTTAGGTCTTAAGGCAACATGCAACCAAATACATGTTAGGATGTTTTAAGTATTGGTATAGAATAATTTGGGTGGGTATCATCTTAATCTGAGACCTGATCAACCACAGACTACAAATTGCTAAGGTTAGGGCAAGAAGATGCAAGTGATGAATTGCATCCAAGGAAAGTTATTGTACCATCCACTCCATCATGAGACTCCCAGCTCACGAAGGAATCATTCCCCAAAGGCTCCAATTTTCCTAGGTACATCAAGTCTGGATGAGGATCAAAATCAAGCTGCAAAACTGGCTTGGAAATCATCTGTCTATCTATCTACCTACCTACCTACCTATCCATCATCTATCTATCTAATTTGTATGTCACCTTTCTCCTAGAGGGACCCGAGGCAGAAACCATCCAATTAGACAAGCAATGTGAGTTCTCACATCTTTACTTATGAATTTATCTTATCTCTGCAATGCTTCAATATACATGCAACAATGTAATTATTTCAAGCATGTGATAGGCAATCATGGTACCTATACTTATGCCAATTTCCCCCACGGATGTGATCACAGAAGGTGAAGACAGGTCTCCCTGGGAAACAAATGGCATTAGTACTGGATTTGTGTTTTGTTTTAGAAATTTTCACATTTATTACTATAGTACAGATTTTCAGGTACTGAATCCATTTGGAAATGTATCATGAAACATCTTTAAATACCAAGTACCTCATATAGAAACACAAGCATAACAGCTCATTCCTCATCATCTATAATGTGATGGCCATCAAGTGTAAAATGTTAACATCAGTATGAAAAAAACTTGTTGCTCCTTAAAAAAAATGGAATATCAAAAACTTTTTATCCATTTCCATTTTTAACAGATGGAGTCAATAGTCCAGCAGGTTAGATTTGGGGATATGCCAGCCCAAGACGAACTATGTCTCTATGGAGCAACATAGTATTTGTCTTACTGCATCTTCAGATGTCAGCTTTATTGTGATAGCCAATAAGTCTGTACCAAGAAAATTAAGTTTTAGAAAAGGGATGGGCAACTGTCAGGGCTGGAGGCACTGACTCCTTCTTGGGGAGCTGCCACTTGCCACATATCCCACCCCTGAATGTTTTGTGTTAAGTTTGATTTATTTCTTTTTGCTACAATGCCACCTATATGTTTTAACACTCCCTTTTCCACAGTCCTCAAAATGAGGCCTGACTAGCACAGAATATAGTGGAACTATTATCTCCCTTGGCTCAGAAACTATGCTTCTAATAATGAAGACTAAGATAGCATTTGACTTTTTTGCTGCAGCATCACACTGCTGGCTCATGTTCAACTATCAACAAGTCCAGGATCCTTTTCACATAAAGAAAGAGTTTCTTCATTAGAAGGGACACATTATTCTGTAATGCAGAAAGTTACCATTTCTGTAGTCAAGGCTGGAAAATATTTTGAAACGACTTTTGCTGATTTTTAGATGGCTCAATATGTACCAGGGGGTGGGGCCAAACTAATGTCTTGAATTCCCTCTTTGGTTTTTTTCAGTTTCAAGAGAAAGAAGGAGGATTAGATATTTTCAAAGCTTTACAGAATGAAAGTAGATTTATACTTTATACTACTGTTGGTTATACAAGCAAACTTATTTTCTGATCTGCCTGTAATAACATGTTGCACTGGGAAGTGATTGCCCTAAACTCAAACTAAATGGCACTGCTGGCTTCTATGTCAGTGAATGAATCTGTTCTGGGTTTTCATGGAAATTTAAAAGAGTTATCCGAGGTATTGAACCTTATCTCCACAATAGGCTTGGTGCTTTGGCTAAGTATTTTAAAGTTCAAACTAAAACCCAAAGTTGATTCACCACCCCTCTACCATGGAAACTACAAGCAACTGCTCAAAATCTTCATCTATAAAGGTGACCCAGTGGGCTTGGATAGACTGCTTTATTTCTCCCTACCTCTGAGGATATATTTGGTAAGAAACATAAAGCATTACAAAACGGTGCAGAAATAATAATATTCCCTTTTCATTTTAGAGCAAATGGCCTCCCATTCTCTCCTTCTGTTGTTGTGGTTCCTCTATTCAGTCCTTTCTATCTTTCCTTTCAAACAAAGTGCAGTCTCATTTATATCCAGTCACCAAGAATGATCTGAAATTTGTATGCAACAGAAAAAGCATTGAAAATAGATAGGCACATAAAACTTATAGCTATAGAGCGACAGCGATGTAAAATATGTGCCTTTTTTCAAAATGGATCCCTACTGAGGAGACTCAGATAAATGGGGCTTTATTGCTTTCAAGGTGATACAACAGAGAGCTGGCTGTACCGGTGCATCTCAAAACAGTTCTGCATATTCTGGGTGCAATCCACTAAGTGCTGCTACCGAGCAATCTCAATCATTTCAGGCCTGATTGAAATAAATTGAACTGCATGGCAGTCATGGTTTGAGGATCACCATCATGTTGTTTGAGCTTTGCGATTAGCAACAATGCCAAAGCCATCCCCAGAATGGTGCACCTGCTCATTTTAATATGATCTGAAAATATACTGAGCATAATCCTTCTTGCTTAAAAAAAAAATACACCACAAATTGTTGTTGTGTGCCTTCCAATCACATCTAGCTTATGGCAACTCTAAGGCAAATCTGTCACAGGGTTTTCCTGGCAAGCTTTGTTCAGAGATGGCTTGTCTTTGCCTTCCTCTGAGGCTGAGAGAATGTGACTTTCCCAAGGTCAACCAGTGAGTTTCCATGGCTGTGCAGGGATTGAAATCCTGGTCTCCAGAGTCATAGTACAAGGCTGAAACCACTATACCATACAGGCTCTCACATCATGAGTAACATAGAACAAAATTGCTCAAAAATATGGTTTGCTTTTTTGTAGTAGTAAATGAAGCCCCATGATCCTTGTTCAAGTCCAGAACGAAATCCCATGATCTTAGCCCAAATCAATTTCTGAACGAATTCCAACTCCAGGATTTCCCACTTTATAATTCCTGTTATTCTCAAGCAGAGTAAACCCACTGAATCGATACGAACTTCGTAACACCTATGTACGTTCCATTGATTCAATGAGTCAACTTTAGTTGGTACTAGCAATGGGATGTGGGCCAATTGTCTTTTTACTTCATCCTAATTTATTTGTATTCTTCATATATTCTTATAAAGCACTCTATTTATTTAAATGTATCTCTTTATTTAATTTTTTCTAATGATGGAATCATAGTATCATACAGCTGAAAGAGACCACAAGGGCCATCCAGTCCAACTCCTTGCCATTCAGGAACACACAATCCATCTATTCTTGCTGTTTCTCTGAAAGGAAACTCAAGTTAGTGAAAAGACAAATGCAGTGATCCTTAAAACAATCTTTTCAAGTCCAAATTAAGAAAGAACAGTAAAAGTTTTAGAAGAGGAGTGAAACATAAATCACTAATTAATTAGCAATGATTCATAGTTATTTAGAGATGGAGACTTTCTGACTCCACTGGAACTGAGCTCATCTGTCGTGTATATAAGTATGCTATTTGCACTTACAGGCTCTTCAAATATAATATAAATGCTTTCAAAGTCCCAGAGGTTTTCATCCATGGATGGTCACAGTGAAATGAGTGAAAATAATTGACATGACCCATATTCCCTGATGGGCAAGTCAGAATCTGGAGACTGGAGAGACTGGAGAGCATGTTGTTATGGCTCCTTCAATCTAACCAGAGAGCCTGTGAGGACAGCATAGACATTTAACCAAGGACGACATAAGTGAGATTACTGCTGTACATGTCTATAAAATAATGTATGGACGTATTTTAATATTTTTTTCCATTGGATTCATTTGTTCCGGCTTTGTTTATTTTCCTTATGCTCTTGAGTGAAGCAATAAAAAAGATGGAAGACAATATGAGCCTGGAGAGAAGGAGGTAGAATAATAAAGCTGCCGTTATTAATGATCTGTCCTGCTTTGTGCAATAAGACCCTGACAGCTGTCAGCTTTCAGACACATCAGACCTCTTGTGAAATGTAGTGAGAATATCACAGGGCTGTTATAATTCTTGGGCAGTTCCAGAGGTCCAACCTTGGAAGTCTGACAAGCCCTGTGGAATTATGAATAGTTTAATAATATGACAGAGGGCTTTTTATTTGACAAAGGAGAGAGGAATCAACTCTGCAGGATGTATGTCCTTCCACTTCACTTTATGTTGCAGCATATAGCTGTTTTCTCAGTTTTACAGGGGGCTATGGGTCTGGCCCTGATTAAAGCTACCACTAAAATGCTATTCAAACTTACATGCAGAGTGAATTTGGGGATGACTCTTCGGGTAGAAACATTTGAGCTGTGTTAAGAGAAGCTAAAAGAAAATTAATGCAAGTTACAACAGTATGGGTGTTCACAATCATTTCTCAAACATGTAACAAGTAGAGGGATGTTAACCAGATTTCTTGACGTTTCACTATCCATCACAGGTATATGTCCTTTAATAGACTGCTTGGACTGAATCAAAGAGAAACATCAAGTGGAAGACATGAACTGGGAGTTGTAAGAGGAGTCACAGCCAACAGATCAAGCCTGAGAATATTAACTGAACGGGAAGCTTTCACAATACTTCCTGTTTTGTAGATTCATTGGCTAACCTGTGGGGGCAAAAAAATTTCTTTTGTTACTTGGAAACTTTTTGCTACCATGAAAGTTCAGTACTCTGGTTTTGCCCCAGTAATTTACTACTGTTTGTAGCAAATATGCAAACAGTCACAGGTAAATACCAAGCCTAGCTTCAGCAGTTCATGAAACAATTGCCTAACTCAACCTCTTTAAAGTTGAATTAGTTTACTCATTGAGGCAATTTAAATAAATTTGCACATTATTTGATTATATAGGTACATTTTCAGATACCATAGAAAGAGCAGTATAGCATCCCACAGTGGCCAGCCAAATGTGACTGAGAAGCCCAAACAGAGGATATGAAGAGTGTAATTCTCTCCTATTATTCTTCTCTAGGAAGTATGTTCAGATGCCATTTAGCTATCATGACTTACCACTCTCCATGAACTGGCCTAACATAGTTTCAGCATTTGACTATGGCCATGTAGACCAGAATTCAATTCCCTGCTAACCCATGGAAACCCACTTGGTGACCTCGGGTGTGTCACATGCTCTCGTTCCCCAAAAACGCTGGAATAAGTTTACTTTAGGGTTGCCACAAGTCAGAAAATGACTTGAAGGTACACAACAACAACAGCAACAAGGCCAGGAGTGGGCAACTGTGGGAGGCTTTAGGGGACTAAACCCCCTTACTGCACCTCTCCCTGCAAAAAAAACAAAACAAAACCAAATTTTGCCACAAAATTCCCCAAACACCCTTTAGGGAACATGGGGACATTTTTAACACGTCTATATTTTGTTGCATTGTTTCCTTTTCAGGGGACATGCTTTCTACTGCTTCTAATTCTATTCCTAGTTTAATCCTAATTTTAACTGCTAAATGATCTGAATATTTGAGCTAATTTTTTAAATCTGTTTTAACTTTTGTAAACTACCTTGAGTCCCTGACTAGGAAAAAGCTGGGATATAATAACAAGACTACAATAAAATAAAACAATAACAATAATATGTGGATCACCCATACCTGTATGTCATGTGGCTGAATACCATGCAGGAGAGAAAAAAGGGCAGGATCTAAATTAAATAAATAAATTTTACCTATATTTAACTGTTCTGACAATTTCAGTTTGAAGACTGACCAAAAAAATCCAAAACAAACACGCAAAAATGTTCCAGTCTCTCAGAATTTTTTCCTGTCTAAGGCAGGTCAAAGGCAGGTTGAGTATTCTTTGGAGGTGGGGAAAAAGCTCATTGTTTGAGGGTTTTGTTTGTTTGTTTTTTGTGGCTATCCCTAAACTTTTCAAAAATGACATCTTCCAAAAATATTCAATGAAATCACACACATGTACTCTCTCACCTACACACACATACACACATACACACTTTGTCACTAGCAGAGTAAAAAAAACAGGGAGGCCATTTTCGCTCAACCCTTTGGGAAAAAAACAGCTTTCAAACTACTTCATATCACCTCAAAACACAATTCTGGAGAGAGTTCACACATCCAGCTGTGTAGCATCGACTGGTACTGAGACGCCAGGTGGATATGTCCATATTCTCCAACTTTTCACAAATGATACTCGGGAGACATGTGGCCAAGCAACATCAAAGTGTGGTCAAGACAGCAACCATTAATGAAGAAGAACAGACAAGCTAGAAGAGGCTGAAGTAGTTTGCTTTTCCAGAGCCTACAGAGAAGGGTAAGATCCCTCCTGCTCCTCTCTGTCCCCCCATGCTGAGATAACAGAGTGCAAACTACTTTTGTACTTCAAATATCAGCAATAGAAATAAGGAGATGACAAAGGTGGAAAATGGGAAAAGGAGAAAGATACTGAGATATTGTAAAAGCAATTGGAAAAGTGGGGTGACAGAAGATTAATCAAGACTGTCCCTGTCAAATTAGGACAATTGAATGTTATGTTTCATTTAGTGATGCAACTCAAGCCATAGCAGGGTCACCTCTAATATAAATCAGACTAAGTCACCTCATTTCTGCATATATGGGAGGCTTCCCATACTGAACATAACGCTGTAATTACTTGTATTGTGCATGTATTTGTTCCTTTAAAATTTGAGCAGTCATCTATTAGAATAGTGAAAGTACTTTAAACCAGAACACCATTCTTAAATAAGAACAATTTGGCAACTGTAAATGAATCCTGCCCACCCACTCCCCAGCACATAGTGCACATGAGTGGATCTTTATTTCAATCCCCTTCACTGGGACTCTATAACAAAAAAGCATCTCTGTCCTTCTGTCACAAACACAGAGGCCCCCATGGCCTCCCTTTACAAAGGCACTGAAAAGCAGCAAAGCTTTGAATAGAAATCAGCAGCGTTGGGATGCAGAGCAGGAGCAATTCTGAGATTTAATGAGAGGAGTCGTAACTTCTCTCAGCTGATATACCTCACCTGTTTGGGGTTTTATCTTTTCTGGCACTCTGGTCTACAATTCCATTTTCCATTGACCTTCAGCGCTTCTAGTTTCTGTCAACCTGCTTCTGCTGACACCAGCAACAGCTACCACCTTTCCGCTATGCATAACAAGGAGCTTTCACATCTGAGTTGATTGTTATGATTACAGGCAATCTGCTGCTCTCTTGGTCTCCAGAAACCATATAATAGGAGAAGGCACTTTAACTGCATTTATGTACATACAGTCACAATCTCTCCACCTAGGACTGGTTCCATAGCCTCACCAAATAAACTCAGACTTTTTCTCTTGCTTAACCACTGCTTAGTGAAAAGCTCTGAATACATCCCTCAACCTCCTCACCACTTTGCTTCCACTGGATGGTGGAAGGGCTCTAAAAAGGACCACATCTGACCATGACATTCCTAGTTTTGAAGGGAAAAAGCTAAGGATTTTTGGAAATACACAAAGGTCAGTTTAGTACTGCTGTGCTTCCCAGTCCTCAACTCTGATAACACTTGGTACAGCTGGAATTATAAGAAACAGGAGGAAAAGTCAGGAAGAACATATCTGAAAGTGGGAAAAGGTTTGGATGCCTAGGCACCATTGTGGATATTGGGCTGCCTTAGCTTTCTGAGATGCTGACAGGACACAGATTTGCTCTTTGTCAAAACACAATCTGTTTGTCTCTCTGTGTGTTCAGCTTATGTACCTGTCAATAGCTCCAGTGATCTCTCCTCTGAAACAAGTCAAACACAAGTAAGTAGTGGCCCAGAATTTCTCATCCCATCAGGCAAATAGGAAACAGGTAACAACAGAATTAAGTTCTGAAGTCATAAACAAAAATATGTAGAACATTATTGTTCTCCTTTTTACCAAGAGATCATTAGGCAAAGAAATGTCTCATTTAACCCCCCCCCCATGCACTAGGAAAGGATGTTTGACACCCCCAGAGGCAAGTTTTACAGCAAAATCCACACATAGGTAGATCTATAAAATAGGCTTTCTATATCATTGTAATATGTCACCAAATCTGGGCCATACAACAGATACTAGTTTTGCTGTTTGTTTTAACTGCAAGCAACAACTGCTTTTTGCCATTCAGCTGCTTTTTTGTCTCAATAAATATAATATACTGGGACAAAAAGAAAATATCATGTCATTTTTCAGTGACCCATGCTGTTAACCTCTCCTTTGGATGTTTTATGCTAACTGTGGTCACAGACTTACCTATTGACACACTAAGAACCTTTTTAACCCAATTAACGGTCTCCTTCCAATTCTTATTTATGTTTTTCCTTTTTCCACTCCATATACATAACCTCATTTCAAAACAAAAATCCCAGGTAAAAGAAAGAAAGAGTTAAGAGTTAGAGTTGATTTATACAGTTTCCTTAGTTTCAAGCCTCTGTTGAAACTATCTGAGAATACAGTACATTTCACTCAATGGATCTTCATTATGTGGGATATTTCAGTTTCAGACTGTAGCAGTATAACTTTAGGGGCTATTATGCTGCTTTCAGCTCATGCAATTTTTCCTGGAACAATTGTTTTGAAATCATCCCAAGGAAACAAAAAAGCACTGAAGGACAGGGCAGTGCTATAGCACAAGAGCCCACCAAAATTTCTAGGTGGATTGTAGAGCTGATATCTGCATTTAGACATAAGCTGATGTCATATATTGGTATTTCCAACATCATACCATAGGAATACCACATACTTGATTCATTTTTTACTGGAGCTATAAAAACTACAGAAGTACAAATACTGACTGATACCTGTACTTCAGTTTATGTTTTTGCTCTAGAAAGTACAAATTAAATAGCCATGTGTTAAAGTGCACACCAAACAGAGTCAGTGTGGTATAGTGGATTGAGTATTGGACTACAACTCTGGAGACTAGGATCTGAACCCAATCCCTGCTGAGCCATGGAAACCTACTGGAAACCATGGGCAAGTCACACTCTCTCAGTCTCAGATGAAGACACAGGCAACCTCCCCGCAAAAAAACAAATTTCATCAAGAAAACCACATGATAGGTTCACCTTAGCGTTTCCATAAGATGAGATTACTTGAAGACACACAACAACAACAAATAGATTTCATCCCAGGTGTCATGTCCTGCTTTCAGGACCTAGACATAGACTATGACTCAGAGACTGAAACAGTGGAACCTGAACAGGAGGTGACAGTACCTCCCATCCCAGACACAAAACAGGGGCAGTGCCAGCCCCAACAGACAGCTCTCCTCCCTCTGATATGGAAGATAACTTACTAATACCAACATCCACCTTCACTGAGCATAGGCACTAACGGGAATACCTACGCAGATCTCAGCAAATATATAACTGTTAATTAAGCGCCAGCTGCACTGGTCTCTGAACCTATAAAAGCTGAGCCATTCCCCTCCAGAACTTGCCAGTGATTAGCTGACTGTTTCTCCTGCCATGTCTCTGATTTAAGATTGTATTGACTGGCTCTGATTTATGAATATTACTGAGCCTGTTGTTATGCTTCATATTTGTTTTCAGTCTGTTTCTCAATCAGATTAAAATAAGGAATCACTTTGTTGAAGAAACTGTTTGCTTCTAATCCTTATCAGCTGTCCTTTGGCCAACTGCCCAGACTGAGAATGGACACTAGTCCCCAGTACCATTAGCTATAACAAACCAGAGCATAAGAGGATTATTTATCTAGGAAACATGCAGTCTCTGTATAATTTTAAAGAGAGACTAGTAGCAATGACCAATGGGAATAGTTACTCAGCCAAACCCCAGGAACCAATGTATGGAGACAGAAAAAAGAATTAAATTCTTGTCTTGTTCTTCAGACTCAAAGAAGCAATAGTGGATTTGCACACTAGGTCAGCTGTCACATGGCAAATGCATGATGACCCAGTAGAATTTTTGGCCCTGCTGATTTCAGCAGTCAGAACCCATGATGGGAAAGCTTATCCACTCAGCCCTCATGTACTTTCATTTGGCATTGGCATTGGTTACAGTACCTCAAACATCTACCACCATGTCTCCTAGTGCCTAAAAGAAATGATGGAAACCTGTATCACCACAGAATGGTTTTCCATTATTTTCTCTTGTGAACTGATCACCTGGTCACTTCTACTTTTAAATATGTGCTAAATCTCATAATTCCTAAATCCCTAGACATATTTAAATTTGGAAATCATGGAATTTTCTTCCATATTTGAAAACAATTCAAAGCCTAAATCACAATAACATTTCACAATACCTAATTCCCAAAGAATGATCACCATATAAACAAAACCAAACTTACCAACTGCTTTAGTAGATAGGTGATTTTTTAGTAGGTAGTCTTTCCATCTTAATAAAGTCCTTTCTTGATTGCCTTTGTTGCCTGGTTGATGTTAGATTCCAGTAACCTTTTCATTGCTCAGAAACCACCAACAAGAAAATACAAATAGTGCCTCCATTTCTGCATGGAGATATCTAGACAAAAGCAGCAATCTTAATTAATCAAATTAAATCAGCAAGACACTTCCGATTATCTCCTTTTAGTCCAAACCAGCTTCTATAATGACAACTGATGCAAAATTAATTAAACCAAGACAGAGTTGAGTGGGGAATGGAGGAATAATACATTTAGGGTTTGAAGAGAACTAATTAGTTTTGGCAGGTTATTTATGTATGTTTATATATGTAAATTGAAAAATTAGCTGTTCTAAGCAGCGACAAACACATTCTAGTGTTTTGTTTGCTGCATAGTCATAAGGAGAGAAAAGAGAGGGAAATTAAATGTATAGCAGCAGACTGCCATTAAAAATTGTGATACTTGATTGTTTTTATCTGTATGTAGTGGTTAACTGGTAAATGTCAGTCAATGTGGATGAGTTCCCTAAAAGTAACGTGAAGATCAACCTAATATTTTGATGTGGCTGATGGACACAAAACTACACAGGTAAACTGGAAGGGTCATAAAAGGCCTGAAGCCCATAGGTACTTGATTCAGTTCAACAAACTCAAGAACTCAGTCCATTTTTTTTCTTCTAAAAAGTAGCCTTAAAATAAGATACTTGTTTAATTATTTTTTTCATTGTATATTACCTACTATTTAAGGGGAAAAATTACATATTTTGTCTCAGTAACTCAAGCCTAACGTTTTTCTAATCAAACCAGGTCAGTGAAGTCATCCAAGAAAGCTACCTTCATAAAACTACCTTTCAAAATAGGAGGATTAGCACTATATGTTAAGGATGTTTACACCTCTGAAGAGATCCATGACTGAAATCCTGGAAACCAGGTTAAGAGCACCTGAGTAAAAATTAAGGGGGAGAGAAACAACAGTGATTTGATTGTGAGGGTCTACTATAGATCCCCAACCAGAGTCAGGACTTGAATGATGACCTCTTGGAACAGATCAGATGACTGAACATTCCGAAAGAAGAGATATAGTAGTAATGGGGGATTTAAACTACCCTGATATCTGTTGGAAGTCAAATTCCACTCAGAATATAAAGTTCAACAAATTCTTCAGTTGCTTTGCAGACAATTTCTTTGTCCTGAAGAGGCAACAAGAAAAACAGCTATTTTAGATCTGATCAAGACCAGTAGTGATGACCTGGTTAATGTGGCGAAAGTGGCAAGATCCTTAGTAGGAGTGACTACTAATTTATTACACAGTGGAAAGAGGAAACCAAGCATAGTCAGACATGCATTCTAGATTTTAAGCAAGCTGATTTCAGTAAATTTAGGGAAATACTGAGTGTGATCCTGTGGTCAGGAAGACTAAAAAAGAAAGGAGTTCATGATAGATGAGAGTTTCTTAAAAGTGAAATATTGAAGGCATAATTTCTAACAATGCTAATGAAGAGGGTTTCTCAAAAACAAGTAATGCCAGAGTTATCTTATCTCTTTTTATAGAGAGATTGAGAGTTACAAGCTTGGTAAATAAAGGGAATGCTGTAGATGTAGCATATTTTGACTTTAGTATGACCTTTGACAGGACCCTATTATATTCTTGCAAACAAGCTAGTAAAATGTGGACTGGACAATGCTACTATTAGGTAGATTTATAATTGGTTGACTGATTGAAGACTGAACTCAAAGGATACTCACCAATGGCTCCTCTTCATCTTGGAAAGAAGTGACTAGTGGGGTGACACAGGGTTCTGTCCTGGGCCCAGTGCTATTCAACATCTTCATAAATGATTTGAATGATAGAATTGAGGGTATGCTGATCAAATTTACATTTGTAGTTAATATCCCAGTCAACAGAATCAGAATTGAAAATGACTTTAACAGATTAGAGAACTGGGCCAAAACTAACAAAATGAATTTCAACAGGGAGAAATGTAGGGTACTACACATAGACAGAAAAAAAGTGAAATGCACAGATAAGGATGGGTGACACCTGGCTTGATCACAGTACATGTGAAAGAAATCTAGAAGTCTTAGTTGACCCCAAACTGAACAAGAGTCAACAGTACGATGTGGCAGAGCTAAGGCAATGTGATTCTAGGCTGCATCAGTAGGAGTATAGTGTCATAGAGTCATAGAGTTGGAAGAGACCACAGGGGCCATCCAGTCCAAACCCCTGCTATGCAGGAAAACACATCAAAGCACTCCCAACAGATGGCCATCCAGCCTCTGCTTAAAAATCTCCAAATAAAAAAAAAGAGAGAGAGAGAGACTCCACCACACTCTGAGGCAGCATATTCCACTGCTGGACAGTTCTGACCACCAGGAAGTTCTTCCTGAGGTTCAGGTGGAATCTCCTTTCCTGTAGCTTGAATCCATTTCTCCTTGTCCTAGTCTCTTGAGCAGTGGAGAACAAGCCCACTCCGTCCTCAACATGATATCCCTTCAAATATTTAAACGTGGCTATCATGTCTCCTCTTAACCTTCTCTTCTGTGGACTAAACATACCCAGCTCCCTAAGCCGCTCATAGGACATGGCTTCCAGATCATTCACCACTTTGGTTGCCCTCCTCTGGACACATTCCAGCTTATCAATATCCTTCTTGAAATGAGGTGCCAGAACGGGACACAGTATTCCAAATGAGGTCTAGCTAAAGCAGAATAGAGTGGTACCATCACTTCTCTTGATCTAGACACTATACTCCTATTGATGCAACCATGAATTGTGTTGGCTTTTTTGGCTACTGCATCACACTGCTGACTCATAAATGTGAGAATATGTCCAGAAGTGGACAACCAAAATTGTATAAAGCTTAAAAACCATGCTGTATGAGGACCAGTTTAGAGAACTGCATATGTTTAGCCTGGAGAAGAGAAGATTAAGAGGTGACATGATAACCATGTTTAAACAATTGAAGGTATGTCATATGGAGGATAGTGCAAGCTTGTTCTCTGCTGCTTCAGAAACTAAGGCCCTTTCCACACCTTACCTTCTTCCGGTGCTGGGGTACAAGGATCGCGCAAGCAGCCTCCAGCAAGAGGCTCTCGCATCTGGGGTCCTTTGGCTCACCACAAGCTCCCTGTTCGTGTGAGAGTCCCACCTCTTCCTTCCGCAGAGCAGCCTGGGGGTTTCCCAGGTTGCGCCGGGGCAGGAAGCATGACCAGTGCAGCTCCAGAGGCTCCGCATGCCAGGTAAGTGTGCATGGGGCCCAGGAGCAATGTGCGATCACGTACCAATTTTGGCTTCTATGTCGGGACCCTGGCACTCCAGGATTCAAGCTCTGAGTCTGAAGCAGAAGACTTCAAAGCCATAGAGCCCAGCCCAAAGGCTGCCCTGGACATAGCCACAGCCCCAACCCAAGACCCAGCTCAAAATCCAGCCCAGCCAGAAGAAGGAGGGTCAGACGGTGAGGCTCAAGAGCAGGTGCCTACTTACCAGCAGCTTCGGGAGCAAAAGAGTGCTCTCAGAAGGTCGGAGCGTTTAAGTAGGAAACGCCAGGCAATCAGACTCCAGCTGAGATAGCACCTACGGGAAGGGCCTGCCTATAAAGACACTCACTCAGCCATGGGTCACTGTCGGCTCACAACCATCCATCTTGGCTGTGCCTGCTGGCCGTTCGTGGATCCGTGGCTTACTCCTTGGAACGCTGCCCGACTCTGTGGTATGGGGACTCTGTTTGTTGTTTTGCTGCTCTGCCTGGCTGTGATGTAACAGCCAGAGAAACTGCTAGCTGCAAGAAGCTCGTTATTTTGTTGGTGCCTTAAAATCCGTTGATTTACTGCCTGTCTGCCTTATCTGTGTTAAGAACTGTTAGCCGGCTCTTTGGCTGCCTGCTAGGCCTCGGCGTTGACATTCTAGCCGAAAATGAAAAGATGCATGATCGGCGCCTGCGGGCCCCTGGAGGGTCGCATGATTGTGAGTGTGTCATGCAGATCGCTCCTCACAATTGCACGATGCTCCAGGCGCCCTTCCACATGGAAAATGCCATGTGGAAAGGGCCTAAGACATGGAGCAATGGCTTCAAACTACAAGAAAAGAGATTCCACCTAAATGTTAAGAAGAACTTCCTGATGGAAAAAGCAGTTCAACAGTGGACTACGCTGCTGGGACTGTGATGGAATCTCCTTCTTTGGAGGTTTTTAAACAAGGGCTGGATGGTCATCTGTCAAGACTGCTTTGATTATTTCTGCATGGCAGGGCATTAGACTGGCTGGCCTTTGTGGTCTCTTCCTATTCTATGAGAATATCCATTTAAATATAAATGAAGCCATTTTTCACTTCTGGATCTTCAAAGGAGGCCTTATATGAAGATGCCAGACCTAGTTGGTCCATTGTCTTCACATACTACCAATAGTTCTCCAGGTATTTCAGAGGAGTCTTTTCCTGCCCTATTAGATGTCAAAGACTGAAACTAGAATCTCTTGAATGTAGAGCTATGGATTTTCATAAACAATAGCATGCATTCTTATGGAAGACAACTGTCAGATCTGTTTCAAAAACCTTTCCAAATAGAAGATTCTTTACATCCTGAAATGATATTTCTAGGTTGGTGCCTTCCTGGGAGACGTGGTTTGGAGGGATCCCATTGTTAAAAAAATATTCAAATCTGTACTTACAGGAAATTGTTTAACAGCCAATGGGAGAAGAAAACAGTGACAGAAATGACTTAGTGTACAAAGTAGCTTGCAAGTCCCTTCCTGGCTATTACACAGGACACCATTAAAACAATTTCACTGATGCTAATGTGTTTCCATATACATTATTTATTTTGTTTCCAAACTGTACAAGCATGTTTTCACATTGTTTGTAACATAAATTTGGTACTTACTGACCTACATGTAGTTCACAGCACAGCTTGGAAGTGACAAGTTCCTCGTGATTAATTCTTTTTTCAAAATAAAGTATCACTACATTACATAATGTTTGTGAGTTAATGATGAATGCCTTCACTCCTTCTGTGGTATGATCTAACTATAATATAAAATTACCTTTATAGCTATGGGTATGTGGCACAAGTGAATGGTGAAGGAGGAATGTCACATAGTTGATGTGCTAATTTATGCTGTTGCCTCACCTTCTGTTGTGATAAAACCAAGGTGGACAGAAGGTGATTGTCTTTTGCACCATGAGCCATGGATATACAGAATTGAATATATTTTTTAAAAAAAAATGAAAAAAAGAAAAGATGGAAAGATATCTAAAAGTAACTACTGTAGTAACTTTTGTAGGAGGACAGGCTTTGAAACTGACTGCAGCTAATTCCTTTTTTTAAAGTAATAGGTGATGTATCTTTTTATTGTGTATTCATGTGTGTGTGTATGTGTGTGTGCTTAAGCAATAAGTGCAGGTGCCTTTTCAAAGTTGGGAGAGATTCATCTGTGAGTTCAGTTTTTCCCACATTCAATGTGTTTTGTGCCCGAGATTCCCAACACTGTTTCCAGTACTTAGCCCCTATTGCCAGTACTAAGCACCGTACCATAATAGCAGGTTGTTCCGTTTCAATCCCAGCATTGCCATTTCTATGATAGTATCGGGTTATGAATGCTATCAATTGTACCCTTTTGACCTAAGCGGATGAGTAACATTATTGCCACCGGTGTTCCCACTGCATTACAGCATCATTGGCAAGTCCTTTCCCCATGTTTTCCCTGCCCTACAGCTCCTGATTGATTGGGCGGGTTGTTTTTTGTGTAAGCTGTACTAACATAGCCACATTGTAGTGTCATGACATTCCCATAAGCTATTGCATTTCTGTGCTATAAGCCAAAAGGAGAAATTTAAAATAAACACAGAGAGGTGACAGATTCCAAAGTTATCATGCCATGGGACTAGCTGAGGGAGGGACAAGCTGGGCATGCCCACACCCCGCCCACTCCTGGATCCATGCAACAGGAAGTGCCATCAAGCACAAATGAGGAAACACACTTAACCAGGTGACAGACTTATGGCAAGAAAGGAGGCCATTACCAGATTTTTTTCTGGTTATAAGGAAGTGCTAATTAGCAATTGAAAGGAATAGGCAATGTGTGGCTTTGCTGGGATGACAAATTCATGCGGCAAGAGCCTACAGCATTTTCAAACTTTGGTAAATTCTTATCAAGCTAAAAAGGATCTGAAAAATCTTCAACTATGCCTTTGTTATGGATGTATTCGTTTACAACAGTATTTCCCAATGTTGTGTTGTGTGCTTTCAAGTTGTTTCTGGCTTATGGTGACACTGTCATGTGTGTTTCTTGGCAAGATTTTTCAGAGAGCGTTTTGCCTTGCTTTCCTCTGAGACTAAAGTCATTTCTGCACTACACTGTTATAATGCTATTATTCTACTTTCAGCATCCTATGGAATTCTGGGGTTTATAGTTTACTGAGGCCAAAGAGCTCTCTGGCTGAGAATTCTAAATGCCCCTCCCTAAACTGCAAATCTCAGGATTCCACAGGATGTTCAAAGTGAAATGATAGCACTATAACAGTATAGCACGGAAATGGCCCAAGAGAGTGTGACTTGCCTAAGGTCACCCAGTGGGTATTCATGGCTGAGTGACAATTCAAACTATGGTCTCCAGAGTATGTCATATGGAGGCTCCAGAGTATGTCATATGGAGGCTCTAATTTCCTAATAACTTTTATCAAATATTTCTGTGTTTGGCTTGAACATTCAGATGTTCACTCTTTGACTGGCAGGGAGAAGAAAAGAAATGTCCTCTTTTAGGACTGAAAGAGTGGCTGCCTAGATTTCTCACTCCTTTTGCCCTTATGGTTGTCTGGTTCATAGGCCATTTCTGCACGGGCTTAAAGAAACGGTGCAGAGTGTCCTCCAGGGAGGACATCTGCACCTGGGAGTGGACTGGGTTGGGCCTACTTAGTATCTCAGCCCGCTCCGGAATGACCCAAAGTGGTTGTCCAGCGTGCTTGTGAAAAACCCCTTGAAACAGGTCTCTCAAAAACACAGAGCGCACCACTCTGTGCTTGCGCTCCAGTGCAGATTTGCCGGCTCGCACCAGTGCGAGCCTATGATCTGCTGGGGGCGGGCTTTAGGCTGGTTAGCTTCAGCAGCTGGTGGAGAGCCTTGAACAACGGGAAGCCGACATTTTTGTCCCCGGAGCAGTGCGGAGCGTTGGCAATGCACTGCTCCAGACCAGCCTGGACCCAAGCGTGGAGCCAAGAAGTTCGGTAAGTACCAGCACGGGGCGATTCCCTTGCCCCGTGCAGAAATGGCCATAGTCTGTTGTAGGCAGTGAGTGAGAACTGCATCAGAGATTTAAAGAAAAATATGATACCTGATCAGCTTAATGGAAAGCAAATCTGAACCTGAGTGAGATAAACAGGGTCTCTTTGGTCATGTCACTCATTCATACACAGATATATTTGCAAAGAGGTTAGTCCCCCCACCTGCCACCGCCACCACCAAAAAACAAACTATGTTAAAATGTGGCGGGTGAATTTCTTAAAATTTCATAAAGGAAAATCTGGAACTCAATCCATCCAATGTTAAACACTTTGATAGTAAAAGAAAGTACAGGCTTAAATCTTTTCCTCTAAAATTAGTAAGATTTGAAAGCACAAAATTGGCTAGACTGAATTCACTGTTGGCTCATTTAGGGACCATCAAATCAATGACAGAGAGTTGGTTGAGATGATTTTGTTACAAACATGGAAATATACAAGTATTTGTGAGACAGATATGTCCTATGCTGAAACTGCAAGAAGAACAACTGCAAGCAAACAAGCTCACACAATCACTGACATTTTTTTATATTTGCTCATTTGAGCCAGCAAGCGCCTCATCTCACTGCCAAGCCATCCAGTACAGCCCTGCAAAAAATAACAGGCAGCTATAAACACAAACAACCTATGCCAGTGAAGTTTCAGCACCATTAGAAATATCTAATCAGCTGTCTATAACAATATACAACTATTGTGAATAGTTCTGGGAAACTGGTTGCTCAGATGTTATCAGAGGAATTCTGTATTTATTACCTCAGATGTGAATTTGACTTGGATCGTCCTTTAGGGAGAAATATACACTAGCAGCAGCAACAAAGTTTGTTTAATTCGCATTGTGTGGCACGATTGCATGTTTGGGAGGGGGAACACACTGTGTTTTCTCCATTGATAAAGTCAGAGCAGGATACTATTTCATTATATTTCATTATATCACATTGATACTCATTTTTGCTGAATAATTTGGTCTGCATGAAGTATAGAAAGACAACAGCTATTTGGTTGAGGAAACAGCTATTTGGATTATCTCCAGCGTGGACCCTTGACTCAAGAACCTCTCACATTCTGGAAAGTCACAGCATCAGACTATGAAGAAACATTGTGCCTATAACTTGTTAAAAAACTTTGGTAAAGTATGTGTTATCTAGGTGGTCTCTCAATGTAACTGAAAGAAACCTGGTTTTCCTACACTATATTGGGCCAAAGATTATTGTGGTTCCCTTGGATGAAGTTACTATGGAAAGAAGGTTTCAAGTTGCAGTTGGAAGGGTCTAGGGAAAAGGTGGGAAAATAAAGCCCTCCAGATGTTCTTGGACTGCAGGTTCCAGCACAGCCAAGCATGAGGAATTGTGGAAGGTTACAAGTTCCCATACATTTAGTTGGCTGGGTTTTACTCGGAGCCCATTCACATGACACAATTGTAGCACTGTTATTCAACTTTAACCGCCATGGTTCCATCTCTGGCTGAGATTTCTAAATGTTCCTTCCTAAACTTCCAGTCCCAGTATTCTGTAGAATGGAACCATGGCAGTGAACACAGAATAATAGTGCTATTCTTCTTTAATATGAACAGACTCTAGGCATACCACCTGGTGCATCATCTGCTCTAAATTCCAAGTTTTCATTTTCAAAAACTAAGTCTTCAAAAAATAAGCACCTGAAGACACACAGAAAGAGATGTGAGTGGCTGAGTGCAAGAAGTATGTAAGGACACATTACAAGGGCAGGAGGTAAGGTGGGAAAATGAATAGGAGATAAGGGAGACCAAGTTCACAAAGTACAAGACAAAGGCAGTTGTCTATAAAGTAGGTTTGCAGAGACAATGTTGATCAAAGCCACATGGCAAATTCGAAGCAGAGATCTGGTCTTGGGTCTCCCCGTTCCATGTCCTACATTTGAAACATTACTCTGTACTGGTACTCTCAGATCAGTTGTACTTGTAAAAGAATGGTCAGTAAGAGTAAAAGAATGAGTCAGTAAATATGATTGGCAGTGAGAAGTCCCCTTAGATAATATGATTGCTCAGAGGATTCAGAGGGAAATCTTGAAAGGTTTACAGACAAATAAAGATAGTTAATGGTTGGTAGCTAAAGGAGTCAGAGCTGATGAAAGAGAAAACCTTTTGAGTTAGCAATCTTAGGGAACCCTACAGGAAAATCTGAGAGTCCCGAATTGATGGATAAGAAGAGAAGCAAGCCATGTTGTGAAACTTCAAGCAGGCAACATAGCTTAGTACTAGAAAGAATCAAGAAGTGGTACAACAAGGAGAAATTTCAGCAAATTATCTCTGAAACAAAACAGGTGATAGGAAGGTCTAGAGTTAGAGGAAAACGTTTGTTTCTGGTTGTGAGAAATGCTCTGGGTTGAAACTCAGGGGGATCAGGTCTGAGGAGAAAGTTATTGAAAGCTAATTTGGCTGTAAAAGACTTACTAGAAATGCTAGCCCAGGATATTTAATTCATGTACATTTAAGCAATCTCACACTATTATTCGAATATTCGCCCTTGATTCACTCATGTAAATAACTCTCATCATAAATGTTTAATTTAGTTCATCTACAAAAGGCTGGCCCTTGGTGGCAGTGAATAATATCTTTTTAGCTTTTGGAAGAGAGTTCCATACACCCAAGTTTTTAAAAGGGGAGAACAAATCTTGGTCATTTTTCCACATTTGGTATCTTGTGACAAGATAAGTTGTATACACATTAGTCTCCATAGAGACAAAAGCCTCTTTCTACTCCTTCCTAGTATGAACAAGAAGAAAAGCTCTGTCAGAATTTTCCCTTTATGTACTTCAGATGTTTCCTTTGTACATATGAGCAAAGAGAAGTCCTAGATTATGATGGTGACTTGTTCCTCCCACCAGCTGTCCCTTGCTCCTGCTTATGCACAAGAAATTCCAGAGCTGGTAGTTCTTAAGAGAACATGTCACACCTGAAAATCTGAAGCTCTCTCCCACAATCTATCAATTTCTAAACAAGGGCATGAGCCAGCACTAAACTATCTAACACTATTTCTGATTGCCTCCATAAAAATCACACAAGTTCTGGGCAATAAGTACATATAAATGGGAAAACAAACATATTTTCATAAATATCCTCAAGCATGATCTACAATTTAGCTTCAATATTTTTCTTTCTCACAGTAATAGGGTGTCAGCATGGGCTGTATTTCTTGCACCTCCACCCACAGATATTTATCATACTCTTCAGACGAACACATGGAAGTCAGGAGCAGGGACCCTGATCTGATCCCAGTTCCACCATTCACACATTTATTGAACATGTGAACCAATTAGTAGGTTTTCATCTTGAAACTAGACCCATATGAAGCCAATTTCAGCTTTCTAACTTCTGCTGAGAAATTCTGTTTATGTCCCATTCCAATTGATGATGACATTTTCAAGTCTCTGCTGCCCCATGTGAATTAAACCTTGTCCAATATCTATCTGCCATGGCTGGTATGAAAACTATTGTGGAAATTGTATGCCTCCCGGCCCTCTCTGCTGAATATAAAATCTGCAAGCGGAACTAATATGACAGCAAAATGAATTTCATTTAAATACACAATACATTTCTCGGCCTCCTTGGGTCAAGGTTTTAGCAGGGGAAAACTGTCTTGTTTACTGTTATTTCTTATCCTCTCTTGAGAGCCAAGATACTTCACGATCCTTCATGGTTTGGAGGCCAGGCTTTAGCTGGCTTCTACAGAAGATGCAAGATACCTTCTCAGACAGAATTAAATAGAGGTCATGGTCTAAGGCTTAGGAAAATCCTCATCATTTTGAGCGCAAAGTGGAATGAATACTAATCATATCAAACTCTATAAGCTGGTGTTCAGATTTGTTTTTCCAGCTGTGCAGGTGGATCACTAATGGTTAAAAAAAAGGGCATATTTGGCCCATAGTATGACCAAACATTCATTTCATCTTAGTTTAACTGCCTAAAGGTGAGCTCAAAGGTAAATTAATAAAGCCTCAAGAAAATATGGTCATAAATAGGGAGGAGAAAATCAGTTTCAGATTCAGTTCTTAAGATTAATTTTTTAAAAAAATCTTCTTTCCAGCCCAAATATTAAGAAATTACTGAATTTTCATGAGTTACCCAAAATTAACTGAAATAAATTTCACCATCTGCAGTGTCTAAATTCATTGTGTGCAGAGAACCACTTTGCTTCCTCTTGCACTAACATGAGTCAGTCAGATCAGCTCCGTAGCCAGAAATTATAAACTGGAGTTGGCAAAATATAATTAGAGTGCATGTCAATTAAAATTAGGTGAGGTGCCATATTGTGAATGCATTATTAAACAGGCTACCCATCTTCACCCATCCCCAAAATATACATTCTTGTCACAGTCAGCCTTTCCTTTTTAACTTACATGAATCCAGAACTTCCCTGAAGATCTAAATCAGGGAACTTGGTTTACCATGGTTAAACTAGAATTTTCCACTTTACATCAGCAGTAGAATTCAGGTTTAACTATGGATACCTAATTGCATCCTGATATCTTCTTGTCGGTTAATTGAAATTAAATCACAATTTAGATCTTAACAAGGAACCATGATTTAATGTAAACCGTTTGAAAGGTCTCTTAATTTGTTCCAGAACCCAATTTGGAGTTTCTGGTCAAGATTCAAATGTCTGGATTCCAACCACTGAAATACACTGGGAAACCAAAATGGATATAAGTTTTGTTTTTCACACAACTGCATGACACTACAGATAGACATCTTTAAGTTTCCTTCTCTTCCAAAACTCAGTTTTTAAAAGCACCTACATTAGGCTCAGTCTTTCCAGTTCATGCTGCTTCCATCCTGCCACTGTCTTCCTGGTATTGGGAACACCCTTCTAGAGTCTTTGATGGTCACAACTGGACACTCAGAAGGCCAGTTTCATTTCCATTTGACCTCCAGCAGGCTGCATCCATTTTCCTACCAACAATCACTGCTGTCCACCCTCCTGCCCTCAAAAAGTAGACAGAAAAAATTCTGCTATCACTGCCAACAGACAAAGAAGGCAATATGGTAGAGCTCACTCATTTTCTTGCTCACTCAATGTCCTCCTACTCTCCCCTACTCTTTCTTCTAGTCTGCCATCTTGACTGCTTCATGAGACAATGGTTTTGCTGTACAGAGGAACTAGCTGTTTCCTGACTGCCCATCGATGGGCTTTGAAAGCCTCTCTGTGGGAAGGTCCAGGGATACTACAGAAATATCCTGCATTATCACAAAGGTAAATTTCTTCAGCTGCTGGTAGTGGTTGTATTCTTTTCCCTCTCTTTGGAGGAGGGAGGGAGAGCGGGCAACAGTCAGGGCATCTCCCTTTTCAGATAAGAATTCTGCCCCCAATGAAATTTTCTAGCATTGCAGTAATTTGAAACTTCTCTTGAGCATTTAGAAATACATTTTAGGCATCCAAAGAAAAGAGGCAGGCAAGGTTACCAAGGTAACACAGCAAATAGAACAGTTTTAGGCATGGACATTTCTTAATGTGTCACTCTCTTCAATGCTAGAAATCTGAGGACTGAAGGAAAATTTCATTGGGTGGCAGAATCCTTATTTGGAGAATAATGCCCTCATCTCTCCCCTCTCATGGTAGCCTAATTAAAGGAGGATTTTCCTGGGAGAGACAGGGTGGGGTGAAACCAGGGCTAGATTGTCGCAGATAGAACAGTTTGCCCCCAATATTCAGTGGCAAACTGAAGCAGTGATTTTATTTTATTTTAGGTGAGAAAGAGGGTATAACCTTGAATTTAGGGGGAGGGGAAAGATTGGGGGACACTGAGAACCCACAAAATGGAGTTTATGGACTACATGTGATCCATGGGCTACATAATTTCCATCCTTGTTTTAAGGCAATCTTTACAACTGAACAACTGCACTGAAGAAAAGAGAACCATAGTTATGGTAGATAGACATAATTCTTTGGAAGAGAGCATAGTGAACACTGGGCAAGGAATCAACAGAGCACAAGAGAGGTGGGCACTTTTTCTTTATTTGGAAGGTTCCCTACTTGGGGAAGGCATGCTAGAAACCTAAAGAGTACCTCAAAGGTTCAGAGTTAAAAGTGCATAATGCAGCAAAGATCAAATGTAATGATGAAAGTTGGGATATACTACTGAAAGGCAGCTTGTTGAGCACAAGATAGACAGCAGATGCAAGGTACATCAGCAAGTTAACTGGTGGAGCAAAGCAAGGCACCAGGTAGCTCAGTAAGTCTAACCAAGACAAGTTTCTTGGCCAGGACAGTATTTCTAGTTTTGGAAGCACCATGTTAGATTCTCTTAAGATCATCTTCACAATTCAGAGATGAAGCACTGCACTGACAATCACAGCAAGGCCCATATATCTATTCAGTTCCATTACCTTATCAAGACTTTGGCAGATCTCAGTTGACACTGGAAACTTCTACCTCACAGCCCCAAACCATCTCCTGTTAGAAGGAAAGCTTCTGGGAAGGGGTTCAGCACTCCTTGTTCCTGACCTACAAGTCTTGCCTCTGGTGTCTGGCTGCTGAGTGTTTTCTTTCTTCCACCTGATACTGCTTCATAAGATGTCTGAGCAGCTAAATGTAGAAAATGGAAAAAAAAAAAAGCAGGGGATAATTACATAAATGTCAATGACCTCACAAATCATCTCCCCATGTATACTGTGATTGGATAGTGCCAGTAAGATTCTTATCCCAGGCTGCATTTTTTTGAGTTCTTAGTGTGCAACAAAGTTCAGTTCCCTTCTCCAGTCTTCACATTATACCATGTTGGCTTTTTCTTTATATGGTCATGTTGGCGAACACACAAGTATCCCTCCTCATTAATTTTGATGTCTCATTCCATAACTTTGTGAATTCTGACTTTGCACTCTGAGACCAAATTAGTCCAATCTGTCCAATCTGGAAATTATACAAATTCACTACAAGATTCAGCAAAATCAGTTGTACAAGCCACAAGTGAAACACAAAACCCAGCATATGAAAAAAAAACAGCAGTAAGCTTAACATTTCAGTTGAGCATGTAGAAATAAGCTTTAGGCATTCAATTCAAAGAAAAAAGACAGGCAAAGTTACTGTGTGAATCCAAACTAGGCAAACTTAAGAGCTATAGGTACAAATGGTTTTCACTCTCACTCTTCAATGCATGAAAGGGTGAGTCTGAAGGAAAATTTCATTTAGGAGAACAGCATTCTGATTGAAGGGGCAATGCCCTCATTTTACACACACACACACACACACACACATATCTATACCCCTGACAGAGAGAATGTGGAAATTTAAAAAGTGGCAGACCCCACAATGTCTTGAAGTGCTGCTGTATTTTAATAAAAACAATGCACAGCATTATAAACAGAATAAATACATAAAAAAGCTTTTGCTGCAATCACCACTGCCACCTCCAGGAGCTGAAAAAATTCACTTGCCCCCTGAGAATGTCATTGTCATTGCCAGCAAACAAAGCTGCAGAAACTGGACCTCCTTTTGCTACAACTTTAATTACTGTGTAAGAAACATTCATTCATTTGATTTGTGCTCCTACCTTTGTCCTGAAAAATTAGAGCCAAGCTAACAAATTAATAAAACAAATGCAACTGAAACTATACAAAACAGATTAATTAAAATAGATTAATTAAAATAGAAAACAAATTAAAAATCAGTTAAAATGCATTAAAGGGGGGGGGGTACAAAAGGAGCCCTGGTGGCACAGTGGTTAAATGCCAGTACTGCAAGTCACAAACCACAAGGTTGTGAGTTCGATCCTGCCGGGCTCCAAGGTTGACTCAGCCTTCCATCCTTTCGCAGGTCGATAAAATGAGTACCCAGCTTGTTGGGGGCATGTATAGAAATGTTTCGAAATACATGCTATTTGTAAGTTGTTCGCCGCCTCGATCCATATGGAGAGGCGGGATACAAATAAATAAATAAATTCCCTGTGCATAGAATCATAGAGTTGGAAGAGGCCACAAGAACCATTGAATCCAATCACCTGCCGTGCAGGGATACACAATCAAAGCACACCCAACAGATGCCCATTCAGCCTCTGTTTAAAAACCTCCAAAGAAGGAGGCTATACACATTTTAAGGCAGCATCTTAAGGCCATTGTCAAACAGCTCTTACCATCAGGAAGTTCTTTTCAATGTTTAGATCAAATCTCTTTTCCTGTGGTTTGAAGCCGTTGCCCTAAGTCCTAGAGTCCAGAGCTAAAAAAAACAAGCCTGCTTCATTGTCCCTATGACATCCCTTCTCATACCCACATTAAATTATCTTTTGTGCAACAACCCATTTATCTCCCAAAGGCCCAGACAGATTAAGAAGTGTTCACCTACCTTTAGAAGAGTAACAGGGAGGGAGAAATTCTCTCCTCTTGCTACTTGGTAGGAAGTTCCACAGCTTGGGAGAGGCAATGAGAAAAGCCTTCTATTGCTTTCCCACACAACAGTCCTCTGAGGGTGGTAGGGCAAAGCAATAAGCTTCCTCTCTTTATCTGCCATCTACAATGAAATACCTAGCATGAACGCCATTCTCCTTATACTAAAAAGGTAAGCCACTGAAGAGCTATGCAGCAGAAGGTGATCAGAACAAGTTACAAGCAGAGCTCTTCCTTCCTAACTGAATACAAATCCATAAGCAAATATTAGCTGTGATCCAAAATACTTAGCCCTGATCAACATAGGGAAATGAGTGATACATAATGTAAAGATGCTACAGTTAAGATGGAGTACTGTAAAACAATAGTGAGGGGGGGAATGAAAATACTACCTTGAGATGTGTGTTGGATGATCTTGTATATCCTATTTCACCAGTTCTCTACGATACAAAGTTTGCTGAAACAAAGTACAAAGAGAGGAACACACTAGTTCTGCCCTCTTTGCAGGATTAATAAAATTAGTAGAAAAGGGTTATCATATTTGGCTGATCATTAGTAAGATTTTTAAAAAATCTAATTCAATCAGATTTATATTAAAAGAAGAAACAGTCTATTAAGTTTATGATAACTTGCCATTTATGTTTAAATTAACACTCATAGCAGAAAATAGCTGAAAAATTCCATATATGCTTTTACTCTCTATTCCCTTGCCCCCCTTGGGTAGGGGAAGTGACTTTGCTTCACATGGATTTTTGAGTGGTGCTACAACCTTCTGACATCCTTCAGATCTCATACATATAAAGAAATGCCTGGCTTTTGATGTTGTCATTATGTGCCTTCAAGTCATTTCTGACTTCTGGTGACTCTAAGGCAAACCTATCACTTGGTTTCTTTGGAAAGCTTTATTTGGAGTTGGTTTCCCCTGCCTCCCTCTCAGGCTGAGGGAGTGTGACTTGTCCAAGATCAACCAACAGGTTTCCATGGCTGAGCAAGGATTTGAACCCAGGTCTCTAGAGTCATAGCCAATGCTCAAACCAATACATCATGCTGGCTCTCAGAGTGCCTGCATTCTGTAATGAGGATCTATCATTATAGAAATAGGATGCCTAAAGTGTCAATAACCAGTTACCTCATACAGGCATTCTCCACTTTCCAACAACTCATTTTTCAGCATTCCAGTCTTTCAACCATTGTAAATGTCAAACGTGCACAGTTCTTTCAACAAGGGATCTCCTCTTTTGTCAGTTCTTTTCTTGCTTTCTTCCTGTAGAGATCATGAGACAATTATGGAAGCTTGCTTGGTGACCCTCCTGTTCTCATATAAGGTAGGGAACCTTGAGGTCTACCAGCAGTGCCTGCATCTCCTTGGGATTTGGGGGATTCTTAGCTCAAAGGAGACCTGCAAGAGGAGAGCAACAGCAGGATCTTTTCACCCATGAATACCAGTACTAACTGTAGACAGGACTCCAGTTAAAAGTTAAAAGAGTATTTTATTTGGAAATTAATAAACACCAAAAAAAAAATAAATCAAGCAATCTCATGAACCACATAAGGCTCCTGAAGAAAAAGGTGAGAAAGTTTGGACAGAGAAAGATTTGAGGTTGAAGGGGTGATATTTACCAGTCCTGAACCAGAAGATCAAAATGGAGTGGCTCAAACTGGAATGTGAAGGCAACACAGAGGAATGGGAGTCTGGGGTGCAGTGTGACACCCAATGTGCTATGAATTAGTGGAGTTGGGGCTAGAGTTTTTATACCTTATTTCCTGCTCTGAAGGAGGGCGCATGGACAAAGCAGTAACTGGTTTCCCACAAATAGACACACAAAAGGAACCCAAAATGGACTGATTGTCTTAACTTTCAATGAAAAAAAATTGATGGGAGTCCTGACAATTTCTTAATGTCTTGGCTGGGCAAGGTAAACAGGAAAGGTCTCTAGGATATGCTTACAGCAGGGGTGCTTGACTGCTTCACCTGAGCAGGTTCATCTTCTATTGTGTTTGGAGGTCAGGTCATTGAAAGGATCATCTCAAACCCATCAACGACATGGGTTTCCATCTAATCCTTTTGAATTTATGATCTGGCCATCCTGAGGTCATCCTGTCCTAGCACCCATTTTCAGCTAGTGTCCCTCTTTTTCCAATCATAAGTGTCTAGTATTATATTTCTTACTAATTTTGCTATCCAGCAGGACAGAGGATGTAAGGTGTGATAACACTTTGTATTTCTCTCATGTTCTGTACAGGAAAAAAAGCAAGTGGAGAAGAACTGACAAAAGATGAATTTTGCTTTTCAACCAATTCCACTTTCTTTTTTTTTCTTTCTTTTTTTATATTTTTATTGAAATTTTACACACACAAAAATAACCCCCCCTGCTTCCAAGCATCTTTCTTCCAGTTGAGTTTGTGTTTACATCCCATTTATACATTATTTCTATTTAAGAGTTAATCACACTATTACTTTTAACATTGGGCTTTTCCGCACTTTGGGGGGGAAATGGGGCAGTCCGTTACTCACCAGACTGGCACGCTCCTCCACGACGATCCACGACGATCCGGAGCAGCGTGCGCCCGTGCTACACACTCTCCGGCGATGAAATGGAGGCTTCCGGTTGGCGGAGGATCTCCACCAACTGGAGAAGCTCGCCAGCCGGAAGCCCGTCCCCAGAAGATCTGCAGACTCGCGCTGGCGCGAGCCTGTAAATCTATATTTTAGCAGAGCGACGGACTGGGGCGCGCCGCGCTATTGAAAGTCCTCTTTTAATTGGTCTTTCAATAGCACAGGCGACCACCATTTCTGGACGTTCCGGAGCGGGCTGAAGTCCGGACAAACTGTAAGTAATCCGAACTCAGTTCACCCCCAAATGCAAACGTCCTTGAGGGAGGAAGCACTGCCCCATTTTAAAAACCAAGTGCGGAAAAGCCCATTGTTACATTCATCTTATCCTTATTCTAGAACATTTTCATTACCAACATTTCCAACACTCTTCCTTTGTTTCTTCTTTTCCTCATTCCTCATTCCTTTATCCAATTCAAAACTTCTTGCCATTCTCTTTCAAAATTCTGGATTGGTTTATTTTTAAGTGAAAAAATTAACTTCTCTATCTCTAACATATCCAGAACTTTTAATTTCCATTCTTTTATATCAATATAATTTCCTTCTTTCCAATATTGTGCATATGTCATTCTTGCAGCAGTCATTACATATAACAATGTTTTCTGATAAGATCTTATTTCTCTTTGTTGCCCTAACATGCTCAACAAATAAAATTCTGGCTTTATTTCAAAGTTTATACTATACATTCTTTGAATGTACTATACATTATACTATACATTCTTTGAATTTCATCATCATGTATTTCCTTCCAGAATTTCCTTGCTACCTTCGAAGTCCACCACATGTGAAAAAAGGACCCCTCTTTTTCATCATCACATTTCCAACATTTTCCATTCCCATTTTTTGTTATTCTTTTCAAACTTACAGGTGTCGTCAATTCCACTTTCTGATAGTGCTCTGGTCCTTAACTCATCAGATAAGTGGAGGATGCCTGTATATCCCAGGCTTAGGCAGTTTCTTTGGCATCTTGGTTTGTGATGTTGAACCCAATAGGAATGGCTTCAAAAAGCACCATATACTTCTTTTATGTAAGCCACTGGATCACCTGTATTGCATATGATGTTGGATGGAGGAATGGAAGTCTACCTCATGTTATCACCACTGATCACTGAAGAAGTAAGCTGTATTTAATTGAAAATAAAGTGAAGAGACTTTTAGGATCACATGAATGTTCATCAAGTCAAGATTCCTATGGTGAATGACCAGAAACCCCAAACCTGAGAACAAATACTGGAAGCCCACAAGCCGAGTTTAAAGGGCAACGATAACCTTGCTTGCTCTTACTCTTTAAGTAAAACCATAAGGACCCAAATCCAATTATTTGTCCCAAATAGAGTAAACTCACTGAACCTATGGAAACCCGAAAAGTCAACACTTGCATAAATTCTGTTGGTTCACTAGCCCTCATTCTACTTGGGACTAACAGTTGGTTTTAAGCCACCCTTTGAACCTTGGAGATTCTAGTTATGAAAAGATTTATCCTTCATTAATTTGTCTAATCCCTCTTTAAAGCCATCTAAATTTGTGGCTATCACCACACCTGGCAGCAACTTCCATAAATTAATTACCTACTATAAGAAGTACATCCTTTTATCTGTCCTGGATTGCCTGCCAATCAGTTTCACTCAGTGACCTTGAGTGTAAAATGAACAATTTAGTCAAGGATACTAAGGCCAATGGCATATTCCACTTCTAGGTGCATGACTAAGAAAAGCATATGCCTTAGACCACAAAGTGTGAAAACAATTGTTCATGCATTATACAGTCCCATTCCTCAAGGAGTTCATCTGTAGCCATTACTCAAGCCTTGAGAAACTCTTTCAGCCTAGATTCATTAGTAAGTAAACTCCTTCCATAATTATTATTCTGTAAGTCAACTTTGCAGCTAAGTCTCCAAAACCGTGTTATTGGTTTAACTACTGACACATATCTACTTAGGCAAGTAACTTCTTAGCAGAACATTTTCCCTACTCATAGAAGGTTCTCTGCCATGCCTAGTTAATATTTCTTTCATACTAGGTAAAGGAAAAGACCATTCCTGGATATTCTAGAGACCCTGTGCCAAACAGGATGAATAATATTGAGTAAGAAATACCAATGTCCTAAAATTATGAGGCAACCTAAGATGATATACTAGTCATCTGCATCTGGCAGGATGGAAACTTTTCTTTTCCAGTTGGTAACATGTTCAGAGAACACCTTAAGGGTACAATTATAGGACAAGGTGAGGACATGCCCCCCTGCAATAAGAACCTAAATTAAATGTTCCTTCAACCCCCAAACTTTAACATTGCGCTAACTTAACACTTCAGCTGAGCATCTAGAAGTACAGTATAGGCATCCAAAGAAAATGGGCAAACAACATGATCAAGGACTAGAAACACAGCAAATACAGAAGTTCTACACGGGGATCATTTTCAGAGTCCTGCTCTCTGCAATGCTAGAAAATTGGAGACTGAAGAAAAATTTCATTGAGCGGTCAGAATTTTTACTTGAGAGGGAAATGGGAGCAGCTATTTCCCAGTAGCTCTCCCCAGCTATTCCCTTGTGTCACCTGCAGGGAATTTTCACCTAATTTGCAGAGAGACACACAAACAAGCCCACAAACATGGAGAGGGAATTCTGTCAATTCCACAAAGCTGGCTCAATCCTTCAGCATCATTGCATACTGCTACCATGCTCTGCAACAAGTGTCTGTTTGGCATGTGTTGGAAGGAGTTTTCTATAGACACAGAGAGAGCTCCTATACATAAGGAGGAACACTGGCCAATCAAGAGTCCTTTGCATATAGGAGCTTTCCCCAAAAATAAATCTACATTTGCAGAGAAATCTCTCTGGAGAGCATTGTCCACTGTTCAGGCATGGCAGCAATGACAACAGTGGGCAAGCCTAGCCCACAGTGCCCCCATTCACGTTCATTCACCTTATGTATTACGTGTATACAGTAGAACTAAAAGTAACTAGGGACCTAATCATACAATGAGAAGTTTAATTAAAATGGTTGTTGTGGGTTTTCCACGTTTTGAGGCCGTGGTCTATTAGTATTTTCTCTTGACGTTTTACCTGCATCTGTGGCTGGCATCTTCAGAGGATATCCTTATTCTCTGAAGATGCCAGCCACAGATGCAGGCGAAATGTCAAGAGAAAATACCAATAGAACACGGCCTAAAAATCTGGAAAACCCACTACAACCTATGGATTCCGGCTGTGAAAACCATCAACTTTACATTAATTAAAATGACTTCTGATACTGTCTGGGACATTCCTCTGTTGAGAGCAGGATGTTGCTGTGGTTGAAAATGCCCATGTCACATGGAGAATTGCTGCCTGTCAAATTAATAGCTTTTTACGCGGGCAGATATCCCTACGGTTCCCCTTCTAATACTAAGAAGAGAACATTTGTGTCTGTTGAGATATGAACAGAGTGAGGCATGACCAAGAAATCTAAAGTACATACCCATAGATTTCAGTATATTTCCATTTTCAGTGTCCAATGGTGCAATTTGCGGAGTAAGAACGATGGGACAGTAGCACAGAGATAGCCAGAGTCCCTGAACTAATGAAGATTTGAGTTGACACCACAGAGGAGATTAAGATTAGGACTGGATAGTGGAGTGTGTAGCAGCCTTCTAAAATAGGCACCAGATGAAATTGACACAATATTCCCTTTTCAGCAACAAAGGGGAAATACATTTCCCCTTAATATCTGTCTCCAACCACAATCCATAAAACACTCATTAAGATGTGAACTTCCACAAATACCAAAAAGCTATTATGAGGGGATCATATAAGGCATTCAGTCAAGTTTGGCACTGTAGTGCTCCTAATAGATAGTAGCATTTGTTTAAGGATGTCTGCTTGAAAACATTAGAAAATCTTTTAATAAATGTACTAAATAAGATGCATAATTTAGCTCCTGTTGGCAGAACTGCGGCAGTCTGCCAAAGCTCGTCTGTCTCAAGCCTGACTCAACGTCAGGACTACCCGCTGGCCCAGTACAAATAGGCTAATTAAAAAGCAGTTGCTGTTGTGCGTTCAAGTTTCATTTCTCTTGCTAATGGCTCAAGTGATGCTTTTCCTCTGAGAATGAGCCTCGGGAGAGGATGACTTCACCCATACATGTTTTTCATATGCATCTATAGGCGATCAGTGAAAAGGAAAAGAACAGAAGAAAGATTTCTGTGTTCAGAGATATCTTTGGGGAGGTTTCCCTAATTCAATGGGTATATTACTTTCCAGTAATATTATTTGATAATAATATTTGAGAGAGCCAGCATGGTAGAATAGTTTGAGTGTTGGAATCTGGGAGATAAGAGTTGGAGCCCCTGCTCAGCCATGGAAACCTGCTGGTGGCCTTGGGCAAGTCTAACACTCTCAACTTTACAGGAAGGCAATGACAAACCTCCTCTAAGTAAATCTTTACCGTATGTCAAAGTTAACTTGAAGGCACATAATACCTATTTTTTAAACACACAGGCCTCCAGCATAGAGCATGGTGCAGAAGATGGTACATGAAATAAAAAACTCGCAAACCTAGTTTATATCAGAACTGTACAAAACACCACACACATGAGAGCAAAGTTTAGAAGGTGGTGGACAGAGGTTAGATGGCCATCTGTCTGGGATGTTTTAATGATGGATTCTGGCACTGGCAGGAGATTGGACTAAAGGACCCTTGGCATCTGTTCCAACTCTGTGATTCAGTGTCAAAATTTCCAGAAGGTGATGTGTTTAAATCTTGATTATTCTATGACCAGGTATTGTAAAATACTTGTATTAATCTTTCAACACCTTAGTCTCCATGCACCTTTCTGCCATTCTACTTTGAATAAAGCCATTCACTCTGTGAAATGAGATGAAGACCTGGGAGCTGAATCTGCTTATAATTACATGATGACAGTTGGAGGAAGAAGAACTGAAGAAATATAAAGCTGAGGGTATTTTTAGAAGCTATGTCTTCTTCAAATATATGTTTCTCTAAGACAGATAATAAGCCTTTCATATAGTTTGTCTGTTTATTAATCACAGCTTCATATTCTCATTCCCAGAGAGACTAGCTGTTTATCCTTGGGTTTACTTTGAAGTCATATCTTTACCTTTACAACATAAAGTACCATTCAGGTTCTACTGAGTAGTGCTACTAATATCATTTTTCTTTTAAACCTACAGCATGAAAGGAAACACATCTGCAAGTCTTTAAATCATTAGTCTATATTCAGTGTTTCATTTTCTAACAGAAGGCAGCAATTCTCCCTCTTTAATAGGTTTGAACTCAGGTTACGTACTCCACATACTATGTATTTTACCTGTAGCTCAATCACCTGGAATATACCACCATTCCACTTTTTTGATTAAAAAGCATGTTGGGAGAAGGTGATTTCCAGGGAAGAAATAAACAAGAGGGGAGAGTGCTTTGCTTCTCTCTAGCCCAAGAGTTTGCTGCTCCAGATCTTTTCCGTACACTTTAACTTATATGTTTACATATTTTTTTTAAAAAACTGTTTTTTAAAAACTGTGTATCGTATTTGTTCGCAACGAACACATGAGATACTCAAAGCAGAACCACAACATCAAGGGACAAATGAGTATTAATAACTCCAAGAAACAGATCTGAAACAAGTGCACAGATGTAATGTGCTAAGAACTAGTGGTCAGAAAAGGCTCTTAGGAACATATTATGGTCCTTTTCTTTGTCCAGTATCTTCTTTCTTCGGCTTGTACAAGATTTACAAAGTGACTCATAAATGAAGAGAAGCTATGAAAATATGGTACACAGTTTTTAAACAATATGTAAACATCTAAGAGCCAAATCCTAACTTAAGAGTAACTACAGTTCTTGGAGAAATGCTGCATTAGATAGCCATGGCATTCAAAGCAAGGTCACAAAAGTTGATTTAAACAAACCAGGAGGTGGGAAGGAATGAGAAATTGCCAGAAAGAGGCAAACTCATGATTTGGAATCACCTTTCCTTGCTTGACAACTTATAGGATGTGTTGGAGCACAACTCTCACCATCTGTCATGTTCTGTATAACTTGTGCTCATGAGAAACACTCAGAGTTAGAGAAGAAGCATTTGTTTGGAGCAAACATGCAGAGACTATTGTGTGTTGGATGGTTACAGGTTTTATACCTTGTCATACAAGTTTAGACATGCATTGCAATGATTGGTAAAAGTCATAAATGTCACATCACCCCACCCGCACCACATTTTCCCAGATCCTTTCTTTGGCCATTTCTGCACTAGACTGTTATAGTGCCATTATTCCACTTTCAACATCCTATGGAATCCTGGGGTTTGCAGTTTAGGAGGGGCCTTTGTGACCCCTCCCTAAACTGCAAACCCCAGGATTCCATAGGTTGTTGAAAGTAGAATAATAGCACTATAACAGTCTAGTGCAAAATGGCCTTTGTTTACATATCTTTCATTGTGGGAGCCAAACAAGTTCCTCTCTTCTTATCTTTGCCATGCTCATTCCCATAACACCTTTCCACTAGTTTCATATTCCCTCCCCCTTCTGATCTTTCCCTCCTTGCCAGATACAAAGTGACATGAAATACTTCAGTAATTACCCATTTTGTGCCTTGATATACTTCCAAGCCTCAACCAGATATATAGTTGCAAACAGCAACTGGTAATTGATACATCATAGTGTTAGCAGCCTGAACTCTCTTTTCATCTATTAGCCTAATCTATACATCCACTATCACCCAGTCAGTATGTTTATGACAGGATCCGTGCATCCTGATACCATCCCAAGCAGCCTGTCCACACAGACTGAGGATACTAGAGTTGTAGTGTGACATATTTGTAAGGTACCAAGTTGTAGTAAATCCAGGTTCCACAGCTGTCTGTTTCACTGCATTCCCTCCTTATGTGAGGATACATGGCTGAGATAAAAGACACTGACAGAGAATCATGATAATCCAGAAGAAGTTGGCTCAGCTCTTCCCAATATCTAACAGAAAGCTATTAATTATTTCCCATATTTCTGGCACCAACTTATAACCCAATTTAGAAAATACAAATCAACTCTCAGATTGCCTATTACAATTTACAATTACATATGAGGGGAAGAGGTTGTTGACTGAAAAAACAAATGCCAGTTCTTAAATTAGAAAGAGATCATTGTCCTGCTTGAGTAAGAAGCCTGAACAATGATTGATCAGCAACATCTCAAATGAATTCAAAGCATCTTGTGAAAGAACTCCCAGCTGAAATATCAGCTTTAAGTCAGGGGAAGAAAAAAGTGCCATATATAGCCCCAAAGGCTCTTCAGTGTTTCTCCATAGGGCTGGCAAAATCTCCAGGCCTTTCCCAAAGTTTCTGGAAATTAAGCCCTGCCTGTGGGCCACAGGTGAGGTTAGAAAATTCTGGCTGAATGAACTAGATACTCTTGAAGCTGAGGGGGAAAAAAAACTTTTAAGACCATTCCAATACTTCAGCATGCCAGCATCTTTGCAGCAAAATCATGATGAGTCCCTGTATTGGAAAAAAGGCAGGATATAAATGATGATGTTGATGATGATGATAGCAACAGCAACAACAACAACAGCAACAACAACAACATAAGTGATGATGTACATCTATTTCTGATGGAGATAAGTAAATTTTAAAGCAATTTTAAACTATAAAACATGAATTAGATAGCCATGGTACAGAAAACTGAACCTCCACAATTGACAGTTATTGCTTGGCAAATGATTAGATTCATTCCATGGAGGGTTGTTTTCTTTGGGTGAGTCAAGTGTTTCAAATTTATATAATAATTATGCCACCTTAAAAATTATGAGATTTTTTTTCAAAAAAAAAATTATTTAGCTTTCCTATTTCATTGGGACTCTTTACTCTTAAAAGTACCAAGTACTAACAGGGGGAAGAGAAAAGGCAGAACTACTCAACACCTTCTTTGCCTCAGTTTTCTCCCAAAAGGAAAGAAGCATTCAACCTGGGGGTGGGGAGCAGGTAGGAAGTGGGAGAAATGCAGCACAGAATAGGTAGAGAACTAGTACACGAATACCTAGCTACAGTAAATGAATTCAAGTCTCCAGGGCCAGATGAATTACTGTTACCCTGTATGTTGGGGGTCCTGGGAGGGGTGCCAAAATAACCAAATAAAAACACAACTTGGGGGAATTTAACTCGAGCACTCTTTTGGCTAAATGAGAGGCAGGGTAACTTTAGCAAGGATCTTTAATCCTATGTCTACGGCTTCAGGTCAGAGAGCAAGCAGACAAGTTTAAAAGTAACAAAAATAACAGTTTTATTGAAAGATAAACAGCAAATAAAACAACACACACACACTAGCTAACTTGGAAACAGAAATAGAGAGCTTTGGAATGGGTAATACGACACCTGGGCTCGTTGTCCTGGAGAGAAAGATGGGGTTCCGTAGCTGGTTGAGGGGAGCTCCTTAGACAAGCTGGCAGCAAGGCTAGATGGAAGTCCAGGGTAATCCAAAGTACTCCAAAGACGTCCCAAAAGTGGGGACTTTTTATAGGGTGGATTTTACCTACAGGCTATGTTATGCTCAGTGAGAACAAAGGAAATTTGGAGTTGGACAAAGGAGTTGGAAAAGGTCAGGTTTTGCATGATGGGTTTAGCTCTTAAGACAATATCATGGCCAGTTCGTGAATAGCCTGACATAAAGAAATGACTTGGCTCTTGGCTGCATGGCTTTGTGTAGATCCGAGCAGAGCAGAGCCGGTTTGCAGGGAGGTTTTTCCCTAAATCAACGGAGAGGCTTAAATTGCCTGCCTGAATGGGGTTTTGGAATGTACAACCATTAACGGCCGCGCCCATACGTGCTTGTCCAGGGGACCTCTGCAAACATGTGGAGTAGGGTGGCAGAGAGAGGTCAATCTAAGGCCAAATTATTTGATATCAAAAAGATATCTAGTGCTTTCACCAGATATATCATAACCGTGATAACATTACATCCAAGGATATTAAAAGAACTAGCGGAAGTAATTTCAGAACCACTTGCAATAATCTTTGAGAACTTTTGGAGAACAGGAGAAGTCCCAGCAGACTGGAGGAGAGCAAATGTTGTCCTCATCTTCAAAAAGGGGAAAAAAGAGGACCCAAATAATTATTGCCCAGTCAGCCTGCCATCAATACCAGGAAAATTCCTAGAACGGATCATTAAACAGTCAGTTTGTAACTACTTAGAAAGCAATGTTGTGATCACTAAAAATCAACATGGACTTCTCAGAAATAAGTCATGCCAGACTAATCTTATGTCTGTTTATGATAAAGTTATTAGCTTGATAGATGAAGGGAATGCTGTCAATGGAGCACATCTTGATTTCAGTAAGCCCTTTGATAAAGTTCGCTATGACATTCTTGCAAAGAAGCTAGTAAAATGCGGACTGGACAGTGCTAGTGTTAGGTTGATTTGTAATTGGTTGACAGACCAAACCCAAAGCATGCTTACCAACAGCTTCTCTTCTTCCTGGGGATAAATGACTCGTAGAGTGCCACGGAGTTCTGTCCTGGGCCCAGTGCTACTCGACACCTTCATCAATAACTTGGATGAAGGAATAGAGGGCATGCTGATCAAATCTGCAGATGATAGCAAATTGGGTATTGTTGCTAATTCACCAGAGGATTGGATCAAAATTCAAAATGACTTTGACAGATTGGAGAACTGGGCCAAAGCTAACAAAATGAATTTCAACAGAGAGAAATGTAAGATCCTATACTTAGGCAGAAAAAAAATGGAATGCACAAATATAGGATGGGGGACACACAACTGGATAACAGCACCTGTGAAAGGGATCTAGGAGTTTTGGGTGGACCACAAGCTGAACACGAGTCAGCAGTGTGATGCAGCAGCCATGAAAGCCAATGTGATTCTTGGTTGCATCAATAGGAGTATGGTGTCCAAGGGAAGTAATAGTGCCACTCTATTCTGCTTTGGTTAGAACTCATTTGGAATACTGTGTACAGTTCTGGGCACCTCATTTCTAGAAGGATATTGACAGGCTGGAGGGTGTCCAGAGGAGGGCGACCAAAATGGTGAACGGTCTGGAAGCCATGCCCTATGAGGAGCGACTTAGGGAGCTGGGTATGTTTAGTCTGCAGAAGAGAAGGTTAAGAGGGGACATGATAGCCATGTTTAAATATCAAGGAGGGAGTGGGCTTGTTTTCTGCTGTTCCAGAGACTAGGACAAGGAGCAATGGATTCAAACTACAAGAAAAGAGATTCCACTGAAACCTCAGGAAGAACTTCCTGACGGTCAGAGCTATCTGGCAGTGGAATATGCTGCCTCGGAGTGTGGTGGAGTCTCCTTCTTCGGAGGTTTTTAAGCAGAGACTGGATGGCCATCTGTCAAGAGTGCTTTGATGTGGGTTCCTGCATAGTGGGGGGGGGATCCTACCAGTATTCCCACAAGTATTTCCCATTAGATCACAGCAGTACTTCAATAAACCATTGGAGCTTACATGAGATTCTCTACATGTTCCAATCCATCCCATATACTTCTCTTAATGTTACCAGTGAAAAATGGCACCCCGATCTAAACACTAAGAAGCTGCAACTACACCCCAATTGTATTACATTCTATACTACAAAGCTTGGGAAAGGGTTTTTTTTATTTTTTAGCATTACAAATCCCATCTTCCTATTCCTTGTGTTAAACTACCACTAGGAACACTGTGTATGTCTAGAGTGGTGGGTGGGTGAAGTTTACTGAATGACATAATCAAAGGGTCTCACTGTAACATCACTCCCTCCCCCCAACCAAAAACTTTCTCAGGACCTGGCATGCACCTCACTTGGCAACCCTATTTTCCATGACCCACAACACTGCCCTGATTTTGTTTAACTTTAAAAGGCCCCTTTTGCCACAGCCCAGGAATCTGCTGTGCTAGACCCTAAGAGAAACTATCTGGCTTGTTTGCAACTCCAGCCTTGGGGGAGGAAATCAGCTAGAGTAGTCTCTCTGTAACAAACAAGTCTCTTAAGCTAAAAACCAACCTTGATAAGACAAAAAATAGGATTTCGTGTACTTCACGGTGTCCCCAACTTCAAGCATCCTGGAAGTCTATTCTGACAGGCTGCCTTTATCAATTTTGATTGGCATATTGGTATTTCCTGTACTTGGGATCGGGATTTGACAACTTTGCTAGCACATCCTGAATGGTGACATTCTGAAAAGGGAGATGTTATGAAACAATGTGCTAATTTATGACATGTAAATGTCAACCCATATTTATTTTCTGAATGCTGCAGAAATACCTTTCTTTTTTAAAAAAAACCTCATTATTTCAAAATGGCATTGGAAAGCCATGGCACCAAACTCTACAGAGAAACATTGGAGTATCTGGATCTCTGCAAGACCATAACAGCATGGTTCACTTTCCATAAAATAAGTCCATATCTTCTATAGAAGATAGGACATACACATAATCCATTCCATCTTATGTGATGGTTGACATGGGATTTCGGGACTAATGCATAAGACTTTATATTCAGTAACTGATCTTGATTGAATATCTTGAGCTCCATTCCTACGATCAGAGGTTCATACATGTGCCAAAACAGTGTATGAGAAATTCACTCGATGAATTCTTTTTAGAAACAATGTTACCCAATGACCAGCGCCAAATGCAGAAACAAATGCAATTTAGGACTGGAAATCTGAATATTTTTTGGCTTGAGATGCATTCTGAGAAATCTGACATAATTGCTTTCTCAAAATGTGCGGAAGGAGGAGGAGGAGGAGGAGGAGGAGGAGGAGGAGGGGAGGAGGAGGAGGAGGAGGAGAAGAAGAAGAAGAAGAAGAAGAAGAAGAAGAAGAAGAAGAAGAAGAAGAAGAAGAAGAAACAAAACACTGCATATTTTAATATGTGCAGATATCCTTCAGTGTAGGAGTGGAAACAGTACAGCTCAACTGACTTTAATGACTGGCAACTCTTTGAAGCCCTAGCCAGTTAAAGTCAAAGGTGAGAAATTCTGGGACTTGCAATTCTGACCCTTGCTAAAGGTGGGGAGGGAGGCAGCATGTATCCATTAATACATCCCTTTGGAAAACACCTTCAAAAATATGTACAATTTTTCTATGAAAAATTGAACCAGTACCAAATGGACTAGAAGTTGAGAAAGGGAGGAGGTCAATGGTAGCAGACTTAACAGTTCTGCCAATCCTTAATGTGTAATGGCCTTTAAAAATAAGCTGTGATAGATGACGGCTCAGAGGTCAATGAGCAATTGATTGTGTCAGAAACAGAGCCAGTGACAGACCAAACTATCTTGCCAACACCCCCACCAGCTGAAAGACAAGCTGAGACAGAGTTGTTGCAGCCAGTGCCAGAGGAAGAAAGGGACCAGCAATGATTTTGATGAATTAGATCCACCTTTGCCCCTCAGTCACGGAGGAGATAATAAAGAGCAGCTCAGAGGGAAGCCATTTTGGTGAGATTGAGAAAACAGAACAATGTTGAGAAACACCTGTTTTCTTCAGCTATATAAGTCTGTCGGCATGGCTTGCTGTTTGCTTGTAGCAAATTGTTGCCCAAGTTCCCACAGTCTTTGTATTCTGACTCTCTTGATCTTTTGGATGGACCTTTGGCATTCTGGACTTTTGGATTGACCTTGACCTGAGCTCAGCTCAGCATTTCTACTTGTTAGCATTGGACACTCCCCACTGCCTCTTCCTCTTGGGCAAGTACTATTGCTTTCCTTCCCTTGCTGGCTGATAAGCATGGGCTGTGAGTTGACCTCTGATATAAGTAATCTGTAAAAAAAAATGTTATGCTGTGATTGATTCTCAAGTATTCTACATTATACATGCAGCCAACATGAGTAGAGATGGCTCTTGGCCATTCTCCTAATCTGGTATGGTGACTGTGACAATGGCAGGAAGGGGAGGCAGTGGAGCTAGTAGGTTTGTCTTTATTTTCTACCCTTACAGGTTGATTAAATTCATAAGTAGAATGCCTAAAGGAGGCTACTAAATGCCCTCTGTCCAAATACATATTGCAGTATATGATAGGGATGCCAGGTGAAATATGGGTCAGGGCTGCTGTCCTTTTAATGGTTATGTAGAAGAAGAATTTTTGGCAGATGTTCCTTGTTTGCCAATAAACACCTGATGAAATTGACTCTTTTACACAACTCTTTAAAAAGAGTTTATTATTTTCCTTGACAACTCTAGAGTGTAAGTACATTCAGATCCCACTCTGTATCAAGTCTGTGCTCTTAATATCCTCTTCATTCCATTTGTTTTTCTTATCACATCTTTCCTTCAAGGAGCTCAAGATAACATACTTGCTCCTCTTTCTTTTACAATAATTTCATGAGCTTAATTAGAATGAGAGATTAGCTATACTCAGTGAGCTTCAAAACTGGCATTCTTTTGATTAGTCCCAACTAGTGAAAACCCATTGAATCAATTTTTGAATAGTGAGTCAACACAAAAGTAAATTGCATAGGTTCAATAGGCCTACTCTAGTCAGGATTAAGAACAGCTTTTGGTTTCAATTTCTTATTCTAATCCCAAACCGGAAATATGTCTCCTTGTAACTCTCATCAGCTCTAGCCAGCATAGCCAGTTACGAAGGATGATGAAGTTGTAGTCCAACAACTTCTGGTCTACTGACCTCCCCTTGGTCTAATCTCTATGCCACACTTTGGCCATTTCTGCCCTACACTGGTATAGTGCTATTACTCCACTTCCAACATCCTATGGAATCCTGGGGTTTGCAGTTTAGGGAGGGGCATTTAAATTTTTCAGCCAGTGTAAGGTGGAAAAGGCCTTTATAGCAGGAGTAGAATCAAGCAAGAACATCTATACAAAGATAAACACAGAAATAGAAGGGGAAGAAGGGCAGGATCAAGAGGACAACAGTGATGATGGAGACAGTGGTACAGAATATGACAAAGTTGAAGCCGACCAAGATGATGATGAAGACAACAAGAAGAAGACAACAGATAAGAAATGAATATATCTCACTGGTACTGTGCCTGCTTCAAATGGAAAAGAGTTTTGCTTCAATCTCTGGCATCTGTAAGTAGTGCTAGAGAAAACTCCTAATAGTCTGGATAGGAGAGCGATCACATATAAGATTTCAGAAGGGAAACTTAGTTTATTGCAGCAAACACAAGAAAATGTTGTACCACTTGAAAGACTAACAAATATATGATGGAATATAACTCAATATGGTTAACTGATCAGACCTCTGAATCCTTCCATCATCTCTGCAAAGCTTTGCCTCTGGTACGAATCAGCTTTGGTAGGTCAGAACAATAATGTTCTGCTTCTTTTGACTTGATATTTAGCCATGAATTCAGTTTAATGATGAATAAAATTGCAGAATGGGCTCATTCCTGTTCTGCAAAATGGGGATAAAATTGGCTCATCTCATGTGAGTAATGTGAGCTGATAAACTGGGAAAGGTATTGATGAATGTAGTTATTTTGCTTTCAAACAATCACCCAGCTGATGTGGTTCCTTATTTCTGCTGGCATGCAGAAGGGAATTTATCAGCTTCGAACAGCTGGAAAAAAAATTATATTCCCTGTACAACAGGTCTCTGCTAATTTGTAGTAATGGTCTTCTGACAATGCCTGAATTTTGTCAAACCAGCAAGCAAGCAAACAGTAAAAACTATCTAAAAATGGCATGTCATATAAATTAGTATTTCAGTCACTCAGGAAGAGTCAATATTTTCCCCAGGAGCTGCAAAGCACTTAACATTGAAGATTAGACCTTAAGCATGATGAAGTGACAAATATTGGTTCATTAACTTGGTATATACATTTTGTTTTTATTCTTAAACCATGTGTAATGTAGACCCTCATGGCAGATAACCTAGGAATGGTTCACAACTGAAAGTGTGGCTAGAGACAGACAGTGGTTTTTGTAACCTCTCACCATAGCAACCTGCATAGCTGTCTGCAAGAAGTTTTTATTTGGTTCGGTTCATATTTTCTTAATTATGACCAGTTATATCTGATATTTAATTCTACCTTTCCATACAAAAGAGCAATGTGAAATCAGAAAAAAAAAACAACCAACCAGTGACTCCCTGTTCACAAAATAACTGGACAAGCATCTGTAGGTAAGCAGGAGGCTGAAATGTATAAACATTAGGATTGCAAATCCTAGGTATCTTGAGATCAAGCATCATCAACGGGCAGATAAAAACCACAAAGCTGAACAGATTATTAAATAAGGGAGTTTGTACCTATCAGAGCAGCTCCAGTATACATAATTATATGTACTGTGTTGTTAATAGAAATAATCCACAGTCACAGAACTTATTATTTAGGGGTTTTTTTTCAAGGACATCCTGGGGAGTATCCAGAAACGACTGGAAGAGGAGAGCAGCTGATGGTGTATATTATTTTTTTTATTGCATCAGAGGACTGAAAAATCCTGACTTAAATATAAAATGTACTCAAGCATGATGCACTCTGTGTTCTGATGAGCTTCCTCTGAATTGCGGCTTTGGAGCTAATAATTTTTATTTCCCTCAGCTCTTCCTTGTCAATCTAATTCCCGGAAAGGATCTATCTTGCTTGTGGGAGGTGAAGCAGAGATGGTGGGTTAAGTGTGGCTGATCAGACTCTTATGATGAGAATACTCATTTGCCCCCCTCCACTAGTGAATGATCTGTTGTGTTATTGCTTAGGACTAAGCAAATGTCTCTTAAGTGCAGGGGTGGTCAGTGAGGTATCTAATGTTGTGCGGCTGTCAATCCTTTCAGATTCCTTGAATTGCCCTTGTTCTGGGGCTCTTTCATAGTACATAATTATAGTACCACGGTTCTACTTTAACTGCCTTAAGGATATCTTATGAATCATATGATTTGCTGGTTTGGGAGGGGTATTTAGAATTCTCAACCAGAGAGTGCTAATGCACCACAAAAGTGTAAGACCCAGGATTCCACAGGAAGCAAGCAACAGAAAAGGGAAATATACAACCTGACTCATGGAACTAATAAGTAACTAATCAAGAAGAAATAAATATGCAAAATTTAATTATAATTAAATTGAAAGGGTCAGTTTCCAGTAAATTCACATAAACAGCAGGTGTTCCTTATTAAATACATAATCCATACAGTTCTGTAACACTAAAGGCATTATATATCTAAAGGTCTATTGGGCATGATTTTTTTTCAATGGTAGAAGGTTAATGACCATTAGGGCAAACAAGCCAACATTTGAACAATGCCCTGATGTGATTCAACAACTGTTTTCATCAATGGCAATTATTGAACTCTTTTATATTCAGACATCTTCTAATTCTAATCTTTTAATTCTTCCCAGGAGATAGAGCCAAACACAGCAGTCTTCACTAGGCTATAGCTTATAAAAGCAAGAAGAACTTCTGTTCTTATTATATGAGGAATTCTTCACCAGTGCATTTGGTCCTGACTAGTAACTTACTTTTCTACAGAATGTAGCCATGGTAGTTAAAGTCAAATGATAGTACTATAACTATGCAGTGTGAAGGGATCTTTGGTCATAAAGAAGGCTGAATTTCACCTTTTGAATATGTTGTAGCTCCTGCCTCTGCACTATTTAACATCAAAAATACCTAAACACCATTTTTCAAAACCAGAAGCAGACTGCTAACCACTTCTGGTTTTGCTTTGGACATTTTGGGCAGTCCAAGTGGCCCTCTGAGAGCCCAAGGGACAAAACCACAGCCTATAGACCCACTGCATTTATGCATCCCTGCTTTGGTGAATGGAAATGGTCATGAATTAAAACTGGCTTCAGGTTCCATCATTAGAGAGACTCTATGCAAGAAACTTTGATATAGTGATTATATTAAACCCTTTTAGTCTGGAATCCTTATTACTTATCTGGGGGAAAGCCTTGTGGAACTCAATGGGATTTACCTCCAAATAGAAAGGTATTGAATTGTAGTATTGACTTTAAAAAGTGATGAGGCATATTTATTTTGCAACTGCTACAGTGACCCTATGTCAAGGCAAGTTGAGTTGAATCTCATTTCACCATTATAACTAAAACTGGAGTAGGACATTGAGGAGTATCCTCAGAAAATGCCACAAAATGTTGATCTGGAGCTTAGCAATATAGAGGAGGCTAGTTTGAGAACAGTCCATACCAGTGTTCTAGTAGGAAGGATAAGAAATCAATTATTTGTAAGAATATACATTTATTTCCTCAGCTGTGTTTGCTGAGGAACTAAACAGGTATTGCCAGTTTTAATTCCCCATAGTCCCAAGGCATATCTAGCATAAACAGTGCCAAGTGCTAGTGTGGACGTTGTACCCCCCTATCTCCAGGGTTTCTTCCTTCTCCTCCTCCTCCTCTGCCACTTCAGCACTGCTTTTTTGTGCCCCCCCCAGCACTGGCACCCAGGGCACGTACCCTACTTGCCTCACCCTAGACATGCCTTTGCCATAGTCTCTTACAGATTGTGCCTTCCAATTTATTTCTAGTGTACCTCTTAAGAAATGGCTTGCTGTATCAGGTCAGGTCAAAGACAGAACATCTTACAGGAGACACTGGCTACGGAAAATGCTTTCAGGGCTATATATGACCCATGAGTTTTATGGGTCATCTTACTTCCTATGTTAATTGAATTACAGTATGGGGATCTCCTGGAGCATAAGGAGATAGATAGTTTGCCCTGCTTCTACAGTCATACAGCTCTTGTGGATCTGGTCATGATAATCCACACAAAGAACATGGACAACTGTAAAGGGAGAGCATGTGTCTGCATAGAAATAGCCAACATTTTGTGGCAAACTAGAGCCTGGGGACAGGATCCTATCTGCCATTGTTGGAGTATGAATTTCTACCAGCGTTCTTACAAAGAGGTCCAAAGAGCAATGGAAACCAGGAAACAGCCTGAACGGAGATGTCCGTGGATACCCTTGTAGCCAACCCCATGGCTACTTGGACTGAGTAAGTCAACTGTGCCCAACTGTCATATGGTCATCAGCTGTTGCACAACCTAGGGAAAATGATTGTGTAAAGAGGTACAGGATGCCCCCTTAAGCAATACTGGAAAGAGTACTTAGACTAGCATAGCCCTGACTTCTAAGCTAGCTTAAATCATCTGGATACTTCCTGCCAAAGTTTTCATTTTAAAAGGCTTTCTTGTATAAAAGAGAACATGCTCTTAGCTCTGTTGAGTGTACTTTGAGTAAAAAACTGTGAACTCTATACCTGTGAAAAAGGTAGAACATGCCATGACATCTTTCTCTCTCTCTCTCTTTCTCTTCTCTTTCTTTTAAAGTGTCCTAGAAGAACTGCTGCATGTATCACATTCTGGAAATGAGTCTGGAGTACCAGGGGATCTATGATCTTTGCCTGTAACTCACTTAGCCTATGCCATAATCTGTCCTTGGCAATATCTATGCTGCCTTTCACCTTCAGTTTTGATTTTTATGTTTTATTAATAAGCTATAGAGAAAATACATTTAAAACCTATACTGTTCTCTGACTGGGGGCTTGGGTAGGTGGGAGTCTTGGGTCATTAAACAAAGACCATTTAATGACTCCTGAAACTTGCTAATTTGTGTTTGATAATTACTGCAAAGCACTGTGGTAGAAGTGATATACAAAAGACAGTACAGAGTCAGGATTTCATGACTTATTGGGAGCCAGCAAATGGGGAGTGGAGGTGGCTAAGAAGACTGACGCATTCTGGAGTATAGTATATGTATTATCCTTGGCTTATTATATCAGTAGAGAAATATGCAATGAAGTGTAGAGCTGATGGGTTCAAATCTAAACGAAGTTGTTAAATACTTTGGCACTGAGCAGGAGACTTGAAGACTTTCTTCTGCCTTTTAAAAATGTCTCCTAGCCTCTCATCCATGCTGCACACAGAACTATGAGATGAGGTGAAGGAATAAATGAAGTTTCATTTCAACTTCACCGATAATGAATTCAAGAACAAATCTCCCTGCAGCCATCACCATGTTCTCCCCAGAAAAGTGGGTGAAGTATCATTTGTAACAAGCAAGGGAGTCTTCTGTAAGACATAAGTGCTTGTTCTAAGACATACCTATTCATCCTAAAAAGAGAAGAGACCAGTTTCTAGAGGAATACTTAAAAATTAAAATAGTCCATGAATTGATCACTTTACTAATAGATCTTGGAAGAAGTAATCAGAAAATATGGGAAATAAAATGTGCAGAATAAAAAATAATAATTTAAGGCAGAAATAACATAGAACATAGGTATTGGTGAACACATCCAAAATGGACCTGAACTAGAAATAGACTGATTCATCCAGCGATATTCACAGTTTGGAAACACCCCATTATATATTCTCATTTTGCTAGATATGAGGAAGACAGCAAGAGCAACAATTAATTTCTGTACCTCTGTGGGAGCTTTTGAAATTATAAGAAAAATGCTGTCCACAATATAAAGAATTTTAGTACGGTGGGGTGTTTCTAAGGCCAAATTCTTCCTTTTAATTTGTGAAGAGGATTAGAAGATCATGAAATGAATGAGGGGAGGCTTTCAAAGGCATACTTTCCAAAAACAATTCTCTGCATATACTACAGTTGTGATCTCTACCACCACCCCCTCCAGTGGTTCCCATTCATGAACAATAATGTTGATCTATCTCAGAAGACTATTCCAAGGATAGAAGATATAGATCTAAGTGGATATTGTAGATTAAGAGTACTGATGTGTAGACGCATTGGGATGTGGGGACAGGGGAGGCAATTTGCTCCAGGCGGCAATGTTTTCGGGGCATCCCTGCCCTCACCCCCTGCGCCCCGGCCATGCCCCCACACACCACAGCCACCTCCTGTGCACAGTGGCCATGCCCCTCACACCATAGCCCTTCACACCATAGACCTGCCTCCTCCCTCCCACCCTCCACACACTCCAAGTTCCACCACTGCTGATGTCGAAAGGAAATCTTGTGGGAAGGAGATCTTGGAAATTCTATTCACTGGTTGAAGTGCAAAGAGATAGGATTAAATACATCATTAATTTGACTGTAGCTGCTTAGACACAGAATAAGACATGTTGATGCCTCGTTTATGCTATGAAACCATAACAAATCTGTTGTTGGTTTCACAGATAAAATCAACCTATGAGAGGAGAGAAAAGTCCAATGGGATCCATCACTTCACATCTCTGAGCTAAATCCAGAAAACACAGAAAAGGAGGCTAATGTGCCTATCACCACATCTGTCAGCTGGAGGAGCAGGACAGAGTAACAGAAATGTGTCTTGACAACAGAAAAGCTCTAGAAAGCAAATTAGAAATTGATCTCCTCATTTTACATGCTTGGTCTGAAGAAGATGAGAAATGCAGGTTTATGTGGGACTGAAAACTTTTTGTAGAAAAACTTGCCCAGGAAGTCTGACATGATGTGGGAAATAAGGATTTTGGTGACAACACAGTAATTATATGAACACTATACACTGCCTAAAGGAGCCTGCAAACTCCTTTAGAGAGACTTCTGAGACCAAGAAGTAATTGAGTTCAAAATTTCAGGCAGAAATCAAAGAGGTTAAAAAAAATAAAAACTTAGGAATTCCATCCTCTGGATTCAGTGTGAGGATAAAAGGTGAGCTTATGTTCAAAGGTTTTGCTTTCTTTATTTTCCTCTCTTTCCAATCCCAAATCTGTAGTCAAATCTAAATTCATGGAAAATTTATTCCATCCTGACTTCCAAAAGGTGAACACTCATACACTGAAGTAAAACACATGTGCCACATTTTCCAACCAAGAAAAACTTTTTAATTAGATTGCCTATATTACACATGATTTATTTATTTAGTTATTCAGTTATTTATTTTATTAAAATATGTTTATCCTGCTCTGTATCCAAAGGTCTCAGGACCAGGTAAGGGCAATAAAACCTATCAGAAAATTTCAAATGATCAAAACCATTTAAAGACACAGTTTAAAACAGTGTATGTGACATACACCAAACTAGAAATCAACAAGTAGTCAAGCTATTACCATTGGCCACAAAGGTTTTGGTAAAGGGCCAAGTTTTGAGCCAGCACAAAAATGAGATCTTTGTCAATGAGGCTTCTAAGGAGACAGTGTCCCACAGCTGGGTTATCACAGCAAAGAAGGCCTTCTTCTATATCTCCACATAAGTGTAACGCTGTTATTGGTACAACACAATGAAGGACCTTTCTAGCAAATCCCAAAGCCCGTGTAAGTTTATTTAATTTTGATATGTAATCTTGTTCAAAAATACGTAAAGATTTCCATTTAGCAGCTGTTTTAGAAGAATTTGTATCTTCAGTTTCTATTGACTCAGGTTGTTTGTGGGAAGTAATTCACTATAAAGGTCAAGGGATTCTTTGCACCCTGCTGTAACTATAAACACAATGATTTGCTGAACTACTTGACAAGCCAGTTACATTACTGGCTTCTGTTATCTGCAAGAGAAGAGCTGACTGATGTAGCCTCAACTGTATGGCCATTTCACATATACTGGCTTGGCCACACAGTTATTTACATTCAAGGTGTAAAACTTCAACAGTTAGGAAACAGCAACAGAAAATCTACCAAAAGCAACATGCCACAACAAACTAGCGCACCTCAAGAAAATCCTGATCCATTATCCATAATTACAAAATTATGCAGAGGTATGAAGAGAAAGTGAAAAGGGATAACTCTGCGATCCCCATAATAGTAATTTGGGATCAGCCAACACAATTAACTCACGGAAAATGTTAGAATTAGCAACTTTTCCATGGGTATAGTTACTAATGGCTTGTTTGCATGTTACTCCATAAGGCTTATACACAATGTATTTTTATGGTGACTTCCTATTTGTTACATGTTTTTCATATGTTCTCTCTTCCGGCATCACTCTAACCTGTGCCCATTTTCTCTTCCCCCACTCATATCCATACAACTATGTGTTTGATTGTTAAATAAGTTTTTGGAAGTAAAACTAGTTTATGTGTTTTACCAAAAAGACTCATCTTGTTCATTTTCTCTCCTAGACCCTGTGAGTAGGTAGGGGACTGGTTGTTGTTCAGCAACTGCCTTGCCAATTTGAATAAACTGCTTGAGAGATTCAGTACTGCCTCTTTGTTTCCCAACGGAAGATTCATGACAAAGAACAGTTGATGGCATAGACTTGTTGAGCAATTGTTAATATGTCACCTACAGTTACACATTCAGAACTGCTACATATTCACAATACCTATGAAGTCCCTAGTTTAGGGGCTACTTATGGACCATGAAAGTCCCATGAAGCCCACTTACCAATAAGCAATCAACAGGGGTCCATACCCCTACAGTCAGGAAGCAGCTACTTGATGTTCCCACTCCTCCTCACATGAGTGATCTCTGACACAAGGGAGATTTGCAAGAGTGGTCCTTTTTGCATGTCACACTAAGGATCACTCATACGAAGGGCTGGGAATGTCAGACAGCTGCTTCTCAATCAGCAGAGGAACAGACCCCCATTGATCCCAGCAGCTGCTTATTGGTAAGTAGGGTTTGGGGACTCACGATAGAATTCACTACATAGCAATGTCATTATGGAGTTGCATAGTATGCAAGGCTCATATAGGAATCCACCAAGTGTTTCTTTTTTTCATAGCATATAGTAAACGTGTGGAACTAGCACTTACAAGATATAATAGCTACTGGCTTACTAGGCCCTAAAATGGGAGTAGACACATTATTGAAAGTTTCTGACACTGGCTACTAGTCACGATGGCTCTATGCACCCTCCAGAATGTATGCCACTGAATACCAACCAATAGGTCACCATAAACACAGATGCCACTTGATGACATACCCTTCCTGTGAATTTGCTGGAGGTGGCTGGTTAATCATAGGGAGAAATAAATAAATACGATATTGATAGCAAATGCGAACAATAGTGAATTGAAAATATATATCATACTGAACATACAAAATAAAAAATAACATACAACATAGCGAAAACTGAAATTACATATATGGAAAGGGAATAAATAAACTATAAAATAATGTACAAATGTGAAACATAAGACTCAAGATTTATACAAGTAAACAATCTCCAGCTGTAGGATCAAGAAGTTGTTTTAAGAGCAAAGAACAACTCAACAATAACAAAGAACTTATTCAAAAGTCCAGCAAACAATTCTTGATGACTGGCAGGTTGTAAATCATAGCCAGCCAGACATCATTCCCAAGACTGTTTGGGGCCTTCTTCAGAGACAAGTTCAGCTTTTCAAAATTTCATGTGCCTAAATCAGATTTATTGGTTGTTGGCATTTGTTATTTATTTGTTAGGTGATGATCCAATGTGGGTTTTTTGGACTTGTGGTTGAGACCCTGCTCTTTTGTGTTTCATGATCATAGAGAGAATCAGGAGGCTGGATTAGATAAGTCTGATTCAACATGGCTATTCTGTTCTTCTCTTCGAAACAGAGCATGAAACCAACATAAGCAACTAGAAAAGTGATAGACAAATATCTAAGTCACCATGTTGTTTCCTCCAGTCGTACTTTCTAATGGTGGGATATAGATTTCAGTTTCACACACCCTTCATTTTCTGATTATTGAGAGGATGGGTGTCTGAGTGAGGACAGCATGCATAAATGAGTTCAAACTCATTTCCATTTAGAATATCTTTTTAAATTCTGATTTGACCTCTGGACAGATTTGGTGCTAGGTAATATATGTAAAACTGTAATTAAAATGGAGTATGAAGGAAGCATTGAAATGGACATGATTTAGTTTGCTAGCCTTTTTCCCCCTGAGGGATAGGATGATAAAAGACATATCCATTTAATCAATAACAGAGACAACAGAAGAGGGATACAGAATACCTGTGACAGGAAATCTCCCTTATCTTTGTTATTTTAAATAAAAATCCATATTGATATCTAGTTATGTACCTGTGCCCTCTTGAGATTATGAAAGGTGTTCTGTGTTTGATAGGTACATGTCAATCTGATGAGTATGATTTAATGAAAATGCCTAGTCAGACACAAGAAATCTGTCAAAAACTTTCGAACAAAATTAGTGTTTGCTGGAAAAAAAGAGAAAAGAGGTATCATCAATTCTTGTTGAAACTATTATGGGTTGAGTTTTTATTCTACCAGAAGCAATACCCCACAAGTAGAGCTTCACTTGTTGACAAAAGGGGAGCAGTTTCTGCCGATTTCCCTATCCACCATGACCTCACCGTTCCATATGGTTCTTCAAACCTGCAGAATGGATTTTAGAGTCATGAGGGAAGGATAATCAAGCAAGATTGGTGTCTTTCCATTCAGTCAGAAGAGAAATTGCAGTGGTTCAAAACATGTCTCACACCAAAGGAGCCCTTTGATCCACAGGAGGTTTTCCTTATATCCTGTAAACCCTACAGAAGGGCTAAATATATGACTGAGTGGGTTGAATTCCTGTCCAGTGCTACAAACACAGAAGAATGAAGAAGCTTCTTTTAATAACAAGTGAAATGAATTAGCACGGGGGAATGAGTGGAGAAAGTAAACAAAGATGGAAGGAGATAAGGTCATTTTTGTCAATAAAGAGTAATTAAATGTTGGCACGTTTTTCCCTCCAGATGGCACTTATCTTCCTTGCAATGCATAGTAGAGCAAAGGGTCTTGTCAATATTGGCTACAGTCTAATAATGATGTATACAAAAGAAGGAACACTCTCCCACTATCAGCAACAGTAGGGGAAAAACACCCTGCCAACAACAACCCTGGATCATAGTGATTCATTCCAAATCCTTGAAAATAATTTGCAAGCAGAAACAAGTTTGGCTGTGAATCCTTTGTGCCACCAGCACAAAAGGTGGGCAGTCTCCAGGCTCCTGCCGTAGGATGTTTATGTAGTCTTCCTTTCTGCTATTGTTCCTCCAGGAGGAAACAATATTTTTTTTAATGAGAGGTTCCATTGGCCAGAGTGTGGAGTAACATGTTAGGTTCTGGCAGATTTTTTTGTCATGTTTTTTAATGGATTTGCTGGTATGTTTTAACCAACATTTTGTCAGGGTGCATATCAGTATGGACAGAAAAATCTACTGAACGATATGCTCAGTCACAGGCTAAAAAATGATATGTTAGCTGTGAGAGAAGCAGTATGCAGACCAGAGTGAGAATTGTGTGGCTTTCCAGAATTGCTCTGTCATTCCACACTATTATTTATGTTGACATGGGCTATTGGGAACTGCAGTCCAACTCTGTTTGGGCAGCCACACATTCCCCACCTTCTCCCCACAACTGACAGGCCTTACACACGTGTAGGGAGGAGGCCCTGTGAGCAAATCAGATCATCTGGTTCCCTAAACTGATTTCTGGTTGTCTCTGACATCCTATTGCAACATATATATGAATGATTCACAAGTATTTCTAAAGTATTTGTTTCTTTAAATATAAAATAACATAACAATAAAAAATATAAAAAAGAGTACAGGAGGGTGCCAAGTGAAACCACTGGTCCATCCAGCTTCATATTGTCTATAATGATTGAGAACAGTTCTCCAGGGTTTCAGACTGAAGTCTTTTTCAGCCCCAGGTTGAAATAGCAGGGAATGAACGGCTTTTTCCATGCATGAAGCATATACTTTACCACTGAACCAGGGCACTCATAAACAGAACAAAACAAAAAAACAGAACCCTTTACTGGTTAGGATTTCTGTTCAATACAGTAATAGTTTACTCTCCGCACAAAAACTACTTGCATCCTCTCCAGCTTCGTCATTAGTTTTGTATTTTCAGTTAATACGACACTTATAAATAAAGAGTGAAAGAATACCTCACCAACAGATGTTTCCACACTGGTTAATCAGTTATTGTAGGGAAAGAGCAAGTGATGTGTGGCCTCTGGGCTTCCTGTGGCCAGCAGGGCCATTTTTATGAACTTGGGGACCCTGAGGGGTTAAAAAATGGAAAAAAAAATGCCCCAGACTTCCCCAAATTCTATAGACCTCGGCAGTATGTTTGCCATTTTGAGGCCCTTGGTATGTCATTTTAGACCCAAGAGAAAACTTTTTGTGAAACAAGAAGTGAACAGAAGTTGACTTCTGGTCACTTCCTGTTGCTTAAAAAAAAGGCTCTCTTGGACCTAAAGTGGCCTGGGGAAGAACATGGTGAAAATGTCCTCCACACCTCATACAAGGCATTCAGGGCATCTGGCAGCAAATAAAGAAATAAAAAAAATTAAATTCCTGCAATCCTATTGGGGCTTTACATCTTTTCTATGTGCATATAGGACTGTGTGAATTAGAACTGTGCAGTTGCATAACATCCATATCCAATAGAGGTCTGCTGTTATCTTATTACATAGCAGAGCTGGCAAAGTGCCTGATGTGAATCAGTGGGCAATGCGCCTTGGTGCACAAGGCACATCAGTGACCAATGTGCAACTGGCAAATGCTGCACATTGGTATGCCGTGCATGTCAGTGCACAATACACATCAGAGTACAATGCACATCAGTGCCCAATGTGCATTGGTGTGCAAAGCACATCAATGCATAATGCACACTGATGTGCCTCCTGCACCAATGCTGGTTGGTTGCTGAAATCAGGATAAATTGTCTCCCCCCACGTTTTATTGATAATTGATACTACTTCCTGCAGATGCAATTTCTCATTCCATGAAGTTTGTTGTGGCCTTTATCACTCTGTTGGTTTGCAACCTAAAGTGTGACATAACCAAAGAAGTGGAGAAGAAAGAAATCAGGATAAATATGGGAAGTGTGAGAGTGTAATATTGAAGCAGCCCAGGAATGCTTTGTTGCTGTTCGGATTCTCTAGTTTTGGAATTGAGCCCGACTCCAATTTAGGCTTAGTAGAGAGCCAGAAACAGGTTTAAAGACAACAATAACAATATAGTTATCAAACACAGCAGAAACAAATGTGACAATATCTCTATCTATAGATAGATAGATATTTCAAACTCTCCAATATCGTAAACAGTTCTCCCTTCCTGTTCCAATTCACAATCCTGTTTCTATCAGAATCTCACACATCCTGTCTCTTTCATACCCTGCCACATCCTGTCTTCTCCAGACTCTGTCTCTTCTGCAGCAGAACTTCTGCATTTTGATACATTAAATTCTCCAACAACCACCCTTCACAGCCAGCTGAGCTATGATTGGCTGCTTACATACTCTGTCTGCTTAGTGCTTTCTTCACATCTAGTGTATAAATACTGTAATGGCCAAGCAAGTAATCATAGCACTGAACCAGAGAAACCATCATCTCCCTTCTGGGCCCATGCTGTCACTGAGATCATTGGGAGTCGCACTCCTGATGGTGTCAGTACTTCCTGGGGTTTGCTCCACAATCTTTTAAGAAGAGCATATAGCACTATAGCATCTACTACATGAAGTACTCTTCCCTCTGGCATCTGACATGCTTTATGCTTAACTGCAGTGCATTGAAAAATTACCTAGTTTGGAAAAATGACCCATGGAAAAGAGCAAGTTCTCCCTCCATATTCCAAGTTCCCATCTTTCTCCTGGACAACATGAATATTCTAGTTTAAACTTGTGTATACTTTATGCATTACTTCTATTGTCTACTGCTTTGAAATTTTCAGATAAAAGTGGTTTATAAGTACAACATCTGGTAGTTTTGCAAGCTGTATTGTAGCCTGAGGTTAGAAAAAAGAAAGCTATGATCAAGTCCTACTGAAATGAGTGAAATATGTTAACCATAACTAGCTGAAGGCAGTGGTGACTGGTGAGAGGCATGTCAGTAGGGCAGTGAACTTTATAAGAGCTAACCAAGGTCCTGAATTTATACTAGGTACAGCACAAACACTGTTTTTAGCGGGGGGGGAAATAATCCAGTATTTCCTTTCACTATACATAAATGGAATGCAGTTGCACACACACATTTAGTTGCTAGGCATTTGCTGCTCCCTGAAGATTCCCATGAGTAAAAGTGAACCCAGACTGCATTTCCAACAGAAAAGAAATCAACACTTTTATTTAGAACCAAATTGCAATTTTTCCTGTATAAAGCATGTCATTAACCTTTGCCTAATCATTACCTCTAGAGATAATTAAAACCAATCCCATTGAAATCCCAGCTAATATAGGTAGTTCTTGAAAAATAATACAGAGGAAGAAATGGTACTTGGCTTCCTGGGCAGACTGATTTCCCTCGAGTATATGAATTTCTAGAAACTTTACAAATTCCTGTCTTGGAGCAGAACGTGACTTTGAAATGGACAGCTTGTATTAGCTTAACAGTGATCTGAAAATAGTATGCTCTGAAGTATCTTTGTTAGAGGTGTTTGGAGTTTACGTGGCCTAATCTGCTTAGAACAGCTGCACTCAGAACCAGAGTATTAGTAGATTGTGTGCTCACTGTGAAAGAATAATCTTGGTAGGGGACATCAAATGCTCCCCAGGCAACCAAAGTCAAAAACATTTTGCTTTCCAGGCTCATGAGAGAGAAGGAGAGTGAAAATCAGCATATGTCCTGAGCAATCTCTGATAGTGTTAGCAACCTCTGCATGGCACTACACACAAACTGTTAATTTGCATGTTTGCAGACTTCCTGTTAGCTTTACAACACTCATTCTCTTTCTGTGTCTTTCTAACCTACAGCCATGTTCTTCTTCCCTCTCTCTTCTCCATTAGACCTTGTATTTGATTAGAGACATCTGTTTGCATGTAAAGCTACTTCATATGTTTCAGAAAGAAGTCTAAGCTTGTTTTGCTTTCTCTGCTAGACCCTGTGGGTGAGCAGGAAGCCATGGGACTGGTTGTTATTCAGCTGCTGCCTTGCCAATTTGATCAATCTCTTTGAGAAATCTTGCACTGTATCTCATTCTCCAGTACTGGTCTCATATTCACAATGCTGATACTTGACAAAATGGGTCCAGATTTAGATATATCCAACTGAGCTGGTGGAAGCAAAGTTCTACTCCTTTTACTCCCCAAAGCAACCCCTCCAGCTTCTTTAAAAGGCTACATAGAAGGTCGTGGGAGCTAAAATTAATGGACAAAGCTGTGGGGAAGGGGGGAGAAGTTCTCTAATATTGAATGGAGGCAGTTTTTATGAATATTTCCTTCTGTACACAGATCCAGCATACAACCCATTGTTTAGTTGAAAATGTTGTTTAAGAAATACAATATATACTTTTGAAGGCATTTCTCTCCTTGATAGGCAGTTTTAGCCTAAGGACTGTAAAATTATGCAGCATTCAGGTTACATGTCTGAGATGCCCTGCTGTCCTTGGCATTATTTTCAGTGAAAAGCAGAGTGAGGCTTATTTTTCATTACAGTTGGAATTGTTTTGTATCTTATGCAGATCTCACCCATATGTGATTGAGATATCAAATCTGGAGGAGGCAATTCAGCTAGCAAAGACAGAAAATTTTGTCCACATAGTATAATTTAACCATATCATGTACCATTCCAGATATGTTAAAATCTAACATATTACATTTATTATTTGTGAAACTTATCTGTGTCCATCTCTGGGGCCATAGAATTATAGAATCATAGAGTTGGAAGAGACCATGGGGGCCATCGAGTCCAACCCCCTGCTATGCAGGAACACCCATCAAAGCATTCCCAACAGATGGCCATCCAGCCTCTGCTTAAAACTGTCAAGATATGTAATTGGTTAGTGTTACTTGATGCTGCACTGCTTCTTCTGATCTTGCCCTTTAAGATTAAGGTGTAGAGTGAGATGAGGCTACGCAGCTGTATGTTAATTTTATGTGTTTGACTCAGGCACTTGTAGAGTAATAATGTACAGCTGCGTAGAGTGTATATAAGCAGTTTGGAGAAACTGCTCTTTCTCTCTCTTTCCTTTTGTCTCCTTGCTGTGTTGGTTTGTATATTTCTCTGCTGTTTTACTTTATCATGTTTTGCTAAATGCCTTAACTTGTTATCTGCAATAAACCTTTTGTACTTTTTCTTTACTGCAGTTTGAAGTGGCTGTTTTTCCTCTAGGCTGTAGTTTTATTGCCAGAGGTTTTTTGGAGGTCCTTGTTTGCTTAAACAAGTACCCCAGATATAAGGCTCGCTATAGGCACGCAGCCGACAGGTTATGGGCCCAGCACGCTTCTGCTGCGCTGCCTAGATATCAGGAGAAGCCACTGTTTTTTGTGAGGCGTGTTTTTTGATTTTTGAGGTCCTGCTGGCTGGTGTGTTTTTTCTTTTGTTATTATGGCTCACTCTGTATCAGGTAGCCTGCCTCTCACGAGGCTGAATGGCTCGAATTACCTGACCTGGGCTGTTAAGATGCAGTATTTTCTTCAGGGAGAAGGTGTTTGGGGTGCCTTTACAGACCCTCTGGATCTCCTGCCATATGAAGCTGTGGCAGCCAGGATTGTCAGACGGGCCATGTCTCTTCTGTTTCTCTCGGTGGAGGATGACCAGCTTATGCATATCAGAGACCTGCAGTCCCCTCGTGAATGTTGGGTGGCCTCGAAAAATATTTATGTTTCTCAAACAGCAGCAGCTAAGTTTTTCTCTTTGTTTCCGGCTTTATAATATGAAATTGATGCCTGGCAATACAGTACAACAACACCTTGCAGAAATGTCCAGTTTGTTTGCGGCTCTTCGTGAAAGAGGCAAGGTCCTAGATGAAGGAGACAAGGTGTTTTGTATTTTAAATTCTTTGGATTCCAGTTGGGAATTGTTGGTGTCATCTCTCCAGTCAATTCCAGAACGGGACTTGACAGTGTCACTTGTAACAGCCAGGCTGCTGGAGGAGGAAGAGAAGAGAGCCAGGACGTCCATGCAGGCAGTTGCAGAAACAAACTCCGGGAGAGGAGCTTCACATGTTGCTTCTGAGAACAGGCAGGAGGGGTTGGTGAGAGTCCATGCCGTCCGGAGATGTTTTCGTTGTGGTTCAGTGTCTCATTTTAGACGTGACTGTCCATTGTTGAGACAAAGGGCTCAAGAAGCCAGAGGTGCTGGAGGTCGTGGGAGAGGTGTCAGAGGTCGCAGGAATCTATCTCGGGCTGCTGTAGCTACAGACTGCACCATTTCTAACAACTCTAAGAAGATAGACACCTCCATTTGGCTTCTTGACAGCGGGTGTTCCCAGCATTTGGCCAACACTGAAAGTTTGTTTGACTCTTTAACCTCTGCCAATGTTTCCACTGTTATTTTGGCAGATGGCACTACGGCTAAAGTGTGTGGTGTGGGTAATGTATATGTTTCTGCATTAGATATGTGCCTGGAGAATGTCCTGTTTGTACCTTCCCTTGATTTTTGTCTCCTCTCAGTGGGTGAGTTAACAGAATTTGGTTTTGAGGTTATGTTTTCTGGGAGGCAAGGGAAAGTGCTTAAGAATGGGAATGTGTGTGCTGTGGCTACTTGAAGTGAAAAGCTGTATAAGCTCTTACCACACCATAAAGTTTGTAATGTGTTTAGTAATGTTCCCACACATAATGAATGTATACACCTGTTACATCGTCGCTTGGGGCATGCAAGTTTTTCTGTTCTAAAGAAAGTAGCTGGTTGTTGTAAAGGTTGTTTTTTGAAACCATGCAATGTTTTCTTGGATTGTGCCATTTGTAAACAGACCAAATCTAAACAACTGCCGGCTCCCAGAAGTAGTTCACATGTACCTACTGCTCCCTTTCAGTTGGTACATTGTGATGTAGTAGGTCCAATGAGTAAAAAGTCTCTGGGAGGTGCTCGGTTCTTCCTACTTTTAGTAGATGATTTTAGTAGATATACATTCTGCTATTTACTAGAAAGGAAGTCTGAGGTTTTTCAAATTCTTAAAGATTGGTCTGCTCTTGTTGAGCGACAGTTTGGGTATTCTGTAAAGAGGCTGCAATCAGATCGAGGCAGTGAATTCCTTTCTGGTAATGTGCAGCAATGGCTTCAGAGGAAAGGGATTGTGCATAGAACTACTGCTGCCTATGCTCCTTTCCAGAATGGAATTGCTGAGCGTACTGCTGGGGTCATTCAGACACTAATGCATAGTCTGCTTGCAGATGCAGACCTTCCCCTGAGTTTTTGGGGAGAAGCAGTATTAACTGCATGCTATCTCCATAACAGGCTGTGGAGTTCAGTGGTGCAAGCCACTCCTTATGAGTGCCTGTACGGAAAACAGCCCTATTTAGCCCATTTGAAAGTTTTTGGGAGTTTTGCATGGGTTCATATCCCAAAGAACCAACGTAAGAAAGGAGAGCCAAAAGTTCAACGTTTGAGGTTCGTGGGGTATGAAGACTTTTGCAAAGGGTATCGGTTCTTCAAAGGTGGCACCAGTTGTGTGATATCAAGGAATGCCACGTTTGAGGAGCACGCAAATTGGGCACGCGTGCAGGCAGCTTCTGAGTTTCATCCTTCTGCTTCTGACTTGGTTTTTTCTCAGTTAGAACAGCCTTCAGCCTCTGCCACTGACTCCTCGTGTGTCAAAACTGAGGAGGAAGATTTTTCAGAGGGGAGGGCTGTAAGAGAAGTTGTAGAAGTGCAAACAGGGGAGGATGAATGGAAATATACAAGAAAGAGAACTCGTAGTGTCGAGGAGAATAATGGGTCCATGCCTGAAAGTGTTAGTCCAAGAAGATCTGAAAGGAAAAATAAAGGGGTTTCCCCAAAAAGGTTTACTCCTGACACGTCTTTGTCAGTGCGTGCTTGTCTGGCAACATGCGAGCCTAACAGCTTCGCTGAGTTAATGCAAATGTCTCGCCAGAATGCACAGCCCTGGTGGAAGGCGATGCAGGAGGAAATGGACTCTATTGCCCAGCATAATGTATATTCCCTCTGTGAATTGCCCAAAGGTGTGACACCCATAGATTGCAGGTGGGTGTACAAGGTTAAGACAACTAGTGATAGACAGGTTAAACACAAGGCTCTCCAGAAATGTAAGATGAAAAAATTGTAAGGCAGTAAAATCGCCAATGGTTACTGGGTTTGTAAAGAATGTAGAAGATGAACTGTTCCCAGATATATAAAACCCTTTATTGTTACAATACACAACCAAATGCTCAATAGAATAGGACTGATGGGTCCTGTAGTGGTAAAAGAGGAAGCAGCTACTCATCAAGTAGGGGAGTGTCAAGATATGTAATTGGTTAGTGTTACTTGATGCTGCACTGCTTCTTCTGATCTTGCCCTTTAAGATTAAGGTGTAGAGTGAGATGAGGCTACGCAGCTGTATGTTAATTTTATGTGTTTGACTCAGGCACTTGTAGAGTAATAATGTACAGCTGCGTAGAGTGTATATAAGCAGTTTGGAGAAACTGCTCTTTCTCTCTCTTTCCTTTTGTCTCCTTGCTGTGTTGGTTTGTATATTGCTCTGCTGTTTGACTTTATCATGTTTTGCTAAATGCCTTAACTTGTTATCTGCAATAAACCTTTTGTACTTTTTCTTTACTGCAGTTTGAAGTGGCTGTTTTTCCTCTAGGCTGTAGTTTTATTGCCAGAGGTTTTTTTGGAGGTCCTTGTTTGTTTAAACAAGTACCCCAGATATAAGGCTCGCTATAGGCACGCAGCCTCTAAAGAAGGAGACTCCACCACACTCCGAGGCAGCTTATTCCACTGCCGGACAGCTCTGACCATCAGGAAGTTCTCCCTGAGGTTCAGGTGGAACCTCCTTTCCTGCAGCTTGAATCCATTGCTCCTTGTCCTAGTCTCTGGAGCAGCAAAAAACAAGCCCACTCCCTCCTCCATATAACATTCCTTCAAATATGTAAACATGGCTATCATGTCCCCCTCCTAACTTTCTCTTCTACACACTAAACATACCCAGCTCCCTAAGCCGTTCCTCATAAGGCATGGCTTCCAGACCCTTCATCATTTTTGTTGCCCTCCTCTGGACACATTCCAGCTTCTCAATATCCTTGTTGAATTGAGGTGACCAGAACTGGACACAGTATTCCAAATGAGGCCTAACCAATGTACAATAGAGTGATACCATTACCTTTGTTGATCTAGACACCCTACTCCTATTGATGCAACCAAGAATCACGTTGGCTTTCTTGGCTGCCTCATCACACTGCTGATTCATGTTCACCTTGTGATCTACCAAGACTCCTAGATCCCTTTCATACATACTGCTATCCAGCCATGCTTCCTCCATCCTATATTTGTACATTCCATTTTTTCTGCCTAAGTGTAGGACTTTACATTTATCTCTGTTGAAATTCATTTTGTTAGCTTTGGCCCAGCTCTCCAATCTGTCAAGGTCATTTTGAAATTTGATCCTGTCCTCTGGGGTATTAGCAACCCCTCCCAATTTGGTGTCATCTGCAAATTTGATCAGCATGCCCTCCACTCCTTCATCCAAGTCATTGATGAAGAAGTTGAATAGCACTGGCCCCAGGACAGAACCCTGTGGCACCCCACTAGTCACTTCTCTCCAGGACGAAAAGCAGCCATTGGTGAGCACCCTTTGGATTTGGTTGGTCAATCAATCACCAATCCACTTAACAGCAGCCCTGTCCAGCCCACATTTTACTAGCTTCTTTGCAAGAATGTCAGGAGGAATCCCCTCTGTAATTAGAAAATGACTGTTAATATCCTTAAATATTAAGAACATTGACGGTTATAATCCACAAAGATCTGGCTCAACTGTTGAGACTGAATGAACCAATTTTTCTCTGATTGCAGGGCTGAACCCAAATCTACCTGGTCCCAATCCAGCCCTCCAGCCCCTCTGCCGTTCTGATTCAAATAGCATGTGCTACAAATCTAGTGCCATGGAAACCCTAACAGGCATTTTCTAAGCTGTCTCAGTCATCAGTTCTTACTTCATCTCTCTAATTTAATTGGGTCAATTGCTGACTAGTATTTATTGTGGTGATGTTTTGGCTATATAAGAAGAAGAATTTGCAAGCGGAACTTCAAAATGCAATCAAATAAAGAAATAATAGTTGCAATATTACAAGTTCTTGTTTACCACCTCTTGTACAGTATTCTAGCCTATTTCTCCCCCCCCCAGTTTTTATCTGCTTCCTATACACTCTCATAATTTGTTAATGAAACTTTCACCTCCAGTAAACAAGCCTAGTCCTCATTAGGCAGCTTGGGGAGGGTTCTCTGTAGTGATGCCACCTTGAGTACTCAACTGACATTCTCTTGACCCACACAACGGCAAACACAAATGTCTTCACACATTGTCATTTAAGCACTGCTGCCATTAGGATCTTCATAAGAGCTAACTTTCATTTTTAATAGTGTATATATAGTCTGATACTGATTGGCTTTTCCCCTCCACTCATCTCTGTGTGGTAGAAGTGACCATGGGTGTAGTTCAAAGATGGATAAGCTGTCAATCTGGGAAAAGATGAGCTATCTTTTACGAAGATGAACTCTGTGTTAGGAAGCTTTAAAGTCTGCAACGTTTTGTGTGTGCATGGAGGGGGGGGACATTCCTTTTTCTTCTATGTAAATACTTTGATGTCAAAAACCCTTTAGCCAATTCATCTTGTTGCTCTTTCAGGTACTCTTGAATGAACAGTTTGAGTCTTGTGATGTAAACCTTATAATTTTCTAGCTTTGCGGAACAAATAAGAAGCACGCAGTATTTTTGCAAATACTCATAAGAGCTGCTATTTGGATAGAAAATGAACTGGGCAATGTAAAATTTCTTGGCTCTTTAGCACTGTTGCTCATTTAATTAATTAATAATAACTCAGTATGCTACTGCTGAAATTCCAACTTAATAATTTCTGTTAAAAAATAAATTGAAGTTGTGTCTTTTAGTTAACAAATTTCTAACTTAATTCACAACTCAGTTGATTTTCACTGAGTTCCTGTCACGGGGTATGGTAATCATTAACAACAAAGATAATTTTATTAATTACAGCTTACAATGCTATATGTACTATATTTAACTTCTTACTGCCCTCCAGCACATTAGCATTTGATTACAGAAACCAACGTATCAAAAATACTATGCCAAGATCTAAGTCCTAATCACATAAATGTAGTTTTCTCCCACACTTAACAACAATCTGTGATATGTATATCTTTGATCATTTTCTTCTCAAAGGAAGTGATGAGTAATTTAGCAATTTAATCCCCATTGCAAGAAAATCTTTGAAAAACTGCAGTTCAGGACTTATTCTGTGCAAAATTGACAGAAGGCATTTTTGCACTAAAAACAGTATTTTCTACAGAAGAAATATTTGATGACATCTTCCATTGGCTGCTTGGTTATGAACGGTTAGTTAAGAGCCAGCAACTACATTGAGAGAAGAAGCTCTATTCACCTGACTGTGAATATTTCTAACCCCTTCAAACAGATGACCTTCTAATGAGGAATTGCTACAGCAGTCCTGCTTCTGATTCTTGAAGTCTCATTCTCTTTATGTCCCAATCAACAGCTGAAAATACCTCCTTCACTCAGTGTAGCTATTGGCTGCTAAAGTGGGCTTAAGAGTGCATTTACAATCAGTTCAATAGTTCCACAATAGTGAATACATAAAGTTACTGAACATGGAGGAGTTTCAAATTCATAACTGTAGCTTACAAACCCATAACTGCAATACAGAATTCTTGCTAGCATTTCTCCTGTGCAGAAAATGCTGTAGTTGGGGATTTCTTCTAAGCAGAGTTCACACATTTAAAAAAAAAATGTGCAGAAAACAGCATTTTCTCTGCAGGAAAAAAACATTTTGTGCACAGAAGATGCTGTTTTGTGCATTTAGAAATGTGTAATTTTTGCACAAAAGAGGTCCTGAAATCTAAAAATTATTGTCAGTGCATGATTCTCCTTGCCAGGGTTTCTTGACGCTAGATAAACATTCGCTTTAAGTTTTTAAATATTTTTGAACATTAGTTCCATTTCTATGTCTACATCTACTCCTCAATTTTCATCTATTCCTCTTAATCCACAATCCCTATCTAATTCTCTCAAGATGACTTTCACTATTGCTGAAATCATCACCTCTCATTCTCTCACTTAACTGCCTCTATACACAAATATGTATTCTCTGTGCCACATTCTGCACCACTCAATCAGTTCTCCTACATACTCCTAGCCTAACTGTCTGCATTACAGTATTGTAATACTGTAGCTATATCCCAGCTCACGTAACATCATATCCACCCCCTTTAAAGATTTTTTTCTTAAAGGTTTCATCTCCCCCCCAGCCCATTGATACTATTGCTGTGTTTGTGTGCATGTGTGTATGTACATGCATGTGCATTTGTGTGTCTCTCTGTGTTTGCTGATTGGGGCTACACAAGCAATGGCACTGACTCCTAAACACTAGAACAAGAAGGAATGATAGTAAAAGCTTTTGAAAAGACATACTAGCATAAGTCCTTCAGTTAGCTTCTCGGCCGTGCCTTGAAAACTGCGGTATGTCCACTGTGCTCTTTCTCATTACTCCTGGTAGGGAGTGGAGCAAATTGGCTAGCTTTCCTTGTTTGCATACGAATTTATTTCTTGTTGCACAGCCGATGTTATCTGGTGCCACACTGGAGCTGTGTATCACTGTGGCCAATACCCACGGTGTTTGTCAGTTCTACTATATGATTTTTATGAGGTTTGTGTAAAGGTTTCATGAAATAAATCACCAGCTTTTATCATTCTATGTAGTGCTTGCTTGCATTATTTATGAGAGCTCCGCAATGCATCATGTTGGTTCATGCTAGAAACCTATAAATAATCTAATCTAACATAAAATGTACACCATGGAATCAAGCAAATATAAAAGTATATTTGCACCTTTGAAGAAAACCTAGCCATCTGCACTTTGAAAATGCATCAAAATGAGGTAGATGTGTGATCATATCTAATACTTTAATGTTTAGAAATGTACCTTTACAACTAATATGTGCTCTTGCACAGGGATGTAGGGTCTATCATACTGGCAGTACTTAAAATCTAAAGTTTTGGGTACATGCACTTAAGTGTAAAAATATAGTGAGAAGTGACTCACAGACTGAACAATTAGCAATTAACAATTATTTATTGGGTTGTGGGAATTTGTAGGAGATGGATTACACTATGCTCAGCACTAAAGTATATCTGGTTTAAGATGTCCTATAGAATCACACACACACACACACACACACACACACCCTTGCCCCAGAGGTATATTTTAACAGAAAATGTGTAAAATCAAAATAATAAATTTCTTTTTTATTTCCTTTATACTAATCATTTTTTTACCAAAAAAAAAGAAATAAAATAACTTGGCCTGTAGTTTATAAAACAGTTGAGGGGTTATTTTCCACCACCACCCCTATTTAGAGGCCTTCATAACTGAGGCCCTAAACTGTAGGGTACTTAGTTTACACTTTGAAACCTGTGCTAGGCAAAAGAGGAGGAAATAAATACATGCATGCATACATACATACATACATACATACATACAGCACTAGGTGAGAAATTGATCAGTAACAGCAAACAGGAACATTAGACATAAAAGTACAGACAAAATAAATATGAAGGATAAATCTATCCATGGGTATTAGCAATGAAAGCTAAATACAAGATGCAGAATAAAAAGCACACTACCTCTTAATCCCAGTTGTTGGGAGACTGAGGGCCTTTCTGCACTACACTTTTATAGTGCTATTATTCCCCTTTCAACATCCTATGGAATGCTGGGATTTGCAGTTTAGGAAGGGGCCTTTAGAATTCTCAGCCAGAGAGCTCTTTGGCCTGAGTCAATTACAAACCCCAGAATTCCCCAGGATGTTGAAAGTGGAATAATAGCACTATAACAGCCCTGACTCTTAGGCCCTTTTTGCATGGCATTTTTCCATGCAAAAGGACCCCCCGAGCATTGCACAAATGTGAGGAGCGGTCCACATGACGCACTCACATTTGCGCGACACTCCAGGGCCTGGCAGGCACCGCTCGCGCACTTTTTCATTTTCGGCTTTAAGCCAAAAATGGTGCCCAGTCGTGCATTGCTCCCAGGCCCTGCGCACACTTACCTTGCATGCGGAGCCTCGGGAGCCGGTCTGGTTGCACTTTCTGTCTCAGTGTAGCCTGGGAAGGTCCCAGGCTGCACTGCAAAAGGAAGAAGCGGGGCTCTTGCGTGAACAGGAAGCTTGTGCGGAGCTGAAGAAGCCTGGACACAAGCGTCTCTCACAAGAGGCTGCTTGCGAAAGCACCACACCCCAGTGCCGAAAAAAGGTAAGATGCAGAAAGGGCCTAAGAAAAGGTGGCTTGTGTAGTTCCCAGGGACATACAAATAGTCCGTTTTGTGTGCAGGATTGCTGGGTTAGGCTGGACTTTTCACCATCAATGGCTTGTGGCACAACCAAGGCAGTTCCTCACCCCACCATTTTAAGGTAAAGTACCATCCCTGCTGGGACCATAAGCCATCCCTACTTTTTAACTTAACGTAACTGTGGTGCTACTCTGTTCTCTACCATCAGTCCACACTCCTTTCTATCTCAATCCAAGGAAGCTATTTTGATCTTAAACTAGTGCATGTCATCGGTAATGGACTGGATGAAGTCAAACAAACTGAAACTTAATCCAGAAAAGAGAGAGGTGTTCCTAGTCAGCTGAAACATCGAGTTGGGGTTCAGCCTGTGCTGCATAGGGTTACACACCCCTGAAGACACAGGCCCAAAGCTTGGAAGTGCTTCTGCATTCAGTCCTAAGCATGAAAGCTCAGATCTCAGTGGTGGACAAGAATGCATTTACGCACTTAAGGCTTATACACTTCCTAGGGCCATAGACATCAAACCAGGCTACGATACCTTAATTACAGCCGATTTGGATTACTGCTAAAATGCTCAACATGGGGCTGCTTTTGAAGAGTGTTCAGAAACTTCAGCTGGCCCACAGAGCTGCAGCCAGATCATTAAATGGGACTGGCTACAAAAAGCACACAACTCCCTTGTTGCAACACCTCATAGAAATCATAGAATCATAAAAATGTAGAGTTGGAAGAGACCACAGGGGCCATCCAGTCCAACCCTCTGCCATGCAGGAACACCCTCAAAGCGCTCCCAACAGATGGCCATTCAGCCTCTGCTTAAAAACCTCTAAAGAAGGAGACTCCATTACACTCCGAGGCAGCGTATTCCACTGCCAGACAGCTCTGCCTGTCAGGAAGTTCTTCCTGAGGTTCAGGTAGAATCTCCCTTCCTGCAGCTTGAATCCATTGCTCCTTGTCCTGGTCTCTGGAGCAGCAGAAAACAAGCCCTCTCCTTCCTCTACATGGCATCCCTTCAAATATTTAAACATGACTATCATGTCCCCTCTTAACCTTCTCTTCTGCAGACTAAACATACCCAGCTCCCTAAGTCTATCTTCATAGGGTATGGCTTCCAGGCCTCTCACCATTTTGGTCGCCCTCCTCTGGACTTGCTCCAGCTTGACTATGTCCTTCTTGAATTGGGGTGCCCAGAACTGGACACAGTATTCAAGATGAGGTCTAACCAAAACAGAGTAGAGTGGTACCAGTACCTCCCTCGATCTAGACACCATACTCCTCTTGATGCAGCCAAGAATTGCATTGGCTTTCTTGGCTACCACATCACACTGCTGACTCATGTTCAGCTTGTGGTCTATGAAGACTCACATGTACTACTATCCAGCCACGTGTCCCCCATCCTATATTTCTGTATTCCATTTTTTCTACCTAAGTGTAGGACCATACACTTCTCTCTGTTGAATTTCATTTTGTTAGCTTTGGCCTAGCTCTCCAATCTATCCAGGTCATTTTGAATTTTGATCCTGTCCTCTGGCATATTAGCAACCCATTCCAATTTGGTGTCATCTGCAAATTTTATCAGCATGCCCTCTATTCCTTCATCCAAGTCATTGATAAAAATATTGAACAGCACTGGGCCCAGGACAGAACCCTGTGGCAACCCGCAAGTCGCTTCTCTCCAAGATGAAAAGCAGCCATTGGTGAGCACCCTTTGGGAACGGTCAGTCAACCAGTTACAGATCCACCTGACAGTAGCCCTGTCCAGCCCACATTTTACTAGCTTCTTTGCAAGAATGTCATGGGGAACTTCGTCAAAAGCCTTACTGAGACAGAGATACGCTACATCCACAGCATTCCGTCCATTGACTACTTGTCCCTTTCTGGACAGAATTCAAGATGCTGGTGATGACCTATAAAGACCTATACAGTTCAGGTCTAGATTATTTGAAGAACCATACACTCTCTTACCAATCTGCCTATATTTTGAGATCTTCTGGGAAAGCCTTACTCTATGTCCCACCACTCTCACAGGAAACATGTGAGAGGGCTTTCTGAGCTACTTCTCCCAGGCTCTGGAACTCCTCTCCCAGATAGGCTAGACTATTACCCCCCTTACTATCTTTCCACAAACAGGTAATCGGCATTCTGGCAGACTTTTTGAGAACTGAATTTTCAGGAGAAAGAGACCTTATATAATGTGCTAGGCTTTCATTTCTTGTTGTTGCTTCAGTTTTTTTTAACCAGTTTTAAATTTTATGATGGTTTAACCTTTGTATGCTATGAATTTTTAATTATGTTTATTTTAACTGTTCTAGGCCACCTTGAGTTCCAAATTGGGAAAAAGGCAGGATATAAATAAAAGAAGGAGGAGGAGGAGAAGGCGGGTAGTATATGACAACCTAAGTGCGGTGCTTTGAAGGCATGTTGCTTTGGATAATAAGTAAAAACCAGACACTAGAAACTTTATACTTGCAAAGAATACATTAACATTACTTTGAATAAAAGTAATTTGTTGTTATGGCTATTTTTCAATTTAGTTTTATTTATTTTATTTTATTTATATGCCACCTTTCTCACAGAGTGGGACCCAAGGCAGCTTCTGGAAAAGTTATAAACATATACAGTATAATTTAAAACATTTAAAATAACCATATAAAAACAGTATAAAATCATTATAAAAACATACCAATGTTTTTAAAAAATAAATAAAACTTCTGAATAAAATAAAAAGCTCACCTGCTCACACATTAAAAGCCAGCTTGAATAGGAACATTTTTCTTCCCGCTGGTGAAAGGTAAGCAAGGCAGTCGCATAGGGATGTGGGAGTGGGGGAGTGATTTGCCCTGGGCAGCAATGTTTCTGGGGCATCCCATTCCATAGCCACGCCCCTGTGTGCCCTGGCCATGCCACCACGCACAGTGGCCACACCCTCCCATCATAGCCCTGCCCCCTCCCACCCCTCCTCCACACACTCCAAGTTCTGCCACTGAAGCAAGAAGGTACACCAAGCAAGGAGTCTAGCCTCCTATAGAAGGGAGCTCCATAGGGTGGGAGCAGCCTCTGAGAAGGCTCTCCCCCATGTCTTCACCAAGTAAGCCTGGGACAGCAGAAGAACCAACAGAAAGCCTTTTCGCTGAGATCTTAAAACTCTGGCAGGTTCATATAGGAAGATACAGTCTTTCAAATAATTTGGACCTAAGCCATAGAGGGCCTTAGAGGTCATGCCCAGCACTTGGAATTGTACTTTAAAGCAAACCCGCAGCCAGTGAAGCTGTTTTAATAAGGGACTTATATGCTCCCTATAATTGGCCCCAGAATTCTGGCTCCTGTGTTTGGAACCTGCTGACATTTCTGAACAGTTTCCATGTAGAGTATGTTATAGTAACATATTAGAAAACAAAATCATTTAAAATGCTAATTAGCAACACATTACATTTATTTTAAAAATTGAAAATATTAAGAAAGTTTCATATCCCTTGAAATATATTAAAGTATCAAATAAGTGTACTTGTGACTCACAATATTAACATGGGCACTCATTGCTCAAAAAAGTAACAAGTAATGCCATTACTTCTGTCGAGTTGCTTCCAAGTTGTGATAAAAACCACCAAGCATTGTGGCTTTGTTACTGCTGTTCGTTATCATTCTCACTGCCTTTCAAATCTACAAGGAAAAAAAATATGCCCATGAGGTTCTTAAGGGATAAGATCACATTCAAAAACACCTGCAACTTCCTAATGTACTGGTTGCCTGTACCTAAGGTAAACTTTAACTGAGCTAAGGAACAAATTATTATTGATTGGGAGGGGTTGACTTTGGGAGCTGCTAATGAAATATGATATATTGTTAACTATAATCTTGATGCTTCTCAAAGAAAACTTTAGAAAAAATTAAAAAGATATATCTTTTTTAGGAATCAGAGGGCTTTTCCGCACTTTGGGAAAAAACGGGGCATTCTGTTACTCACCGGACTGGCGCGCTCCCTCCGACGATCCACGCTGATCCGGAGCAGTGCGTGGCCACGCTACACACTGCTCCGGTGACGAAAATGGCGGCTTCCGGTTGGTGGAGGCTCTCCACCAACCAGAGAAGCTCGTCAGCCAGAAGCCCACCCCCAGAAGATCTGCAGCCTCGCGCTGGTGCAAGCCTGCAGATCTACACAGGAGCGCAGCGACGGACTGGGGCGCGCCGGGCTATTGAAAGACCTGTTTTAAGCGGTCTTTCAATAGCACGGCGAACCACCAGTTCTGGTCGTTCTGGAGCGGGCTGAAGTCTGAAACTACAGAAAGTAGTCCGGACCCAGTTCGCCCCCAAGTGCAAACGTCCTCGCTGGGGGATGTGCTGCCCCGTTGTAAAAACAAAATGCAGAAAAGGCCAGAGATGGAAGCCCCTGCTGGATCACACCAAAGGCCTTTCTAGTCCAGCATTCTGTTCATACAGTAGCCAATCAATTGCAAGAAGGAGCACATAATTGTGATGCCTTCCTCCACCACATACTATCCAGAAACTTCTATACAGAGACATAATGCCTCTGCTACTTGGAATAACTACATAGCCCTCATGGCTGGTAGAAAGTATGCCAAACTAAATGACTATAACTAGGAAAAACTATCATGGCAGTTTGTTGCCCTAGGTGCTGTTTTAGGCTAGATACACCACTGCTTGATTCCCAGCAGTAAGGAAAAGATAAGCTATACTATTATTCTTGTTATTGTTATTATTCATAAGAACTCTTGGATTTTGTATAGCTACTGATATTTCATCCATGCATGGGCTGGCTCTTTGGAGCAGGGACTGGTAGGAAAACCAGAAGAACAATATTTTAAAGACCAAGGCCAGATCAGAATTTAGCTGCTGAAGCTAAGCATAGGGATTCTGTACTGCAGTGCCAATCATTTATGATCACACAGTTACAAAAGGTTTTGACACTCCATTTTCAGATGACAAAAGTATAATACCATGTGTGAGGAATGACATCGATTTGCATTGAAATTGGGAGTAATATGTTTGCCAGATATGACAGAAGATGAACTAGTTATGAAAGAACCAGAGAAAAGGACTCATTTCAGAAAGCGAACTCTACCTTCTCAACATAGCATCATGATGTGGCAGCAAACACTAAACACATTGGTTTGAGAACTCTTATTTTTGTCCATTTAAAATAGAAAGAAGTACCTGGGTGTAAACCTGACGGCACAGAATGTAGCAACTTTTTGAGGCAAACTTTCTAGACACAAATATAAAGTTCTACATTTAGACCACAAAAAACAAATGCACAGGTATAGGTTAGGGGATACATTACTCAGCAGTATTACAAGCAAAAAAAGACGTTGAGATTATTGATGATCATAAGGTGAATATGAGCCAGCAGTGTGATGCTGCAGCAAAGAAAGTGAATGCTATTTTAGATAGCATTAGTAGAACCATAGTTTCCAAGTCAAGGGAAATAATAGTCCTACTATATTTTGTGCTGGTCAGGCCTCAGCTGGAATACTGCATTCAGTTCTGGGTGCCACATTTTAAGAAGGATATAGACAAGTTGGAGCAGGTTCAGAGAAAGGCAAGAAGAATAAGAAGAAAAATAGAAAACAAAACATACCAGGAAAGTTGAAGGAGCTGGTCTTATTCAGCTCAGTGAAGAGAAGACTGAGAGGATGACATGATTGTATTATTTAAATGCCTCAAGGGCTGTCACAGGGATGAGGCAGGTTTGTTCTCTTCTATCCCAGAAGGTAGGGCCAGGCCTAATGGTTTTAAGTTACAGGAGAGTAGATTTCATTTGAACATTAGAAGGAATTTATTGACAGTAGAGCAGTTTCGCAATAGAGACCATTGTCTAGAGAGGTGATGTGGTCTCCTTCTCTGGTTGTCTTCAAAAAGAGTCCAGGCAGCTGCCTGGTGGGGATGCTTTGGTTGGAGATCCTGCACTGAGCAGGGGATTGGACTAGATGGACCATGAGGCTACTTCTAACTCTATCATTCTATGAGGCTAAGTAGGTTTGATCACTTACTGAATGGGAGACAACGGCTGAGATTCTGTAGGGCACAGGATGCAGAACAATATACAGATCTAAGCAACATATCTCCTTTCAACACCCCCAATATGCTGTTCTGGTGCTGCCCCATCCAATGATCATTCCATGGCTGTTGAGAATGGGGAGAGGGGACTCAAAGAAGCATCTGTCTTCACCCTCATAGCTACAGGCAGAATAATTACATCCACTAAAGTCCTTTGGAAGTCTCACTAGATGAATACCAATTTCATCAATGTGCCTGTATAAGTCACTGACAGTATGCCAGCCTCGTAGTAGGGCCAGCACAAGACATCTTTCTGCCTGAAAAACGGCATTTTTCTCTCCATTCACTGTATACAATCAGACTGGTATCCAAATCTTATTTTGAAACTGTTGATGGCAATAAGTGATTGGTAGCAACTAATAGTTATTGTTTTAGGGACGGATTTAATACTTAGATGTTTCAGCATAATGGACTGTACGCAATGGTGTGGGAACCAACCCTTTTTAGTTATTTGTAGTTATGTTGTGTTACATTTTCTTATGTGGATTGTTTGTACTGCTAGTTGTGTTTTAATTTTTGTTCTAATTTTGTATAGATTGTATTATTGTTAAGCTTTTTTCTTGTTGTTTTGTTCTTTGTTATGTTTATGCTTAATAAAATAAAAAAAATTAAAAATAAATACTACATTTCGAGAAGGATATCGACAGGTTGGAGCATGTCCTGAGGAGGGCAACCAAAATGGTGAAGGGTCTGGAAGCCATGCCTTATGAGGTGCGACTTAGGGAGCTGAGTATGTTAAGTTTGCAGAAGAGAAGGTTAAGAGGGGACGTGATAGCCATGTTTAAATATCTGAAGTGATGTCATGTGGAGGAGGGAGTGGGTTTGTTTTCTGCTGCTCCAGAGACTAGGAAAAGGAGCAATGGATTCATGCTTCAGGAAAAGAAATTCCACCTGAACCTCAGGAAGAACTACCTGATGATCAGAGCTGTTCAGCAGTGGAATAAGCTGCCTCGGAGTGTGGTGGATCTCCTTCTTTGGAGGATTTTTAGCAGAGGCTGGATGACCATCTCTCAGGAGTGCTATGATGTGGGTTTCTGCATGGCAGGAGGTTGGACTGGATGGCCCCTGTGGTCTCTTCCAACTCTATGCTTCTATCTATGATTCTATGAAACTGTTGATGGCACACTTTTCTCCAGTGAGCAGTAAGCTAGTTTAGAGCATACAGAGTAGATAATGTAGCAGTTACAGATCTACCTTCCAACATTTCATTGCCCCATCCCATCTCACAATATCTGATACCTGAAGCAGTTGACTCTCTCTGCTTAATGGTAAAGCCAAAAATGTTGAAATCCAGCATGAAAGAAGATGAGATATAACTTATTAATAAAGTGGCAAATATAAGAGAGAAAGGAGGAAGGAATAGCCACAAAGAGCTTGTAATTAAAATGTTTTATACATGTTCATTTTGTTTTTTTAAAAAAAGAGTTCTCATGAATTTTTATACCATTCTCACTTCTGCTTCTAATTTCTTTCCTCTTCTGTTTTGCTGTTCAAAGCATTTCTTGTGACATTTCAAATACCATCTACATTTTAAACAAATTAAATACAATAACCCCAAAGACCTCTTCCAAAACCTTGAATAAAATGGCAAAACATGAAGAAAAGAAGGGTTCCTCTGTGATACAAACTGAAGCAAATCTCATATAACCCCAAGGTCTTACAAGTGAGACAGAATATGATGGGAATTCTAGTGTGTTGCCAGTTTGAAAAGGAACCTCTTTTTTTTTTTCGGTCAATTGAACATAGTGTGCAATCATATGCAGATCTACTCAGAAGTATTTCATTATGACTTTAACCCTTAGCTATTTATTTGCATGGTGAGAGTATTCTGTGCTTGGATATCTGTAAAGGACTACAAAATATCTCACAAGTCAAAAGCATGTTAAAGAAATCTTGCATGACCTTTTATTTACTCGCACACAGGGGTTTTTTTTTTATAAAAATGAGATAAACTATTAACTCTTTTATGCATGTAGAGAACACCACCAATGCATTCAATCTCTTTATCTCATCAAGGTATTTTAAACAGGAGTGCCAAAAACTATAAAAATAATTCACAGCTTGAGGCCATCTGGAACCTGGGAGGCTGATGTGTAGGAGGCAATGATTTGTGCTTGTTCTTGGGACGAAGTCATGAGAAAGTCTCTGTACTAATGTTAGCTGTCTCCCTTTTTAACCTGTGCATGAAATTAAGCTCTCATGAAAATTCAAGCGTGGTGGTACAGGAATGAGGAATTTTCTGGTAACTCTCCTCTACTACTTTTGCTTTCAAATATTCCACATATATTCTCTGCATTCTCAAATATTTGCTGAATATTTTGTGTCTGTGTTTTGATAATGTTATAATATTTGCAGAACTCGGGGCAGTTAACATGAGGGCTACCACTCCCAGAAGATTTCAGCCAGCATGGCCAGAAAGTAACTTTCAAAAGCACTGGATATTTGAATATTCAGTTCATTATATCCAATGGTGTTTCTAGTGGCAGGTGGTTGACATAGAAAGAATGTTAGTACATGTCTTTCATAATTTACTGTTGTTAAGATTTTTATTTGACTCCTGCTCAAACATTCAAAGCATATCCCATCTAAAATATCTAAAGCACTGTAACTTTAAAGGGTAAGTAAAACCTCACATTCAAAATATGAGTTGTAAATCTTGTGAATCTCAAGTATTTGTTTCATCTGTATATCCTGGAATGTAAAGGTTCACTTATTTGATTCCCACATGCATGAACAAAAAATTTCAGCAATTTTCTTTTTGTGCTGCTAAAATATGAAGTTTTCTTCACAATTTTCAAGCACTATTTTTACTTTGGATAAAATAAATTGTGTAATTGCCATGTAAAAATATCATTTTTGGCACAAAAAACATGCTGGAAAACTGCACATTTTTTTTTTCTGCACAGAAATTAATGAATAAGGATACCCTGCTCCTATCACTGTTCTCTTGTTTTAGCAAGGGATGGGGGATAAGTAAGCTGGCAGTAACATAAGGGAGAAGGCAAAGCAGAATTTAGAAACTGACCGTGGCCTACACAGATGTGTAGATGCCAGTCATATCAATCCCTGATTCTACTCTTCGTGAAATTACATAGAATCATAGAGTTGGAAGAGACCACAACTCTGTCATGACTTGTCTTTGAGAATCCCTCTTTATTCAAATTGTTAGAAATATTTCACTTTTAAGAAAGTCCCATCCATCATAAACTCCTTTCTCTTTTAATATGCCTGACCATGGAATGACACCTAATAGTTCCTTAAATTTACTGAAATCAGCTTACATAAAGTCTGGAATGCAAGTCTGACTTTGCTTGGCTTCTACTTTCCACTGTATAATGAACTCCAAGAGAACATGGTCACTCCTACCTAAGAGTCCCACCACTTCCACTCTATTAACTAGGTCATCACTGTTGCTTAGGATCAGGTCTAAAACAGCTGATCCATTTGTTGTCTCTTCCACCTTCTGGACAAGGAAATTGTCTGCAAGGCAAGTGGGGACTTGGTTGGACCTGATATTCTTGGCAGAATTTGATTTCCAACCAATATCATGATAGTTGAGATTTCCCGTTATTATTATCTCTCTTTTTTCTGAATATATGTTCATCTGTTTTAGGAAGACCTACCTGTTCATCTAACCCAGCAGTTATACAAGACTGGGCAAGTTCAGAACAGCTGGGGCCATTTTCCTCTCCCCCAAGAAATTCCAGGTGCTGCACATACCCATAAAAACAAACCCACAAACTAGAAATAGGCAAACTATTTTGCTTAAAGAAAAATCACTAACAAAGGCCTTTTCCACACCGGCCTATTAAAACGGTGCAGAGCGACCTCCAACAGAGGTCTTCTGCACCGTGGAGTGGACTGGGGCGGACTACTTTTTGTAGTTCCACACCTCAGTCTGCTCCAGAGTGACCAGAACTGGTCAAGCAACGTGCTTTTTAAAAACCTCTTTTAAGAGGTTTTTAAAAAGCACAGAGCGCACCACCCCATGTCGCTCCCTCGCCACGCTCCGGTGCAGATTTGCAGGCGCACACTAGTGCGTGCCTGCAGATCTGCTGGGGGCGGGCTTTAGGCTGGCGAGCTTCTCCAGCTGGTGGAGAGCCTCCACCAACTGGAAGCCGCCATTTTGGATGCCGGAGCAGTGCGGAGCGACAAGCTCGCACTGCTCCTCGTCCCGACGGACTCGCCCGGACCCACCAAAAAGCCGGTGAGTAGCGGCAGGGAGCGTTTCCCTCGCCGCGTGCGGAAAGGGCCAAAGTTTTTGAAGGTCTGCAAAACCCTGATTGACTTTTTGAAGTATAATGAGGGTAATTGGATGATTGCTGGGGAAGGAGTTCAATTAATATAAGTTAAATATATAGATGAAGTGTAACTCACTCTCTCTCTATATATATATATACACACACACACACACACACATAAAAACATACATAAAAGGTAGCTGGAAGGGAGATGGACATGGCTTGGGTCAGCAAAGCTAGTGCAGCCTTCTGACATGGAGGGGCAGCAAATATGGTCCACAGGCCTCTGGAAGATGTCAACTTTGATGTAACACATGTGTGGTACCCCTCTCCATAGGTACATTGCCATTTTCCAATCCATAAAAAACAAGACCACCATTTTTGTGTACCCTGTAAGTGAAGAAGTGGGCAGGAGAAAGAAAGGGAAACACGTCTTTATGAAACCAGATATTTGTCCTTCAGACGGGCATGTAGGAGAGGGAAAGTAGTAAGTTTTCCTTTTCTGAAGTCTTTAATGTAACTAATCCTATCATGTTAAATAAAGAGAATACAGGCTGCTTCTCACATCATATTTTGTTCTCAGGTGTACAAAACACACCAGACTCACAGCTGCATGTGCATATGCACATTTAAATCTACTATTTTCTCAGCATAATAGAGAAAAATTGTCAGGAAAAATTACAATGTAGTTGGATCTGCACAAAGAAAGAAAACATGCAGTTTCTTTTCAATGAAGTTTTCTTCCTTTCTTTCCAGATACAAAGTACAAGTGGAAGTCTATCCCTTCCAGTATCCACTTCCATGCATTTCCTATGGGTGGGCATCAATTAGATGTACTTCCATCATTCTTAGTGGATCCCAGGGAAATAAATTTTGTACAAGAATCTACAAAATTAAGGTTCAAGAAAATGGAAGGAAACTGGAAGCTACCCAAGTTTAAGACCCAGCCAAGACAAAATATAAGTTTGTGGTTCCACATCTCTTCTCAGACATGGCTTAACTAAGTGACATTGATTCTGTGTACATTGAGCTCCTGGTCCACTTTAAAGAAGTGCTTTAAGAACTTATAAGATAATATATGCAAAGCTTATTGAACATATATGGAAGAGGTCATAAAAGCTCACTATTATCACTAACAGTTACAAAGAATTGGCCCCAGCAGAGCATTTGTTTGCCAGAGAGAAGTAAGGGCCTCTGGATTTGGCCCCTTCCCTTTGCAAAAGCAGCACATGCAAATGGGATCTATTTTTGTTCAGCAGCTGGCAGGAAATAGGGGCTGGGAACACAACAGCAGTGTGCTGATGGATCTGAAAAATTAGGGGGGAAATAGATGAAAATAATGAGTCTGGGGTTCAAAAGGTTCCCTTTAATGTGCATCAAACAATTTTTCAGAACACACATAACTACAGGAATTTGCTGTTTAGCAGAGACGGGTCATGTCAGACCTGAATTCCTCTTGATTGCCTGTTGAGATGACAGCATGCACCCTACTCTTGTCTTCTGCCAACATGAATCAAGCATTAACATATTTTCTCATAATGAGCTCATCAGACTGGAGCACAACTTGAAGCAGGAGAGGGTTAGATATTCCTGTTTGTTTAGCTGCCTTGGGGTCTCTAATGTCTTAATTCATAAGCAAGCATCTCCTTATGAACTGGAAACTTCATAGACTCTGGGGCCTGAATGGCAGACACCAACATTTCTGTTAACTCTATCCCAAAGCCCCACAGGTTGGATGATCAAGCAGGAGGAGTGGAGAAGGATGGAAGGTTTTGATTATTTTAGCAACTCCAGTTTTGTCCTGTTCCTCTGTACTCCATTCACTTTGAGCCAAACTAGACAATTGGTTAAATAGAGGAGGAAGAAGAAAATGGTTGTAAAGGTGATACTTTATTCCATTTTTACTCAGCTTTTCCTCATAGGAAGTTAAGGGAAAAAATCTCCATGATGGTGGTGGTGGTGGTGACAAGCAGGCATCGTGTAAACTACTGTATGTCTGCTTTGGTTCATTATGAAGGGAGGAATTCAGCACTTCCCTCAGGCAGTCATCTCACCCCCTCAAAATCCACCCATCTCTTGCTGCCCATGCCAAATATGGAAAGATGGCGGCTGGGGGGAAGTGAGGGTGGCAGAGAAGCATCTTGTTATATCCCTTAAGATAAACACACAATGATGAATATTTCCTCTCGGACACTTCAGAAATCCTATGAAAGTCCTGGAAAAATGACATCATCATTGCACACCTGGCAACGTAGGCAGATGTTTCTCAGCTTCCTCTCCAATCTCCAGGGCCACTATATGTCCATTTGTGGGATAAAGGAAAAGACAGGTGGGTTTTATGCCTATCTGCAAGACCATGGCCTATTATTTTATACTTCACCATGTTTCTAGCCTTAAAACTTAAGGGGCATAAATAGTAAACTTAATAATCCTCCTTTGTTGTTGTGTTTCTTCAAGTTATTTTGGACTTACAGCGACCCTAAGGCAAACCTGTCACAGGGTTTTCTTGGCAAGATTCGTTCAGATGGAGTCTGCCTTTACTTTCCTCTGAGGCTGAGAGAATGTGAGTTGCCCAAGGACCCCCAGTGGGTTTCCATGACTGACAATCCCCCTTTCCTCACATATAAAAGAAAATAACATGAACACAGCCTTCCCAGCCTGATATCCTCTAGATGTTTTGGACTAATACCCTCACAAGCCCCAACCAGCATGCCCAAAGGATTATGAACACTGGGGGAAATTAATTAATTAATTAGATTTGTATCCTACCTTTCTCCTAGGGTGAGAAAACAGAACAAAACTGATCTCAAGACAGAAAAAATATTTTCAGTTGGTTCTGGGTATGGAATGAAGGAAGGCCAGAAGAGAGCTTCCCATCTTCCAGCTTTGAGTATCTGTTTATGATCGGTACAGAAGCAAAGATATAGAGACTGCCACCCCCTGCTCAAAATGGGAAATCAGTCCAGGATATTTTGAAGTATTCTATTCCACGATTGTCTATGATTTAAAACCTTCCTGTTCTGTGTCATGGTAATGTTGTTATGTGCCTTCAGGTTGACTCTAACTTATTGTGACCCTATTACGGGGTTTTCTTGGCAAGATTTGTTCAGAGGGAGTTTGTTTGCCTTCCTCTGAGGCTGAGAGAGAGTGATTTGCCCAAAGTCACCCAGTGGGGTTTCCATGGTTGAGTGGGAATTCAAACCATGCTGTGCCAACACTCAATCTACTATCAGACTGACCTCAAATTTTCATGGTAACATTTATTCAGAGAGTGTTTGCCATTGCTTTCCTCTGAAACTGAGAGAGCGTGACTTGCCCAAGGTCACCCAATGGATTTCCACGGCTGAGCACAAATTTGAACTCTGCTCTCCCAGACATCTAATCCAACTCAAGCCATTACACCACACTGACTCTTCCATGCCATACCTTTTCATAATGTTTTAGCTGCTCACACAATTGTGGGTCTATTTTCTGGCACCATTCCCCTTTTTTCATACATGTGTCGCTTTCTGAGATTCTGTAGTGGTTTTGTATCCAAAGTTTACATATTGTTTTGTTGACTGAGTATGTGAAATTTTTCCCCATGTTCCTGTATATTAGTTGCATGCTGCTACACAATCTTATTACTATTTTCCTTTCTTGAAGACAGCTACCTGGCTACAAACAAGAACGTGAGCAGCAAAGGAAAGGACTGGGTTGCACCATTAGGTGACAGCCACAATGGTGTCCTCGGCTCTAGAGTTTGAGAAAATATACACCCATTCTGGCAACAATAGTATGCAATATGATGAAGTGCATGGACACAAAGAACTGAATATAAAGAACTGAATCTAACCACTGCAAGATAAGACTTTGGAGTTACCATGGAAAATAGAATGCTGCTAATTGACTAGCAGAGGCTGTCCCTCATGTGAATTCTAAATAAGAAAGCATACGGACCAGAGTATAAATAATCCCTTCAAACACTATTGTTAAACTGTCAAAATTCTGTATTGCAGGCACAGAGGGTCTATCCACACTACACTGTTAGAATGCTGTTATTCCACTTTCAATATCCTGTGGACTTCTGGGATTTGTAGTTTACTGAGGTCAAAGACTCTCTGGCTGAGAATTCTAGAGGCCCCTCCCTAAACTGCAAACCCAGGATTCTATAGGATGTTGAAAGTGGAATAATAGCACTATGACAGTGTAGTGCAGAAAGGTCCAGAGAGATGTGCGTTTGACACACTACCGCCTCTCCCCCCGCCCCAATTAAGAGCTGGGTTAAGAAAGCTTTCCTCTTTTCTCTTTAGTTTGAAAAGCAGGTAGAATTATCAACTGCATACCTTACGCTTCTCATCAACTTTGAACACCTGTGGGACAGAAGACAGTAACAGTGATCACTGTCTTCCTACCTCCTCAACCAAGCCAGTTTTTTGTTTGTCCTCCATAGCATGGGGAAAACTGGATTCCTTTTTTTGTCCAAGGCCATTTCTGTACTAGACTGTTATAATGTTATTATTCCGCTTTCAACATCCTATGGAATCCTGGGGTTTCCAGTTTAGGGAGGGGCCTTTGATTAATAAGCTTTGCTTGATTTCATTAAGGTTTGAATTCCCAACATCTTAGAAATCAGCAGCAGACTGAAGAAAGTTTGAAAAACTACCTATTTTGGATTATATATCCCAGAAAGCTCCAGCTAGTATGACATGACTTACGAAACAAGTAACTTTTTCAGGTTCTAGATCTGACTGGTTGTAGTACATCCTATGAACATTCTAGAATCCAGTTGACCAATCAATGGAGTCCCATCAAGAGCCAGGTTCACTTGAATGTAGCACCAGAATCCAGATTTGGAGTGATTTTTAAAACAAGCTCTCACAAAAATTCATGCTGGGAAAGGACTTAGAGCAATTTTAAGCTTCCAGTGTTCATATTTCTAGCCTAGAATTGTGAACATGTGCAGTTTCTCCAGTAGCATTTACCTGTGTCCCACATGCCCCACAACCCCGCAAGGCTACAGATTTCTCTGTGGGAGCACCCCAACTGGGAGATTCCCACCCAAAGGAAGTCAGGCTGCCTTCATCCCTTTGGAGTTTCCTGTGGGCAGCTAAGACTGTGTTGTTTTGCTGGGCTTTTCATCTTTAAAATGAAGAGTTGGCTGCTCTGGCTGTTTGTAGTTTTTATTTTAAAGAGTTTTTCTGCTCTCTTTATAAATGTTTGCATCTGTGTATTTAACATTTTAAGTTTCTTTTTCTAAACCATTGTTCACCACCCCAGCAGTCCTGGTGGTTTGAGAGGTAATAGAAAAATGCTTTAAATAAAATAAACAAGATAAATCTGGGGGATGACATGATCCTCACCTCTGCTTTAAATTAGGCCCAGAAGCAAACTGGAAACCAAGAGAGACATTAAAATAATGGCAAAATATCCTATCATCAAACCCTCACTTCACAATCTCACTGCTTATTGGTGGTACCTGAACTTTTGGAATACAACCAGAGAAGGAAAAATAATTTTATAGACCTATTAGTTATACATATTTAGCTTGAAGAAGCTGCTAAATGGTTAATATATTTGGGGTCTCTTTGGTATATTCTCTCAATCCGGTGATCACTTTTCTTTCAAGCCAAATGAAGACAGTTAATTCTAATATTCTTTTGTAGACTTGATTAAGTTGTCAGCATCTGCCTAATTTACTTCCTGGAATTTAATCACTGAGCAAGTACAAAAATGTGCTTCATTAAAGAGACACACTACTTAGCTTAGTCTGAAACCTCTGACACACAGAGGGAGTTTACAAATGGAAGAAGGGCTTCCATTTCAAATATACTGGTATCCCAGGATGTTTGTTAGACTTCAATGCATCTAATTGTTTGGAGCTCATTTCATGGGAATAAATATTATCTGTGTATTTGTGTGCTTTTGTGTGTTTTTCTTCCAGGAGGCATACTTCTTTCCTAATGTTATTTTGAATAATCACATTCAGTTTCCAGAATCTAATTATGATTTTTGTTAAGAGCCTCTGGATGATCTAGTAACTCAACAACAATTGTACTTTTGACTGAAGTTTGTGTGTATGGTACTAGTGGCACCTGGTAGTTTCTACATTATTTGGGCAGTGAATCCACACTGGTTTTTAGTCTAAATTTTGTCCATGAGGCCTGGGTCTCCAAAATACATTTATCATCCTTGAATGATGTATGGGCTCACAAAGCAGATCAACACTCTGCTGGTATGGAAACCATCAGCTGCTACCTTAATATTCAAATGAAAAGTTAGATGTGTATAGGTGATGTTATTTAAGCTACAGATAGAGGTGTTTTGCTGGGAGTGATTCACCAGGCATTGTTTGAAGGGAAAGTTAGTCTGTTGCACAGAAACAGGAAAGAGCTGGGTAGCCTCTTTAAAGTCTTTTTCAGATTACACAATTATAGTGCTATGATGCCACTTTAACTGCCATGGTTCCATCCTATGGAATCCTGGAGTTTTTCATTTCGGGAGAGATATTTAGAATTCTTGGCCACAGAACTACAGGGATCCCCACACATACCCTGTTTTGTCGATGATGATGATGAGATGATGAAAAGACCCTAAGACTAACAGATTTATTAAGACATTAATATTCAACCATTACAAACTGCTTCCTCAAAGGCATAGAGTATAATCTTAGCTAATGAGAGAAAAGTGAGTTTCTAACCAGAATAAAAGCTGGAACCATGGGAGCAGGCTTTGGGGACTACTCAGCTCGTTCCCTGGCAAATTTTATGGCAGAAGGAGGCATTTTTCATCCTTCCATCTGTATCTGTTGGTAAGTAATGTAAGCAAATACCACAAAGTCATCTTAAGACTCCAGTGTTTTCCTATAGAAGAGAAAGCCTGCCATGTAGTCCCAGAACTTCTCAACAAAACCGCACTAGTAAGAATAGCATAGCCACTCTTAGAGTGTATCTAAACTATACAGTTATAGCAATTTCATGCCACTTTAATTGTCATGACTCTAGGATTTGCCTGGGATTTGTAGTTTGCTGACATACTTAGAATTATCTGGAAAAGGTCTAGTGCATTACCCTGAACTACAGGAGTACAACTCTTTAGCAGAGAATTCAAAGTATCACACTAAAGTACGAATGTAAGATTCCTTAGGATGGAGTCATGGCAGTTAAAGTGCTATCAAATTGCTATAACTATGTAGTTTAAATTTTTTTAAAAAATGGTGTTCATATCTGTATGTTTGAAAAAATGTGTCGTATCACTGATTCTTTGTGTGTACTGTCACAGATTTTGCCAAGTTGAATCTATCTTGCTTAGAGAAATGAGCCTGATTGTTAAAACAATTATATATGCAGACTTGATTAACTATGTCTCTCATATTTCAAACTTCATTAAAAGATTCTAACCCGCCCCCCTCAAATTCCAATGAGATTTAAAAGAAGAAAAGCAAGTGATTAAGAAGTATCAGGTATTGAATGCATGTTCATATAATTAAGAATGTTCATATGATTTCATACAGGGTGCCTCTATTTTCTCGATAATGAGATCAGCAAGTTTCTTGCTGAATACAAGTGACTGTTCTCACAAAATCAGTGAAAGCTTAAACATACATGAATACATGCACATTGACATAGATATCACACAGACCAAAATGCCATCCTCCCCATACTCCTGCCAAGTTGTTCAAGGGCTGCAGATGGGCCTCACACACCTACAGTGAACAGTTATACTCCCTACAGTTGGTGAATGATATTTTTCTTCAACACACATTGACCTTTCTACACAGACAACACCAGACTGAGAACATAAAAGAATTTCTTCTGGCTTCTACCCTCAGTTCCCAACGTAACTTACAACATCGCATAGTGTCATAATCACAGAATCATAGAATCATAGAGTTGGAAGAGACCCCAGGGGACATCCAGTCCAACCCCCTGCTATGCAGGAACACCCATCAAAGCATTCCCAATAGATGGCCATCCAGCCTCTGCTTAAAAATCTCCACAAAAGGAGACTCCACCACCCTCCAAGGCAGCATATTCCACTGCCTGACAGCTCTGACATCAAGTCAAAACAAAATCATGAACATAATGTTTCCTGCCTGTTACCCTAAGAAGTAAGGGATGTTGGGATCCTCCCACAATGCCAGCATCTCCTGTGAGTGGAGAGTAATGGCAGGATCTTTTCTCCTGTGTACACCACTACTTACTGTAGAGAGGACGCCAGTCACAATTAAACAAAGTATTTTATTTGAATTGACAAGCATAGGAGAAGTCTGACACTCTTAAGAACCATACAAGGTTATCAGAAAGTTAGGCAAGAAAGATTGGATAGAGACAGATTGGGTGGAAAGAGTGATAGTTAGCAGTCCTGAAGAAGGCGTCACAGCAGAGTGGCTCAGACAGTGTCCGAGGGTTGCATGGAGATACAGCAGTCTGGGGCACCATGTGCAAAGTATTACTATTGGCTGCTGTTGAGCTAGGATTTTTATACCCTATTTCACATCCTGACAGGATGTGTTGACAAAATCATGATGGCTTTCCAATGGGATTGATAAACAGGCCCAGAAGGGGCTGACTGCTTAACTCCAGAGTGACAAAACATTGATGGGACTCATGACAGTCTCTTAATGTTCAGTCAGATAGGGTGTTTAGGGAAGATCTCTGTAGAATAAGATCAAGGGATGATCTTTGATTGCTCACCAATCTGTCAGTTCATCTTTCATTGTATTCAAAAATACAAGAGACTAAAATGGTGAAGGGATTAACACAAAACCATCAGTGTTGGGTCTTCCACATAATTCTATGTGAACTTTCATGATTCTAAGCACCTCTCCAGCCAGAGTAACCCTGAACACATTCTCTGGCCAGCATGACCTTGATCATGTTATCCAGTCTTAATAAATTCAATTTATAAAAATTACAAGGTAAGGTATGGTAACAAAGCAGCAAAGAATGGCTAAAGTCAATTGATTCCTATGCTTTCAACCACTGACTGTGATAACCAGGCAAAGACTAAACTGAAAAGCTTGAAAATTTCTTTTTTGTGTAGGAAGTGAACTCCTGAAGTATTGTGGTATATGTGTGAGTAATTCCTCAGAAATCTACGTGTGTGTGCATGTCAGCAGGGGGGGGCTCTGTTGCCATTTACCTTACTTAATTTTATGAGATGACTACAAGATTATCATTTCTTTTCTTGCTTTGGAATTTTTCTTTTAAAAGCCATTTATTATTCAGTGTGCAACAAGGCTCACTCCAGATTCTAAAGGCAGAATGCACAGTGATGAATCCTACTCCAAAAATGAGTTGTGCACTTTAGATATCTTGTCTAAAGTTTGGACTAAAACCAGAGTGCATTCACTGTCCCATTGACAACAGCATCCCACAGTTTCATGCTGGCTGAATGTTTGGAATACCTTTTAAGCAATGCCATATCATTTTACATTATATCGTTTTGCTTCCATGACATCCTAGGAAGTGTAGTTAAAGTTATGTTTCAGTGTGGTACAGAGTTTGTGTGGGGCTAATTGCTCATAGTCTTTAGCCATTTACAATTGAACATGATCTTATGCGAAGAACCATGATGTGGGAGGGGGTGAAGCAAGACAGTGTATAATGATTTCCATACTCATAACATCAATTATCTGCTTACATCAATTGCATGCTCTTTAGGAGGTTGAGATGAACAGCCTTTCTATTACAACTCTTCCTCTCATTTTGTCTTTTTGGCTACTTTGCTTATGTAAAGAGGTTTTGCAAATCTTACAGATAGGTTGGGTGGTATATTTATTTAACTGATTTTTCTGTTTTGCATTTTCCACAGATATCTAGCATCCCTTCCTGAAGGAGTGGCATTCATTTCATGAGAAGAGGGAGCCTTCTGACTTACAGAGGCTGCAAAGACGCATTACTGGTACTGCTGTCACACATGGGCAGAAGAAGAAAAAAGCAACCCCAGCCAGCAACCATGTTTCACTGGCTGCTCACCATGCCATGTGGCTTCCACATTGGTAACCATAGGGTTATGGAATCCCAAACAGTTTTTGAAGATACTACAGTCTGTTCAGGCATATCATGGAGTTCCTTCCATTAAGCTAGCTCATCTTGCTGCAGTGTATCTGTCTCATCATTTGAAGTGATGGAATTTTTACAAAAATATATAAAGCCAAAATTGCTCCAACAGTGGTGTACTGAGAAATACTGTGCGCATAAAAAGAAATTAAGTTTGCCTATGTCACTAATAGGATGCTGGCTCATATCTCCAAAATATATGGACATATATGGACCTCCCCCCCACACACACACAATGTTATAGATATTTTGGTTTCGTGATACATATTAAAGGGGAACACAAACATTTTGACTTTTGAATTTTGAGTTGGATTCAGGTACAAATAGGGCTGGTTCAAGTTCAAATCACTCTCTCCAAGTCAGGGCAAAATCTGAACTGGAGCCTGATCTGAAATGGATGGCACAGCCACGTACTTGTTTTTTATTCTCTCTTTGTTCATCTCAAGGCAGTGGCATAGAGATGGGGGTAAGAGGGGCGGTGCACCCTGGGCAGCATTTTTGGGGGACACTGCTGCTTGCTGCCTGTCCCCACACACCATAGCCCCACATCCATGCACCATTACCCCGCCCCATGCTTCTGCCCCACCCCTACCCTGCTCACGCCAACCTACGCCACTGTCTCAAGCCAGCTTACAGCCCCTCCCCAAACAATCAAAAGCCTAACAACTTTATAACATAGACTAATCTTACCAGACCACACTAATAATAATACAGCATCTAGTTTGAAGTTCTCTGAAACAGGAAATGTTTATACTTGCTATAGAAATACATGAGAGAAAAGCAACATCAACACCTCTGAGAGAGCATTCCATAGCAGGAACATGACATTTTTGGACCACAGTTCCCAGAAAACCCCATCCAGCATGGCCACTGTCAGGAAAAATTGCATTTAATAGGAGAATAACACCCTCTGGAGGTACAACTTTCCTTTGCCCTCTTTTTCTTGTGGTATGATAGAGGACAACTCAGGGCTCCAAAGGCCACACAATTCCCAAAGACTGAATTGGCTAAAGCGCACATGATGAATCTACTACAGGAGCATTCAATGGGTAGAATGGGACACTAATCATACAGATTACACTCCATCTGAGGCTCTTTCCACAGCTTACCTGAGTCTGCAGTCATCCTAGTGTCATCCTGGCAGCAGCTTTGCCAGGATGGGAGCACATATTCCAGCGCTCCCCTCTGCACCAGCTCACTCACTGCAGAAGGAAGTATGATGGTGCCTCCTCTTCCTGCTGCAGCGCAGCCAGGTACTGTTCCAGGCTGTACATAAAAACATGTTTTTAAAAAATCCAGACTGATGAAGAAATGGGATGGAACAACAGTGTGTCTGAAAAAACATGAATGTTACAGAAAGCATCACAGACAGATTTGCCTGTTATTTCTCCTCTGTACATTTAAAGTCAAATTGCACTATTAACCATTCTGACCTACTTTGCCCTCATTGGATCATAACATGGATCACAGAGTCACCTCTATTTTTTTAAAGTGAGGGAAAATACCCTGACATGTGTAAAAGAAAAAAATTCTGTGTTTTGATAGGGCACTGATAACATTACTAAAACCAATCCTAAGGATTAAAGCTGGGGTCCTACACAGGTTTGCCTAGAACTAAATCCCCTTGAATTTTGTAAGAACTAAGAACTACTTCTGAAAAAGCATATATAGGTTAATGCTGTAAAATTTCAGTGCAGCAGACATTAGTCCTACTAGCCATGTACAACTTGCATTGAAGCAAGTATTGCATTGTGCTACATTGTAAAAGTGCAAAGAATTGTCCTCTACCATCTAAGAGAGCAATAGGAGACCAATGGGCTTAAGCAAAGGAGGGCAGACTTTGATTGTATATCAGTAAAACTTTACTGATTTCAGCAGATGGACAACCATCTGCTAGGGATGTTCTAGGTTTGGAATTTATTGAAAAGGTTAAGCTACATGGCCTGTATGATCTCTTTCAGTTCTATGATTCTCCATTCCATCCACCAGTCTTCTGTCCTAAATAAACTCTTGATGGTTCACTGAATTACAAATGACCGTGAAAGTTGGCTGCTTATGTCTCTGTTGGCCTTCATTTGCCTACTAAGTGATATGTTGACATCACCAACATTTGGATATGTCATAGTCAAAGTGTCTTCCATTTTCTCATTTGTAATATGTGTCTATGTTTGGCACATTTAAGGTAGTGCATAAAGAAAATTTCCATATTTGTCAGAAGCTGTCAACAGGGAAGAATCTCAATTACCATCCTACTGTGTCAGTTCACTTTGTAGACAGAATATTGTTCACAACGTATTTGAATAAGATGACAGATCTATTTTAATTGCTTTTCTTAGTCACATTTAACCTCTATCACTGTGTCAGGTGGAAGGAAGCCAACAAAGTGAAGGGCTAACCTATTTATTTTAAAGGCCAATGGCAGAGAGAAAGGAGGAGGAGGAGAGGTCAGCCAGTAAGCATCCATCAGTGCTGAAACAACACTGTCAAAAGGGTCCCATTGCCATGGACATCAGCTATTGTATCCCTGTCCTTATCGAAATTGTTTGCATATAATCAGCTGATTGGATATGCCTGATGCTTGCAAATGAATTATTCATCCATTGCAAATAAAGGCTGGTGCTCCATTGTTGCAGGCTGAATTTTGAATGGGAGCCATCAATGACTTCCTTTTTCCTCATCAAAAGGATGACAGCTATAAGCCCCGTGATTATTGCCTGATTGCTGATGCTCAGTATCAGTTGGTATTCTTCTCCAGAGAATGAAAAGTCTGTATGTTTTTGCAGTTACATGCACTTCTGCTAGAAATAAGAATATCTGAAGGGTCCTGCTGGAGTCATGGAGTCTAGCATTGCTCCTATGGTGGCCAGCCAGGTATTCTTGGGAAAAGAACCTGGAATATCACCCTCCTGTTTATTTTTCCCCAACACTTGGTTTTCAGATTTATACTGCCTGAAAAAATATAGTATAGCTGTTTGAATGTTTGATTAAGAGATCAAAGTTCTACTCCCAGCCATGGAAACCCACTGGGTGACAGGTAAGCCATACTGACTCAGCCTCAGAGAAAGGCAATGGCAAATTTCATCTGTGTGAATTTTGCTACGAAAACCCTAAAATATACCACAGTAAGTCAGAGTCTATTTGAAAACACATAACAACATTGCTTGTGATACTGGATTTACTATATTATCGGTCTCATTTTAGAAGATCACCTTGGATCCCATATTGGGAGAAAGGCAGAATATAAATTAAGTAAATAGAAATACATACTTATATGACTAGTAGCCATTGCCAGCACTATTCTTCTTTAATTTGTCAAATCCCCTTCTGAAGACGTTTAAATTGGTGGCTACCATTTTATCCTCTGAAAGCAAGCTTCACTGTAGTTTTGCATTTGGGAAGAAATATTTGCTTTTCTTTCCTGAATTTTGCAGTATTTAGCTTCATCGAGTGACCAGTGGAGTCACAGCAAAAGGCAGGAAATTTTCTTTTACCTAGGTGGAAATAGATTGGGAGATAGACATGAGCAGCTAGACTACTGCCAATGTCTCTTCAACCATTTTGCAGCAGCTTGATGAATTGTACACTAGAAAATATTTTAGACAAATATTGCCTCTGATGAGAGGTAAGGCTCTATTTTTTTTTCTTCACTAGTGGGATGATAATAGTATCCTCACATTATTTATTTATTTGATATATATCACACGATCTCAAACTGGGACTCAAGGAGGGTCATATAAAAATAAAGCAATGCGTTATATATTTACTGAGGTAAACTATTATATAAATGAAGATAATTCTTTTATTATTTATTGTTATGATGGTCTGAATTGTTTTCTATACAAAAGTGCCAATTGCTACTGACTTTTAAAATTCTACCACAGTCTAAAAGGGGACTAGATAGAAAGAATTTGCTAGAAAAACAAAAATATAGATTGGGATTTTTTAAAAGCACATTATCTCTGATTTCTTTCCTGGGAAGAAAACTTTTAAAATTAATATCTTATATGAAATATATGGACATAAACTGAAAGCTTGTTCAGTAACGTCTCCTCTTTCCAACTAGGGCTTCAGAAAACATCTATCACCCTTCCTAAGAAATGTGTGATTTTCATAAATTGAACATGATCAGGGTCACGCTAGCCAGGGAACATGCTCAAAGTAATGAAAGTTCTCATGGAATTATGCAAAAAACTCAACACTGATGGGTTTGTGCTAATCCTTACACCACTTTAGGCTCTTGCCATTTTTGACTACGATGAAAGATGAACTGCTCAAACTGGTGAGCAATGAAAGACCATCCCTTGATTTTATTCTACAGAAATCTTCCCTATATACCTTACCTGTCCAAACATAAAAAGATTGTCATGAGTCACACCAATGTTTTGTCACTCCGGAGTTAAACAATCAGCCCATTCTGGGCCTCTTTGTCAATTCCATGAGAAAGCCATTATGGCTTGGTCAATGCATCCCTTCAGGTTGTGAAATGGGGTACAGAAACGTTAGCTTCAACCCCAGCCACTTGTAGGACATTGTATGTGGTGCCTCAGATTGCCATTCCTCCATGCTACCCCGAGACACTGTTTGAGCCACTCTGCTATGACCTCTTCTTCAGAAATGGTAACTATCACCCTTTCCACCCAATCTCTCTCTTTCTACCCTTTCTTGCCTCACTTTCCAATGGCCTTGTAGGTTCTTTCTTAAGAGTGTTTGACTTCTTGTATGTTTGTCCATTCAAATAAAATACTTTGTTTAACTGTAACTGGAGTCCTCTCTACAATTAGTACTAGCATATACAGGCAAAAATCCTCCCATTACCCTCCTCTTACAAGCCTCCTTTGAGCTATAATTCTCCTAAATTCATAGGAGACACTGCATTGCAGGTGGACCTCGACCTTCCCCACCTCTTACGGTAACAGCTTCCCACATGGTTGCTCAATGCGTCCTAATGATATCCACAAAAATACACACAGAGATATCTCACACATTCTCACCTACCCCACTTACTTGAGGGGGGGTCACTCTACATTTCACATTTTTAGAATGTCACATTTCATGACATCTCTTGCTTGGGCACCACAAGAAAACTCAGCTTTTCCAGACCAGTTTATGTATAAAGTTTTATAGATATTCTGTTACTTGTAAAGGTGTTAGCCACGTAGAAAATCACATTTCTGCAATAAAAATAGATGTTTGTCATTGCTTAGTCACACAAGCACACATACTTCAGGCAGCTTATTCCCTAGCACTGATGCTGAACTAAATAAAAACCAGCCAAGTGTCAAAAAAAAACAAAACAAAACAGGTAGGTCATTTTAAAACCAATCAGACAACTATATGGCTATGCTATGCTGTGTATACAAAGAATGAAATAGCATAGGCAAGCATATCAATGCTAAGGTCTATTTCAGACACTGATGTGGATGGTGATAATCTTCACATAGTGGGGGAGTAGAAACTCTTCCCCCTCTAACACAGACAGCTTCACATATGAAACAAGTGTTCCACTAAAAGCACGGATGTTCAATCTGCATAATTCTTCTCCTTCAAAAAAAAGTGAAAAGGGTGAAGAACACATCAGATTTCTGTACCCTCATGGACTCCAACTACTGAATCTTTTATTTAATCCAGTCTGAGTATGTTCAAAGGGATTGTCTCCTTTTTGTTCTTTGCCTGTAGCCTAGAACTGCCCTTAAATCTAATCCCTCACTAAAGAAAAGAAAAAAGTTATGTCACAGGGTCTTCTCTACACAGGCTCTCTGGGCTCTTCCAGTTACAGCAAATGTGTTGGTAGTATGCGCTACTGAACCCCTAATATTTTTTATCCAGATGTTTTACTGATCACGGGGATTTTATAGCTTTGTTTTCTCACGTATTTTGTTCCTATCATTTAAAACAAAACATACATTCATTTATTATTTGGGTTCTTTTTGTCAAAAAAAGTCTCTGAAAGACTTAGAAATAATGTACTTGCCTGTCAAGTCACTCTCCTCCACACACATACCACCTTTTTAATGCTCTTGAAAGTCTCACCAGAAAGCACTAGGATAACTCCACACACACACAGTACTTTTGCAGATGCACATGCATACACACACACATATGTACAAGCAATATATGCATAACATGTATGTGCATGTGTGTGTGTGTGAATAAGTGATTTAAAATATAACATATATCACAGCGGTTAACCAATTTCAGCTGTTGGCTAATCATTGTATCCAAGGTGGCAGTTTCAAACATTCTGTTGTTCTAATTCGTTTAGCTAATTCATCTACAGCTGGCCCTTCATTTTCACACAGGTTAGGAGTGCAGGACTAGCACACAACTGGAAAAACCACAGATAATATAAGACCTCCAAACTATACTTCACACACACACACACATTGGGTGGCTGGGCCCAGCTGCATGTGCATCCCCGAACTTGCTTGATCAGGAGGTAGGGGAAGAAGATGAGATGGGGAAGTGGAGGAGAGAGAAAAGTTGTTACTGCAGCCCAGGCCTACCCTGTGATAGCACTTGATATCGCTCTTGATATCAAAACCCATTCGGCCTTCCTCTGCCACCCCCACTCCACGTGTTTCCAAGGCCTCCAGACAAGCACGTAAACAGGCGTGGCCGGTAATTGTTGGACATTCCATTCTCCACCTAGGCAGGCAGAACAGAGCCTCTCCGTTGCTTCAGGGACCTCTCCTGCAAACACCCTTTTGCTTAAGTGCGACACTAACAAAGGCACCCAGCTCTGAGCCGATAGTCTTACAAAGCCGGACTAAGTACGGTGTATTTGCATACTGGCTACACTATTGTTGATTCAGCGCTAAGCCAATCGTGTTAAACTTGACCTTCTCCAAAGCTTTGTCCCGCTCCAAACTCGCATTGTTCTCACCGAGTATGGCATGGCCTGCAGTCACAATTCACCCTATATAACCCCCCTGATTCCGAGATCACCTCAGATCGCTCCTGAGTTCCATCCAGCCTTGCTGCCGCTGTGTCTGGCGAGCCATCCCCTCAGTCCTATGTACTGAGGCTCCATATCCACGAACTCAATCTTCAAACTTCTTCAGAACTATGAGAAAGGTGTCGTATCACCCATTTCCCCCGAAAACTCCTATTTCCAATTCTTCCATTAGGAGTGTGTGTGATTGTGGTGTCTTTTCTGTTTGCTTGTCTTTCAGTAAAACATCATTTTTGCTATTTTAGATTGTCTGACTGCTTGACTGATCTGACCCTTTAGATGCTGGGTTGCAAGATCCCTACTAAGTTACCCTGCTTCTTGCTAGCTTTAGTGAGTGCTCCAGCTAATTTTCCCCAAAGTTGCGTTATTGTGGCTTGGTTATTTGGGCACCCCTCCCAGGACCCCCAGAGAACAGGGTAACAAAGTGATATCAATTCCATTCCCATCCCAATCCCCTTCTTCATTCTTGCCTGCACAAGTAAGCAAACTTGCATGCCCTCCTTCCTCCCATTCCATCTCCTCCTACCCATGTGAGTGAGCCGGTGAACAAAAGTGTGTGTGTTCCCTCTTTCCATCCCATCCCCATCCCCAATCTCACTCACATAAGTGTGCAAACACATATGTGTGCTGTCCTCCTAAATCCACAAAGAATCAAATCCATGAACATTTAATCCACAAGTGTGGAGGGCTGACTGTATCAAGTTCTGTTTGTTAACTATGTTAATAAACATGCTTTTTAAAGTAATTAATTGCAGCCTTCTTTGATCTAGAACAAACTTGTCAGAAGTTCTGTTAGCTTGTTTTTAAAATCACACAGGCACACAACATACACACACACACATTTGAAATTGCTAGAACCTTGATCTCACACACAGAAGAGGGGAAGCAATCTTGTCCTCTTGCAAAAAGGAATGGTATGAGGAACAACTGCTTGGCTTCCTCCCACTCACTCTCTCTCCAATCTCTTGGTCTCTTTCCCATCTCCATCCCAGGGCTAGAATGTCTATGAAGCCTGGCCTAACAGACAGAAACACACCCTTCCTGCTTACAGCAAAATCATAGTCCTAGCATTTAAATGGTGGGGGGAGGCATGGGGTAGGGAGTGTTTGGATAGGAGATCAGTGCACAAGGAAATAGATTTCATCTGAAAGACTCTGTCTTCCGCTGAAGAGAAAATCACCCCTCTATGGCCTGCTTCACCCTGTTGCTGACCAAGAAAGACCAAGTTAAAAGTCAATACACCGTGTTTTCACCATGTTAAATAAAACTGTGATACGTTCCCCCACTATGTGAATATTTTATCCAGCAGAGGAGCTTTCTAGCTATAGGCTTACGTGCCTGGTGAAGTTGTTATATCTACTCCAACTCTTGATTTCTGAGAGGTCATAAGATTGCAATAATGGTGATCACTTGCCTATATGTCTGGAAGTTACCACTGACTGATTCCTTGCACAATTGCCACTACCTTGTGGTAAATCTTTAAGGAGTCGCCTCAAAGTTTGTGTTCATTCTAGGTGGGCAGCATGAAAGGAGACTACATGGATCAAGAAACTTTGAGCACAGCTCTGCAGAAAGGAAAGAGCAAATGAACACAGGCAAATAACCATTGTAAACCTTAACAGCATCCGAACTGAAGTGAAGCTATCCCACAGGGCAGAAAATGTACTTATTTGTAATGGGCAGGTAATACAATTGAATGCATGCTTTGCGTTCTGTGAGGAATGAGAAAAGTGGAGAATTAAGTGCACAGCATGGCCTCCTGAGATTATTGAGAGGGAGGACAATTTGGAGGAGGGAAAGAACTGAGAAGGTGACAGGATTAAGATGCAGTGTTATTTTTATTGCAAACCTGAGCTGGAAGATAATGAATTCTAGAGCTGGCTCCTGGGAATCAGGTTGCCGTATCCCTGGCAATGGCAAGATGAATAATTAATAACCCACTTCAAAGTTCATAACTTCCTCCTCCTCCTCCCCCAAGGAGATCATCAGAGAAGCGACCGCTCACTAAGGGGACAACCACTTCCAATGTCTTATGCAAATGTTCCTCATCGGCTTCAAGTTGCACAGAGCAGCTGAGCCAGGAGGGCATCTCGGACATCCCCCTATCTTATGGTGGCATGCTGCTACAGCTAGCTTTCATTTCAAGGCCTGGAAAACTATTAGGATGCTATGTTAATTATTCTTGTGGTAATAAAGTGGTGCTCAGAATCACAGAATCATAGAGCTGGGAGAGGTCATCTAATCCAACTCCCTGCCATGCAGAATACATAATTAAAGCACTCATGAAAGATATCCATATAACATCTGTATAAAGACACCCAAAGAAGGATAATCCACCACGCTCTAACACATCTATTCCACTATTGTCAGACATTTCTTCCTAATGTTGAGGTAAAATCTTCTTTCTTGTCATTTGAATCCATTGCTTCATGTCCTAGTCTCCAGAGTAATAGCAAACAAGCTGTCTCCATCTTTTACATGACATCCCTTCAAATATTAGAAGATAGTTATCACATTGCCTCTCAGTCTTTTCTTCTGCAAGCTAAACATACCCAGCTCCCTAAGCCATTCCTCATAGAGCTTGGTTTCCAGACATTTAACCATATCCCATGTCCTCCTCTGACTTAGTTCCCACTTCTCAATATCCTTCTTGTTGTAATAAAGGGGTATGTAGAATTCTCTGGAGCCTAAGGGAGAATTGAGACCCAACTCAGGAACAGGCAAGGTCAATTTCAGTATGTGATATACATGGTGATGTACATGAGAAAGCTCAAAACTCATTGACAAATTTTAGCCACCTGTTCCAGAGACAAATAAGCATTTAATACTGGGTTCTTTAGTGATAAGCTTCAGCAATCTTTCCTGAAATTGGTGGCTGCAAGGGGATTTTTTTCACTTATTTTTGCAGGGTTCTTGGCAAGTTCCATATGAACATTCATCACATATTTTACCCAGCTGTGCCCATCAGTCATACTCAGTATGGCCAGTGATAAAAGGACTGAGGATTCCAGCACATCTGGAGGGCCAAGATCCTCATATACACCCTGTTTTGATGACAATGATGATGACGAAGATGATGATTATGACAAATGGTTATGATATCCCACCTTTTTCCCAAAACCAAGAGCCTTTTCATGCTAAACCATTAGAACACTATGATTCCACTTTAACTGCCATGGCTGCATCCTGAAGTTCGTAGTTTCACGAGATATCAGATCTCTCTTGCTGAGAAATCTAAATTCTGTCCATAACCTGCAAAACTCAGGATTCCCTAGGATGAAACCATGGGAGTTAAAGTGGAATCATAGCACTATAAGTGTGTGGTATGAAAGAGCATCGTGATTCAGCGTGCCTCCTCCACCCAAATAAATCATTTGCTTCTCCCTTAGTCCTACTCAGTTACCACCCATTCTTAATCCTACATCTCAGTTTGCATATTTTGGCACACTGAGTATACTTTTATCTCCTGTATACTCTTCCCTACTTCCCATATTTGGCAAAACCCCAGTAGAAAGATTCTCTTCTCTCTATTATTTCATTTTGTGTTCAAGTTGTAGCTGAACTGGATTTCTGTTCTCATCACCAGCAGCAGCTGACAGCTTCCATATCAATGGAACATTTTGATCCATTCCATGTTTTATGGCAATCTTTAAAAGAACTATCCAATGTGCTGAACTGTTGACCAAAATAGGTTCAACACCTTAGATAATTCCTTCAAAATTCAGACTAACATCCAAAGCAGATTCACTGTCCACCAGCAATGAATCCACGAATTCCCATTGTGCCTATAATAATTCTTGACATCATTTCCTATCTATGGCCTATATTATAATCATTACTCTGCATATATGGTGACTCAATGCAGATTGTTTTCATTCTTCCGAGAAACACTATTCACTTTGTTTTCTCACTATGCTGGTCATAGTGTCCCACAATGTTGGGGAAGTGCTAAAGTGCTGGGGCCATTCACATCACAGACTTATAGTGTGATTATTCCACATGAACTCACATGATTCCATCCTATGGAATCATGGAGTTTTTGGTTTGGTATCCTCTTGATGCTGTTGGGCTACAGTGCCCATCAGTTCTGGCCAGCACAGCCAACAATGGTGAGGGATGATGGGATTTGCAATGCAAAAACCTCAGGGGCCAATATGTTCTCCATTTCTGCTGTGATACCATGTATTTGAGGTGTATTCCGTATTTGAGGGGTTGGTGAATCCATTGTGGGTGACAGTTTTAACTCTTACGGAACGATTCAAGGCATTGAACCTATTTGGTGGATAAGATTCAGACCTTGGAGAGTTCATTTAAAGTTCTTGCTAAAAATCTGCCCCACTGATGTGGAAGCCACCAGCCAAACTGCAACCCTGAGTTTCTAATTTCTTTAATAAAGTAATGTAAGTACCTTCAAGTCACCTATTAAATTGGGGTAGCCCACACGAATTTCATAGGGTTCTCTTAGGCAAGGAATACCCAGAAGTGATTTGCCATTGCCTTTCTCTGAAATATAGCCTACAGCACCTGGTGTTCCTTATATGCTTTTAAATTCCCATGTAACACATACACTAGGCCTTTTGATTCAGCACCACAGTACTTCCATTTCTATTTTGTCAGTATCACCTCCATTTTGGGATGCTCTGAAATGCCCTCTTCACATTTAATCTATTTTCATCCAAGTCCTGGCCACAGGATCAATGTGTAAAAATGCCAACAAAGAATATTTTCTGTGAAGGCTCTAAGGAACTCTGCCACAAAGCCACAGCTGAGGGGAATAAAGGTCAGCTTCTGAAACAAGGGAATTTTGCATTCCTGTACTTGTCTGGTCAATTGCCTATTTCCCTGAAATCTTCAAAACAGTTCTTAGGTGCCTTTGTACAGCTCATTCTCTGATGTGTGTTTAGTGCCCAGGATTTAGAAGAACAGAGGGGAAAGAAAGCACTGTCATACAATTTGTTCAGCTGTTTAACAACACTTTTTTCCCCACTCACTAAATATGCAAATCATGACAGGAAAATCATAACTCCAAAGTTCAACTTAAAGTTGTGTCTGTGGAATAAAATTATGCAAATAGCAGTTAAAAGAAGGATGGAATCTATGGCTTTACTAGCAGTATCACAAACTGAAAAACAATCCTAACCCTAACACTTCCCAGGTTACATTGGACTTGCATTTATAGAGTTTATGGAGTGAGATGCCACAAATCTTTCCCTCCTCTTGTTTTCTGATGGTACTCTGGTTGTTGCAGAAAAGTAGTTCAGGAGAAGAGGACATAGTTCTTCAGAGAGATATGAAGACGTGAGTTTTTTCCCCCTCCTTTTTTTTTTTAAAAAAAATCATTTTGTTCTCTGAATCAATTTTGTGGAATCATCAGTTTGTTTTGGTATACAATGCTTTCAGACACCAATTAGTTGGTTTTTTCCCCTGCTGTTCATGACAAAGAAAAATTAAGGGTTAAACTAGATGTGCCATAAGAGATTCTTCATTAGGATTTCCCATGACTTAAATGTTATGAATAGCAGTCAAGGGGGCTCTGCAGTGCTAAGAGGTGGGAATTTAACCCCTCTATTCAGAAGTCCTAAAGATTTGCTCATAGATAGATAGATAGATAGATAGATAGATAGATAGATAGATAGATAGATAGATAGATAGATGAGCAAATCTCTATACACACACACACACACACACACACACACATACACAAGGTCATAACTCCCACAGTTACTGATAAGTGGTGAGGTTGGCTAAGGCTCATGGAATTACAGTTCGAAACTTCTAAAGAGCACTAGATTTGGAAAGGCAACATACCATTTTCTCAAGTAATCCCATCCCCCACCCGAATTTATCCCTCCACATAATATATACAATGCCTAAATCTATGAAACCTTTACGGTTTTGTTCTTTGCAGATTAATAGCCACTTTTTTTCCAGAAAAGCTGGGATTTTATTTAAGAAAATTGCAGCTTTGGGAGTTTCAGGGGCCATGTCTCAGGAACCTTACAAAAGTGGGAGGGGGCAACTATCTCTAGGCAGTCCCAACTTTATCTCTTAATATTTAATGTCAGTTACCCACTTCCAGCTTTGGAACAAATAAGTACAAATGCCACTGAGAGCCTGCTGCAGCGCTTGTGCTGGCTTGTTCAAAAGGCAGAAGCTGATGGCTGGTGGGCGGCCCCTCTTCTGGGCAGCCTATCAACCACCCCTTTTGCCCCTGGAATGGACAAAGAAAACAAAAATAGTTTTTCTTCACTCCTTCCAAAGGCACAGAACAATGGCTGCCCCTTCCACCAGACAGCTTGTCAGCCACACCTTTTGCCTTTGGAACAAGGTAAAAGAATGACAAGAAGTTTTTCTTTGCTCCTTCCAAAGGCAGAAGCCAATGGCTGGTGGACTGCATCACCTTTGGCCACCCAACTGAGCAAACACACACACACACCCTCGCTGCTCACAATCTCCTCATTCCACCCCCTTCTTGCCTGCTTGTGCAAGCTCTTGAGTCCTTCATCACATCCCATTCCCCAGGCAAGTGCACTAGTAAGGGAACGTATGCACAGCTGGGTCCAGCTATCCTGCCACCTTGATTTCCTCCCAGCAACACCAGTGTGGCAAAAATAGCATAGGACAGCAGCAGAGGTGGGGCAAATAATTTGGGAAAAATCAAATCTGTAAGGGTGAAATATGGAGGGAGGATTGTATTTTCAAAGGTATAGAAGCTTGCCTGGGCTCTGATTTTGATAGCATCATGGCTCTGTGTTTTCCTCCTCTGTTCCTTTTCTCCCTGTCTTCTCATCACAAAAATATCCCAAACATGAAATGAGCTTCTGATCACCGGGGGCAAGGTCAGGAAGAGCTGTCCCAGGTAGCATAATGAAGCTATCAATAACAATTAGATCAAGGTTAATAAGTGGGAGATAATGAGAGAAAATGCAAGGTCACATTAAAGCAGAGTGAACACCTTTCTTCAGAAGGACATTGCTTACTCCAGAAGCTCAACAGATAAGAATTTAATGCTTAGTTTCTATATGAGATACTAGCACCCTACTCAGCTGATTTTTTTCTTGAACTCTTTGAGGGCTGCATTGAGCAGAATTTTAGCCATAGCCCACCACGAGAAATCAGCCCCTGATTTGGCTGTAATATATAAAAAGTGTGGGAGGGAGACTGTGGCTTTTCAGATTCAGAAAAGAGCCTTGGTGGCGCAGTGGTTAAATGCTGGTACTGCAGCCACAAGGTTGCGAGTTCGATCCTGCCAGGCTGCAGGTTGATTCAGCCTTCCATCCTTCCACAGGACAGTAAAATGAGTACCCAGCTTGTTGGGGGTTAATCAGCTAACACATTGTAAACCTCTTAGAGAGCACTTAGCTGTTAAGCGGTATAGAAATACACATGCTATTGCTATGTTAGACTCTAATTCTCCTCAGCTCCAGCAAACATGATGGGATGATGGGAACTTCAGCCCAAGAACATTTGTGGGCACAGGTTCAACATTCCTGAGACAAAGGCTTAAATCCAGACATAGAGAAAAGTTCTACAGTTGGAACTGTGCTACATCTGCCCTCTCCCCTCTTCCAGCACTCACCTTTTAGCAGCTGCAGCCCCATTCTACAACCATATTCTGACTGTTGGAGAGCAAAGGGCATTGGAAAAGTATCTTGCTGTGTTGGTAAGTCCAGATGCAGAGCAGCAACATAATCTGCTGCGACCTCCAGAAGACCAACAAAGGCAAAAGCTGGACTCCCACCATTATAAGTGATTTAATAGGATGTCAGCCATTGTAATAATTAAGAAAGTAGCAACTATAAGCAAAGGCCTAAATACCCTAAAGGCACCAGATCCTGTCTGATTTTGGAACCTAAGTAGGATCATTCCTATTTAGTACTTGGGTGGGAGACGGCTGACAAATACCAGGGTGCTGTGGGCAGTATTTCAGAGGAAGCAACTGGCAAAACTACCTCTGAGTATTCCTTGCCTAAGAAAACCCTATGAAATGCATGGGATAACCATAAATCAACAGGCAACTTGAAGACACATGCACACATACCTGTAATATTGCGATCTATGCTTGTACAAGGACTGTAATATTGCAATCTATGCTTGTAGAGTTGCTAGAAGACCATTGGTGGAAAGAGACAAGGTGGATTCTTTCATTTTGGATTGTCTCATCATTGGGTTTTCATGGTAAAAGACATTCAAAAGGGGCATACCATGTCTCCCTCTGCACAATACTGACAAGTGTCACTTATAGTGCCACTGTGGTTTTTTCTGAGAGATCCTCCACCAGTGTCACCCCTCAACTTCTTCTGCTACCCAGTACCCACTGACATATTTAGTCTTTCTCCTTTGCAAATGCTTGTCTGACATGTGAGATCCTACCAGCAGGACAGCTACTGTCAGCATAGCCTCTTACCTCATACAAACATGCAATCCCACCACCATGGAAAGGTAGCTCACAATTATACTAGCATAGGTACCAAGCTGGCTGCTGAACTTTGGTAGTACAAAAGATTACTTTTTCCAAACTCAGATTAATATTCATAAATGTGGGGCTTGTATGGGGACTGACAATCTTTACTTCCCCAAGGAAGAGAGAAGGAGGGGATTAAGAGAATAGGTCCAAGTAAGAACTGAATGGAAACTTACCACAAATGAGAGGTATAGCTGCTAACCTGTGTTTGTAGGTTAATCGTGCTGATACAGCTGCAGTGTTGGTGATCTATTTGGTCTTTTATCTAGTATAGTCTTATTTTGGTATTGGGCTTAAGTTCTTTTTCTTGTTTAGGTTCATATCGCCGGATTAAGATGAAATATCCCACTCATATGAAATTGTCTTGAGTCTTGTGCTGGAAGAAAGGCAGGATACTAAATAAATAAATAATAAACATCAATAAAATAGAAACAAATTATGCATTAATTGTATTGTTAATTAATTTTAATCTAACAGAGATCTGTAAATGTTTATCTTCTTTTTATTAAAGTTTTACTCAAAATAAAAAAAACCCTCCCTGCTTCCAAGCATCATTTTTCCAGTTGAGTTTGTGTTTACATCCCATTTATACATTTTTTCTATTCTAAGATTAACACATTATTACTTTTAACCTTATTACATTCAGCTTATACTTATTCTATAACATCTTTAATTTTCCCTACCATTTTTTCCAACACTCTTTCTTATTCTTCCCCTCATTCCTTTATCCAGTTCAGAACTTCTTGCCATTCTCTTTCAAAGTTCTGGATTGGTTTATTTTTAAGTGAAAAAGCCAACCTTTCTATCTCTACCATATCCAGAACTTTTAATTTCCATTCTTTTATATCAATATAATTTCCTTCTTTCCAGTGTTGCGCATATGTCATTCTTGCCGCAGTTAGAACATATAACAATGTTTTCTGGTGAGATCCTATTTCTCTTTGTTGGCCTAACATATTCAACAAATAAAATTCTGGTTTCATTTCAAAGTTTAAATTATACATTCTCTGAATTTCATCTTGTATTTCCTTCCAAAATTTCTTTGCAACCTTACAAGTCCACCACATATGAAAGAAGGACCCCTCTTTTTCACCACATTTCCAACATTTTCCATTCCCATTTTTTGTTATTTTTTTTCAACCTTACAAGGTGTCATGTACCATCTATGTAACATCTTATAAAAATTTGTTTCTCTTTTTTTAAGAGGTATAATTATTTCTGTCATTTGACATGTTCTGGTCTGCTTTGGACACACTTATTTAGAAAAGTGTTATACGAGTAAACAGATGATGATGATGATGATGATGATGATGATGACGACGACGACAACTTATACCATTTCCGCACTACGGTGTTAAAAGTGCTGCTATTCCACTATCAACCTCCTATGGAATTCTGGGGTTTGTAGTTTAGGGAAGGGCACTTTGAATTCTCAGCCAAAGAGCTCTTTGGTCTCAGTAAACTACAAACCCCAGAATTCCACAGGGTGTTGAAAGTGGAACAGCAGCAGTTTAACACTGTAGTGCGGAAAAGGCCTTAGAATTAAATCACAGGGAATTCAGAGCATCTTACTGCCAAGTGAGTGGGTATAGTATAACACCAGAGTATTTTTCCTATTATGCAACTGTAAGTAGGGTGAACAATATTTGGAACAGTTTCTGCAGCCTGCCCTTTAATTGCAATTTGGTATGCTACAAGGAGATGCTCATGTTTACTGCCATGCCATGAAAAGATCCACCTTATGATTTTATTTTATTTTTTTAAAGGCATTTTAACTTAATTTATCACATCAAATCTCCGCTAGGAGGATTACTGCCTGCTGCTATCCCAAGGACAATAAACTCTAACATTTTAACTACAGGTAGAATCCATTGGCCATTGTGACTGGAAAATTCTGGGAGTTTTAATCCAAACAAGTAACTTTTTCCAGACTCTGCTGGAACCCATGGCTTTGGGGCTCAGGATTTCAAAGTAGGCTTGAGTAAATCACCTCTAATTACAGAAATTCAAATTTTAAAACTTGTGAAGTACTAAGAAACTCTTAACTCATGATGAAATCAGCATTAAGACATGCAGATGGATTGGAATGTGCAGCTCCATTTGGCAGGTGCTGTTTGCTTGTGAGGATGACCTAATTTACATTTGGCCACCTAGCATCAGCATCACTAAGCACTGCTTCACTCTAACACAGACCTCGAAAAATGCAGATTTTGATCCCATTTAGGCAGAAGGTTTTGAAGACTTAGCTCTTAAAATTCTGGCTTTGAATCCCTGCACTTACAGCCATGTTTGTCACGCTATATTAGCATCCCTTTTTCACATCTTTTTTTTTTCTTGACAGAATCCTCATATTTAACAGCCATGGTATGTTTGTCTATTTAATTATTTATCTATTACATTCATATCACAATTTTCCACTAAATATAGTGTTCGAGATGGTGGCAATAAAATATAAATAAAATGCATAAAATTAAACTGAAAAGAATAACACTTGTAAGTTAGAAACAAATCCAATAAAAATATATCAAACATGAGAGTGAGGGTTACCTCCAGTCTCAGAAGAACTCAACAGGTCCAAAATGGTGTAGCAAAATGGTGCTGACCAGGGTTGGCTCAACTACTTTATTGAAACAACGTCCATAGCTACCAATCTGTTTCCAGACACAATTCAAAGTGCTGGGTATGACCTGTGAAGTTCTCTATGGCACGGATTCATACCCTCTGAAAGGCTGTTATCTCCCTGTACAAGCCTATCTGAGTTTTAACTTTCTCAGGGAAGGGCTTTCTGATGATCCTTATGGTTCTTTTAAAGAACTACTGTTTTAATAATTCACCACCAAGGAAAGTTCTGTTAATGTCCTTTCTGTTCTCTTTTCCTCCTCAAGCAAAGGCCTTATTAGTCAGATACATAAAGGGCGTCTTTGGCATCTAAGATGGCCTGCTGCTGAAAGAGGTAACCAGTTGGGTGTCAGGGATGTCATTTAAACTTGTGTTTTTAATTGATCAGTATTTGAGCTCAGAGATTTCTTTTTTAATCTGTAGTTTATCATTGTTTATCTATTTTGGGAACAATGGTTAGCAGTAAATAAATTAAATAAATAGGAGATAAATAAAATAAATAAATGCACTTGTTTAAAAAAAGAAATAGAATCCCAACACCACCAGATTAAAAACCAACAAGGAGATACTTACCCCCATCTAGCTCCCAGTGCAGGCCAACCACCAAGGGGACGAAAGTCACATAACCATGCAGATTGAAATGCAGCTAGAAAATTCTTTCTTCCTGCCTTCCCCCTTTCTCCTCAGCTTGCTTCAGTTGCTGCAAACTGAGTTAAAGGTGTAAAAGTAGTTTGTACTCAACTGACTCAGCAGTGGGGGAAAGGAGAGAGGGGTGGAATCATTCCCTTCTCTGCCAGAGCAAACTACTGCAGCCTCACCTAGCTTGTATATATAACTTTGCCATCTGAATCACACTCTGATGCTGTTTGGCCACATCTGCCCCAGTTTAATCTGTGAGATGTTAGAGGGCATGCTACAAACACGTGTATTTAATTTCTAAACAGCTAGATGCAACAGTTCTCAGTGAACCAAACGTTGCTCTGTCCCAATGGAGAATGTAAAGACTAAAGAAGCAACTTTGTTTCTCTCACTTAAAATATGAGTGGACTGTCACAGTGTATGATGAATGCACTGCTGATAGAAGAAGTATTTATGCCTGTGCATGTAATGACTGTCAGATAGATACTGTCATTTAATTTCTGTGAATTATGTGTTATTTTACAACCCTCTAATTATTTAGTACTCTAGGATCAGTATGCCAGAAGCACATTTTAAAGTATTCGTTTTAAAGGCTGTTTCTTGCTCTTGATACTTTTGCTTTAGTTATACATACACCATTTCACCTTGTTAAGTTTGATACACTTGAAAACAAGACCACTGTTTCACAGAGTGGGGAAAACATGATATTCAATAATACATTTTAGCTGCAATTATTTTGGCCACAATTACCTGCAAATAGGTGTTATTTGAACACAATTTGGCTATGCTTCCATTCAGCGAAGCACATCGACAGGGGAGGAGACATGCTGGCTTGCCTCTGGAAAGAGAGAAGTACTGTTGGTAAGCTGGTATGTGTGGCACCAAACACAGAACCTGCCTACTTGGAAAGTAAAGGGGGGTGTAGAGCAGGCTTTAAACTGGGCCCTGTCAGTGCTGACTACCACCTCCTGGGTCTACTAAGCATTAATGCACTAATGAGCTTGGTTTTTTTTTCTTTACTGTTGACAGCTCTTGAGGAACAACTGCCACAAGACCAAAGGCTAATGCTGCCATAAGCAATGTTTTGGAGAGGCAGTGGCCTAGTCAGCTCAGTGAAGCTGTACCTCTGTCTCAAGGCTCCCAGGCAGGACAGCATGGATCATGTGAGTCTGGCAATGCAGCTTTCAATCAATAGGGCATAGAAACATGGTCTTGGGGAGACCATGGGGTTAACTTGGGACTTTCCTACACAGAGAAGGGGACAATTCCCTATTGGATTGTATCCACAGAGCAGCAGACCTGCAAATATTTATGGCTTGATGAGTAAATATGTCTTTTAACTGCTTTGTAGGAAATAAGAGAAATAATATGTGGAAGGAGCTCCATGGTTAGACAGGAGAAACCTAAGAAAGAGTGAGTGGAGCAGATCTGGCCCAAAACCTGGCTTCCAGGTTTTCTTATTTATGCCATGGTCATAGTTAAGAATCCGAAGTTGGCATGTCTTATCACCAGTAGTACATTGACATTATTTACCACCCAATGTAGACGTCATGAGATGTAGACGTCATGGGATCTGCATGGCCTTTTACGATGAATGATTTACTATAAGGCTATAAGCAACCACACCCTTTTCAAGTATCTACTGCAAGCTCAGCTATACATGCAGAATATTAACCAGCCAGGCACAAGCAAGATGATGCATCTCATAGCAGACATATAGTTAATAGGACCCCAACATCAGGAGGCCAGGCTGGGAAGCCTATACAGATTCCACAACAGCTCCTTCTGATTTAGAACTTTGTTTCACAGGGGCTTCTGTTTGCATCACCCATACAAATTTGAGCATCAGTGCTTCAGCTGTAGGTACCCTCATTCTTTTTGGAATTGCCAACAAAGAAAGGTCCCATGAACTAACAGTAGGGAACAGCACTTGACAGTGCAAGGGACAAGGAAGTTGATAGCCACTTCCTAAAGATGCTAGGTCCAATTTGGATACATGTGCTAGTTCCTTTTTTTTTTTTTTTAAATTTTTATTAATTATATAACTAAATCACAAATACAAAACAAGAAAAAAAAATTAAACACCATGTGATATACATAATAGTGAATTAAAAAAAAATATTTTTTTTCTTTTTCTTTTTTTTCTCTTCTCTTAAGCAATACTAACTTTCATTGTTATTTTGCACCTTTACCCTTAAATTTATAAATCTGTTCAACTATTATAATTTCACATTTAATTCAATATTTTTCACATCCCCTTTAATCTATTTCTATTGTTAATTCTTTTAACTTTTTTTTTTAAAAAAACATTGACATCACTTATCCTTTTAAATCTATAAATCACAAGTTTAACACACGCACCTGCTAAGAATTACAAAATATACAACATAAAAGAAAAACAAAACTAAAACTAAAAAATACCCACCCCCCAGAGCCAACTTTTTATTTAATCCACTTTCCAAAATTGCCATTCTTCTTTTGACAGGGTAGTATTACTATCTCTTTTCAAAACTTTATCCAAAAATATTTTCCAAATTTCTTCAAAATCATTCCCTTTAACCAAACCTTTCATAAACCTAATTCTACATGTTAGTTTATCATTAATTGCGATTTTCCACACTTCGTTATACCATTCCTCTATTTGAAATTTTTCATTTGCTTTCCATTTTTTTGCTATTATTAATCTCGTTGCAGTTAACAAATTTGTTATTAATTCTTTCTTTACTTGAGTACACTCAACCTTATCATATATAGATAACAATGCAATATTTGGACATACTGGTATATCTGCTCCTATAATCTCTTTTATCTCTTTAAAAACCTTTTGCCAAAACTCCATTATCTTATTGCAATTCCACCACATATGCATATATGTACCAATTTCTTGACATCCTCTCCAACATAATCTTGAATATTTCTCATCTATTTGATTTAATTTCACTGGAGTCAAGTACCATTTCCACACTAATTTATAATAATTCTCTTTTATTCTTATTGATAATTTTTTTAAATGACGTTGTTTCCAAATTTTTCTCCATTCTTGTATATCTATATTTTGTACTATCTCTTCCTCCCACATTTTTCTAAGAAAATCCTCTTCTTGTTCTTTTGCTAATATTTTATATATTTCACTTGTAATACCTTTTAGTATTTCATTTTCTTGCATATTTTCTCTTTGAATAATAATTTGTTCAAATTTAGTATATTCTTTAAAATCCTTAACATATCTTTTCATACTCTTTGTCCATTGCTCTAATTGTATATAATTTAACCAGGATATTTTAGTTTCCTGCAATCTCTCTTTCATTCTATCTTTATTTATCATTATTTTCATCCATTCTTTTAATCTATAAATTTTTTGTTTTTTTATTTCTTTCTCTATTATTTCTCTTAAATTTATTGGAAATTTTTCCATCATCACTATCGGAGTTAATATTGATACATGTGCTAGTTCCATGGCACGTGTCTATCAGGAAGTTTCAGATACCCATAATATGTGTGATGATTTTAAGTCTAGCTTTACTATTCGTTTTCAGTTTTTTTTAATAATAATTTGAAATCAGTTATGCATCTGGAATCCATAATTAGATAACAGATTAATAAGGAGGTTCATGACAGAAGAGTGGTAGATCCCTATCTTGTTCTCCTGGTTCCCAGTTTGAGAGTTTCTCCATTAGGTATTGACCCAAGAGGACTCCCGGTGAATGTAAACCTACACATTCTTCATCTTAACCAAAGGGAAGTTTGGTAAATTACTCCATCCTCCAGGAACATTGTTAGATCTTCTATATCTCCTTGTTGTGTCTCTTCAAGTTGTTTCTGACTTATGGGTGATCCTAAGGTGAATCTGCCACCTATTGAGTCTGAGAGTATGTGACACACCCAAAGCCACCCAGTAGGGTTCCATGGCTGACTGGGGAACTGAACCCTGGTCTCCAGGGTCATAGTCAAACACTCATACTACTAAACCACACTGGCTCTCCTTTACCTCCTTAGACACAGCTATTCAGATTATCAGAGGCATAGAGGTGGAACTGGCAAAAAGTGACATTAAGTTGGCCTTTTGCTTTCTCTTCATTCACACCAAACATTTTAAACTACTAGGCTTCTCACTGGATGGTGGTTTCTACATTGACAAGTCACTCAATGTGTGTGTGCATGCACATGTGTGTGTGTTTGCATGTTCTGCTTTTGGAAAGTTCAGTGCACTATCCACTTACCTTTCCTGGTTACATGTATAAATTGATATTATTTAACAATGTTGACATATCACAAATGGCAAAATGTAGAAACACAAATTCCACTATAGAGTTAGGGTTATAGCCAAGACAGGGCCAACATGAAGGTTTAGAGTCTATTTCATTTTCATGGAATGTCCTTCTGAAGGGAGAACGCTGAACATAGAATGGGAACTTCAGAAGTCTTTCACACATCAGTTTATTTACAAGGAAATGGTGCCAGGGTTTGTTTGCTTGCTTTGGTGTCAGGTAGATGAGATAGCTCTTGATTTTTTTCCAAATGTGGTGACAGTTTGGTTTTGGGTACCATTTCTTCTACTTTCCATGGCCACATGACTTCCCAGCCCTATGTGTTGCTATCTCCTTAGTGCTGTCTTCCAAGTATTTCATGTCAATTTTCCCAAGATATATCTTTCTCTGTCTTTGATGTCCCACGTGAGGAAAGGTGAGGATTAAATAGACCTTCGCCCCGCCACATCATGTGATGCATCCTGGCACATACTGCACCAGTCGCACATCATCTGGAGAGGGCATCAAACTCCTCCCATTCATGCAATGCTTTGCTGTAAAGAACTCCCTGCTTTCTCTCCATCCCCACACGTTTCTCAGTGACATGCATAGATAGGATTCCTCTCTCCTAGAGTGGATGGGGGAGGAAAGAGATCTCTAAGCTTAGAGAGAGTTAGCTCCCTTGCAGTACCCCACTGTGCTGCTGAGATAAGGATTTGATTCCGTTGGGGGGTGCTAGCATTTAATTAGTGGAACGTGGGTTTCCATCTCCTATTCAAGGGCAGAAGTTAGCATTGCACGGGAGAAGGTCTCCAGTTCTGTGACAGTAGCAATAAAGCAAGGGGTGCTTTTGTAGGTTGAGTTCATGGAACTGAAGGTCTCAAAATAAGAGAAGAGATGGAGATTTTCAAGTTCAGAAGAATTATGAAAGGGGAAAGAGGATTGAATGAGGGTGTTTTTCCCAAGAAGCTGATGTAGAATGGAGTAGAATACCTAAAATTAAGAGAAATGTTGTTTGTGGGAGATAGTTCTTAATCCAGATCCATATGGTTTGGTGATGTTATGTTCAACCTTTACAATGGGTGAAATTTGCGGGGGGGAGCACATGTGAAATATAAGTATTGCTAAAATGTCAAAGGATTGCTCTGTTTGGTTTTTGAGAAGATTGATGATCTTTTGTTATTGGATTGGATGTTAAATGCAACAGAAAGAAATTATGTTATAAAAATGCTTTTTGATTAACTTAAATGGAGGGAAAGTAAAGTATGAGAAGTTAGATATAGGTTTTTGAAAAGTGAATAACAAATTTTACAGGGAAGGCAGTTAATATATAGTGGCAGTGGCAGAAAAAATTAAATGAACATTCTATCAAGACTATTATATGTTTAGATATGGAAATGAATTGGTAGAGATTAAGTCCTTGAATGATTGCAATTTCTTGATTGATATTTTGGAGGGAAATGCTTAAACTGTTTGTTATGATTTAAAAAAATTATGAATAATTTTTTTTGAAAAACTGGAAACTCTTTATTGACTTTTGGGGGAAAAATTAATGTGATTTGATGATTGTTGGTTTTATTAATCAACATGAGTTAAATATATAGACAAAGTGTAATATATAGATAAGAGAGAGGTAGATCTTAAAGGTTTAAATATAACTGTAGAAAGGACAGTTGCAAATCGTCTTTCTTTTTTTGTATTGTATTAACCATAGTTTTTGTGATATACTTAGGTAAGTTTGGATTTGGGTGTAAGAATGTATGTTTTGTGTGTAGTTTTTATAGGTTGTAATTTTTTTGTTATATGTGTTATTCAATTTTTATTTTAGATTTATTCAGTAAAGTTTTTTTTAAAAAAAATACCCTCCTCCAATGCCATATTTCAAATGAGTTGATTCTCTTCCTCCCAGCTTTCTTCACTGTCCAGCTTTCACAAACATAAATAGAAATCAGAAATACTATGACACAGCATGGATGATTCTGACTTTGGTATTTAATGATATATCTTTATACTTGAGGATTGCACCTAATTCGTTCATAGTTGTCTTTTCAAGTCCAAGCTTTCTTGTGATTTGTTGACTACAGTCTCCATTTTGAATCATGACTGAGCCAAGGCATTGGAAATCTTTAACTGTTTCAATGTATTTCTTCTCATTGGCCATACTAAATCTATCATGGCCATACCAGCTGAGAGATTCTGGGAGGTGCATTCATGAAAAGTAACTTTTCTAAGCTCTGCTCATTGGGTGTTCTGAGCTAGAAGTGGCTGCAGTTCCAGGCCTCCCCAAGTTTTTGTCTGATAAGTGACACACATCACTGCTATAAGATATGATTTATTGGTGGAAGATTTATATGGTAGGTGGTCTATAGTAGAGGAACCATCATAGTCCTTTTGCTGATAAGTTCCAGCAGCTCCTTGCAGAAAACAGTAGAATCATACCCCAAACTAAGCCCATTTCTGCACTACACTGTTATAGTGCTATGATTCCACTTTCAACATCATAAAGAATCTGAGTGTTCCAGGATTTAGAATTCTCAGCCAGAGAGCTCTTTGGCCTCCATAAACTACAATTCCACAGGATATTGAAAGTAGAATAATAGCACTATAATAGTATAGGGTGGAAATGGCCAAAGATTTTGCCTAACCTATTCCTGAGCTAACATTCAAACTCCTTATGGCTAGCAGAGGTTCTCTGGACTGGGATGCACCCCTCCCCAGGGCTAGACAACTGGAACATGGCTTGGTTATATGGCAGAACCGAACAAAGGAAATTGAACTGTACAAGCAAAACCCATCTCCCATTCCAATAGCTATGAGAATTGTACAAGCATGTTGCTAACAAAAAAACAAAAAAAAGTTACTCCTATGGTCTTTTTTCATCTGCCTTTATATCATTGGATTGCCAGACTAAAGTGAAAGTACATAGCAGGGCTAGTAAAAGTACATAGCAGGGCTATTGCACACAAAATCAGAGGATAGCTATTAAAATTTTCCTCTGATGCTAACAAGGATTCTAGAAGCCACCTGTCTGGGTTCAGGAGCCACACCCTTTGCAGCAGGAAATGACAAAATGTGTATATGATTATATATTCATCTCTAGTCTTTCAACTCATGAAGATATATCTTTTCAAAAGTCACTCTACATTCCATTGGTGATGTCCCAAAGTGTCCCCTCCTTCTATGCTACTTCACTCAAGGGATGCTTCCAGCTCTTCCTTTAGTAGCACTGAGACCCAACCACCCTTCCTCTGGCCACATGCAAAGCTTATAGGGATAATCAATGGACCTTTCAAACAGCCGTCTCCTTTCCTTCCTGCTACAAACCTGCATGCTGCAGAGTGATAGCTTGCCTGCCCTCAGGGAAATTAAACTGTCAATTCAAATCCCAGAGAGCTTTGAAAGGCCACCTTTATGCCTGCCCTCTCCCTGCTGCTGTCTGCACAGCTGGAAGCTCTCCTCAGAAGAGAGTGAAGAGGAATCAATAGCATCTCCAAAGAAGATGCCATTGGCAGCCTGGGAGCGCTTAACTGCAGTGAACCTCATGCTGTTGATTAAGATGCCTGTGCGGGGTCTGATTGATTTCTCTCTCCTCCATCGCATGCTAACCAGCAGCTTTCAGCTGTTCATGCTCTCTGACAAGATCTGACTGGAGGAAAGCAATGTTTAAATCTGCAAATAGATAGACAAGAAACATAGGGAAGATAGCTCAGATTTTGGCAGTGTGTAACTCAGGAGTGTAGCAAGGCAATTTTCTGGAGGGGCAGAGACAAAAATTGGGTGGGCAGAAAGGCTGGGGCATCTGTCAATCTGAAAGAGATTTCTGTGGGGAAAAGTTTTTATAGGTAATGACAAAAATAAACCCCAATTAAGGCATTTTAATTTTTCAAAGTATGTCGTAAAGCTTCCAAAAAAAGCAAACCAGTTTAAAATACAACATTTTACACATGCAAAATACTTGTGTAAACTTTTTGACAGTGACAGGGAAGTGAATGCATATTGTACAAGTCATCCTGCTTTAATGATCTGAACTGTTAATACAGTTTAATGTACAGTGATTTCTCTGCAAACTAGTGGAAAAACTGTCCATTTAAATTTGTTTCCAATGTATTACTTTCAAAAGCCAATGTTACTAAATTTGCTTCTCTGGGATGAAGCACTGAACATCTGAATGGTGTTAGCATACATGTCAAAGCTAAGAATGAATTTTCACACCTGACTATACATGCACCAGAAGTGAATCCGGTAATGCACAAAGTGTGCATACATGGACAGTCTTCCTTTTACACATATAATATTCTAACAAACGCATGAAGTATTAGTATCCTTCTCTTTGGATGCCTAAACTGTATTTCTAATTGTTCAACTGAAATTTTAAGTTACTCCAGTGCTAGAAATTTTGAGGACTAAAGGAAAATGTCATTGGGGCTGAGAATTCTCTTTTGGAGGCAATGTTCTAATTTCCTTCCACCGTCACTACATGCTGACATAAGATGAGAAACCGGAACCCTTGATTATCTAGCCCTTCTAGATAACAGGAAGGGTAACCAGTTCCAAATAGCTAAGTAATACATAGCATGGCCAGTTACACTCTGTCTAAAAAGAAGGATATATCACCACCACTCAAAGATTTGCATGAAAACTACATAAGTTATTGGTGCAGTGAAATAATGGGTGCTTGTACCATTTGCTTAGTATCTGCTGACTGCCTAAAAAGGGTTAAGATGGTAGAGGTAGAACAGCGAATGAACCATAGAGATAAGGGAAGATTCCAAGGAAGGAAGGAAGCCAGGGAGCTTACTTGCTTCCATCTCTTTTCTGGTTGACTGGTGGAAAACAAATCCCCTGAGAGATGAGCTAGACAGCCAAGAAAATCCAGTGGACAGCCAAGAAAATCCAGTGCAATCCTTGCTTCAAGAAGAACTAAGAACTGAGATCTAAAGAGCTGCAGCACCTTTGAGACTAACTGATTTATTTTAGCAAGAATCATGTGGATATCCATCCATTTCCACAGATGCACTGATGGAATGATATTAAAGTCACAGGTATTTAACTATAGTTATACAGTTGAGAGGGTGGGATAAAATGTACTAGGAAGCAAAATGTAAACAAAAATGTAAACTGTAACCCTGGTGATACATCTCCAAAGACTTTTTAGGATAATGCAAGTTATTCTGGTGCTTAGCTTGGAAGTCACTACATTTCTGGCTATGCTTGTAACCCCTTTGGGTGTAAATGCATTTTTTATTTTCTAGAATGCCAGGTTGTGCCCAGGGAAGTAATTCCTTGCAATATGGTATTAAAGAGCCGCCCGTAATACCTTGCAGTCTTCTACTAGTGCATTTTCTTAATTTTTCAATAATATGTCCCCTTTTTAAAGATGGGAGGGGGACTTTCCTCCTATCCAGAATGGGAGAACTCTGTTCATATGCCCAAGATGGAAAAAAACAAAGTACCAAGGAAACCAATGTTCGGGGACAGGGTGACTTCAGCAGCCAGAAAACAACAATCTCTTCTTCTCTTTCTCTCACTGGAGGAAAGAGGATTGGAAGAGGCCTTCTAAATTTTTATTGGAGTAAACTGAGTTTTGGGAAGGCCTGACAAGAGGACTCCTGATCTGACAAGAATCTTCACAGTTCAGAACTTATTCTGTGCAAAAATCACACATGGTATCTTTGTGTAGAAAACAGCATTTCATAGAATCATAGAATCATAGAGTTGGAAGAGACCACAAGGGCCATTCAGTCCAACATCCTGCTATGCAGGAACACCCATCAAAGCATTCCCAAGAGATGGCTCTGCTTAAAAACCTACAAAGAAGGAGACTCCACCACACTCCGAGGCAGCGTATTCCACTGCCAGACAGCTCTGAACATCAGGAAGTTCATCCTGAGGTTCAAGTGGAATCTCCTTCCCTGCAGCTTGAATCCATTGCTCCTTGTCCTAATCACTGGAGCAGCAGAAAATAAGCCCACTCCCTCCTCCACATGACATCCCTTCAAATATTTAAACATGGCTATCATGTCCACAATATAATTCTCTTCTGCAGACTAAACATACCCAGCTCCCTAAGCCATTCCTCATAGAGCATGGCTTCTAGACCCTTCACCGTTTTGGTCGCCCTCCTCTGGACACGTTCCAGCTTCTCAATATCCTTCTTGAATTGAAGTGCCCAGAACTGGGCACAGAATTCCAAATGAGGTCTAACCAATGCAGAATGGAGTGATACCATTACCTCCCTTGACACAATATTCCTATTGATGCAACCAAGAATTGCATTGGCTTCCTTGGCTGCTGCGTCACACTGCTGACTCATGTTCAGCTTGTGATTTACAAAGACTCCTAGATCCCTTTCACATATACTGCTATCCAGTCACACGTCCCTCATCCTATATTTGTGCATTCCATTTTTTCTGCCTAAGTATAAAGCCTTACATTTCTCTCTGTTGAAATTCATTTTGTTAACTTTGGCCCAGCTCTCCAATCTGTCAAGGTCATTTTGAAATTTTATCCTGTCCTCTGGGGTATTAGCAACCCCTCTCAATTTGGTGTCATCTGCAAAATTGATCAGCATGCCCTCCACTCCTTCATCCAAGTCGTTGATGAAGATGTTGAATAGAACTGGGCCCAAGACAGAATCCTGTGGCACCCCACTAGTCACTTCTTTCCAGGATGAAAAGCAGCCATCAGTGAGTACCCTTTGGATTTGATCAGTCAACCAATCACAAATCCACATAACAGTAGCCCTGCCCAGCTCGCACTTTACTAGCTTATTTGCAAGAATGTCATGAGAAGCTTTATCAAAGGCCTTACTGAAATCAAGATATGCTACATCTACAGCATTCCCTTCATCTATCAAGCTTGTGATCCTATCGTAAAAAGAGATAAGATTAATCTGGCTTGACTTATTTCTGAGAAATCCATGTTGACTGTTAGTGATTACAGCATTGCTTTCTAAGTAATTACAAACTGACCGTTTAATGATCTGCTCTAGGATCTTTCCTGGTATTGATGTCAGGCTGACCGGACAATAATTATTTGGGTCCTCTTTTTTTCCCTTCTTGAAGATGGGGACGACATTTGACCTTCTCCACTCTGCTGGGACTTCTCCTGTTCTCCAAGAGTTCTCAAAGATTATTGCGAGTGATTCAGGAATGACTCCTGCCTTTATTATTATTATTGTTATGTATAAATATGTTAAGCAACCAAATGTACAAATATAAACAAAGTGTTATACAAGATTTTATAAAAAATAAAGTAAAAAAAGAAAGAAATGACTCCTGCCAGTTCTTTTAATATTCTTGGATGTAATTCATCTGGCACTGGAGATTTGAATTCATCTAGTTTAGCCAGACATTCCTATACTACTTCTCTAACTATTCTGTGCTACATTTCCCTCCATTCCTCATCTGCTTCCCACCCTCCAGGTTGAGTACTTCTATTCTTTTGGGAGAAAACTTTTAGTAATTGGCCATCTTCTCTGCACAGCAAGCCTATCATTTCCTTGTTTTTCCTTTCGCTGTGGACGTATCTAAAAAAGCCCCTTTTCTTGTTTTTAATGTCTCTGGCAAGCCTGAGTTCATTCTGTGCTTTAGCTTTTCTGATTTTCTCCTTACATATCTTGGTTATTTCCTTGAATTCCTCTTTGGTGGATTTCACCATTCTTCCATTTCCTGTACATGTTTCTTTTAACACTCAGCTCAGCTGAGAGTTCTTTCGTCAACCATTCTGGTTTCTTTAGGCATCTGCCATTTTTTCCTCCTTATTGGCACAATTTTCAATTGTGCCTTCAGTATCTCACTTTTAAGAAACTCCCATCCATCATGAACTCCTTTCTCTTTCAGTATTTTTGACCACAGGATTTCAGCAAGTAAGTTTACAGAAATCAGCTTTTTTTAAAGTCTAGGATACGTGTCTGCCTACACTTGGCTTCTCCTTCCCACTGAATGACAAATTCCAATAGAGCATGGTTACTCCCCCCCTAAGGATCCCACCACCTCAACCATATCAACAAGGTCATCCCTGTTGGTCAGGATCAGATCTAAAATAGTCGATCCCCTTGTCGCCTCTTCCACCTTCTGGACCATGAAATTGCCTGCAAGGCAAGTGAGGAACCTGTTGGACCTTTCGGTCTTGGCAGAGTTTGATTGTCAACAAATATCAGGATAGTTAAAATCTCCCATTACTACACCATCTCTCCTTTTTGAATGTGTGGTCATCTGCTCCAGGAAGGCCTCATCCAAGTCCTCAGGCTGGCCCAGAGGCCTGTAGCAAACCACCATAATCACATCCCTATTGTTTCTCACTCCCTTAATTCTTACCCAGATGCTCTCGACTTGGCTTCCTGAATTTAAGTCATGGATCTCTTCACAGGTGAAAACATTCTTGACATATAAGGCTATTCTTCCTCCTTTCTTGTTTGGTCTATTTCTGTGAAATAGGTTATACCTCCCCTATTCCTACATTCCAATCATGAGACTCATCCCACCAGGTTTCAGCGATGCCTATTAAATCATATTTATTTTGTTGTATTAAGAGTTCATCTTGCTTATTTCCCATTAGTGTAGAGACACTTAAGACCATGTGCCCTCCCTGGAAGTCCTGTACTAAAGTTACTTTTTCTCCTCCTGTTGGTGTCTAGTACTACTTGGCCTGCTGTATCAATATCATTTGGGCTATTTATCCCAGCACTCACTGAATCCTTGTCCTGAATTTGTGTTTGTATGCAGCATTTGTATACAGGAAATCATATTTTTGCACAGAAAATGCTGTTTCCTTTGCAGAAAATACTTTTTCTTTTGTTTTGTGAGCTTTACAGTCCTGAATTGCACTTTTTAAAGACTTTTTCACAGTGGGAAGAAATTTGTCCAAATTACTCTCTGCTTCCTTTGAGAATTAGTGAAGAATTGCATTGCTAGAATGGTAGCAGATAAATAGGAGAGTAGTCTCCATAAAGTAGGACATGTGCTCACCCTAGCAGTTCCTGATGTTTCTAAGGAATATTTGATAGGAAAAAACATACTAAATATGGCTTGCTCATTATGGTATTATATAGATTTACACAAAGGAGAGGCAAAGCATAATAGTATTATGATGAGAAAAGTTCCTTCATGTCATGAAGGTCTTAAATGACTTTCTCTGCAGTGCCATTTTAATGTAACACAATTAAGCCAAAGTTCGTTCACTTTGAAAAAGATCAGAATCCAAAACCTAAAATCATCTCCAGCTTTGAAGACAACCTAAGACTTTCTACTCTCTTCCTACAAAGGCACCTGTGAGATTCACACTGGATACCAATAGCTTTGAGTTTCCTGGTGAGCTATTTGGATTCTCAAACTGGAGAATCTAAATGTATTTTCTTTCATTGGTTTTTCTTTCCCCAGCCTGCTTGAGGGCCATTTAGGATAAAATTTAATACCTGTATAATTCTGCAGCCCCTTCCTCCCAGAACATCTCAGTAAAAAGTGCAGACCACATGATTTTAAAATCAAATCTCTTTCACACATACACCCTTTCATCATGTCTACTTTTTTGTAACATGTTTGCCTGATGAAGGGACCTGGCAGTCTTGAAAGCTTGCACAGATTTTGATGCCCTTTTGACTGACCTAATAAGAATAAAAGAAGTTTCTGCTCCAAGCAACCTGCAAATTAAAACTCAACTCACAGAAGACACAGAGGGAGACAAGAAAGATGGAAGCAGAGATGAGTCCGGGAAAATTCTGTAACATGGCTGCAGGAAAGAAAGAATTTTGTCAAAGCTTCATGCAAACACTGTATTTTGAAAAGAGATTTGAATGTAAGAGGAAGACATTTTCAAGGTCAGTTCTGGGTGTAAAGGGTAGCAAGAGAGAAAGGGTAGAGCCATCTGAGGAAGCAGAACATACTGGGTAGCTGGTGATGGAGAAACTGGAGAAGTGAAGGTCAGAGGGAAAAATATGAAACTGGAGAATTAAGTTAGAAAGAAGAGACTGCTGGTCAGGTCACGTGCTTTGCATACTAAAGGTGCCAAGTTTAGTCCCTGGCCCTCCAGGTAAGGCAACAAAGAATAATATCTGAATGTGAAATCCTGGAGACCCACAATACCAAGTTAGATAGGCAAATAGTTTGATACAAGATGCTTCCAGATAAAGCTTTTTTCCTGCAATCGCTCTGTCTTATTCATGGAATTTTACAGAAGGTTCAGATGATGACATCTTCCACTTGAAATCTTCTGCTTCTCCTACCTTTTTCTCTTGCCAGAAAAAAAAAACCTGTCAAGGTGAAAAAGACAGCATAGCTACACAGTATCTTTGCACTGATACACTAGGAGCCATTCACCTGGAAGCCCCACCTCTAGAGGGCACTTTCTTGAGACTGTGGATAGCTCTGAAGGCAGAAAAATTGTACTCGATCCTAAAGGAGATAAGCAGCCTCATATAATGTGCTAAGAATTTTTATTTTTAGGTACATGTTGAAGACTTATTAATTTGGGGGGGGGATCCTGCGGGTTGGAAAGTAGCCATTTTAGTGTGTCCCAGCCAAAAACAGGAGGTTGGTGGTACTCTAAGGACTAATAATAGCTAATGTTCTACATCATTAAGTGGTGGTTGCAGTACCCCACTCTTCTGCTGAATACCAACATTATGCAACCAATTGCATATCTGTGAGTGTGCTTGCTGATTCCACAGTCCCCGTGCATTGAAGGCATTGATGCTCAACTAAAGGCAATTGAAACAGAGGAGTATCTAGTGTGGGGTAAGTAGGATACATGCCCCAGCTGCTAATGCCGGGAGGGTGCAAGAAAGCCGTGCATGTAGGGATGGGGGGGTAGGGATAAGAAGGTAGGGGTGCAAATTCCACGCTTACCCTAGGCAGTGTTTATGCTAGATACACCACTGAATTGAAAACCCCCAGTGTGCAATTGTTACCCTGATTTCCGGGGTCCCTTGGGGGACACCTCAGTGTGCTGCATGTGTTGGGGAATGGAAACTAGCCAGAGCATGAGTTACAGCAATGCAAGAGGCAGGGTAACCTAGCAGGGTCTTTTTACCCAGTTTTTATGGGGTCAGGCCAAGCCAAAAAACAAACAAAAATGTCCAATAAATGATTTTATTGAATGAAAATCTCACACAGCAACGCAATCACTCACACACTCACTCAAGACCTATTAAGAAGCAAAAGAGAGGAAACTGCATAGGAGAATATTGAAGGGGTGTAGCTGGGATGATACTGCACCTTTGTCCTGAAGTCCTTGGTCCGGGAAAAACAGCAGGGAAGTGGGGCTCAGCACGGAGAGGGCTGAGGGGATCACTCAACAGATGGAGCAATGGTCTGCTGAGATGACCAGGGGTGATCCAAAGAACTGCTCAAAAACTGGGACTATTTGTAGGGGGTAAGGTACCTGGAGGACTAATCCTTTCCTGGGGAGAACAATGGGTGCTGCAGTGGGCATGAAGCTCCACATTGGTAATTTCCTTTGTGTGATGGGATTACAAGGTGTTGCCAAAGTCTCAGGATCTTCGGCTGTGTTTTGTGGTGTGACTTCTGGTCCTCGCCTGATAAAATATTTGCTCAACTTGGGGCAGACATGCTAATCCCCTCAAGTCAGCATCTCGGTCTGAGGACCCTTTGTTTATTGCGGGTTTACACATCTTGAGGTCTTCTGGGGCTACATGACTGGGGATTTTACTGGCCTGACCTGGTTTTCAGTCTTTGACCATTGCTGCCTACATGCCCATCCGGGTGACCTCTCAGGCACATTGAATCGTATTTTAATATCAAAATTGTAGACCCCGGGATAGAGGTTTTCCAGTGGAGTAACAACTCCATGTGAAATATTTATATTTGTGGCACTCCAGTGATGCTACAGTTGTGAATTGAATAAAAATATTATGCCACAGCTGAAGAAGCACAACCACATGAACAAGAGAATTTTTGTGTGCATAAAATATCATGAGAATGCCAGACAGTTTTTATTGGGCATCACACTTGTACAATCGCTTTCTATCTGTGAACACAGACCTTTCTGTTCATACTTTGTATTCTCAGTCCCCATTCCAAATAGGCTCAAAACAGTTTGAAAAATTAGTCAGTTTGAGCAATTCAGATAAACAGTTTGAGCAACTCAGATAATATTGGAACTGATTACCACTGGCAGTGCTTTTTAACTAAATTTGGAGCAAGACTAGACTTCTGTAGAAGATACACTTGTAGTAATAAAAAAAAAATCAGTCTATGTAATTACACCTTCGGGAACTTTCCTGTATCCCATTCTCCAGGTGGCAATTTCATCACATTATATGTTCCATTAGGTAGGCAATGGCCTAAAGTGGTATGGAAAGATGAATGTATTTTCAGTCTATTAATTTTGCAAAAGGATCAGGACTTGCAATGTTGCAAGCGGGGAAAAGGGCACTTTTTAATGGTACCGTAAGGACTACGCTGCGAATTTGATTAGCTGTATGCATGCTTGACAAAGTGGGGGTCCTTTTTCCTCTTTCTTTCCAAGCATTATTCAAAATCAGGAGGTAGATTAAGGGGGTTTCTATTAAACCACGTTAGGAAAGTTTACACTTGTTCAATAGGTTTGTGTGTGATTTTCTTTGATGTTTTGTTTCTAAATGAGGAAATAATAGTTTGGGCCCAAATACAACATAGTGTTGATACTACGGCAGCAGCATGTTGAGCTCCCCACTTTGACCCCCCCTCCCCAGGCTTCATGCCATTTGAACTACTAGCTTTGGAGGATTTCCCAAGCCATCATAAGTTTTGAGATTACATAGAAGACTGCATTGGGAGAGGGGATGACATACTTACATAAAATCATAGACTTGAAAGAGACCACAAGAGCCATCCAGTCCATCCCCCTGCCATGCTGGAATACACCATCAAAGCGTTCCCAACTGATGGCCATCCAAGCTCTGTTTGAAAAGAAGGAGACTCTACCACACTCCAAGGTAGCATATTCCACTGTTGAACTGCTCTTATCATCAGGAAGTTCTTCTCTTTTCCTGAAGTTTGAATCCATTGCTCTGTATCCTAGTCTCTCAAGCAGCAGAAAACAGGCCTGCTCCATCCTCCATATGACATCTCTTCAAATATTTAAACATAACTATCATACCATCTCTTAACCTTCTCTTCACCTGGATAAACATACCCAGCTCCCTAAGACGCTCCCCATAGGGCATGGCTTCTAGGCCTTCTATCATTTTGGTCACCCTCCACTAGACACATTTTAGCTTGTAATATCCTTCCTGAACTGTGGTGCCCAGAACTGGACACAGTGGATGAGGACTGATCCAAGCAGAATAGAGTGATACTACTAACCCAGAATTGCATTGGCTTTCTTGACTGCCGCATCACACTGCTGACTCATGTTCAGCTTGTGGTCTATTAACACTCCCAGATCTTTTTCACATGTATTGTGGTCAACTCAGATGTTACCCATCTTATATCTGTGCATTTCATTTTTTTCTGCCCAGGTATAGTACCTTACACTTCTCCCTGGTTCATTTTCTTAGCTTTGGCCCAGCTCTCTAATATGTGAAGATCGTTTTGAATTCTGATCCTATCCTCTGGGATGTTAGCTATCCCTCCTAATTTGGTATCATCTGCCAGTTTGATGAGAACGCCATCTATTCTCTCATCCAAATCACACACTGAATTGACTGATAGGAGCAGTTCACTCAGTAAAAGTTGTGTTGAATCTAGGCCATGTAGTGCAGTCTTGTTTCTTTTAGGAGGTTATGACTGGACATAAATCTTTTCTGCCCTTCTATCAGTTGATCTCAAAACTCTGCTGGAAGCTCAGTCTCCCAACAGAATTGTTTGCTGGCTGAGATTTACTGCCAGAAGAAGCAAAATGGCGGGGTGGAGAAAAGATGGAGTAAGGAAGAAGCTGAGTTATACCAGAACCGTATCTCCTCCAGCCCATAGACACAGTCATAACGCTTGCACGAGGTTAGGCCAGGGCAAAAGTATTCCTTGGTTATTTCCAGAACTCCTAGACTGGCCTAGTGTCAGTTTATCTGGCCCTTGGTTATCTTGGGTATTAAGAATAGCCTTCTTGAGCTCCACCAAAAATCTGTGATAATATCAAGATATTTGTCCATTTATTCATTCAGCTCTGAGCTGTCTTTTTTCTGAAGCTCTCTGAGCAACACACAGAAATAAGAAATGAAAAATAAAATACCTGGCAAGTTTATAAATAAAAGTAATAAAAATGCAAATAATGTAAATACAAATACAGAATTAAAATGCAACATAAATACAAAATAAAGTACAATAAAAACAATAACATACAGTTAAATACAATCAAAATTTGAGTGCACCTGCAAACATGGATTAAATAGTTTAATTTAACTAATATATATGAGTGGCATCCTGCTCAGCAGTTATGATGTCATAAGCTCAATTTATGATATCATAACTGCTGAGGCTTCACATTTACAGTTATAAAAAAAAAAACTCAAACACAACCCCAAAAGCCTATCTTTGCAGGCTAGTGGCACCCTGACCAAAATGTTTCTGAAGCACTGGAAACTGAGGCATCAAGCAATTATGTCGACAGCATGCTCCCAATCCCAAGTGTGCCAGTTGTGGCAGGACCAGAGGGGGTCACTATAGTTTCCTAGGAGTGTGCTATGAATGTAATTTCCTAGTACTCCAGTATCCAGTGCCTTGGAAATGTTTTGGACAGGGTGTGTCCAGGCTGTAAAGACAGATTTGGAGAAGCATTGTCAGATGGAATTAGAATGATGATCATCAACATTGTAGTTATGATGATGATGCAGGATCTTGGTCATATACACCCAACAAACAGTTTGGGGCAAGATCTTTATTGAACCATTGAAGTATGATTTTTAAAAGGTAACCTTTGAAGTCGTCCAGCACTCTTCCTCAGACTGGACATGGGTAAACAAACAGAAATGTCCAGATATTATCCTAACTAGATGTTGAAGCCACAGGATCTGTGATTAGACTAAAGTTCCAAGATTAAGTCTGAACTCCTATTGATAACTTTGGCTTGCATAATTGGACAGTCAAGCACCTGGACCTTCTGACTTGTGTGAGCAGGTTTCCCAGATGTACCCAAGCTCAGCAACAGTCTGGGATGCACAGAGCTCTTGCCTCCTCCTACCAATTTAGATACCTTTTTTTCTCTCACAGTCTCATACGATTATGCCAGCTTATAGCTGTACCTGACACCCGCTCTAAGCATGATCTCAGTCAAAGTCTGCAAGCATGGAGAATCAGCTTGGAGTGTGTTGGTTTCTCCTCAAGGGATTTAGATATAAGTGGCTCTCTCTAGCTATAGCAGAATTACATGGCAGACTTATGACAAGGAGAGAAAACCATAAATTATTCACAGGCACCATGTCACAATCCATGAGAGGAGTAATGGAACCATTTCTATAGATAAAGAGCTCAGGTCACTAAGTGAATTCTCCGGTGTTTTTATTTAAAGGACATGGGTCCTGTTTTGGCTGAGAGCCACAAGATATATAAGAATCTCCATATCACATCAGTGTGTCTAGTGTGTCTAGACAAAAAGAGACTTTAAAGCCAAATTTACTAGTATTACTTAATGATTAACAGCAAACAGAGGCTGACAACATTTTCAGCACTTATGCTATAATAAATGTGACTATGCCCATTTTTGCACTGCATTGTTATAGTGCTATTATTCCACTTTCAACATCCTGTGGAATTCTGGGGTTTGTAGTTTACTGAGGCCAAAGAACTCTCTGCCTGAGAATTTTGAAACCGCCTCCCTAAACTACAAACCCCAGGATTCCATAGGATGTTGAAAGTGGAATAATAGCACTATCACACTGTAGTGCCAAAATGGCCTATGAAAGCTTACCTGTTAGCAGAGCATTCCTGATTGTGGGGTGCCTTGAGACAAGCAGTTGTGTCATGACCCTTTCCAGATGCTTGTTCTCAAGGCACTTTGTGACCAAGAGTGTGCTACAGATGTCATTTCCCAATGCTCCAACCTCTACCACTTCGGAAACACTTCAGTCAGGGTGCTGCCAGGCTGTGAAGACTGGTTTGGGGACTGCATTTCAGACATGGAGCTGCCTCATCCTAATTACAGCAATAATGCAGTATCTCAACCAGAGTGTGTAGTATCATGTATTTACTGTTGGTAAATCTCATCTCTCCATTATTAGAGGAATGAATGTCTCCCCTTTGGATGAAGGAGAGGGCTCTGAAACTGCCTCTGTCGGTCATGCAACTGGGGAGTGAGGAAGGAGACTTTCCTTACGGCTGGCCTGAGGGCTAAACCCTCATTTTAAGTCTTCCGATTCCGGAGAGGGAATCTCAGGTCAGCCTTCCAGTTGTGGGATAGATGGAGAGCAACTCAGTTTTTGGGTTCTCCTCAAGGATCAGGTGTTTCATCCGTGGAAATTGTGGAGGAGGTCTGGGTGAGACCCCCTTATCTCAACTGCTCCCACATAAGGTTATTCCCCCCCCCTTTTGCAGCTCTCAAGAAGGAAACAATAAATAGGTTTAGAATTAAATAAAGTGGCCCATTTACAACCCATATTCTGAGTCTGATCTCCTGATTTCCCTAGTTGATCAGCAAAGAGATATAGCCCCAGCCCCTGCAACCTGCAATCCATCTGTACTTTGTCCACAGCCACAATCCACTAATTGGAGCTCCTAAGGAGTCAGGAAATACACATTCCGTTCTTAGTATTTTGATCACATTGTAGGCTTTTTCTATATCAATTGGAAAAGATTGTCCCATATTTTAGCAGTCCAAAACCTAAGAAAAAATATTCCAATGGAGTGGGGCAGTTCCTGTTCATGTTCAACCTTCTAACAAGCTGAAGCAAAGGTCTAAATACATGGCTCATGAATTTACCTAATTGTCCTCCCCAAAGTCCGTTTATAAGCCCTTCAACATAACAGGAAACCTTCCTAATTATTCTGTCTGTATTCCAAGCTCAGACAGCAAGGGCACACAAAAAAGATGTTCTAGGTGACTACCCAGAGCAATCCTGGAGCCTCGCCAACAATTATGGCTGATCATCTTTTGAAAGCATTGCCAGTGATTTTTTTTTTTTTTAGGGGTTTTAATGGCTGGGAATAAGCTGGTACTTGTGTGCAAAAGTATAGCAGAGAACACAAAAATAAACATGAAGAGGCGATCTGTACAAATTGAATTTGTATTCCAGCCTTCTTCCAAATAAATGAGCTCAGCCATTACTCTACATCAGCTGTTTGCTTAAGTATACGTAAGTCACTCACCCGGACCCCAATCACCAGCAGAATGAGTCTCTCCATGTAGCTAACGTCTGGTAGAGTAGGTTGGGGGTAGAGTTAGTCATGGTAATTGCATCAGAATTGTGACTAAGTAGCAGTCATGTATACAGAATAGTTAGGGATGAGTAAATCTAGATAACTATTCTGTAATCATGAGCACTAGTTAGCCACAATTGTAGTACTATTGCGATGACTGAATTTATCCCACACTTACTTTACCAGGCACCAACTGAATGGATAGAAGGACATCCGTTCTCCCAGCAATTGGAGCACGGTTGAATGATGTTTCCATCAGATTTGCAGGGGAAAGGTGAGAGGAGGTTACTTAAGTAAGTATACTTAACTAATTGGCTGATATAGAATACTAACCCTCATTGCAAATATATTTTATATGTGAAGTTTTGATCTGGCTATCCTAGCCACTTCATGATACTGATTTTCTCTTCAACTGTAGTACAAGTATATAGCACTAAGCTAAACATCTTCTACATGTGGAACGTTTAAATGCACACCAGAACTTGGAAGCAGAAGAGCCCCTCCTCTTCATCACCATAGCTTTTTCCATGATTAAATATCAGAGGAAAGGGAGGCTCACACACTCCCTGCCTCATTTGACCATTTTTTGAATGCCTCAATATGTAATTTTGTGTGAACAATAACAGCCTGTCCCAACTGGAGGAGACCAACAGAATCCATGGAATTTACATATGTATTGATTCACCATTCAACAATTGCATCAATGGCTCTATTCCATATTTGAGATTACCAACATTATTAGCCCCATTTGTGCTCAATCCTAGCTGCTCAGACACCAAGCATACACTCAGCAGAAAGGCAGGACAGCAGTTCTCAAATCCCCAGCTTTCCTATCTTCAGATGCCATTCTGTCAGAAACTATGTGATGTTTAAAGTGACAATTAAATGTAAACTTTTAGATAAGGGTCAGACCTTGAATTTCTCAGCACTGAGTTGTACTTTGGATTTTAAAAAACAATACACAGATTAATGGCCTAGTCTGCTGTGTTCAGCGTAACCAGTGTGCAGTGATCACTCAGGGTGAAAACCATCCTTTCAGAGAATTAACAACCATATTAGTGCCTCTATTGACTCTCAGACCATATCTAAAGAAAACATTTTACACCCTGAAGATTAGTTGTTAGATCCACCAGTCTGTAACGTAATTGAAAGATATTACTGCACTTGGCTAGCAAAGCCGGTGAAGCCATCCACTGAAAAATGAAAATGAATGGAGGTAGTGTGGAAATGACATCTTAATAAGAATAATGAAATTCACACCCCCAGCAAGGTACAGTGTATAATCCATTACATGGGGATTATATGCCTCAAGGATATGAGATTATTGATCTGACATACATCATGCAGTTTTGTAACTAGGGGACAGCAGAACATTGGCAGCTGGGTAAAGGAACGCAGCCAAATTTTCCTCTTCATGTGAGAGACATTGAACAAGTTGATCAAAAGGACCTATTTGATTAGGCAATAGCCCATACGCAAGAAATCTGTATGGAGGGCTTGCCCTTCCCCTGAAGGTAAAACTAGAATGTCTGGTTTTCATGGTTTTTTGGGTTTGTTTTTGTTTGTTTCTTTGCTATTTTTAGCAGATGTTTTTGTTGGAAGGAGTATACGTTTTTGCTATTTTTAGCAGATGTTTTTGTTGGAAGGAGTATACATTTTTGCCTATAGAATTTAGTGATTTTTGGTAGTGTCTGGCGGCACTAAAAGACCCTTGAGTAGTGTGAAGCTCACAGACCACATTTTCTCTATGCCTGTATTAGAACATGTGCCAAGTGCCCCATACATCAGCTCTGTGCCCACAGGGCTATCAATACCTGATCAGGAGGTCTTTCCTTGCTAACTCTCTGATTGCTTATAGATTACACGGCACATATTGCAATCGATGCATGTTAGAACATAATTTGCGACTCCCTGCTCCCTGGTACTTTGGTTCCACCTGAAAAGGGCTAACATATTTTCTTTGATAAAGCTTTTGCCTATGTTTCTGGGTGGTCTGGAGGCATGGACATGCAGTGGCAAGATGTCAGTGGTGTTGGTAATGATGGCAGTCTCCTGGGGTGGGCAAAGAGTGATCTGTAAACTACTTTTGCATTCCTCGTGCACATGTCCCCAGTCACCCCACCCTCAACACAGCATACCTAAATAAAAATGTAGCCAAAAAAAAAAAATGAAATTCTGTTCCTGGAAGCCTTCAGTTGTGGCAATTCACCTTATAAATAGGTTGCAGAGCCTTCCTGTGCTGTTTTATTCTTTGACAAAAAAACAACTTTTTTACAAAGTCAAGGACCCTTCCACACTATACAGTTATAATGCAAGGGTTTTATTTTAACCATCATGGCAACATCCTCTGGAATCCTGGGATTTAAAGTTTAGAGAAGGATAGTTGAATATTCTCAGCCAGAGATCTCTAGTGCATCATTAATCTACAAATCCTAGAATTCTATAGGAAGTTGCTGTGGCAGTTAAAGCAGAATTGTAGCACTATAACTGTGTAGTATGAAAGGATTCCAAAGGTGAACTTCCAGTTTTGTTTTGCTTTTTCATTTTGGAGGGGTCTATCAGCCCCTGATTGGCCCCAGGGACAAAAAAAGTCCTCTTGGCCTCTGGAACCTACCCATGCCATCTTAAAGTTACTGGTAAATATCTTGAATGCAACAGTCTTTAAACACACAATGTGCTTTGAACCCAAGTAGGAAGATGAAAGGAAACCAGCTCTATGTGTAGAACTTTTAGAATTCCATAAACCTGTCAAAGTTTGAAATACAGTACAGATTTCAGAGAGATAAATGGTATTCAAAATGTTTACAAGCATTTTGTAGGCACCCCTTTTTTGTATTTTGTGGCAGAAAGACCCCATTTTTTTTCCATCAAGCCATACACTTGACTTAAGTGAGTCATGCTGTTGGCTGGTTCACACATTCAGATTTGCCATTTGATGGCTACAATTCAAGCAATGGCTTGTATGTGCGATTGGGCCATTATAGATCTAAGACAACAGAGCAAATATTCTTATGGTCCGATGAGCAATGCTTCCCACTGGGGAAAGTTCATACCTTCAACTGTCAGTCCAGTAAATACACAGAGATGAGTTGAAGAAGAATGAAGCGAGGTAAATAAAGACATGTGAGGCCCTTTTCGCATGGCATTTTCCATGTGGAAGAGGGCCTCGAGCATCACGCGATTGTGACGAGCGATCCACACGACACACTCACAATCGGGCGATGCTCCAAGGGCCAGCAGGCACCGATTGTGCACCTTTTCATTTTCGGCTAGAAGCTGAAAGTGATGTGTGATCGCACATTGCTCCTGGGCCCCACGTGCACTTACCTGACTTCAGAGTCTCCGGAGCCACGCCAGTCGCACTTCCTGCCCCAGCACAGCCTGGGAAACTCCCAGGCTGTGCTGCAGAAGGAAGAGGTGGGCTCTCGCTCAAGCAGGCAGCTTGTGTGGAGCCGAAGGACCCCGGATATTAGAGCCTCTCGCCAGAGGCTGTTCGCACGATCCCTGCACCCCTGCACCAAAAGAAGGTAAAGTGCGGAAAGGGCCTGAGTCAGCCTTAGAGACAGAAAAGTTTGTCAATTTGGCCTTCTCCTGCTTCCATATTTTTCAAAAACTGCAAGCGTTTATTTTTCCACCTTGAATATATATTTTTAAAATTCCAATTATTAGGAATGCCTTAGACAGAAATGTCCTTGGCAATATCCAAATGAAATATGTACAAACTATTGCCATTTGAGGTCTAGATGAGGAACCTGCAGTGAAAAAGAGAAAGGACAGTTTAGGGAGAGGCATTTAGAATTCTCAGCCACAGAGCTCTTTGGCTTCAGTAAAATACAAACCTCAGAATTCCACAGGATGTTGAAAGTGGAATAATAGCACTATAGCAGTGAAGCGCAGAAATGGGCTCAGGTTAAACAAGAGTTAGGAATGCAGTGTCCTGGATCTGGATGGACAAATCACTTAATTTCAGTTTCTCCCACATTTGATACATTAAAAATTAAGGATGTGATCATTCTTTCCATCACAAATATGAAAGCATTTTTTAAAAAAATTGTTAGATTTTTGTCGAAAATAAATGAATGAAATGTTCATCCATTCCTAACCAGCCTTCTGTGAACTATCAAAATATCTTGGAGACCATAAAAGCAGCAGGCAGCTTTAATCATAGGCCCTTTTCGCATGCAGTTTCTGTTGCGAGAAGGCCCCTTGAGCATCGCACAAATGGGAGCATCTGTCTGTACAACGCACTCCCATTCACGAGAAGTTCACAAGCCTAAAGCGGGACGCGCATGCATTTTATTATTTTCGACTGGGAGCCAAAAATACTGTGCGGTCGTGCAATGCTCCCAGGGCCCTCACACACTTACCTGCCCTGCGGTGCGTCGGATGAGCCAGGCCGGTCACACTTCCTCCCCCAGCACAGCCTACAGCTCCCAGGCTGCACTGCAGAAGGAAGGGGTGGGGCGCTCGCAGGACAGTCAGGCGACCAGGAAAAACGGAGGAGCAATACGAGTGCCTCGCGCAAGAGGCTGCTTGTGCAAATGGCACCCCCCACCTCCACAAGCAGGTAACATGCAGAAAGGGCCATAGTTGGTGGCTTCCTAATTTCAGTAGCACAGTGAATTTACCCTTGGTTTTAACCCAAGCTGCTCAATCCTATTCCTAAACTAGACTAAACCACACAGCAAATTCCCCATTCCAGTGCCATTGAATACCCAGTGGCTACTGTTCTGCCTTCTGCTATGCTCTGGGTTATCCATAGCCTACAAATCTTTTGGATGCACTCTAAGGACCTACACAAAAAGGCCTAAATTTAACCATTAATCCCAGCTAGAGTTGATCCCCATCGGGGTTTACTGAATCCATGGAAACATGACAGTTCAGCACCTGCATAATTTCCATTTAAACATTGGGTGCACTCTAGTTAGAACTAATAATAGAATAAGCCAGACAATTTTTCTAATGTCATGGAGAAAACAGATCTGGAAATCCATATCCACATACAGCCCAGCTCACAATGGGTTGGGGCAGTCAGGTGTCAACTGAGAGTCCATCCATACAAAATCTAACTAATCAACTAAAGCAGGTAATATGGTTATTTCTGTTAGCAGTAGGGCCTCATAATAGATTGTCTGTTCGCCTGACAAGGAAAAAATGGAAGCTGTATTGATTCATTTCAGCTTGTCGAACTGCCACCCTGTAGGCTGACACATTTGGGATTAAATTCAGGCAATCTAAATACTTGAGTCTTCACATTCCCCACTCCACTTAAAATGCCATCATCTATAAAGCTGGGCTGTAAAACATGTACTCTGCTGAAGGAAAGGTATGAAAGAGATTATAGCATTTTATTTGCTCAAATCATTTGCTCAAACCAAGAAACAACATTAGAAGTGGATACAAGATATTAGCCGTAATTCCTGTGAGAAGTTAACATTGATTAGAGGAGACTAGATTTCAACTGAATATTAGAAGGAACCTTGTGACAGTGGGGATTGCTTCTCTGAAGTCTCCAAAAAGAAGCTGGACTTCTGGGGATGCACTAGCTGGAGATCCTGACACTAAGCAAGGAATTGGGTGTGATGGCCCATGAGACTCCCTCTAACTCTATGATTCTTTTATTCTTTCCAATTTGACTACAGTCCTCTGGTGTGAAAGAGGGCCTTTCCGCTCTACACCGTTATAGAGCTATTATTCCACTTTCAACATTCTATGGAATCCTGGGGTTTGCAGTTGGGGGGGGGGCTTTAGAATTCTCAGCAAGAGACTTCTTGGGCCTCAGTAAACTACAAAGCCCAAAATTCCACAGGATGCTGAAAGTGGAATAATAGCACTGTAGCGGTGTAGTGTGGAAAGGCCTGAGTCTCAGGACATACAAAAATGGTTTTATTCCACTAATTCGCCCAGTGTATTTCAGCTAAGAATTATTCCTATGGCTCACTTCAGGGGAACACAATTTGAAAATAAATCTGCAGGGTTTTCCAAAAAGTTTGCCTGTCTTATAATTAGAAGAGGGATGAGAACATGTCACTTTCAAAATGGTACTGGACTGCAAATGTCACAACGTATTACATAATCCTTATTGTTCTACTGGGAATTGATGGGAAATCCAGTCCAACCATTATCTGGAGGGTCACATGCAGTGGTGGAGCTTGGAATGCATGGAAGAAGAGTGGGCGGGAGGTGTAGCTATGATGTGGGGCGTGGCTACGGTTCATGGGGGCAAGGCTATGGGGTGCGGGGTGTGGCTACAGTGGGTGGGGGTGGGGGTATGGCACACAAAGGCAGGGCTACATTGCATGTGGGTGGGGCTATGAAGGACAGAGTGGGGCTACAATGGACAGGGCAGGGCTACAGCACATGGGGGTGGGGCTATGGTGCATGGGGGAGGGCAAGCAAGGAGCTGCAGCTCCCCAAAAAATGCCACCGGGGCGCTCTGCCCCATCGCCCCCCATCCCTATGTGACTGGCCACATTTCTCCCTGAGTTCAATTATGAGTGACATCTGTCCTTTCAAACTTTTTTGGCACATTATGCAGTTGTCAGCACTATTAATGCTAGAAAGCAGAACCTAAGCATTTAGTGGTCCTGTTTCTGCAACAGAGTAAACACTGAATTCTTTGTAATTAACTCCTAAGACATAAGTAAATTAGAACACAACTATAACATAACAAGGGATATTGTCACCCTTCTAGGGGTATAACAGTAATTTTTATAGTTATATTGGCAGGACTTATGTTGAGGAGTTACAAATGTATAGCCACCGTAGTTATGTGGCTGTGCAGTGACCCCTGCCCAAACCCCCCCAAACCCCACTTACTGGCAGCAGACATTACAGTCAGTAAGTCTCTGTTCCTTTGTTGCTCAGGATATATCTGAGTGGTGTTCCCACCCTCTCTGATGATTGATCTTCATCACAATAGGCAGAAGCAGAGTCCTTGTCGCAATTCCCCTTCACTCCAGAGAGTGTTCATATGGGCAGGATGGGAATGTTAGCCAGCTACTTCCCAAATGTCAAGGGGAATGGACATTCATCAATCACAGTGGCTGCTTCCTGGGAAGTGGGGACTGGAGGACTTTCACAGTCCCTATGTGTCCCCTAAATTAAGGAATACGGAGACATCGTAAATACCAAACAGTTACAGAAGCATAACTCCAGGTTACACATTCATAACTCCCCAACAGGATTCCAGCCATTTATTGTTATAGTCACAGGGGGATATTTTGGCACTTTTTGATACTTCTTTTGGCATGCTTTGTACCATATTATTTAAAACATTCTGGGGGCAATCAAAACCATTTAGCTACTTTGAAAAACAAGGAAATGAAGAGATACTTTTAAAGTTGTTTCTAACGTGATAACTAACTCCTTTACTTGTAATGAATTACTTTTTAAAACTAATTTTCCAAGTTCTGTTCTGAAGTTCAGGACTGATTAAAAGGTCATTGCTTTACAGTTGCATACCAGCAGTGCCACTCCAGGATGAAACAGCCTGAAAGAACAAATGGCCTTACATTAGTGAAGATGCTGAAAGCAAAGAGTATTAAGCCTCAGCCAGATGGAGCAACAACAAACTCTTCATCCTGCTCCAGGTAGATGGTTTTGGAAATGTGGTCCCTCAAAAGGTTAGCTGTATTTGAATAATTTTGATCATCTGTTATATATCAAACCTAAAGACTTCAAAGCAAAAGTCAGTACTCTGTAGACCTCTGTCCTTTTTTCCTACCATGAGCTTATGAGCATATTGATTTGAGTCGTATTTCAAAGTGCTTATTTAGGAACATCCTCTATATGCAATGCTTGGGGAAATCAACAGAAAAAGAACATTTTTTGGCCAAACAGTATGGGTGCCCTCAAGTTAAACCACATGAATTTTTTTTTTGAAGAGCTCTAAAAAAAAAAAAAAGATATTAACAAAGGAGGAAACACTAGAAATAAGCATTTGTGGCATTTAAGCAGGCAGACATAATTGGATCCCCCTCCACTCTCAAAGCCCTGTTTCTCCTAAAGCAATTATACTTCATGAAATTTTCATTCCTGCTGATGCACTCATTCCACAAGATTATTAACTTAATTACAGAAGGGCTAGCTAGAAATGTTACGCGGCACGTTAAAATCCACAGAAGTAGCAGGTGAGTGGTTCACTTGGGACAATGTTTCAGTACTGCATGGCGGCACCTTGGACGTTTACTGTTTGGGGAATATTAGTTCTTTCATCTGTCACAGCACTACTGAGAGAATATATTTGTTCACCATCTAAGTTATTAACATGAAAGCATACTTTGCCAACAGGAATCTTGCAGAGATTTAAAGCCTATCCTCCGAAACCTGAATATATATATGTCCCATTGAATTATGCAAGTATTTAGTTCTGCTCCGAAATAAAATCTGCTTTATCTGTTGTTGAACTAAACCCAGGAGTGGGCACACTATGAAGCCCAAAGGGCTGCATTATCCCACTTTAGGATTCTCTGGAGCTCTAGAGAGCCATACTTCATCATTATGGCTGACATTTTGGGTAATCAGAAGTGATGATATGTCATTTCTGATCACCTTTGGGCTATTCTGAGCAGCTGACTGCTTCAGGGTGGAGATCTCCCCAAAACAGCATTGTGCAGCCACCCCCAGGAGCTTTTTTGCATGTTTGAGGATTGCCAAAACATGAGTAGTGCCAGGACTTGGGAGGGGGATTAATGGGCATCTCAAGAACTGCCGTAGACCCTCAAAGAACTACATGTAGTTCATGAGCTGGACAGTTCCCACTTCTGCCATACAGTCTGTAGGTAGTGTGCTATGCAAACATCTAATACACAGAATCTAAAGATCTATACCAGTATGGGCAACCTGGTGCTTTCCAGATGTTTTAGGCTGTTTATGTGTATGCCTTATGGCAGCCCCATGAATTTCATAGGTTTTTCTTAGGCAAGGAATACTCAGTGGTGGTTTTGCAATTTCCTTTCCCTGAAATAGCCTATAGTACCTGGTATTCATTGATGGTCTCCCATCCAAGTAGTAACCAGAGCTGATTCTGCTTAGTTTCCAATATTAGACAGAATCTGGTGCCTTCAGGGTATCTGGGCCCATGTTTTGGCTTCCACTTGCCAAAATACCACTTTATTCTGCTGATCATATAACTCAGCCCCTGATGCAATAGTGGGTCATTGTAAAGTGGAATTCTACTGGGGATGATACTGCAGGCAGGTGTGATAATGGGGGTTCCCATTATCCAGGTAACAGAGCTAAAGGGAGATAGTTCTCCTTCCAGGCATAGAAAGGGTTAATGAACCACTAGGGTTAAGTTACATTTTATTGGGGAACAGCATCACACGTCACGAAAGATACTTGCCCAATTTACTGGGGAGGAAGGTGAGAATCTTCAAGATGCTTCAATGAAGAAGTTACATAAACCCTCAAGAGACAAAGAAAAGGGAAGAACATCCAAGACATCAACCAGAGGGGGCATAATACTGGTTGCAGGCAGTGCAAGCTAGGCCTCGTCTCCCAGCTCTGCCTCAGCACACCATCTCAGAAACTGATCAATGATGTGAGTGACTCAGAATGTTACTTAATTAGTCGCATTACAATTTTCTGTTCTTTTGAAAACTTTGGCTGATCTGATGGAACTCTCTGTACTTGTAACTACCAAGTGAAACTGGGAGGGAGTGGCCTTCCATGTATAGTGATATCTCTATTATCTATATTGCCTGTTCTTAGAATAAATGCTTTCCCGTAAAGAACTCCCTGTTTTCTCTCCATTTCCACATGTTTCTCTGTGACACACATAGATAGGATTTCTCTCTCCCAGAGGAGGTGGCAGGAGGAAAAAGGATCTCGAAGCTTAGAGAGTGGTGGCTCCCTGCCAGCATCCCACTGTACTGCTGGGATAGGGATTTAATTCAGTGGGTGGTGGTAATGTTTAATTAAGGGAATTTGTGGAGTTCCTGGCCCTTTCTGCACGTGGGAAAGGAACCGCGCAAAAACGGGACTCACCGGACTTCTTCAGCGTCCGGGCGAGTCTATCGGAACGAGGAGAAGTGCGAGCTCGTCGCTCCACACTGCTCCAGCATCCAAAATGGCGGTTTCTGGTTGGTGGAGGCTCTCCACCAACCAGAGAAGCTCGCCAGCTTAAAGCTCCCCCCCCCGGCAGATCTGCAGGCACGCACTAGTGCACGCCTGCAAATCTGCACCAGAGCATGGCGACGGAGCGACACGGGGTCACGCGCTCCATGCTTTTTAAAAACCTCTTAAAAGAGGTTTTTAAAAAGCACGCTGCATGACCAGTTCCAGTCGCTCCAGAGCAGACTGAGGTGCGGAACTACGAAAAGTAGTCTGACTCAGTCCACTCCACTGTGCAGAAGACCTCCGTTGGAGGTCACTCTGCACTGTTTTAATAAGCTGGTGAGGAAAGGGCCCCTGTCTCCTATTCAAGTCAGCATTGAGTGGTAGAAGGGCCCCAAATTCTTTGACAGCAGGCAGAAGCAAATTCTGGATCTGATGCTAGTGATCATGACTGGGATCATGATGATCATTATGAAGCGCAGTTTAACAAAGTACAAGAGGATTGATTCCTGTCTCATAGAGTTTATAATTTTAAATTCAATATCCTGTCACTGAAATATTTCAGAATTTTTCAGATGAAGGCTATCACCTATTATTATGTTTGATATCAGCCTCCTCCCTCCCAAAAAAGGTACAGGGGCTGCTACAAAAACCGGATATACATACTCAATCTCACCAAAGAGTCTTGTGGTACTTGCAAGACTAACCATGTTATTTGGCATAAGCTTTTGTGAACTGAAGCCCTCTGCATTTGATGCAGGTATTGTAGCTTCAGTAGAGAGATACTTACAAGCATATTGGGATTCCTATCTCCTGAAACTCGAATAGGGATGAAGGCTTTTTTAAAAATCTCACTCCATATGCAATTTATCAATGCAGGTTTATTTCTCCACCTATAATTTTTGCATTTATATTAACCCTAACCCTTCAGTTCCATACCCACAGGGATATATCTAGAAAAGGATTCAGCAAAGTATGGCCCTGGGCAACAGACCACCTAAGCAAGGTCAGATGACAGCTTCTCAAGGGTGCCTTGGCAAGAGATGGCCTTAGGCTATCCTTGGAGTCCCATTATTGTTTTATCATTCTAAGATTGTAGCCTCTCACCTCTACCCCCATCTCTGGCACAGTGCACTTTTTCTGGCAAAATAGGGTAAACTGCCTTTCCTGGAAGAGTCCAGAAGTGACAAATCACCCTAAAATAGGTGCACTGTAAAACATAATAACCACCTGTTTTTCCAAACCAAATGTTGACCTCTGATTATACCTGAAGGGTTTTTTTTCTCCATGTGTGTAGAAGAATGCAACACAATTTTTTAAAAAAATCAAAGGTATGCAACAAACAAATGTGTGGAAATGAGGGAAAGAAGAAGCAGGACAGAACATTGTGGTATTTGTGGTAATGTGTACCTTCAGGTCATTTCCAACTCATGGCAACCCTAAAGCAAACCTATCACAGGGTCTTCTTGGCAAGATTTGTTCAGAGGGGGTTTGCCACTGAATTCCTCACAGGCTGAGAAATCAAGACATGCTTAAGGTGACCCAGTGGATTTCCATGGCTAACTGAGGATTTGAATCTTGGTCTCTCAGAGTTCTACCCCAATGCTCAAACCATTATTCTGTGTTGGCTCTCATACAGACACTACAAGAGGGTCCAGTCCCTGTCCTGACTGAGCTTTCTAAGACCTCCTGCACTACACTGTTACTATTTTTCCACTTTTAACGTCCTGTGGAATTCTGGGGTTCGTAGTTTACTGAGGCCAAATAGCTCTCTGGCTGAGAATTCTAATTGCCCCTCCCTGAACTGCAAACCCCAGGATTCCATAGGTTGCTGGAAGTGGAATAATAGCACTATCACAATGTAGTGAGGAAATGGCCTGTGTCTATACAGGCATACCTCAGTGAACCAAGTAGAGATGTTCCTGGGCTTTATTCCTTTAACAGAAACTGTGGTACCAGAGGCAGGAATAACATGGAAAGAACAGGGATAGGTTCTTACACCACAAAAAAAGAACAAGAGTTCAACATCATTCAACAAACTTTTTATTCAAAACTGAAATTATGCACACACAAAATGGAAACAACCAGGTCAGTAAACTTTGGACAAGTAAACAAGTATATTCTGAGTCTTCTAGATACCAGCTGAAAGCTTCTTCCAGAATGCATCCTAGGATACATATTTTTTCTTTCAATAGCCTCCACTTTTCTTATGATTTCTATTCAGGTGGCCAGACTTACAGAGCTATGTTTTCCCAACATGCCAAGGTAGCTAATCCGCTTTCCCCCTTTCATTCTGTCTTGCTCTTCACACATGTTCAGTAAGTGACTCTGGAGGGAGCTGCTTACCTTGCCCATTTTACTTAAGCACACTCAGTGACAGGAGAATCCCATTCTTTACTACATTTACTGCAGACATGCTGTGCAACGCAACAGTGAAAGCCTTTCTTCACCCCTCCTTCTCCATCTTCTCAATGCCAAAAAAAACCCACAGCTGAACAGTCAAACAGCCTTGACTGTCAAGAAATTCTTCCTGATGTTTAGGTGAAATCTCTTTTCCTGCAATTTGAATCCATTGCTCCACATTCTAGTCGCCAAAGCAGCAGAAAACAAGCTTGCACCATCTTCAACATGACCTTCCTTCAAGTATTTAAACATGGTTGTCATGTCATCTCTCAATCTTCTTTTTGTCAGGGTAAACATACCTAGCTCCCTAAACCACTCCTCATAGGACATGGTTTCCAGACCCTTCACCATTTTGGTCACCTTCCTCTGGGCTCATTCCAACTTGTCAATATTCTCCTTGAATTGTGGTGCCCAGAACTTCCAGGTAGCTGTTTCCTCAATTTGTGTCTTCCCACTTATCACTAACTTTCTCTTCCTGCCTGCTGCACTGAACTTTCTACTTAGCTCTCCATACACTGACACTATGTACGTCAGGGTGGGACAGAAGGTAAATCAAGATCTACCGGCAGATCTCCATGGAATCTACAGAAGACTGACCAAGTTTTCTAACTTTCCATTATTCAACAATAGCAACAGCAGAAGTAGCAGCACCCTGTTCCCCCTAAATTATAAAATGAAATGAAAGAACCTTATTGTAACCAAATGCAGATTGTTGTATGAAGGACTATAAACTCTGTTCTGTTCTGGTACTCAAAACAAATCCTTGGAATCAGAATTGATTCTAAGGCCATTTCCACACTAGACTGTTATAGTGCTATTTTTCTACCTTTGAGGCCTACAAATCCCAGGATTCCATAGGATGTTGAAAGTGAAATTATAGTGTTATAACAGTCAAGTGCGGAAATGGCCTAAATATATTTAAGAACATAAGAAGGGCTAAGGCAAATCAGATAAAAAGGCCCACATAGTCTAACTTTCAGTTTCCATGGCAGTCTATCGGGGATGACAAGAAGAACATGAGTGCAACTATACCCGCCATCTTTAATTCCCCAGCAACTGATATACAACACTATACAGCAGTCCTGACTAGTAGCCATAGAGGGTTCTAAACTCCATGAAACATCTTTTGCATCTGGCTTTGGCTGGAGTATCTAGAAAATCTAGCAAAAATGAATGAATGAATGAATGAATGAATGGGGTAGATCCCTCAGTCTTGATGCCTGCTTACTGCTGATCAATATAATGGGATGAATGTAATGATGACATTTTCCTATGGCTATGTAAACAGCAGCAGTGTGATCCTATGAGTTCAATGGAACTTATTTCCGTATAGGCGAGGATAGGATTGCAGGCTTGGTGTTGTAAAAATCTGAGCGAACAAAAATGTGGTATAAATAAATAGGGAAGAAGGTGGAAAGGACAAGCAAAATCAGTGTGAGTGCCATGAAGGATGATGGTAGTAAAGCACAGAAAGGAATAATAGATTGCCTGAGTCATTTTGAAAACAATACCCTGCCCTACCATCTGTAATAGGCAGAACTGCATTGGCTATTTGCTTTTTAAAAAAAAATCTGCTCATTCACTGCACTCTTTGTGGACAGTAAATTAAGATTAGCCATCTGTTTTGGCTTGGCGACAGCAAGTATGGGCTGAACTTCTTTTAGCTAGTCTATAACTATAAATCAGCCTATAATATTTTTCCCCAGTTGGATGATTTTTTATCACTCAGTATTTCTGATATATTAGGAGCACGGTAAAATTAAGTGGCTCAGATGACATTAATGAACATGTAAACAGCATGCTTATGGCTTGAATGGGTACCAGCTTTGAAGCACAAAACACAACTGAAAGAGTGTATCTAGACTCCGCAGTTTCACACTATCTTAATTGCTGTGGTTCTGTCCTATGAAATCTTGAGTACTGTACTTAAAAATTGCTGCTAGAGACTTTTGCCTGAACCATACAGTGCTAAAACTCTCTATCAGGAAATTCTAAGTATCACCCAAACTACAATTCCTAAGAATGAAGTCATGGCACATAAAGTGGTATAAACTGTTATAACTTCAGACTGTATATACTCAGGCCCTTTCCACACGTGTGTATAACACGGAAAAATGCGGCCTCTAATGGAGGTCTTCCACACCTTGTGGTGCGTTTGATCGCATGTAATTTTTTGTTTCCACACGTCAATCCGCATAGGCACGGTCCGAACTGGCGTTAGTGAGCACTTTTTGAAAACCTTGAAAAATGTGGGTTTTTTCCCCGATGCGCATTTTTGCGTACTTGCGGACGTGTGTAGAAGCACAGATATGCACTGATTTGCCCATGAGATCAATGGAGGGCAGGATGTGGGCATGGCCAGCTTCAGCGGTTGGCCCCGCCCCACAAAGAGCTGGATGCAATGACGCACGGAGCCATTTAAAAAAAAAACTGGCCGATCACAGACGAAGTGGGCGTGGTAAGGAAACAAGCGGGAGATGAAATGCAAATACAGTGTGGATCTGCAGACACACGCTAGCACGGAACATGCTAGAGCCGTGTGGAACGTTAAAAAAAAAATCCGCCATTGCGCAGATACAAATAAAACCGGCCAGAACCATCCCTACGCGATTTTGCAACCACGTGTGGAAAGGGCCTCAGAAAGGGTAATCTGCCATGGACAGTTTGGTACAACTTTAATTGTCATGGTTCCATTCTACAGAATCTGAAAATCTGTAGTTTAGTGATGCATTTAAAATTCTGTGCTTGAAAGCTCTAATGCCCTCCCCTGAACTACAAAACTAGAACTTTCTAGCAGAGAACAAGGACCTTACCTAACTTCAAATCCCAGGTTTCTCTAGGATTCAGCCATAACAATTAAAGAGGTTTCAAACAGCTATAGCTGTGTACTATAGATACACTCTGAAAAGAGTTGTCTTAAATCATGTTGACAGTGTTTTCTCCCAGATAGGTGCAGGTGAGGTATTTAAAATCCTCAGAGCAACCCAATTAGAACAACATTTACTAAACAAAAACTTTATTACAATACTTACAATTTGCAATGTAAAAATCCTTTATTCTCATTCAGTTTCTTAAATTCTTGCAAGCAATCTCATTCTGTCCTTATTCTGTATTGGACTGCAACTCCTGTATTTTGTACATTTTTTTTCCAAATTCTTCTGAGGCTCTTTATACATTTTAATAATGTATATCTTTTGTACACATTTTTTTCTCTCACCAAAGTGTGCTTGTATGTATTTTCCAAGTGCCCATGTATTTTTTTTTAGATGTGCACTTGGTTTCGTGCACATTTGTCCCCTCCAAAATACTTTGCAAGCATTGCAAAGGTGCATATTTCTCAGGGAAGATTCATTTATGTTCTCTTAATCCATCTCGTTAAAGACAGTATGGATATTTTCACATAGAAATGTGAATCCAACAGATTTCTTTTCCATTCCTCCTTATGGGAACCCTTCCAGTTCTATAATTCAATTATTCTAACACAAGACTTGCTGTCTAAATATGAGGAAGAATGTCAGACAAAATGTGAGCTTATGGTGCACAGTTACTAAAACAGATAATCCAGGGAAGAGCCAAAAACGTGCATAACATGATCCTACATACACACACACACACACATCATACTAGTTTTTGCTTCCCATACTTATACACAGTGCTAAATCCCTGAATCAGCAGCTTGGGAGAATCCCATCTCAGGAAGCCATCACAGTGTTGACCTTTACATTTTTCCAATGAAAGTGAAAAGTCAAAACAGCACCCCAATCCTGCTCTACTGCCCTTTAGCTAGACTTTGAATTGTACTCTACCACCTGTACTCTGCATTTCAGCATTTTATTACCTTTGATATTTCACTGCCCACTCAGACACCTATGTATGCCTCACACAGGGCTTTGAGCTCCAAGCACTCTTGTATTTATATGTCACTAAAGCTTAGTTGCTTTAACTGTGTATTTCTGGCTGGCTGGCCTCACTCCTCCTTCCCCTTTCCCCTTTCTGTTTCTTCTTCTGCTTCCTAGGCTTGCTGTCTTCCTTTTTCTCTTAGACACACATTTGCCAGGTTCAATTGTGAGAGTGAGAAATGTCTATTCTGTTCTGTTCTGTTCTATTACTTTATTTATACCCTACCTTTTTCCCAAAGCCGGGACTCAAAGCAGCTTGCAAGATAAAAAGAATATAAATAAAAACACCTGTTGCTATGTAAAAACATACAGAAAGTATGATTAAAGCAGTATTAATCTATCAGAGAACCAGTTTGGTGTAGTGGACTATGAGAGACCAAGGTTCAAATCCCCTAGTCAGCCACAGGTGATCTTGAGCAAGTCACACTTTCTCAGACTCAGAGGAAGGCAATGGGAAACCCCTTTGAATAAATCTTGCCAAGAAAACCCTATGATAGGGCCACTGTAGGTCATAGTCAACTTGAAAGCTTATAACAACAATTACAAAGCTGTCCATAGATTTAAAACCATTTAAAACATTGATTTAAAAGCAAAAATTGAAGTAGCAGAGGACACTACGAAAAGACCTTTTCTTGTAAAAGAGTCTATTCCCCAAAGGCTGCTGGAACAAAAAGTTCTCTGCCTGCTGATGAAAGGACAGGAAGGAAAGAGCTAGCCTTACCTTCCACAATGGGAGCTCCAGAGACAGGGAGCTGCCAGGGAAAAGGCCCTATCTTGGAACATTTCCACATGACACTCTTATAGCGCAATGATTCCACTTTCAACCTCCTATGGAATCCTGGGATTTGCAGTTCCAGGAGGGGCCAGCGGGACCCTCCCAGAACTGCAACCCCAGGATTCCATAGGAGGTTGAAAGTGGAATCATCATGCCATAAGAGTGTCATGCGGAAATGGCCTTGCATTCCCACTAAACCTGCCTGTTAGGATAGTGGGAGGCTATTGCTCAGGCAGGTTCACACAGGAAGTTCTTCCATTAGTCTGGTCCCAGACTGAATCTCCAAAACAAAGAAATCCAAAGCCACTGCTTTGGATTTCCTTGTTTTCTAATTTTAACAGAAATATTGCAATGGACTTTAAATACAATGGCATATACTCAAAGAAAATCATAACGACTGGCAAAAGATCAAAGACTGCAACCTTTTACTTTGCATATGGAATAACATTCTTCATTAATACATGAGTTATCAACTTTATGCCAACCATATTTTTATAATTATACAGCAGTGATGAGGGAGGTCTCTTGCATTACATTTGTTGTTCTTTCTTTTCCTGTATTCGTGTTACTCTGTTGCTAAAGTTTAATCAAGATTTGATTCAAAAAGAAAAGAAAAGGTAGGGCAGAAACCATCATACAGGAACAGAACGTCTATTTTATCATGTTAAGTAGCCATGGTGCTTCTTTCAGATGTTAAAGAACATGGGATCAACCAGATTAGTAGGTGAAAGAAGGACTGTGCCCAGTACAATTGAGGCTACTGGTTGACATCTGCCTCAGAGAACTACTTATTTAGCAATAATTCTTAGAATGAAAGTATGTGTTCCTGAAGGGCTCTTTAGGTTCAAGCTGGTCAACAGAACCTCAGTAGGTGCCATCCATTTCCCTGTTAAGCTTCTTGCTTAAATCGGGTATTAATGGATTTTGTTTCTTCTAAGTCCTGCTAATGAGGACAGATTGGGTGAGCAGTTAATAATGAAGGTCACTGTGACTTTAGAAATGGAGTGCAATTCAGCAGCATGGTTTGTGGCAGAGTATTCTTGACAGGTTCTTTAATGTTGAAAAATACTTTCCCACCTTCTCATGATCATTTCCTAGCTAGAGAAGTAACTGGAATGTCTCTCCCCATTCCCACTGTAACGATCAGTTTAGCTAGAAGTGCCAGACTTCATCTATTGTACAGCTATTGATGGGCATCACTTCCCTTTCATTGATTGACTAAGGTCCCATTTCAGCAGTCCTCTGCTAATCTGCTGAACCACAAAATGCCCAGATGCTATCAGTCCAGAGATTCAGTCCTTTATATACTGAAATATTCATTTGACTAACGGCCTGCTCACAAAATCATTTCATGCAGTAGGCAAGACATAAGATTCCCACTCTGGTGATGGAGAAGGTCATCTACAAAATCCTGGAGACCAGGGTTTGATTCATCCCTCAGTCATGGAAACCCACTGGGTGACCTTGGATGCATCACATACTCTCCACCGCCAGAAAACCCTATGATTGGTTTGCCTCAGGGTCACCATAAATCAGATATAACTTAAAGGCTCACAATGATGACAACCTTTTTGTTCACCCAGGCTTTAGAGGGACATTAGTTATTCAGCACTGAATTTTGCATTCAGGTGTTCATTCTGTTTCTCTCCAATGGCAAACAGCCTGGTGCTCAGAAGTGATGCAAGGCAGTATCATGAATTTCATGATGTTCAGGACACCATTTGGGCGCAAAAGTGGGATACGAGAATTGCTCACAGCCCATGGGTTACACTTTCCCTACTCCTGTATGAATTTATTAAATAATTCATGAATGAAAGAAATAGTCTCCAGTGAGTATAACAGATATGACAGAACCCTTATGTGAACATTCACTGCTGCCCATGTGAGTTGTTTACCACAGAGAGAGAGAGAAAGAGAGAGAGAGAGAGGCTGGATAGTGCTATGTGGATGGTATACAGCATGCTGTCAATGAACACAACATGAACAAGAATGGGGAATGAAAGATGGATTTTAATGAATGAAAGCTTGGAAGTGTCAGAATTTTTAAGGACACTGCTTTGGAATCTCCAGGTGTTCTTTACTGTTCCCTGTTCTGCCTCTTTTGCTTTGTTCCCCCTTCTGTCCAATTTAGATCAAGTAGTAACAAGCTTGTGATTTTTCAACAAATAGGGAACCCCTAAAATGGAAACATAAAGGAGTTCGTGGACAACTTTTATAGAAAGTAAAAATATATGTAGAATTTCTGGAACAAGAAAATAAAATCTAGAGAGGTGTCAGTGAGCACAGGAGAACACACACATGCACGCAGTTCCCAGTAGATCGTTCAGTAGATTCTCCAAAAAATGGACTTTTGCTGCCATCTATTGTTATGCAGCAGGAATGCACTGCTTTGACCATGAATAATTTCTATCACGGAGAGAATTTTCTTATAGGGGACATTTTGTGACAAGATGTAGGCCAAGACTTACATTCAAAGCTTGACATTACTAGTATGAAGAAGCAGGAAAAAATAGGTGGCCCCTTGAAAGTTACTTTTTTAAATGACCATTTCCAGAATCTGTTGCTATGCTGGCTGAGCGAATCGGGAGTTGTAATCTAAAACAATTTTTCCAAGCTCTTAAAAGAGATACTGGTACTCCATGAAACTGTGGATTAAGACCCCAGCATGTGTGCTCAGAATTGGAACTGTGTCCTGTTGAATTTAGTAGGACTTGTTTTCAACAGGGCTATAGTCTTACACATTGCTTTATCTCATGAACTGTGGTAACATACAACCAAGAGGAAGAAATTTTCAACACAGCAGTACTCCATTTTTCTATTCTACCATATTAGAGTTAGCAATTTGTGCATGCTTTAACTGACTAATCACCAGTTAGCATTATAGTGAGTTTCTGTCTGCATGGCTTACTACACCTTGGGCCTTTCCACACTACACTGTTATAGTGCTATTATTCCACTTTCAACATCCTATGGAATCCTGGGATTTGCAGTTTAGAGAAGGCCATTTAGAATTCTCAGCCAGAGAGCTCTTTGGCCTCAGTAAACTACAAACCCCAGAATTCCACAGGATGTCGAAAGTGGAATAGTAGCACTTTAACAGTGCAGAAATGGCCCTACTTTCTTGATGAATCACTTTAACTAGAAGCTGTTTTCTCTTCGTTCTCTCTTCTCCACTAGACCATGTATTTTGTTATGAAAACATATCTAACTAAAGCTGCTTTTACATATTTTTATCAAAAAGACAAACTTATTTCTCTCTCTTTGCTAGACTATGGCTGAGACTGGTGGTTGTTCAGCTTCTGTTTTTCCAATGTCATTCATCTGCTTGAAGGATCAGCTCTATCTCTCTCATTTCCCAACATACTAGTTCCTCCTGCTAGTCATTTGGCAGGTGAGAGAAAATAAAGAAGTAAACTTTACCCTGTTGAGTAATATTTTGCAGACCGTTGATATGTGTGTTCATTCAAAAGTGTACTGGGTTTCAGTGAGAACTGCTCCTAAGGCTAGGCAGTACCAAGCTTGATGGGAGATTCAATCCCAGACAGTATAGATTTGGACATTTTAACACTGGAGGTGGGGTCAAAAGGAATATATACTAGTAGAGCAAGGGTGGGGAACTTTTAGACTTTTCGATGCTTTTAACTACAAGTCCCATAATTCCTTATTATTGTCTGTGTTGACTGGGGCCCTTTTCGCATGCCATTTTCAAATCGCATTAGCCATGCTCCACTCCCCCTTGAGGAGCTGCCTTACCGCACGACATTCTTGCCAAACAGGTGCTGTCTCGGCTGCAGGCAGTGCTAATCCTGCTTTTTTTCATTTTTGGGAGAAACCTGAAAATAACCAGCCTTTCTCGAATCAATCACAGGAGCTGTGGCCATGTGGAGCCTCCATCCAGTGTCCTTCTGGGAATGACCCGGGAGTGGGTGGGGTGTGGGCAGTCCCTGCCTGTCCCTCACTCAGTGACTCCCAGGGGAAGTTCCACCCAGCAGCAGGCCAGCTGCTGCCCTCATCGTACTGGCAAACACCACAGGACACATCGCCCAAGAAGGCTGCCCCAGGGCTGACATTACTGCTCACACCCACGGCAACATCAGCCCCCAGGGTCCGGCCGACTTGCATTTTTCCAAAAAAAAAAGTCAGTGCCACCGTTAGCACAGTAGCATGGTAGCACAGTGGATGGCCAAAAAAAAAAAAACCAATCAGGGGTGCTGCAACAGGACCTGGGAGTGACCCATGATGCCGAGCTGCGGAAGAGGCACCAGGTGCAAACCGATGCTGTCTCATGAACACCCAGTTGCCTGCGGAAGACAAGAGGCTGCAAACAGAGCCTGATCCGCCATTGGCAATCCTGCGATGGCGTCAGAACATCCCGCAATTGAGGTATGGTACGAAAAGGGCCTGGGACTTGTGAGATGTGAAATCCAAAGCATTTGTAGGGTCAAAGGTTCTCCCTTCCCTGCCATGTTTTGGATGATTTTTTTTCCATTTAAACAAAAAATCCATCCATAATATCAGTAACAGTGAAAATGTTCATTATACACTTTTATCGTCATGATCATGACCTTTTGTATAGTGCTTTCAAGTGTTCAAAGCACTTAAAGTGCATTATCTCACTATAATCTTTACAAAACTCCAGGTAACATAAATGTATCATTACCATCTAAATTTCAGGTGGAAGTAAGGGGGACTGGGGTTGAGAAGGTGGCTTGCCTAAGATCACATAAACAGTTTATGGTAGATAGAAACTGTAAACAACAACAAGAAGAAGTCACTGTAATCTATTTTGCTCTATTGGAAATCTGATGGACAGGGATAACAAAGAAAGAATTAAAAGATTTCTAGCAGTAACTTATATTACCAATGCAACACACAAATACCATTTGAACAACAATAGCAAACATAGGCCTGCAGTATCTGTTCCAGATTATCAGACTACAACACACATCATCCCCTACTGACTGGCTTGTAATTTGACAGATCAAGAAGAACCCAGGTTGAGGAAGATTGTAATGCTGAAGACTTTTGTTCCAAATGAATAGACCTGAGTTTCGATTCAGGTGTTTCTGCAGTCATGAGACCAGACAATTCTCATAGGACATTTCCACACTACTGCCCCATCCTGGCACAGGGATGTGTTGAAGCCAATCTGCTGCTGCACAACATTGTTGCAGCCCCACTCTTGTCGTGCTCGCAGTCATTGCAATTGCATGTTTTGCAGGCCACTTTTGCAGGCCGCTTTTGCATGATGATCGTGTTGGCTGGTGCCATGCAGGGAGGGTGGAAGTGCTATCAAAGCATTTCCTTCCTCAGTGCAGTGTAGCCTTTTCCTGTGCTGCACTGAGGAAGGAAAGGACATGTGCTGAATGACACCCATCTGCCAGCAGCCAGCCAGGTGTGGAGGGGAGCATTTGGGACACACTCGCATCCCAGCAATGGCGCTGCCAGGATGATGCCAGGAAGTTGCGGGATCCAGGTATGCTGTGGAAAGGACCATAGACTCTTGGTTTCACCCCATCCAGGTGTGGAAATGTCCAAAAGTAGGCTGCAGGCTGTATTAAATATGGCCAAGGATATTAATGGACTTCAAACCTGCAAATTGCTTTCCATTGCACTCTCTCTCACTGTACCTTGCTTTTTATTTTATTTATTTTTTTTACTTCTCTTAGAATCATAGAATCATAGAAATGTAGAGTTGGAAGAGACCACAGGGGCCATCCAGTCCAACTCCCTGCCATGCAGGAACACCCTCAAAGCACTCCCGACAGATGACCATCCAGCCTCTGCTTAAAAACCTCCAAGGAAGGAGACTCCGCTACACTCCGAGGCAGCATATTCCACTGCCGGACAGCCCTGACTGTCAGGAAGTTCTTCCTGAGGTTCAGGTGGAATCTCCTTTCCTGCAGCTTGAATCCATTGCTCCTTGTCCTGGTCTCTGGAGCAGCAGAAAACAAGCCCTCTCCTTCCTCTACGTGGCATCCCTTCAAATATTTAAACATGGCTATCATGTCCCCTCTTAACCTTCTCTTCTGCAGACTAAACATACCCAGCTCTCTAAGTCTATCCCCATAGGGCATGGTTTCCAGGCCTCTCACCATTTTGGTCGCCCTCCTCTGGATTTGCTCCAGCTTGTCAATATCCCTCTTGAATTGGGGTGCCCAGAACTGGACACAGTATTCAAGATGGGGTCTAACCAAAGCAGAGTAGAGTGGTACTCTATCTAGACACCATACTCCTCTTGATGCAGCCAAGAATTGCATTGGCTTTCTTGGCTGCCGCATCACACTGCTGACTCATATTCAGCTTGTGGTCTATGAAGACTCCTAGATAATAAGCCATGCAAAGCTGAGAATGGGAAAATATTTGCTGCTAAGGTCATGCTATTTAGTTTGGAACTGGAAAGTCATAGCCCCAATATTCTGACCCATTCTCCTTCATGTTCAGACTTAACTGTAGCTACCTAGGGTTGAAGACATACATGCGTCATCACATCAGTATCTTAGCATAATACTGGGTAATGTTATTGGATGCTGTGGTGATAACAGAGTTGCTGAGGATGTTATAGAATTAAAAACATCCTCCTGGTATTTTATGGAGGGCACAAAAGTGTCTATGACCTTGTTTATCCAATAAGGGATCCTGAAGGGAAAACTCTTGAACCTTTGATTTGAACTCTGTTTACATGAAAATTAAATCTGTTATTTTTTTTTCAAAGTCCTTTGCTCTGGATTCAGCATCTTATTTTCTTACATGTTACAGGATTGAATCAAAGGTTGAAACAAATTTAAAGAAACATAAGTGACACTGGAAAAAGTGGAAACTTTTATTTTACTCTGTGATAATTGCTTAATACAACACAATTATATTATTGCCGCTTCAGAGCTCCATGGGGAAGCTCAGGGACTTTGTAATGACTCCAAGATAGCCAATAAAGAGTGAGGAGGAAATGCATCACAATGTTTATTCACATAGGCTAGGAAGAAACAGTGAATTAATCAGAAAAAAAAGTTGAAATTGAGGAAGTAATTAAGGGAGAAAAAGTTTCATGAAATGGTCCCTCACCTAATTTTGCTTCTCCATATCATGTCGTGATCCACATGTTTTCTTGGGAGCAAGAATGAGTGAAAATTTCCCCGGGTTTCTTTTTTAATGAGAATTTTCTAAAATTTATTTATTTCTCCTTGACTTCAATGGAAAGAATTTGAATTTCTTTTTAAAAAGAAGAAGAAGAAGAAGAAGAAAATGTGGAAGAAAGCAAAAATGATGGACTTATGCACCCACCATATTTTGGAGGAAATCTTATCAAACACATTAGGGCTTACTTCTTATCAGATATGCTGAAAGTTTCATTCATAGACCAGAATCCTGTGGGTGGCTTAGGTTATAGCAATGTACTGCATCCCTTCTAGCTATCTAATTTTGGCAGGAATACAGTCACATAGGGAAGGGAGGGTGATGGGGGTGGTTCGCCCCAGGCAGCAATGTTTTGGGGGCATCATGGCCCATAGTCATGCCCCCGAATGCCCTGGCCATGCCCCCACATGCCCTGGCCACACCTCCATGCACCACGGCCACGCACCATACACAGTGGCCACGCCCCTGTGCTGTAGCCCTGCCTCCCTCTCTCCGCCCCCCCACACACTCCAAACTCCGCCACTGTAGGAATAGCCCCCATTATTTTTATTTTTATTTATTTATTTGTATCCCACCTCTCCAAATGGCATGTATTTTGAAACATTTCTATACATGCCCCCAACAAGCTGGGTGCTCATTTTACCGACCTGCAAAAGGATGGAAGGCTGAGTCAACCTTGGAGCCCAGCAGGATCGAACTTACAGCCTTGTGGCTTGCAGTACTGGGATTTAACCACTGCACCACCAGGGCTCCATTATTATTATTATTATTATTATTATTATTATTATTATTATTATTATTATTGTCATTCTACTTTTTAAGCTGCTTTTATGATGCCTCAGTTTCTCTCTCCTCCTCCCACTTTCCCCTTTAATGCTAAGCTTAGCAGAAGTAGTCTGTCCTCAGTTAACTCAGCAGAGGGGAAAGCAGGGCAGAATCTTGCCCTCCCAGGAGGCTCAAACAAAAGCAAACTACTGCAGCCTCTTCTAGTTTATGAGTTCTTTTTCATTAATAACTTGATCTCTTTACCATACTCTGATGTTGTTTGGCCACATTTATCCTCATTTCCATTTGTGAAATGTTTGAGGGTGTATATGCCTCTCAGGGACTACACAGTTAAGTATCTCTTACTATTATTAGATATGCATAGAACTGCATAAGCAGGTCCAGATCATCTTGGTGGCATACTCTGAGGACCCATTGTACTACACAATTATAGTGCTATGCTTCCACTTTAACCACGAAGGTTCTACCCTATGGAATCCTGGGATTTGCAGTTTCATATCCTCCAATTTTCAGCTGCTTTAAAAATGTCCCAGTTTCTCTCTCCTCCCATATTCACCCTTTCTTCTCAACTTACTTCAATTGCTGCAAAATGAATTCAAAGTAAAAGTATGTTATAATTAATTAATTCGAGGGGGAGATGAGGCAGCAGAAACTTGCCCTTCCCTGTGGATCCAAGCAGAAGCAAACTGCTGCAGCCTCTCCTCAGCAGCTTATTCTGTCAGAGCCCTGGTTGACCTCTGGAAAGAGGAAATGACTGGGGCAGTAGTAGACATGTGGCCCTTTTCGCACTAGGCTTTTTACGCGAGCGGGGGCGGGCGGCTTGCGGGAAAAGCCTAGTTCGGGAGCCTGCCGGTTCCCCGCTGGTTCCTTCCGCAGCCGAAGGAACCAGCTGGGAAACGGCACAGTCCCGGAGGCGGCGGCGGCTAGCGACTCCATCCCCCCCCGTGCGCGCAAGAAAGGAGCCCGTCGCACCTGGCACGCGCGGGGGGGCGGCGCGACTGTCGCTCGCTCCTGGCGCGCGCGGGGGGGCTGCTCGCGACAGCCTCCCGATTGCGCGCGTGCGCACGGGGGGGCGGGCGCGACTGTCCCTCACTCCTGGCGCGAGCAACAGTCACGCCCGCACCCCCGCGCGCGCCAGGAGCGAGCGACAGTCGCGCCCGCACCCCCCCGCGCGCGCCAGGAGCGAGCGGCAGTCGCGCGCGCGAGCGGGAGGCTGTCGCGAGCAGCCCCCCGCCCGTGCGAAGCAGGATGCTCTCGCATCCGCCGCACTAGCTCCCCGCCCCGCCCCTTCCTTCCGCACAGGCGGAGGGAAGGAGGCGCGACCCGGCCGCCTCCCCGACGCACCGCACTACAGGTGAGTGCGTGTGGGCGCCGGGAGCGTAGCGCGAGCGCGGGTGATTTTCGCTTGAAAGCGAAAATCAAAAACCCCGCGCTCGCGCCGCTGCAGCCCCGTGAGAGCGCCGGAAGTGGGAATGCGTCGTGCGGAGCGATGCTCCCACTCCCGCACGGCTCACGGGGCTATTTCGCCCGGGAAAGCCCGTGCGAAAAGGGCCACAGTCAGCCCTGAGTGTCTCCTCTCAAGTAAAGCTAAATCAGCTTCCTGGTTCTCTAGGGAGCTGGCAGCAATGAAGTGAATGAGAAATTTAAAAGGCAAAAGATTAAAAAAAAGAAAAACTATTGAAAACTGTTGCAGTCAGTTCCTAAAAGCCTGTTGCAACAGAATTTTTCACATCTTGATGGAAAGTCAAAGCCATCCTTGCTGCCTTAAGGTGGGAGTTTTAAAGACCGGGAGAAGTCACCAAGGTTAACTCCCATGTTCCCATCAAACACATCTGTCCTGTAAAAGTGGTGGTGGGACTAAGGCCATTTCCACACTATACTGATATAGTCCTATTATTCCGCTTTCAACATCCTATGGAATCCTGGGATTTGCAGTTTAGGGAGGGGTATGTAGAATTCTCAGCTAGAGAGCTCTTTGGCCTCAGTAAACTACAAACCTCAGAATTCCACAGGATGTTGAAAGTGGAATAATAGCACTATAACAGTGTAGTGCAGAAATGGCCTGAGAGAAGGACCCTCTACTGGACAGCCCCTTCCCTTTTCCAGTAAACCAACCAGCAAGTATGTTGTACACAGGATAGCTACTCTTCCTCAAACTCTTAACTGCTTTACACAGCCTATTTATTTTCATATCTCAGTTCTTCTTTGCAGCATCTATGTCTGTTTCTTTTTCACACTACACTGTTACAATGCTATTATTCCACTTTCAACATGCTGTGGCATTCTGGGGTTTGTAGTTTACTGAGGCCAAAGAGTTTTCTGGCTGCAAATTCTAAATGCCCCTCCCTAAACTGCAAACCCCAGGATTCCATGGGATGTTGCAAGTGGAATAATAACACTATGACCGTGTAGTGCAGAAAGGCCTCTTGTCTTATATGCATCCAATTATAGCCCACTCTGAAGATCCATCCTTTCCATTTCTTATCACATGACCCAACCACTGCAATAATGGTTGGTTGGTTTTTGTCAGTGAGTCATAAAAGGGGATGTCATTCTTTTCCTTCTTTAAGATGGACAGAAAGAACTGTGTCCGCTAAATGATTGTTGTATATCAGGGCTTTCAAAATGGTGTGTCGTGACACGTTAGTGTGTCACCTGAAGGGTGTTGGTGTGTCTTTTCCCTGGACTGAGAACGAGCCCCCCACTCAAGCCTTGGAAATGTATGTTATATGTTATAAATAAATCATATATTTTTAAAAAATAGAAATGAAAGGTTTTTATGAGATATGTTGTGTCCCCATACATTTTGTTATTATAATTTATGTATGTGCCCAGATCTCTTATAAGGGGTTAGTCGAACCTCTGGTTTGCTAGTAAAACTGAATTACTGTGTCATGAAATGATGCATCTCAAAAAAGTGTGTCACCAACATGAAAAGTTTAGAAGGCTCTGTTGTAGATCATAGATCCCTACTCTTCAAGCTGGAACCACACCTGTAACATCTGTCCTGGAGTCATTTCCTCAGTTATTGTGACACTTCATTGCCTATGTCTAAACCACATCATACTTCATGAAGCTTGTCTTTCCTTCACAGTGTTATCAGGCAGAAGATCTGAATTTTTAAAAAAAAATCTGTTGATTTATTCATGGAGTTGAAAATTTTTTGGCATGCAGATGAGAATAAAGTCTCTGAAGGTATGAGTGCGATTACTCTAATTTAGCTGAATATGGAATAGGGCCCACTGCTTTGCTAGAAAAACAGTAAATAATATTTCTTTCATGTGCTTGAGCAAATGATGATCGATGATGCTGTATTTTATTTCCCAGAGTGCTATCTTTTTTGCGCCTAGCCAAACAAACAGAAATTGGATGTCTCTGCTTAAAGAATATATTTTATTTATCTCCACTTTTCTCCAACCTGCTGCTGGCAAATCACTTTAAATATTTCAAGTGATTGAAGAAAAATTGAAGGAATCAGCTCTGAAACCAGGAAGAAGATTTCATCGCCTGTGTTTTCCCCTCACAGCAAGCTTGCAAGGTAGGTTAAGCTGAGACAATGACATTGCAAACTCCACATAGCTTGAATAGGAATTTGAACTTGGATTTACCACATCCAGAGAAAGCCTGGGAGACTCAGAGTGAAGATAGGGGTCCAGGGTCACATTCTGTGGGAGAAGGGCATAAAATATTGCGGGAATTCAAGCTGGGAGGGTGTGGAGATTTGGGAGGGGAAAGGGGACCCTTCTTCCTCTCAATGCTGCCTTTGGCCTTGAAAAAGGAGCTAGGAATTTCCCCCAAATTCCAAGCTCCCACCACCCACGGATTTAAACCCACAGTAAAGCAACGCAGTGGGGTGTTGCTTGGGGATTCCCAGTCTCTGTCTTCCAAGATCCTTCCCTTTCCTCACCTCCCCCTTCCGAGGTATGAGGAATCCTATCCACATGTGCACCGAAGAAAAAGGCTTGGGAATGGAGAGGGAACAGAGGCTTTACAGAAAAATATTTATTTCAAACAAGCAAGGTAAACAAGAAACTAATGCTCATAAAAGGGCATCCCCCCCCCCAGGTACGCTTCTTAGTTACAAATAATTATAAGTACAAATATATTGTCAGAATCAGCCAAACTGTCCAGAATAAGAGAGTTCTAAAGCAGCTAACTAGACACATTCTATGCTACTCGCAGCAGTTAGTCATTTTTAAGTTGGTATTTTTGGAGAGAACCAGGAGGCAGCTTTCTCTGCCTCTACTGGCTTCCCTCACTTCCCCTCATGGACTCTTCTAAGCTTCTAGAAGCTTCTGTCTTTTCTCCCCCTTGACTGCCCAATTCTGTCATGTGACCTCCAATCAATATTACCTAACCCTTTGTGAGCATGAAGGAGAACTAGCTCTCTTAAACTGCAATACTTACATAATGGGGAAAACCCCATTATCACAGAGGGGAAAACCCCATTATCACAGAGGGGAAGACCCAAAGTTTGCTTGTGCTGATCCCTACATGTACATATTACCCCTTTCTCTCATTCTTTCTGCCATCCCCTTTCCTCTGGTAGAGCTGACACAACACACTGACTATCTGTGTTTGTCTTCTACTAGTACGTGCAGACACATGCCACAGTTCTTCTGTTGATTTCACTTTCTACCCTTTTCCTTCCAGACTCCTAAACCATGTAGTAGTTATAGTTCAGCTTTTATTGTGATTTTCTGTCTTTTTGCAAGCCACTTTGCCTCAAATTCAAAATAAACAGAGAATAGTGGAGTAATTTTTGGATTAAAATACTCAGAATCCCTGAGCTATCACGTCAAATAACAATAATAACAACAACAACTTTTCCAAGCTCCGAAAGAACACGTAGATCCTTGCATTCCATCCCTATCATCTCTAGTTAGGACAAGAAAGACTATTGCCTGAAATGATGGACAGAATTATTGCCAGGCAGTATAGATGATTTGGAGTTTAACAGACCTGTATCTTGCCTTGATACAATCCTGTGCTTTTCCTTTAATATAACATACTTTTCCGTGTATATGTATATGTATATGGGGTCCGACAGTGAAGTGAACAGCCACCTAGGGAGACAGCTGTTCCTAGGTTGTCGCGGCGAGAGGTTAATCCAGGAAATATAGCAAGATCTAAAGAAAGCTGATGAACCGTCAAGGATCGCCGGCTTTTCGGGTTTATTTTCTGGACGAGTATATGTATATATATGTATATGTATACACACACACACATACATGCATACATACATATACGTGCCCTGGTGAGTTTAAAATTCAGTGTGGATGAGAAGAGAATAGCTACTGAAAGTAAAATGGACGTGAACAGGGTGGTGCACAAGCAGTTCTGGTACTTACTTCAGTTCTTAGATACAATCTTTCAAAGAGATTTTGCAACTACTGATTTATGCTTTCCCTTAAAAGTGTTTGGCTCAGAGTGATTATCATGGCTTCTAGGTTAATAGGAAAGCAGTTTGGTGGAAGAGACATTGAATATATATGTTCTTTCAATCGAAAAATAAAAGTAGCATTGAAAGTGGTAATAACTCTATACTCTTAAGCATGAGGTTGTTTTTGATGAAACAATGCTGATAGGTGGCCTAAATCCAGTTATTGGTCCCAACCAGAATAGAATGTTGAATGAATTACAGAAGACCCCCACTAGAATAGATTCAATGAATCCATTGCTGAATGGTGAGTCAAAACATAGGCAAATTCCATTGATTCAATGGATCTACTCTAGTTTGTATAAACAATAGGACTGAGCAAACAATAGCAAATGTCTGCTATTGAGCATAAAATGCAGCATCTTGCAAAAGGAAAAAAAGGTGGGTGGAGCAAAACTGATTAGTAGGTGAGTGAAAAGGGTAAGAGAAGGTGTTAGAAAGGCACTAAAGTCTTTGGATTTCCTGTAAAACTCCACACTGCTTATGGATCATCAAGCAGTCTTCCCAGTAAATCACTGTGACTATCCTACAGTCTTATTGCAGCAAACCATTCATCTTATCAGTTCCTAAAGACAGTTGTGTTAGATTGATTGGTCAGTTTATGATGTCCATGAAGCTTTACTGAAGATTAAATGAAAGAGCACTGCAGTCTCTTAAATTTGTGGTCTGATCAAGATTGATCTGCTCACCTTTATGACCTCAGGGTTCAGGTTTCGTAAGAACTGTGTATTTCTTTGAGAGACACAGGGTAGTTAACTTCTCTTAAGACATTGCTTCTCAAGTGCATATACAGTGTTGCTTTTACAATCTTCTTATAATATTCATTCCTTCTAATCAAGTGCACTTCTCTTAGCACTGCAATATTGCAATCACAGTTATATCTAGAATCACTTCTGATAAGTGCAAACATGAGTGTTTCCAAAGATTCCCATAGGTGTTTTATAAGACTACAAAATGTCCTGTGATAAAATGCTATATGTTGGGAATTGGGTTTTTGGAGATATTCTTGTGTGAGAACATTATTGTCATGCTGACAAAGAAAAAAGTGCTTCTTATTCCAAAATCTAATACAGTACAGCAAACTTTAGAGTCATTTCCGACCATGTCCCCTCCAGCTGTTTTGAGTGACATTTTCTATCCTTCCCTAGCATGATGGCTGGGGAAAGAAGCTGACCAACACAACTGAAAGGCATCCCTTTGGGGAACAGACTATAACAGAATGACAAATTGGAGTGGGGAAAACCATTGTTATGTCCTCTTATATGTCCCACCCTGGCAGGATAGCAAAATTGGCAAAAAAATATCATTTTCATATAAAAACTGGACACTTATGGCTGGGAAACATGTGGTAAGAAGGACTCTGGCAGCATGCCTGGGCTAGGTCAGCAAGGCCAAGTCATAAGGTCAAGAAGAATTAAGCCAGAAATCCTGGAATAAATAGGCTTCCAGTAATCCTGTCAATGACTCAGCATCTGAATACAATAGTCAATAAAACTGCCCAGGTGCAACAGACAAGCACCCCCTACAAAGGCCTTCCCCATTCACATTACCCAACTGAGACATTAAGAGGCTGTCAGGACTCACATCAGTGATTTGTCACCTAAAATAAGATAATCAGTCCATTCCAGACCTCTTTTGTTTACTCTGCCAGAGAGCCATTGACACTCATCCCTTCAGGGTAGGAAAAGGAGTATTAAAAAGCCCAGCTCCATCCTAGGTAATTTTGCAACAAACTGGCGCCTTGGGCATCATGCTGCACCCCAGACTGTCATTCCTGTGTGCTGCCCTCAAACCCTCATGTCTGAGTCACTCATCTTTGATTCTTTGCTCCAGGACCATTAAACATCACCCTCTACACCCGAAAACTCTCTCTATCCAAACTTTCTTACTTCTCCCTTCATAAGCATATATTGTCTATGAGACTGCTTGATTTCTTGTGTGTGTGTGTTTGCTAATGTCTAATAAAAGCATGCTGTTTAAACCTTGAATTGGAGTCCTACAATTAGTACCCATATATACAGGTGAAAAGATCCTGTCATTACCCCCCTCTTGCAGGCTTCCCTCAATTTCTAAGGAGATGGTGGTATTGCTAGTGAACCTCAAGGTTCTCCACCTTGAGGATAACACCTGGGTGAAGATCCTTGTTCCCTGGGTGACTTTGCTTTGGCTAGTCCACCCTTCACCAACACCCTAGATTCTTTGGAGCACAGTTCACATCAGCACCACCCATTGTGGTAAGGAATGGTGGAGACTGCAGTTCAAAATATTAGAGACATAGCCAGCTGGGAAAGACTGGGCTAGTCAATCTGTCTTATCCATAAGCATACCACGAGGCTATTATGAGAGTAAAGAAATGATTCCATGAAGGACAAATGAGATAAAATATCATCATCACTGTCTGCTCCCTAAATTCAAAGTATGGAAAAGTTTCTTTTGTCCACCACTTCCCCAGCTGCAGAATAAGGGCCAAACTAAGGATTTCAAAAGGCAAATATTCTGGGGGTTTTTTTCCCCCTAAAGCATAGTAAAGACTAAAGAGGAAATTTATTTCTTTTTTACATTTTTTAGTTTAATTTTTACATGATCTTTTTAATATAAAAAGAAAAAAAATCCTCATCCATTACCATCCTGCACTCCCCAAACAAAACTATACTTTGGCACTCATTAACAAGAAAGGAAAGAAGGCAATTTATGCCAAATATAGGAATTTATGTTTCAAACAGCTCCTAGGGTGTCCGTCAATTGTTCAGTGCTAGAATGAAGAGGCATTATCTACAGTGAAGACATTTCAGTGAGGAAATTGTGCTTTTATTACAGAGGTGTTCTACGAATCAAAGTGTTCTCATATCAAATCTTTTCTTTCCGAAGATCTCCACCGCACCCAGGCTTCTAACATTGACATAGATGCACAACAGAAAACTGCATCCTGTTATCTCTCTCATTAGCAGGTATATTTCTTTCTTCTGAGGCACCCGGTGAGCATGCCAATATATTTTCTACAAGGACATGCTGTCACTGTAAAAATTAAGCTGAATTCACATAGCCCTGGGACATTCACCAAAAATATTGGAGGACATGCAGTGCCTTGCAGAAATATTCATCTCCCATCAACTTTGCTACATGTTGTTGTGTAACATGGAACATGGAATTGTTACTAAGATACTCAGGACTGTATTTGTATTGTCACACAAATATTAAAGAAACAAAATTGGTACTTTTAGATTGCATTACTAGTGACCCCTTTGATGTGGCACACCTCAAAAAGCTTTCATACTAAACAGGTGAATTCAGTCTATCTATGTCCAATTCCAATGCCACATGATCTCAAATTAAATCCACTTATTTCTAGAAGATCCTAGAGTCTGTAGAAGCATATAACAGTGCAAACCACATTGTGAAGAACAAGGAGCTATACAAACAACTCCAGCATAAAGTTGTGCAAAAGCACCAGTCTGAATTTTTTTTAAAAAATCTGAACAATGACCATCCCCTAGAGAATTGTTAAATCCATTACTACAAAATAGAAAGAATGTATCTCAAACGTAACTTCACCTAAAGAAGTCATCCACCAAAACTCAGTGACTTGTTAATGCAGGCAATGAAGCAAACAAGATGACAGTAGTTTTGAAGGAACTGGAAAGATCTGCAGATGAGATGGGAGAAACAAACCATGAGACAGCTGTTATCTGGGTGTTCCTTAAAGTGAGCTTTATGGAAGAGTGAAAAGAAAGCCATTGCTGAAACAAACCCGTATCAAAGCCCATGAGGAATTTCTGAAAAGGCATGCCTGAAAAAGCAGTACTCATTTCCCTGAAAATACAATCCCCACAGTGAAAGACACTGGTGACAGCTTCATACTGTGAAGACACTTTTCCTCAGCAAAAACTGTGAAAGTGGTCAAGATTGAGAGCAAGATGGATGGACCCAAATACAGCGTAGATTTTACAGGATATATTTTAGAAGAAAATCTATTCCAGACTACAACCAATCTGGGACTATGATAGAGGTTCACCTTCGAGCAGGACAATGACACAACCCAGTGATCCTGGAATTGTTCAAAAACACAAATCTGAATGTCTTAGAATGGTGCAGTCAAATCCCAGACCTCAATCCAACTGAGAATCTGTGGCAAGACTTGAAAGTTACTTTTTACCAGGCGTCTTCATCCAAGACAGACAGCATGGTGTAGCAGTTTGAATGTTGAACTATGACTGTAGAGACCAGGATTCAAATTCTCAGTCAGCCACGGAAACCCACTGGATGACCTTGGACAAGTCATGCATTCTCAGCCTCAGAGGGAGGCAAGGGCAAACCCCCTCTGAACAAACCTTGCAAAGAAAATCCTGTGATAGCTTCACCTGTAAGTTAACATAAGTTGGAAATGACCTGAAGGCACACAATAAGAACAATGTCATTCAACCTGACAAAGCTGGAACAATTTTGCCAAAAAGAATGGGGTAAAATTTCAGAATCCAGACATGTGAAGTTGTTAGAGACTTGCTCAAAAAATGTTCAACTGTAAGGTACCTCTATTGAGTTTTGATGGTGGGTGATAAATACTTATGCAGTCAAAAACTGTCAGACCATTTTATTTACTTAACTTTTGCATCACAATACAACTTCTGTATCTTCACTATGTTGACTAGCTTTTTTGCATCAAGGTAACTTGACCAATTAAATCCATTTCAGCTCCAAACTGTAACATAACAAAAGGTGGAGAAAATTAGAGGGTAGGAAATACTACTGTAATTCAACAGGACGCATTCTGAAACTGCAAATTTCAACAAAAAAGTTGTTGCTGACTTGATCAACATTATTCATGTAAATGATAGGATGTTTTATTCCATGTTTCCTATCACACGGGAAAACAAACAAATCCAAAATAATAACCTTTAGCTAAGGCTTCTTGCATTGTTGAATGAAATTACTATTAAGTAAAAGGTGGCTTAGAGTTTATATTTAAAAATACATATGGTAGTGATAATCTTGTGGCACCATATAATGCCATTGAAAATTCCTTAACAATATGCCTAAAGCAGGTAGTAGTAAGTGATAAGACTGGTGGATTTTAAACTGTCATTGACTCTACAGGGCAAAATGAAGTAAAATCTTGGTTTTAATCAGCAGTTATGCCCTGAAGCAGAAAGAGAAAAAGCCGATAAGTTGAGTATGAAGGTGCCATTACAGGAATCACTTTCCTGATTATTACTGCACTTTTCAGGGGAAAAGAAACAATAAGTAGAGTTAATACCCAAAATTACCATGAAAAACCCATTCTGCCAAAAGTCGAGGGCCAGCAAGGTTACCGGTTCTTACAAGTGAACAGGGAAATTGCGGTAGGTAATGGGTGTAACAGATGATCTGAGCGCATTTAAGCAGATAAATTAGGCAGAGCATTAAAATTTATAGCCTACCTAAAAGCTGAGCTTCCTTAAAGAGGGAAGAAAAAAAAACAGGAAAAAAGAGGCTGGAACCACATTTCCAAGCTGTGAAGTAAATGGAGGGTACTGAAAAGCATGTTAATCCTTAGCGCTAAGTACTGGTTTGTGAGGAATTTACACCAGCACTTAATTGGGCCCACAATGTCTAGAAAGATAGGCAGGTATTTATTACAGAGCTTTTCACACAAGAAATACTTGGTTTCACTTTTTCCAGCAGGTGTGTCATATGCGTTGACATCTGCTTTGGAGCTCTCTTCTGCTTCTTGTTAGTGGCATCAAGAAAAAAAACTGTAATTTTTTTGTACATTGGAAGAAGCACTGTGTGATAGACTGACATTGGCACAGAGGTGTTTCCTGTGTAGGTATAATAACTTCAGCCAAAATAGAATGTGAGCATCCTGACTCTATCTTCTAATCCAGAAACTATGTCTGCATTTCAGTAGATCTCTGACATGTCTCAGCAATTTGTAATGCATTACCAAGGATGCCTGACTTCCAGATATTTAACAATAAGAGCCAGCAAAACATTTCCCTGGTCCCAAATTAAGCTGTTGAGATGAAGAAAGGTTGTGATAATTCATTTCTAGTGTATGTCTTTTACACATGGGCCCTTTCCACACAAGTCTGATACATCACAGTAGCATTCTATTGTCACTTTTTCATCTGCATATTAAACTGGTTTGATGTTGTTCTGTCCTCCGTGGTTCTGCACGAGTTGAGGTCTTAGCGCGGTTAACATCAACGTGAAAACAATGTATTGTAAAAACAGAAAAACTCCGATGTAAACCACCCACACCGTTTCTGCTGCATTTTTTCCCACATGAAGAAGCCTTATATTGCTTCACACCACTTGCGCTAAGACATAGCAATGGTTTCTACAACTTTTTTTTAAAATTGACCAATCAGCAACAGTGAGGTAGAGCAAGGGAGGGGAATAGGAGTTCCACAAGAATTGATGATGCAGAAGCTACAAAGGATTTTCTCTGCTTTACTTCAATAGAAACTGGAGGGCGTGCAGATAGGAATCAGAGTAAGTCGGAGTAAAAAACACCACTCATGACATGCAGTGAAACACTTCTCCACAATAGTGTGGAACTGGCCATGGTCTGATTGATAGGACTTAGAGTTCTAGGGTTCTTGCAAGACTGAAGTTTGCCTACACCTCTTGTAACCTCTAAAAATCCAACTTCTTAAAGTGAAGAATGAACATGATTGCAAGCTCATGTTGTTCAACTTGGGCTACCTTCACTTATGCTTCATTGTGACCACAATCATGACACTGAGCACTGTTCAATGCTTCTTAAGACATGAGGAGGTAAAAGTAAGACTTGAAATGGCACAAAAGCTAAACTTGTAGGAAAACTAGGGCAAAATCTGAGATATTTCCCAAGAAGAGTAAAGTGGGTCACCACATATGTTCAAGGAAGTCAAACATGGTTACAACGTACCACATATTGGAACCATGAATAGTCCTTTCACTTTGCTGGTGGTGATGCAGTGGAAGCTAGGAGGAGCCTTGATGTGTATCTAGGTCTGCTTGCTAGGCTTAGAACTGAACTCAAAAAACTGCATCATTTGCCTCAGAACTTGGAAACTGCTCAATCTCTATACAAAATAATGGATTCAACCTGGACTCTGGTACACCCATCTGCCTTGCCACCAATGAATACAGGGTGGTCCTTCTTAAAAAAGCAAGAACTTTTGGGACCTCCCATCCCCTTGCCTGTCCACCTGCCTTCAAATCTTCTTCTGTGTCCCTCTTACCTGACTTGTTGCTCTGGCATTATAGAGAAAAGAAGAATGCTCTCTCTCCCACTCTGGCACAGCGGGGAATCAAATACCAGAAGAAAGAGATTTATGAATCTCCTTCTCTTCCTCCGTTGCAGTGCCACAACAACAGAAGAGTGAGGAGGGGAGATGGACACTTTCCTTTCAAAGATTGTAATCTGAACTAAAAATAAACTTTCAGAATCATAATGTTTATCAGCCCTTTGAGGTGACAAGCCATTGAGTTTTACATTTCCAAATCATAAAATAGAAAATTCAGTGGAAATCTACTTTTTGGTGCCAAGAGGATCAACTGCAGAAAAGCAGCATACTGATTCCCTAAACTACAACCATATGGTCATTCCTTTAAAAGCAGAAGACCAAATACTAAGGCAATGGAAACCCATCAGACTTCTAACCAGTGATGTACACTCGAGTCAACAGACTCAGACTCAAGTCGACTTAAGTTGCTTCAGTGACTCAACTCGGACTCGACTTGGCCATAAATGATGTACTGACCCAACTTGAGACTTGTATATTTTTAATGACTGACCTGATGTCCTTGATTCAGTGACATAACATATTCATCCAGAAACCTTAAGACATTGAACAATGCCTCCATCTCTTTTTTCCTACTAGTCACATGACAATCTGTCTCAAGCCCAAAGTGTGGGTGCATTTCTCAGAGGGGAACAGCAAACAGGTCATGCAATAGGCTTGAGGTCTGCTCAGCAGCCTGTCCCCACTGCATATCAGAGGAGCCTTCTAAAATATTTCCTAAGAGCAAAATATAGGATTCGGCCCCAGAGTGCAGGGTGAGTTTCTCAGAGGGGAATAGCAAATGTGTTAGGCAATGGGCTTGAGAAAGAAGGATCCTTCCTTCTAAAGCTTTTGAATTTTCAGTAATGGGGAGTAAGATAGGATCCTATTCCCCACTTCCAAAGCTGCAGATGGCAAAATTGCAAGTGTGGAGAGCCAACTCTGCTTAAATTGTTAAAACTGAATTTATTTCACTCTATCCAATAATTTGGCAATTTTGGTTGGGGTATAAAGTTGGCTTCCAGACTTGAGATTTGACTTGGAAGTATCTTCAAGGACTTGAGAATTGAAGATAGAGACTTGAGACTTGACTAGGGGTCAACAGTAAAAGACTTGAAGTAAAAGACTTGAATACATCACTGCTTCTAACATATAGGTGGGAACTGTGTGGCCCTGCAGATGCCGTTGAACTGCAACATACAGGAGCTCTAGCCAACAAAGCTAATAGTGAACAATGCTGGAAATAGCAGTTCAGCAACAGAACTCCCACCTCTGATCTAACAGGGATAGACAAACTCTCCTCTGCAGTAGACTGCAGCTCTTAATAGGAGGTAAAAACCCACACCATCAGCTTGGTCCTTGAGGAATGCCACAGAGTAAAATGAACAGCCCATCTGGAGTCACATTCTATACCAACTCCCAGAATACAGTCAGATTTTGTCCATTAAGAGGTACGAAAACAAATGCTGGGAAAGGATGGATTCTGGCCATGATCAAACTCATTTGCAATGCATCCCGTAATTAAGAACTTCAAAAGAAAAAAATTGAGGTAAGTTTTGTCAAATGTATTATTAAAGCATAATAGAGTCCCCCAGGTCCCAATTAGGAAACTGATTCAAAAGTGTTGGAGTTAAAAGAAACGGCAGGTAGGTAGCTCTGTTCACTCAGCCGTCTTGAATTAGCATATTGATAGGACAACGGTTCCAGCTGGGATGAAATGTGGAGGTTGGCCTCATGCCTTGCTAGGCCAAAAGGGGACGGCTTCTGAGTGCTGAAACCCCAGCTTGATTTAATGAGTATAAGCAATGCTACCTATAATTTTCAATAAATACTCAAAAGTAGGGTGTACTGTTGCTAACCCATTATAGTCTTAGGGACCAGATTAGTGTGATGTTATTATATTATTGAAAATAATTAAGATTGCCAGCTGGAACAAATAGGTATTGTGCCATGTGGCTGCAGGGAGGGTTTAAAGCAAAGGCTGAAGTAAATCTGAGTATCATTGAAATAAATTCCTGGAAGCTTTTCATCAGAATATTTAATTACATTTTTAAGTGGTACCTTACTTTTTTAAAGATGCTATGAAAGTCCTGGGCTAATAATGCAGGGTGCAAATTTTCAAAATTTTACAGTCTATTTTTTTCAAAAAAAACATCTAAGATACCTTGGGGAAAAAACATTTTAGGAACCTGACAAAGCTAAAATTTAGTCGTCAAAAGGTTTGGGGAGGGGAGAAAGACAGCTCAGCTTTGTTTTCAGCGTTATTATTGGAAATTGGATTATCCTCCCCATTCTAAAATCTCACAGTTATTTCCATTATACAGTCCTCCCTCCACATTTGTGGGTTTGACCTTCATGAATTAGATTATTTGTGAGACAGATGCTTGCCTCCCCCTACCGTTTTCCTCCTCCCCTCCCTTGCATTCCTCACCCCAGGCTTACACAGCTTGTGTTTAAAATGCACACTTTTTTTTTTCCTTTTGGGTGAACAAGCCCCCTTCCACTGCTGAAGGTGTGGCCTCTCTGCCATGTGGCTGCACATTCTGCTGTGTATTGCTGCTGATTGGTCAAGTGCTCCTTTCTCAAGATGACCACTGGAAGTAATTAGAACTCCAGAGCTCCCTTCTTCTCTGTCTGAGGGGAAGTACTGGTAAGCCATTTAGGTTGTATTTTTTCTCCCTCCTCCCACACCAAGGCCAGAGGCAAAGGAATGGAACGGGAGAAGCTCTAGAGGGGAATGGGAGAGGAGTTGTAGGCTGGATTTATTCATGGTTTTTCCACTTTTGTGATGCTTCTGTGCCCCAAACCCTTGCAAATATGGAGGAGCTACTGTACTACACTAAACTAGACTATGCTACACTACATTATGAATGATATACAGCACGTTACCTGTGACAAACAGAGACAAATGGCAACTCCCATGGTTGTAGCATAGTGGATCTTCTCTGGGTTTTTAACTAGACTTTAAAGGAGCTATCCAAGCTGCTGAGCCCTACTCTTCAACCAGGTTCAGCCCCTGCAATGGCTCCTTCAAAGTTCAGATTAAAACTGGATGGAATGGATTCATTGCCTTGCTGCCATGGGAGCCACCCGTTGCCATGCTGAAAGAAGTGGGAGAAGGTTTTTCATTGATTTTCTCCCTGCTGGCCCTGGCAACACTTCTTACAAAGTTCCAGAGGGTCCTCCTACCCTAAAGAACAGATTTCAGGTGGCCTAGGGAGAAATTTTAGACATCCATTCATGGGAATAGTGACCTGTGTGTGCATCAAAATGCTCTGTTCTGCACATGCATGCCTTTTTTGGTCCCTGATGGATCCAAAAAAAATGAAAATAACTTATCCAATGCTGCTGATTTTTAATAGTCCATGCCATCAGGCAACATTTATCACAGTTTGAAATGTGCATTTATAGGAATGCAGAAAAATCAGACCCAAAAATGCACAAATGTTCTTTGGTGGGAAAAAAATCTGCCTGTGTTCTGATGAGACTTTGTTTTAAATGCTCTCATTTACTGTGTGAAAACAAACTAAAATCAGGATTTACATCCTAGCTTCCAGCAGCCCTAGCCCATCTTAGCTAATAGTGACGGTCAGAGAACTGTATTATTTTCTTATATATATTTTTTCCAATCATCAGGGAAAACTTCATATGTATGTAGGCAAATCTGGCAGTCTCTAGGTTCATAGATGTAATGCATTAATATAAAGCAATGCTATATGCTGATGATATTTTGTTGTTTATTTCTAGGCTAGAATCTTCTTTATTAGAATTGTTAAAATTAATATCTTCCGGGTTCTTTCTGTCTGCACTATAAACTGCTCTAAAGTTATCTCAGTTATTTCCAATTGACAATTTCACTGATGTCTTGAATATACGCAGGCATATCTTGGGATATGCTGGGAGATGTCACCTGGAGTTTTGGGTTTCAGTGTCACCAATATGCTCATGACACCCAACTCTATGGGCTTTTTCGCACTTTGGGAAGAAAACGGGGCAGTCTGTTACTCACTGGACTGGCATGCTCCCTCCGACAATCCATGTCGATCCGGAGCAGTGTGTGCCCGCGCTACACACTGCTCCGGGGATGAAAATGGAGGCTTCTGGTTGGTGGATGCTCTCCACCAACCAGAGAAGCTCACCAGCCAGAAGCCCGCCCCCGGAAGATCTTCAGCCTCACGCTGGTGCGAGCCTGCAGATCTACACAGGAGCGCAGCGATGGACTGGGGCGCACCGGGCTATTGAAAAACCTGTTTTAAGCGGTCTTTCAATAGCACGGCGAACCACCCGTTCTGGTCATTCTGGAGCGGGCTGAAGTCCAAAACTAGAAAGTAGTCCAGACCCAGTTCGCCCCCAAGTGCAAACGTCCTCGCTGGAGGACGCGCTGCCCCGTTTTAAAAACAAAATGCAGAAAAGGACTATGTCTCCTTTCTATCTGATTCGAAGGAAGCTGTCTTGGTCCTGAGCCAATGTCTGCTGTCAGTAATGGACTGGTTGAAGGCAAACAAATTGAAGCTAAATCCAGACAAGACAGAGGTGCTCCTTGTCAGTCAAAAGGCAGACCAGGGAATGGGGACTTTCCCTGTGCTAGATGGGGTTATGCTCCCCCTGAAACCTGAGGCTCACAGCCTTGGTGTTTTCCTGGATTCAACTCTGAGCTTGGATGCCCAGGTCTCAGCAGGCCAGGAGTGCATTTGCACAGTTAAAACTTGTGGGACAGCTGCATCCATTCCTTGACATGCCAGATCTAGCTTCAGTGACACACGCCTTGATTACATCTCTTTTGGACTACTGCAACACACTCTACTTGGGGCTGCCTTTGGAAACTGTTCGGAAACTTCAGCGGGTTCAAAATACAGCAGCCAGAATGCTGACTGGGGCCAATTACAGGGCGCATATAACTCCCTTGCTAAAACAGCTCCATTGGCTACCCTTTTGTTTCTGGGCACAATTCAAAGTGCTGGTTATGACCTATAAAGCCTTAAATAGCTTAGGTCCAGGCTATCTGAAAGACCGTATCTCCCTGTACAAACCAGCTACAGCCCTAAGATCTGCTGGGGAAGGTTTTCTCTCGGTCCCACCACCATCTCAGGTTTGCCTGGTGAACACATGGGAGAGAGCCTTCTCAGTAGCTGCTTCCACCCTGTGGAACTCCCTTCCACTAGAGGCTAGGTGTGCCCCCTCTCTGCACTCCTTTTTGCTGGGAGGTGAAAACATTTCTGTTTAAACAGGTATTTACACAAGCCAGATAACTTTATTTATTAATTTGTCATAAATCGAATATTATTTTTAAGTGTTTTATGGTTTTATATTCTTTTAATGTTTTAACTCTTTTAAATGTTTTTAATATATTTAATGTGTTTAATTTTTTTTAGTGTGTTTAATGTATATTTATTGTTGGAAGCTGCCTTGGGTCCCAATCACAGGAGAAAAGCAGCCTACAAATACAATAAATAAATAAATATTATATGTTGCTAAAATATTTTTTAATTTAGATAGACAGAAACACTTGGATTAAATATTTGGGATACTTCAGATGAATGTTGTACGATGAGTACCTCTTTTTCGATGGACTGCCTTAGATTCCCTTAATTTAAGGAAGAAAGGAAGGGTGCCTCCTATAATTTCTACTGCCATGGAACTTAATGTATGATTTCTTGTCAACTGCAATTTGATCCATATGGGATAATCCTGGATGGACAACTGATAGACTGTCCTTATGGAAGAAATGGGTTGTCTACGGAATGTATACTTTGGAACAATTGATAGATCCAGATCAAAAATTCTTGCTGTTTGCAATATTGCATTCTACTTGCTGTTTACCTATGAATTCACAGGTATAAGTGCTTCAGTCACTCTTGCTGTGCTGGAAGCACTGGTTATATCCTCAGGAAAGAAAAGGAAACCAACAGATCATGTTGGAAAGTGTGAACCTGACGTTAATGAGATTAGAACTGAGGGCCTTTCCACACTACACTGGTATAGTGCTATTATTCCACTTTCAGCATCCTATGGAATCCTATGGAATCCTGGTGTTTGCAGTTTAGGGAGAGGCCTTTAGAATTCTCAGCCAGAGAGCTATTTGGCCTCAGTAAACTACAAACCCCAAAATTCTACAGAATGTGGAAAGTGGAATAATAGCACTATAACCGTGTAGTGCAGAAAGGCCCAGAGTTAGATTGTCCTATACTGATCAACAATGAAATAAACGTACAAATAGAACAAGAAAAATCCTTGGAAAAATCCTTGGTATTTCTAGACACATATGTTTTTTATAAAATATATCCCTCTGATGTGGAATTTAATGTGACTGGAACCTGTGTACTCTTGCTGCTGCTAAAAGACTTACACTCCAAGGTTGGAAAGATAAATATTCACCATCTCTTGTGGAGTGGCCTCAGTACTTGTGACCTCAGTACTTGTGATGCGTGTTTTATAAATGTTAGCCTCAAAAAACATGTTTTTTGAAATATGATTAGCTTATATTAATATATACACATAGCCCAAATTCATATCTGATGCATTTCTTCCTTCTTTCCTTCTCTTCCTTCTCCCCCTTCTTTATGATTATACTTTAAAAAAAAATTGAAAAAATTTAAAATGTAGACAATATGGCATCATGCATACACAAGACTGGGGGATTGGCAAATTTGTGGAATCTTAATATTTGCAGAAGAACAAAGAAGCTGCAGGTAGAAAGTTCCTAAGATCTTTCTTCCCCCTCCTTTTCCCCTCTGGTTTACAGGGGAAGAGAAAGGAAGGCACTCTGGAGGGGCAAGAAGAAAGCTGCATGAACTTTCTTTCCCCCCTCTGGAGCTACCTCTTTTTCTTCTCCCTTCAAAGCGGAAGGTAAAGTGGGGGTTGGGAAATCGCAAGGGTTCCTTTCCCCCTCCGGAGCTTCCCCTTGCTTTCTAGTGCATTTTGCCTCTGTGCTGAGAACTTGCACGATGGCAAAACGCTTAGGAAAAGGGTTGGTTTTTGCCAGCCAATAAGGCCCACCGGCATATAAGATGCACCCTATTTTTAAAAGTTATTTTTCGGGGCGGGGGAAATGTGTCTTGTATGCCGGCAAATACAGTATGTTCCAAACCTCAAAGTCAGCCCAGTAGGAATGGACATGCTCAGGAGACATGGAATGCTGACTAAGTGTTCAAGGGGAAGAACAAAAAAATAAGGGGAAGGGGAAGGAATGGCTAAAACCCTCAGCAGAACTATTTCACCCTGCCATATTTTCTTGCTGGTCTCCTGTTGTTTGCTCAGCAGAGCAACGGCACATTGCTATTGTTTGCTTTCAAGTAAATTCTACCTTATGGCAAACCTAAGGTAACCCTATTACAGGGTTTTCCTGGTTCAGAGGAGGTTTGCCATTGCCCTCCTCTGAGGCTGGGACACAGTGACTTGCCCAAAGTCACCCAGTGAGTTTCCACGGCCAGGTGGATATTTCAAGTCTTATTCCCCAAGTCTTATTCCAGCACTCAAACCTCCACACTGACTCTCAGACCTAGATGAACCCTAGTTAATCAACTGAGGATTGCTTCTTTCATTCATGCAATGTTAAATGTTGATATAAACTGTGTGGAAAAATCATTCCCGCTCCTAAAAAGGCTGGTAGCCTGGACACTGCTAACCAGTTCCTATATTTGCTGTTCCTTATTTTATATAAAACATACACATACATATTATTTGCCTTTGATTAGTTGTTGAGCTGGGAACTAGCAATTCGCAGCCAGCTAGAAATGAAAGCTTAAATCCTCTCCCTCACAGTGGATGGAGGTCTACTCAGTGAACCATTGGAAGCTCATTACACACAGCAATAAAAGGACTGATCCCTTCATAAAATTCCCTTGGAACTTCTAACAATTAACCCATGTTCAATTTAAGGCCTGTAGCATAAAGAGCCTGCCAATAAATCAAACTTAAAAAAAAAGTTGCTGAACACAAGGAGGGGAATAAGAGTGATATTAATACACAGCAGCATATGGCATTAATACAATTAGGAACTAATAGAACAAATGGTTTGAAGCAATGCTGACTTTACAAAATCTCAAACTGGCATGGCATGCAAGCAGCCAGTTTGCTGCCCCATGTAAGGAATAAATCATTCTTACATTACATAAATGACATACGATAAGTATGTGTGTGTGAAATGATCTGTAAGAGTAATGTCATCTGATGGCAATCCTGAGGTTTGCAGCTGCAGGAGGGGCCATTTGGCCCCTCTCAAAACTGCAAACCCCAGGAGTCCATAGGATGTTGAAAGTGGAATCATAGCACTATAACTGGCTACTGAAGAATGGCCAAAAACCCAATGACAAGAGTTGGCAGTAGGACCAGGAAAATGCTATATGACTTCCTGATTGTTCTGAAGTGCAATGCACTTCTGGCAGATTTTCACCCCATTGCTTCCCCAATGCACAAATGCAACTCAGCAATGATCAGTATACATCCAGTATAAATTTGTTCTACTCTGTTTTTTTTCCCCAAACAATTTGTGACTGTTTTGGGAGTTCTATTTTGTTTGGCATGTAGACTTTTTTGTCTTGAAACTGTCTTAATTATGAGTTAACCTCACAGCATTTAGTGATTTCTGGATGAACATTTGCAGAAGGTGATGCTGGGGAGTTTTGGCTTGTGTACATGGTGTTTAAACTTGGAGACCCCAAAAGATTTTTCCATCTTATACCCCACACTATTCATCACCAATGATAAATTTTTGGCAGAGATCACCCAGAGGTTTCAAGGCCCAAGGCATTCACAGACAACCAGCATGGAGATCTTATCTCTTTTTCCTCATCAAATTCAGATATTGCAGTGGAAATGTTAATTAATGGCTGGCCACAGTAATAGAGTGAATGGGATCTAATAAACTGAGGCCTAATCTAGAGAAGACAGCTATTATTGCAGCTGTTTCACTCAATAGGTGAGTGCTGTTCAATATGTTTGAGAAGAGGCTATATAATCAGGAATGCCCAGAATTCTGGAGAGATGGAGTGATAACACCCTCCATCCTCCAGTGGGGCTAATGAGCCCTCCAACCTCTTGCACTTGCCTACCCTTTCCTAAAGGGTCAAATTTGTGGATGCTTAGGGATCCACTGTTGTTGCTACACAAGATGTTCTCTGCAGCAGGGAGCACCTTCCTGCCTTCTTGAGCAAGGTTTCAGTAGGAAATGCACACAGCAGGAGTGCTTGTCTGCTGTATCAGGGCTTGACTATGTTGTTGTTGTTGTTGTTGTTGTTGTTGAGAGGATTAGCTTAGAGCCATTAAGTCAGGCTTTCCTGGCTAATTCTCAGTAAACTTATGACCTGGCCATGCTGACATTACTTTTGACCTGCTTTCCAGCCAGTGTCGCTTCTCCACATGACCTGTCAGCCATAAGTATGTTTAATTTATACTTTATGTCAATTAAACATATCTGCCAGTTAATATAGTTTGCCAATTAAGGCCCTTTTCGCACCTTACCTTCATCGTGGCAGTGGGGAGCAGCGCTCACGCAAGCAGCCGTTTGCACGAGCCACTCACAGCAGCCCTTCTACCTCCCTCAGTGGCTTGCCGGTTGCGCGACCATCGCGCTAGTGCCCTGCCCCTTCCTTTCACAGCGCAGCCTGGGAGCTGTAGGCTGCGCTGGGGGAGGAAGTGCAACCGGACCGGCTTGTTCGGTGCACCACACGCAGGTAAGTGCGCGAGGGCCCCACGAGCATTGGGCGACCACGCAGTATTTTCGGCTTAGAGTTTTAGGCTTGTGAGCATCGCGTGAGTGGGAGTGTGTCGTACGGACCGATGCTCCCATTTATGCGACGCTCAAGGGGCCCTCGTGCAAAAAAAAACTGCTTGCGAAAAGGACCTAAGTCATATCAAAGCTTAGGGGTATATGGCCTAGTAACATGAAGGATGAAAGAATTCAATACCTCAAATGAAGCCACTTACCTTTTCCTGCCTGACTATCTTCCCCATAGCCATTCAGTGGCCAGGGGAAGACAGGGAGAATGAGAGCCAGCCAGCCAGCTCTGTTCCAGCAGCCACCTACAGAAAGAAAAAGGCATCTTCCTCAGCCTCCTAGGGTCCCCAAAATGTCCAAGACAAGGACATCATCTTCCCACAGTGGGATTATACACAGGGTGCTGCCAAGCAAAACTCTGTCTGAAGAAGGATTAGCTTTGGTTTACAGAGTGGAAAGGCAGGTCATCTTGTTCTTTTCTTGGACCAGCTTTGGGAACACTACATTGCCAAGCATGTTTTCTCAAAGCAAGGCCCTCGAAATTCAGTGGACCTAATTTAGTATTAAGTGTAATTAGGATTGTAGCTGGAAAAACCCAACCTTGTCCTGGCTTCTTTGCAGCCACTCCATTGCATTTGTTTAAAAGGAGCATTGCTGGACTCGGAAACAGTAAATAAAACTCTTATAGGGCAACCCTGGTAAGCTCGTATTAATCAATCATCTTCACATAACCAATGCAAGCATTCAGGCACAAGGCAGCCTTACTATCGAGAGGCCAAGCTAGTGTGACCATTTACAGTGAAAAAGGCCAATTTAGAATGTATGCTAATGGGAGCTGAAGCCTCATTTGTAATCCAAGCCTATTAAACTAAGCTCCCATGAAGCCAATTTCATTAGTTAAACACACATAATGCAATGAAGAGATCTCAAGGTTCAAATCATGATTTAACCATAAGTCACAAGGGAAATGTGTCTGGCAAGTTTCATCCAAGTACAGATGAGAGCAATCACCTAACGGTCCTGCATGATTTGTAGTCTGCATTTGAAGGCCAGGCAAAGACTAATGGAGCGGCTTGCAGGCCACTGCAAAGACACAGCATCATGGGTACAGGACTGTTATTTAGAAGCAGGGAGAATTCAAACTAGTTGAAGGCTGGGTGGGATATCAAATTCACTCTCCTACTTATTTTGCTTTCAGTTTTTGCTTTCAAAAATTCCATTTCATGTTATCCTGTCTTGATTCTTTTCCCCTCTCAATCATGTATTTAGGTGGGAAGAGGTGACTGGACTTAGAGAATGATGCTGTGTGTGTTTACTGGGCAAAACCACCTGTGAGTTTTCCTTGCGCAAGAAAATCCAATGTAATTCATAGGGCTCTTGTAAATTGGCAGGCAACTTGAAGGCACAGGTAATTGTAAAATTATTGCATTTTTCAAGTTCACAGTTAGCATTACTGCCTGAAAAGAAGGCTTAAGGTTTAAACTTTCAAGGAGGACTCTAGGATGTATGTGAAACCTAAATGATTTTGCTGAATTTGGAAACACTTAATTTCAATTTTATCAGGGATTGAGGGCTATAGGATATGCTCACCTAGCTGAAGGAACCATACACTAAACTGAAAGGATCATACACTAGAAAGTACCAGCACACTAATGTGATGGTCACAGTACAACAACATGCATCCAGACCAATTAAAAAGACTAGAAAGTCCCAGATTTTGTTCCTGTTCTTTTTCCATTTTATTTTGGAGAGCCATATGCATTTCATTTATTCCAGAATATTTTCTGTCAGTTCTGGTACAATCAGAGACATTTTAGTGCTACGTCCCCAGGTTTGTTTATTTTAATCCAATCCTAGAGGCACCAGATCCTGTCTGATCTTGGAAGCTAAGCAGGGTCTGCCCTAGTTAGTACTTGGATGAGAGATGGCCAATGAACACTAAGTGCTGTAGGCTATATTTCAAAGGAAGGAACTGACAAAACCACCCTTGGGTATTCCTTGCTTAAGAAAACCCTATGAAATTCATGGAGTTGCTGTAAGTATACAGGCAACCTGAAAGCACATATAAACACATGCATATAAAATCAGAAAGAACAGGACAAAAATGCAGGACTTGTCAATCAGTCTAGATGCACCTTACATTTATTCAAATAGTTTCAAGTACACACTGGAGTTTTCTCTGTTTAAATGTTCTATGGCAAAAACCTTAAAACAGGAAGACATTTTCATAATAGGTGTTTGCACTTTGCAATAAGAGGTGACATTCATAATGAGGTTTCCACATCTCCAGAGCACAAGCAGAAGCTCCACAGTGCTGAAGGAAATGGAAATTCCATTACATGATTAATTTAGAGAAAATATTAAAACTTGCCTAACAGGCAATAGGAAGGAAATAACAACTCTTCCATTTTCTTCCTATGGATGGTACGATACCACCAGCCAGTCTATCAGGAGCTGGACATTATAGGAAATACTGGGTATCTTTAACAACATATTACAGTACTTTGGTGCTGAAGTTGTATCTGTTGCAAGGATGGCAACAGTGTATTTCTCTAGGTGGTGCTGAACTACAGCTCCAAGCAGCCCTAGCCGGCATAGCAAATTGTGAGGAATGTGCATTTTTCAATTCAACAATATCTGGAGGGTTAAATGATTCCCCCCTCTAATCTTAATTAAGATAAAATAAATATTGTGGGAACCAGTAATTAGTTCGCAGATAGGTCAGATGATAAATCCTAACAGTTCACAAAACCCCTTAGACCTGGCTTGTATAAGTGCAAGTATACTAGTAGCCATCATGGAGACAAGTAGCTGCTTGTATCAAGGATAACAATAATACCAAAACTTTATAGAAGGAAGAATGACATGAAGCCTAAGAACAGAAGCTACATGTCAACAAGCAGAGAGAGAAGAGGGGAGAAGATTCCTGAGCTTACCTAGTTATTCTCTACTGCCACTTTCTGGTTGAAATTCTGTATTACAAATGGTGATGCTCAACTTTCCAGATGTTTTTCTGACTGGGACTGTACTGCAGGCACCACATGGGATTTTTCAATTTCAGTCGGCCTTCCTGAGCAGGATGTTAGGCTGAGCCACAAGCATATCTCTTATTAGAAGTAGATAATGACAGAGGCTATTACAGAAGAAAGACATATATGGAAAAATGGAATTTTAATACTCCTCTGTTTAGTTTTAGGGGATAAAGTATGCAAATTAACAACAGGGACTTAAGAAATTCCAAATGTCCCCCCTGAAGGTGGAATATTTAATTGTACCCCATCTCCCAGGGAAGCTCATTCTTCTCAATAAAGAATACAACTCATTTGGGATGTGGAGGAGGGAAGGGGAAAGAGTTAACAGTTTCAGACACCTTTTTCCCTTTTAATCATAAGACATATGAGGCTGCTTCCATTAGCTCTAAATGCACAACCTCTGCTCACTTCACTGCACTTCATTATCATCAGCAGAAAACAACACTTGCGCACTTGTACACACAGAGAACTGTACGTGGCAAAGATCATTTGCAGAGCACATTGCGTCTCCAGAAAGAGCAATTGCATGAATTTTGTCAAAAAGTTAAGAAAGCAGGAGAGAAAAGCAAAGGTCATCCAGCCACTTATGCTAATATTTGGCCATAATTCTCTCCCAACTGACACTAAATAGCTAAGCTGCTAAATTTTAATAGCAATGTTAAGTCTTCAAGACAAGCACAATCTGGGGCAGGAATGGAAGGGATAAAACCATAGTTATTTAACCTATTTTATGTCCTTCAAGGGAGGGGGAAATCCCATAGTCTAGCATTTTGACACTGTTCCACAAATGCATTGTTACAGTATTTCTGCTTTGTGCTTGAGTTAGCTACCATCAGAATAATATTCTCAGTTCAAAATCAAAGAAGCTTATGGAAAGCTGTAACACTGATAAATCATGATTTGGTTTTGCAGAAACTAATGTGGCTCATTATGAAGGTATTCATGGCTGACTTGTTGTTGTTAAATGCCTTCAAGTTGTTTCCGACTTAGCAGCAACACTAAGGCAAATTTATCATGGTGTTTTCTTGGCAAGATTTGTTCAGAGGGGGGTTGCCTTTGTCCTCCTCTGGGGCTGAGAGGATATGTCCTGCCCAAGGTCACCCAGTGGGTTTCCATGACTGAGTTCAAACCACTACACTATACTCACTCTCAACCATGGCTGCCTACTGATGTCATTTTCATCTCAACATAGAGACCAGCAGTAGCAGACTCAAATATTTCTCTGCTCCTATGTTTATTGTTCATCCAAAAAAAAACAAAAAAAACAACAACTATAAAGTACAATATAAATAAGAGAAATGATGAATACAGACTATGATGTAATTCCTATCCAGGGTCATCCCACACTTCCAACCCTTGGGCTCCTGTCACTCAACTTGCCCTCAAGTTCTCTCTCTGGATCTGGTACGCAAGTGTCAAAAGTTGACACCCATACTGGATGAATGAGTGTGTTGATCAGCGGGTTCGATGTGGTTGTGCATAACTGAATCCTTCTTATCAGCTCTTAAATGAAAACCTTCGGACAGAGTTGTAGAAAATAAAACCAGTAAGAATTTATTATATAATATAATATCATATAATATAAACATCTAGCTTCATGCCTGTTCAACACAAAGTATATGATAAGATTTCAATTTCAAACAAAGCAACGCTTCTCCCTGAACTTGCTCCATATTCTCAGCTCCTAAAAACACCTGATTCAGATCTGGACATATATCAATATATTGAGATACCAGGAAAGTGATAGAACACCACAAGATTTTTTTTACGGTTGTGGACCTTTCATGAAAAATACATTTGTGCAAATATCTTGTAGGAAATTGCAGAGAAAACAACATTTCTGCACAGAAAATAGTGATTTTGTGTAAAGTATATCACTGATTGAGAAAAACTATGACACAAAATTCATTTTGTGCTTCTAATTTTTAACAAAAAAAATCACAAGGTGTGACAATACACAAAACTCTCATAATTTCACAAAGCGGGGGGGGGAAATAATTTTCTTTATTCTTGCATGCAAGAATCAAATAAGTGAAGATATACAGCTGTAATACAGATGTAGAAATGCATAGTATGTTGGCTTGTGACAATAGCTCTACGTTCCACTACACGTTCTATAGCAGGAGAGGTAGACGCAACATATGGCAGTTATTTCTGGAAGATATATCATGTTCATTGTAACATTTCCTGTCCCACCTTTATACCAGACCAGTTTTGCTGTCACATACATTTCAAAAGAAATGTTCTCCACATGAAAAGAACTGATTAAACCAATAATAGCAGTTCTCAGACTGTTTATTTCCATTCGTATCCATCACCCCACTCCAGAGGCACATAGTTCTCTGTTTGTTTTCAACCTTTTTTGCTGCTTTCCAAAATATGTATTCTGTTATCAATATAAAAATCTGCAACTCATATCAGTTTGGCCCAAGCTAAGTTAAACTTCAATGATATAGCATGGGATAAATGAGAAAGAAAGACAAGAGAGAGAGAGAGAGAGAGACAAACAGACAGACAGACATATGATTAATATTTAATGGATAATTAATAACCAGAAAAGTACTGTGAAAGACGAAATAAAATCCCAGCTGCACCATACAGACATAGCTAGATTTAGCACAATCAAAGTATTTCTGTGAAATATAATAGGACTTGAATAAAGCAACATTTGTATGTATATCTTAAAATCTTAACTCTTATTTCCATCAAAGGCAATGTGAGGGAGACACTCCATACCAGTCAAGGTATCAGAAAGAATATGTTGCAAAAGGATAAGATGAACAGTCTCAAATCAGACACACAGCATGAGGATATTCACGAAGTTGAGAGAGCTGAAACAAGAATGGAGAGATTATAACAAGGAAGGATAGCAGCATAAATGATATCATAAAGGGCCCAAAAGAAAAGAAGACTAGTATAATGGAGGTCTAATCTTGACAACAGAGGCTGCCAAGATGAAAGGAAAGGGGGACTTTGTGTGTGTTCTGGTTTCTTGTGTTTGGTCTCAGATGCAATGGCACATCCTTGCAAAATGTCAGCAAAAGAGGAAAGTGAATCAAAAGGAACGTCTCTGATCTGAAAGGGGTGTGTGGGGGTTTTTTTCAAGGAAGATGGCTTGAAGAGGTAAAATACAGCCC